>JBBBDQ010001079.1:977500-1672500 GCA_037127315.1 Ascarosepion bandense
TGTATATATATATATATATATATATATATCCTTTACACATAAGGAGCTGCTGAAAAGTTCAAAGTTTTCAGCCTTACCCAATTCCTGAAATAGTTACTATAGTTGTTAGTAAATGGTTTTATTGTCATTATTATTATCTGGAAATCCTCCTCCATGGTTCTTGTATATAAAAATACTGGAGAACCCTCTGACTCCGCTAATTATCACCCTATCAGCCTCCTGCCGATCTTTGGCAAAGTGTTAAATGCCATCATCAATGCTGAGGTGGTGCAACATCTCTCAGTCCACAGACTCTTCTCTGACAAACAGTATGGGTTCCACTTCACCAGGTCCACTGCTGATATGCTCACAATCATCACTGAGTATATACACCGAGCCCTTGACAAGAACAGCGAAGCCCGAACTATTGCCCTTGACATCTCCAAAACATTTGACAGAGTCTGGCATGCTGGCCTTCTATGCAAGCTGCAGGGCTATGGCATAACTAGACAATTGTTTGGCCTAATCCAGTCATTCCTTTCAAATCAAACAATGAAGGTAGTACTAAACAGACAAGCCTCCCAATATTATCTCAAGGCTCTATTCTGGGTCCTACGCTTTTCCTTATCTATATTAACGATCTCCCCGATGTAATAAGATCCCAAGTAGGCATATACACTGAGACACTACGGTTTACTCTCGTCTTGCTCAAAAATCTGCCAATAAAGCAAACCTCACTGCCGAGCTTGAAAAGGACCTCAAATCTGTGGTGGACTGGGGTAAGAAATGGCTCGTAAATTTTAATGCTTCCAAAATTAAGCTGCTATCTATTAACCATCACAGACAATCATTCCTCCCACCCATTAACACGAATCAGGCTTCTCTCCCTGAAAGTAAAACACTGTGCCTCCTCAGATTAAATCCCACATCAGACCTTAAGTGGAATAACTATATAGAATCTATAGCTAAATCCGCTGCTAAGAAAGTCGGTTCTCTGTGTAAGGCCAGGAAGTTTATCCCGTTTGAAACAATCCTGCACATATACAAATCTGCCATCTGCCTGTGCATTGAATATTGCTGCCATATCTGGTCGGGTGCTCCTGCTATCCACCTAGGGGTCCTTGACAAATCCAACGGAGAGTCTGTAATGTGATCGATCCCGACTTGGCTGCTAGGATACAGTCACTTTCTCACCGACACAATGTGGCTTCCCTGTACCTCTTCTACAAATACATTCACAGCTTCTGCTCTGATGAACTTAGCTCACTGGTACCCACTATGTATGAATTTCCTTGAGCCACAAGATTAGCAACTAGGTCCCACCCTTTTACTGTGAAACCGATAAATTGTAAACGCAAATTCTATTCCAGCAGCTTCTTTTCTCGCACTTCCCGCCTGTGGAATTCCCTTTCGCATACTTGCTTTCTCGATAACTACAATCTTCAAGAATTCAAATGTAAAGTCAATAGTCACCTCCTGTCTCACTAACTTATATCCTCTCTCTCATGCTCCTTTCTCCGTCCACTCCACTCATCAGTATTCTCTTTCTTCTCATACTCTCTTCCTGACACCCTCTGTAGCCTGTCACTCTTTCTCATAACATTCCTCTTATGTAACCCTCTGCACAAGAGTGGCAGTAAAATGCCTTGCTTGGGGCCACAAGATTATATAAAAAAAAATGTGTCTTGTGGTTCAGAGGGTATCGGCTCAGAATGAGAAATTGCAGAACCAAGTTCGAATTCGCATTGAATTCGTTGCAATCACTTATGCACAAATACCCTTAGGAAAAGTATGAGTCCATCTCTTCTCCCTCCAACTATGGATCAAATAGCAGAACAGATTGAGTTCTATAGCCTTGGTTGGCAACCATTCTACTACAGAAAAAACAGCTAGGATTACTAATCTTGTCAACTCATTTCAATTTATTGAACAAGATGTTCCCTGACTCAGCAATTTGTCAACTGAAGAATGCTAGTAAGGAAGATAATTACATTAACAAGCCAAGGGCAAATAAGTATAATACACAGAGTCTCTACCTGTCATTTATAATTGTTAATTAATGCCTGTTTGTTGTTTCTGTGCCAGCTACTACCTATTGCAAAAGGATAATGTTTGGCTTTATTTTATCTTTACAGATTTTTAAAAGATCAACCAGAAAGGCTGGACACTGCATTGAGACGCTGCAAGAAGCTAACTGGCACACTATTCACATTAAAAAGGTACACCTATATACATGTAGATCCATTAAGTGTACATTCGGCATTCCCTTATCTTTAAAAAAAAAAAAATTGAAAAACATTTTATTTAAAAAAATATATATATGTACATTTTTATTTACAATGAATGATCATTAAAAAAAATATTAATAATGTCCTTATTTTTAAATTTTATTAACAAAGAAAAAAAATAAACTGAACTATTTTTTTATGTAGAGAGAAGCTCTAAGGTTTTTTTGATAATAGCCAATCTTATTTTTTTCTTTTCTTAATTGTTTGATCCAGGTACTCTGCACAGTAAAGTTGCTGGAACTTGCTACCTCAAAATACAAAATTATCATCTCATGAATAACTTCTTCACCGTTTATTCTTGCCACTGGGATATTAGTTTTTTTTATTGATTTTTTCTATATTTGTGAAGAAATATATATTTCTAAATTTTGTGTGCATATCTCCGTTTTTCTTATTAATTGTGCCTCTTACAACAAAACGTATTTCCTTTTTTTGATGGCATAAGGAAAAGTCTAATGAAATTTTGAATTCATGTGTCAAGGGAAATAACTTATGACTTTTCATCTTTTTTTTATACATCATGAACAAATCTATAAAATTCCGGTATTTTAAATTGCGAAAATAGTATTTGTCCCAGCTGAATTGGTGTCCCATTTCCATTGCTTATATTTAAATGCTAATATTACTTTTAAGGCAAATTCTTTTAAAATAGTTATAGGTTATCAGTAATATTATTAAAGATATCAGATTGCTTTTTTAATTGAAATATTTTTTTTAATAGGTGATGTTTTATGATAAAATGAGTAGTGTTTAAGATGTTTTTTGTTTTTTTATATTAGTTTATAAACTTACTGGATATTATATATTAATTATAAATACATTTTTGTTTAATTTGTAACATTTCAAGTTTAGGAGTGTTCAAGTTGTTCTGTGTATATGAATTGTTTCTGCAGACTACATAACCATAGAAGTGAAATATTTTATTACATTTATGCACACACCAATACCTCAACAAATTTCATATATTTTGCATTTTTATTTCACTGTAATTTGATCATTACTAATCTGGCATCATGGGGACTTACAGGGTGTTGGAAAAGTAATCTGCAGGATTTTGAATAGCTATATTAGAAAAATTAATCACACCATCTTACTTTTAAAATAGCCTGTAAATCAATGCAGGTTGGTTAATAATGGAAAAAAAAATCTGAAAATAGAGTTCTACTTTATCTGTTATGGACAACATATGGTGTTTGCCCTTCACACTACCCTTTAGAGTGCCAAATAACTGATGGTTAGGCTAGAATACGCTTAATCTAAAAGCTAATTATTCCTTCCTGCTTTTAAAATAGCCTGTAATTAAGTACATGTTGGTTAATAAAAGAAAAAGACATTAAATGAAAATCAAGTGAAATTTTAATAAAACATGTAAAATAAAAGTTAAAAGTAATTCTTTTGACTTACATAAGAAACTTGATCCTTGACACTTCCAACGTGAAATGTTAAATCACTTTTTCTTTATTAAATAAAGATGAGCTGCATGATGTTTGAAATTGATCAAAATAATTTGATGCAGCAGCTGCTAATGGCTAACCAGTCATATCTGAGGATAGCTAGACAATCCCTGTTGCAGACATCTGCTTAGGCTAATTTGTGTTTGTTAAACACCCTCAATGACCCCTTGTGATTTATACTGAAACTCTACAGAGAGGACGTTAGTTACAGTTTCTGGGAGAGAGCGCATTATCTGATGTGATCAACAGTTTAAACAAGGCCAGGAAGCTGAAGTCCCTGGTTACAATGACTTGCGACTTTGTGCTGGCAAAACCATTGATGGCTTCTAATTAGTTCCATCAATCCATTTTACCTCACAAGGAATGAGTTAACTTCATGTTGTAGGGTTCAAACAATTTCCAAATGTGCCACATGCTATAACCATCTTAGTTTCTCTCCCAGAAACTGTAACTAAGGTTCGCTCGGTATAGTTGCAGTATAAACCACAGGCTGGCTCTGAATGTTGAACAAACATAAATGTGCCTGAGCAGGCGTCTGCAATAGGGATTGGCTAGCTGCTCTAGTAAACATATACTCAGATATGAGCAGTTAGGCATTACTGATTAAACCAGATTGGTGATGGCTAACCTGTATCAGAAACTTTGTTATTAAATGAAGATTAAATATATTTTTATGAAAATAAGGTTGTTTAATTATTGAAAGATATCTACACTTTTAGTAGGTTTATATACATAGAAAAACTCTTTAAAGAAAATAATATGTAAAAAAAAATATCCATTTTCTTTAATTTATGTAACAAGTAATATATGGTATTATTGATTCTGCTAAACTTTTCATTTTTTTTTTTAAAGGCATCAATGGTTAACTGTTTTGCTTTCTTCTTATGAACATCAAATTATTCTCTCTCTAACAATTCAATGCTACCATTACTTGTCATTTAACTTACATGCTTCATTTAAAATTTGGATAATTTTCTTTTTAACACATAAGTTATTTCATTGAAACTTTTAAATCAAATTTCCGTTGTTAAAACCATTTGTAGAAGAATTTCTATATTTTTCCATCTGAACTCTACATTTTCAGTTCTGCTAAATCTCTAAAGTCTTCATTATGCAATAAATTCTGATGACTTACTTCCTGTACCATTTCTGGAGACTGTCTTTCTTTTTTCACAAAGCAGTTAAAATTTAGAGAGAAATTCCAAGAACAAACTAGCAATGGATATATGATTTCATTTTTATTCTTTCTCTCTATTCTTTGGCTGTAAAATTGCTGAAATATTTAGCTTCATTATAGTAAAACTTTAGAGTTTCTTTGTTTTTATCTGAACTCTATATTTTCAGTTTTGTGAAATCCCTAAAGTCTTCATAGATAAAAATCTGTTATACAATAAATTCTGATGCATCACTTCCTGTGCCATTTGTACAAGACTATTTCATCTTATGTCCTCCTCAGATTGTCCTATTTATATAGGAAATTTTAACAATTAGCAAAAATAAAAAAGATTTTTTGTTTTGTTATTTTAGATGGTTATGATTTTAGCTGTTAATTTGCTACAATATCAAACTTCATTACACAGGAAACATAAAACGAGATATTGGTGTGTATATTCCCATACATTTCCACTTATATTTTTCACCCCAACTGTATTTACTTTAACATTTCAATATTTTGATAATATTATTTTTGCTTCATAATACTTTCATGTGAAGCTTTCTATTTTAGCACTATTTGAGAAAACTGGTCCACTTGTAAAAAATACAGAAAAACCATTTTGGAAATATTTTTTATAAATTAGCATTCATTATACTTTCTTTAAGGCATAACATTTGTCAGAACTGAAAAATACTGAATTTTTACATCACTGTAGAAAGAAGGTCATGTTCATAATATAGATATAGTGTCAAATCAATCTTTGACTTTTTACAGTTATTTGTACCTTATTTATATTTACAAATGTCAAGTTTGAAATTGTGTTAACATCATTTATATCTGCATACAGAAAGCAATTTTTTTTTTTATTTTTACATAAATATTTCTTCTGAATAATGAACAAGTGGATATATACATATTTATATTTTAAGAAAATATTTTAGAAAATCAATAGGAATTTTTTGCCTTGCAAATTAGATTTTTTACCATTATTTTTATGAAAAGGTATTGTTGTTGTTAAAGATCAGATATACACATTTTGATTTTTGTCACTTTAGAAAGGAGCTCAATCAGTGTTTTTTTTTTCTTTTTCTGACAAATGTCATGGTTTGAAGAAACTCTAATAAATGCTAATCTACAAAAAATTTTTTCTCGCCCCAAATTTTCTCTACTTTTTACAAGTAGACCAGTGTATTTAAGTAGTACCTTTATTTCTGTTATAAAAAAAAATTTATGGCTATATTTGAATCACAAGATACAATACTTTTTTAACATTGGCCATAAGCTTCCAAAAATAGTAGTTAAATTATCTCATCATTTTAATAATGTCTTGTAAAGTTTGTTAACAGCAGGGGCACCCTACCTGGGATACACATATCCAAAGGGTACATTTGCCATTCTCAGAGTAAATAGAGATCTGACCAATTCCAAAAAGGTTCCCTACTGTATTATTCTGTGTATAATGTGACCTTGAGTTTATGAAGCTAAAAGCTGAATAAATTACATCCATGAGTATAATACCCCACTCTATAACAGCCATCCAAAAGTTGGTTTTTTTTTTTAAGTTGTACCATATTCATTAAACTCTCACTGTAGGACATGTTTCACTAAAATATTTAATTTTTCACCATTTTAAAGAATAGAAATGAACTAGATATTGCATGTTTTTTCAACTAATTTCCATTTCAAAATTTATTTTCAAGGAAAGGTGCTAACTAGAAATACCTGGTAACACATTTTAAGGTGTTAATCTTTCATACTTTTCTGTTTGATATGAATTTATTATATATCTATATATTAATAAACTAAGAAAATAAAAATTAGTTCTTCATTAAGAATGAAAAGAGAAACAAATATAGCCAACATATCAAATACCTTTTTGTTATTAACATCCAACATTTTTTTTTTTGTCATCTGTTATGCTGAGGGTATTTGCTGTCTTGCAGTTTCAAATAAGAGGTTTCTTAAAGTTGAGTAAAAATTTATGAAAATGTGTATTTGTGTATAATTTTTTTACCTTTAATTTTCATTTGATATTTCTCGATTATTCACAAGAAAATACAGTAGTACTAAGATGGACAACTGTAAAAGGCTTGTGAGTACAAAGGTCCAATGCTGTAGCATCCAAGATGAGTACAGGAATTTAAATAGTAAAGCATATAATAATAATTAAAAGGGATATAGGAAAATACAAGAACTTCTACCAAAGATATTAAAGGAAAGCAAGAAGACAGGACTATATATTAATTGTAAAAAGATAGAATGCATGATTGTCAGCAAAAAAATGACAAATTAGAAATTTCGGCAGACCTGTACATTACCACCACTTGTAAATTTGTTGATTTATCATTTTTTTTTTTTTTACTTTTTTCACTGCATTCTTATTGATTAGTACATAAAGTTTTTGATTTTCAAGAAAAATTTGGAAAAAATTCAATATTTAAAGATTTTTAGGTTTCTCATACAACATTACAGTAAATCGATCTTCCATTTTAGAAATACTTGCTTCAAGTTGTTGCCCCCTTTTTTTTTTTTTGAACTTGTAGAAAATTAATGAAAAAAAATGTTCTGGAAATATCTTTTTATTCAAAATTCTTTTAGAATAGGAATTATTTTAAAGATTTTCTGTCAAATATTTTTTTCTTTACATGTCTTATTTTTCATTCCCAATTTTTTTACAACAGGAATATAAAATAATTTAAGAAAGTCTATCCAATTTTTTTTTTAATGTTTAAAATAACTTCTTTTTCATTAATATGAAGTGTGATAATTAAACATTTTCAATGGGTTTGTCGATCTTCAAATTGTAAGCTTCTCTATACATGGTTTCAGCAACATCAAAGCGACCCCAACACGAGTGTTTCCAAAATCAATTTACTATAAGGTTGTATGATAAACTGAGCACCCACTACAAATCTTGAATAATGAATTTTTTCCAATTTTTTTTGATAATCCGAAAGTTTAGGGGCTAAATTGATGATATTGCACTAAAAAAAGATTTAAAAAATGATAATCAACATACTTACAGGTGTTGGTAATGTCGTACAGGTCCACCAAAATTTTTTGTTTTAATCATTTCACCTCATGTAAGGCAGTAAAGCTTCTAAGGCACGAGGGATTAGTGAGTGTGAGAGAATAAGAAAAAAATGAAACATTATTAAGAAACAAAAACAAAAGAAGAATAATAAAGAAAACAGTAGCTCATGATTGACATTGCTTTTAAATTTTTGAAGATCTAAGTTGGCTAAAAAGCATGCAGCTCAAATAAAGTTCCACAAGCAAGAAGTGCAAGAAATCAAACTGTTAGCATAGAACTTATGGAAATGTCGAGCCATTTCAACTGTAAATTGAAGAGACCTTGTTAAGAATCTAGTACTGCACTTAAATCCATAAAGTCTAGATACCATAGTTGATAGCTCATCTGAACAATTACCAAAAAAATATTTATAGAAAAGGCAAAGGAAAGCTGCCAGAATCAAGCGAGTATAAAAATTTTAATATCTAAGAAGTGTTATAACCAAGGATGGATAGTGAAAAATGCCTTACAAAGCTAAACAAAATATTAAGAAACAGGAAAATCACATTAGAAACAAAGAAAAGTGTGCTGGATTGTTATGTAATATGTCTTCTTAGCAGTGAATACTGGACAATTTCATCACGGATGAAGAAGAGACTTTAGGCAACAGAAATATGGTTCTACAGAAGGATGCTGAGAATACTGTGTGTTGAACATATGAGCAATGATGAAGTTTTTGAGAAAATGGAAACAAGAAGGGCACTTATATTTAACATCAGAAAGTTGAAATTTCTAGGGCACATATTGGAGATGGCTTTAAACAATGATTATCTTATGAAACTGGAAGAGAAACTTTCACTCAATCGTCTCACAATCTAAGACAGACATATTCAACATTTAACAATGATTATCCTATGAAACCGGAAGTTATTTCAACCAACCTTTCAATAATAATTAAATGATACTCTTATTAAAATCAACATAATTTTTTCAATTACGGATGTTGAGTTTTTAGAGGTACATGAAAATGTGTCAGAATGACCGAGAGGTACAGATGGACCTTGCTTGATCATAGCATTTAGAAATGTTATTAGTTAAAATTAGTTTCTAGAAATATATCTTGATTCCTCTGTAATTCTGTTGCTATGAAAAAGTTTAATTACTTTTATGAAGTTCTTGTTTTGCTGACCAGTTAAATAAGTAATAATCTTTCATTTTAATTTCCTGAATTTTAACTTTATCAAGACTGAAATCAAAAATATTTTATTGTTTTTAAACATTATCACTATAGATATTTACTGAGCTTAGCTTAGTCTAACACAAAGGTGATCAATATTTGATTTAGTAAAAATGATTGATTTTGTAAGTATTTAATGTCCATAGATATTCACTAATTAAAATAACCAAATATACTTTCATGTTTACATTTTTTTTTAATTACCTTCATTTTTTTTAAAGATAATTATAACGATCAAATTATAGTTAAATAGGAGCCATCCTCCTCTTCAATTTTATGTGCATTTTTTATTGGTTTATTTTTCAGCCATCTTAAGGTTAATTATGACACCACTTATTACCAATATTGCATTATGGGATGAAATGATGAAAAGATTCTGCAAACAAACATAAAATGATGACATTGAAAAAATATCAGTTCATTTCAGAATTCCAGCCTACAAACATCTAACATTTTAGCAACTCATAAACAAAATTATTAGAGATTAAAATAAAGCACAACTGTGCTGTTTGATACAATTCTAAGTAACATAATTTCTTAAACAATGTATAATTCTAGGAGGATATTTTTAAATCAATTCACCCCAAGCAAGGCGATAATGCCACTAAGATGCAAGGACTTTACTGGAAGTTAAAAAGAATGAAAAGATTTTAGAAGAAACTAGAAACCCAATTCTAAACAGGAAACAAGAGAATAAACCCCTACTCTTCTTCGAGGAAGAGTGTGAACTGGACGATAGGGGAGCCTATTTACTTCTATTAAATTTTTGCACTTTTAAATCATGGTTTCTTTACCAAAGATTGAATTTATAAATAAATATTAATACAAATATAAAATTTGTCACTTAAGCTGATTGATGCATATCACCTTCAGCAGTCTCTTCACCCAATCGCTAGAATATATATGCTTTTTTAATTTTTGTGACATTTCCAGTACAAATGCTACTTCCATATACATTAACATACACATATACAAAAATATATTATAAAAGGAAAAACAATCTAATATACAAAGACAACACAAGTTAATAAACATAACCACATACAAAATATGCACACAAACACACCTCTCTTTCTCTCTCTCTCTCTCTCTATATATATATATATATAAAGAGAGAGAGAGAGTATTATGTAGTTATGATTTAATTGTTCATTGTGACACGGAAATTTCTATATTTCAAGATAGATTCTCATCATCAGGCAATGTTGCTGTTGGTTTACGTTTAAGTGTAAATCATCTGCACAACCAGCAGCAACATTGCCTGATAATGAGAATCTATCTCGAAACAGAAATTTCTGTGTCGCAATGTACAATTGATACATAACTACATAATTATATTAAGCTCTATAATAGTCATTATATTGAGCACTGTTCATAATAAAATAAATGCCAGAGCACTCAAAATAAAAAAAACCTTCAGTCCTCTTCACCTGGAATTTTATATATATATATATATATATATATATATATATGTGTGTGTGTGTGTGTGCACTACACTTCACAAGTATCATAAAGTTTGAAAATTTGTTTTTCTTTGACATTTTTTTTTACATCAGATTTACAAAATGAAGATAAATTTTAATTTCATTTTAAAATGAAGAAAACAAAAAATGTTTAGCAAAAAAAAAAAAAAAAAAGTAGTAATTTTAAAACTCTTAACCCTGGTCTTCAATCTCTGCTAACAAATTGATAAAGCCTATCAGCCTAACTTAAAAAAAATGAAAGAAAGCATCTGAATCCAATAATTTCAACTTTTGCTATCTGTTTTTTGTCAGCATTCTGACACAAAAATGCAAATTATGATAGAAATTAAATATTCAATTGAAGCTTTAATATTTATACTTAACCAAAATTTGTCACTTTTTATGCATCCAACACTTTTATTTCTGCAAATTGACTTCACCTCACGATGTAACAGTTTTAAATATTAAGTAAAATTAGAAATAGCCTCTAAAATATTTTTTTTACTGATTACATGAAAATCCTACTCAAAGGGGCTTTCAGAGTTACGTCCCTTTCATTGGTCCAAATTTTCTTTTTCTTTTTTTTACCTACAAATATTCTTATTTCTTGAAGTGCAAATTCATTACTTATCAAAAATTTACAATAATTTATCAAATATTTCTTTCCAGGCAATCTGTCTTTAATTTATGCCAAACAATTTGTGTTGCCTTGAAAATAGTTACTTGAATGCTTCTAAAATAGTCATTGATCTTATTCTTTTTCAGTCCAACCAACAGGTAGGCATTTAACTGTAAATACCTCAACTGCTTGTGCTCGTAGAGAGCAAACCTGTGCTTGCTCTAGACACTGTACGGAGAGGCAACACACTTGCTACAAGTTGCTGTAGGATAAAATAATATGTTGGTCTTTTTTCAGAGCAACATATTTCACTGAAAATTAAAGCAACAACACATTTTGTTATTAACTTAGTGGATAGAGACAAACCTTTCCAGTCACTTTAAAGGCTATTCTTCCTGATTAATCTTTTATTGGCAGTCTTACAACTTTGTGCTCACAAACAAATGGAGTGTCAAAGGAATAATTTTCCCCTTGACACCTTTATTATTTTGACTATCTTTACTCCTTAGCAATGTTTATCGCATTAAAAAATGATGATTAGAATTGTAATAGAATCTTTTCAATTTCATTGGTTTAGGCATTCTTAAAATTCTAATCACTGCTTTTTCAAATAATAACCATTGTCGAGGAGTGAAGCTAGTTAAAATAATAGGAGTGCCAAGGGAAAGATTTTTTTTTTGACACTCGGTTTTTTGGTGGGTATCAAGATGCAAACTGACATTTTATCATTGGGGCAATGAAATTTGTTTTTAACTTTTGTTCCTCATGGGTGGGGGTGGATATCTCGTTTAATCTTTAGTGATTATAGCTACTCCACCATTTAATATTTTCAAGTTCAAATCAATAGAAGGATTTTTCAAGAAGACAAGATGAAAGTTGAAGAAAACACAACAAGGAAAAAAAGATTGGATGGAAGATGAAATTCTTGGCATAATGAAAAGGAGACTATTATTATGTCTGCTTTCTTTTGTATTTTATTAGTCCAGTGGTAGTTGTTTATCATGCATACTGAAAAATGCTCTACCCTTACTGCCTGGGACATTTATAGACACTATGCCTTAGCTATGCTAATTAGACAGTCATTTACATATCACTACAAAGACAAAAACAATGCCAAGGTATAGCACAAAATATAGGATTTTGTACAAAGAAATTAGGAACAAATGCATGCAGGCAAAAGAGGAATGGCTCATTGAAATGTGTGAAGAAGTAGAAAACATGCCTTATTAAATTTATATAGGTAAAAATAATTTTTTTAAAAAGTGAAAAAACTTAATTGTTAAATAAATCATAATCACACAATAAAAGATTTTATTAGGAGTACTAAATTTAGTGCAATTGTTTAATTATGAATACTTTTATAGCATTTGTTACATAGTTAAACAGATTTGGCTCGATAGCTTTGGGTGATAACCAGTGTAGATGAAGGAAAACTTTGAATTCAAAAATGTCTGTAGCCCTGGTAAGAAAAAAGAATACTATGTCTGAAGATACCAAAAGTTTGAAATCAAGGTTGTGTAATTGACTTTCAAAGGAAAAAAAAAAAAATATATATATATATATATATATATAATTTGCCACAGAAAGGGAATTCGTTGTTCTTAGATTTTTACCTACAGCAACTTAGCATAAAATTTTGCCTTTAACCCTTGCCTTATTGTTTTTTTAGAGTCTAGCAATAGAAAAGCCATTAGGGGTTTGCTTACAGCATATCTCAGTATTAGCTATTTCTTTCGATGCACAAATTATCAATTTCTCCAAGATAAATTTTCAGATAAGAGTGTTCAACTAAAATAAAATTGCTTTCAAACTTGAATTAAAAGACAAAAAATAATCCTCCTACAAAAAAATCATTTGTTTTTACTTAAATCTTTTACATGATCTCTTATAAGTTATAACTCTATCATATTTACTAAATGCAATTAGACTTAAAGCTACATCATCAGTTACCGTACAATCACTGAATTGTCAAGCCTGGTTAGTACCTAGATGGGTAACCATTTAGGAATACCAAGTGCTGTAAGTTTGGATGTGCAGATGGTTTAACAGATAATGTTTCAGAATTGTTAATTGGAAAGCAGAGTTCCAATTTCTGTTAAATTCATTATCTTCAGTTGCATACAAATGTCCAGAGAAAACTTAGAAATCCACCTTTTCTCTACAAACTATGGGTTCATTAGTAAGATTTGTATCACTAAATCCTTATTATCTCAAAACAAAAAATTCTTACAGCTAAATAATAATATTTTCTGGCTTTAAATAATCTTCAAAGGTTGATAAACCATAAAAAATGAATCAATAAATGCAATTATTTTTTTAAGATAATTTTGAATGTATTGATTTAAGATGAAATTGAAAAATTGATTTAAGATCAAATTGAATCCTAATTATTGTCAGTCCCATGACTGGGTGTGGTCATAGTCTTTACACAACTGAGCACCTAACCAGTTCCATCCAGTTATCTGGGTCAAAAGCTGGAGAAATATTCTTTTATGCGTAGAGCGTCTTGTACAAGAAAACCTGATGGAGCCTATCCTTTTCTAGGTCAAACTACAGCCAATGTCCTCCAACTTGACGGTCTGCGCTTTGGTCAGACACATGGCTGTTGATTCCATTAGGGGAGCTCTACTCTGGCATTTGACTTCAGTCTAGGAAGCTTTCTGCCCAACTATGCTGTGTGATCACCACACTAGCTATATCTATAGCTATTGACCCTACAAGAAGGTTCATTCACTCTTTGACAGGTTTTGTTTTTAATCCTGCTTGGTGTCTAGATACCCTCCAGAAAAGCCTGGTGGAGGAATTGGTTTAGTCACTGATGACCCCATTATACAGGAAGTTGTACTAGGTTATATGGTACCAGTGGTACTTTGAGAGTGACCAGACATAAAAACTGAATGACAGTAGTAATAAAATAAAAATGAATTAAAACCAAAATTAAGCATTCAAATAAGTTGTATTTTAATTTATTTAAACTAATGCAGTATCTTTTAGATTTTTTAATTCATCATTAATGTTTTTATTTAATAACTACAGAAAAGTTCTGTTTCCTACATTATCACTGAAAAAGAATCTAAAATTTGTTTTAAGTATGAAAAATTAATTGCTGCACATGATCCAAAACAGTGAAATTTCTTCAAATTTCAAAAAAAAATTTAAGGCTTTTGAAATTCGCAATCTGGAATTCTTTTTTTCATATATTTTTTTTTTAATCATTTTGCCCCAAGCAAGACAATAAATCCACCAAGACACAAAATGTTACTCAGTGTAGAACCAAAAAAAAACGCTATTAAGAAAGAGAACAAATAAAACAACAGGAATTAAGACAAGAGATAATGATTGATATTGCATTAAGTTTTCTAAAACTGACTGTGAAACAAGAGCTGGAAGGGAGTTTCACAAGTAAGAAGTGCAAGAGAAGAAACTGTTAGTATAGAACTTAGTTACATCTAGACATTTCAAGTGTAAAATGATGAGACTTTGCCACCAATCTAGTACTGCACTTAAATTCATAAAGTCTAGGTACCATAGAGAAAAGTTCATCAGAACAATCATCATGAAAGTATTTATAGAAAAGGTCCAGGAAAGCTATGTTATAGTGGTGGAAAATTAACTGAAGATAAGATGCCAGGTCAGGTTCAATAATATTGCAGATTGTCATTTGGATGTTATCAAGATTCTCCAAATATATAACAGGAACACCAGACCATATATGGCAGCTATATTCAAAGCATGGACAAGTGGAAGACATAAATATGCAAGATAGATTCTAGCAAAAAAAATTGTCTAATTCAACATGGTGAACCAACTTAGCAGATTTGACTTCACCACATCTTATGAATTTCAAAAAGAAATTATTCTTTTTCATTTTAAGAAATCATGTCGTAAGGGCATATTTGTTTTGATTTCTGTAAGGGGTATCAATTTACAATGAATTTACATTATCAACTGGACACCCTCTTATCAACTGATACAATGAATAGGTAATGAATATGTATGCACCTTGGTTTCCCCCTCACTGGAATGTGATTGGCTGGTGTCAGCCGTAAATATAGAATAAGGCGAGGACGTCTAGAGGCCTGTTGATCTACTGACTATGCCTACGACTCAGGATACTGCATACGACGAGTACCATCTATTACATTTACGTACTAGATTGTTCTACTCGATTACATTTGCCTTAACCACTTAACTACCTTGAATGATATATATATATCCCTTTCCAGAACATGTCATCGACCTTTACAAAATTTTATAAATTATTTCTGGTTGCAGTGTCTCTTGTACACCTGCCCCAAGATTACTAACTTGCTGTCACCTGTATAAACTCATTGGCTATATTCAGTTAGAATAATATATTTTTATTATTCTTTCATGACTTTTGGACTAATTTCTGATCTTAAATAAACAAATAGATACAAATCCAAATAACATGGAATAAAAATATCTTAAATTTTTCAAAAGCTAGAGAGTTATCATCTAATATATAAGTATCAGCACAACAAAGATGAAGATGCTCATCTGAATAATTTCTATAATAAAAATATTTTTTCCTCTCTAAATCTTAATAGTTCTCATATGATCACCGAAGTTAAGCAACATATTGCCTAGTCAGTACTTGGATGAATGCTGCTTAGGAATACCAGGTGCTGTAAGCTTGGATGTGCAAGTGGTGTAATGGAGCTTGGAGTTGCTAATCAGGTAGCAGAGTTCCAGTTCAAACTGTGTTCATTATATTCACTTATATGCAAATATTCTTGGGAAAGGTATGAATCCTTATTCTCCTACCAGCTATGGATTAATTAGTAAGAAACAAAATCAACCAACCAAACCACTCCAAATATTTAGATTTCAGCATAAAATAACCCATGAAGGTTGATGTGCAGCTAAATCAAACTAAACTAAAATATTAATATAGGAAGTTTAGGGAAACAAAAATTATAATAAATTTCTCATGTAAACAAAATACTTGAGGTAGTGTCTTCCAAAATATTGGTAGAAAAATTTTTGAAAACTAATTCTTGATCTGTCTTACCTATAGTCATAGTACAGTGTAAATGGTTAGATGGTTGAAATGTCTTTATACTAATTTCATGCTGTTGCATGATTTAGCAATGAATGCAACTCATAGGTATTACTTAGCAAACTTTTTTTTTTACAGAAATCATGTGTTTGAGTTTTTTTTTTTAATTCCCTCTCCTTTCAAGAGTTAGGAAATCATGGCTTTCCACAGATTGCTTTTCTTTACTTACATTCCAACTAATGCCCTTATATAGGTTGTGAGTGCTACAATGTTTTGACCATTTTGACCTCTTGTTTTCTTCAGATCAACAGACACCTGAAGAAGGCTGAAGTTTATGAAAGCCAATATGTTATGATTATAACCCCGAAGATGAGAATATTAGTCATAATGTAAATAATGATAACTCCTCATCTCAGAAATGATTCAGACAGAAATTGCTTTTTTTATTATTATCTGTAAATTGCCATTTTGGGAAAGATAGTGGAATGGTTTATTGTTGCCACCCAAGGCTAAAGAAACCCAATGTACTCAGCTATTTAACTCATAGTTGGAGAATGAGTCAGTTTAAATTTTATTTAAATTAGGATTTACAAACAGATTGCAGAATTTCTTTTGATATAGCTTTCTGTTAAGTATCTTTTCTATATATAAAAAATATTCTGGTAGACAACTAAATATTGCATACAGAATAAAATCCCTATTTAACTGTAGCAAGCATTAAATTTATTTATTCATAATGCCTTCATTATCTGTAATGACAAAATCCTACTAAGATTGCAATTTAGCACTCTGATTTACAATTCTAAGCTGTTATTCACTACACAACCTGCACATCCAAGCTTACAGCTGATACTGACCAATCAGGTGCCAACCAGGCTTGGCATTGTTTAATTTCAGTGATTATACAAGAATCTGTATTTCAAAGTGACATGGCCAGAAGTAATTAATCCTGTTACATTTTGTTGAAAGAATATAGAATTTTAGGTTCAGGATTGGGATCATTCAGTGGAATATATACACTCCTGCCTTTTTCAGTTTTTTGTCAACTGGAAGAAGATTGTAGAGCACATTGGTCAAAACATAACAATAAAAAAAGATGAAAACATTAGTCTGAATATAAATAATGTAAATAAAGAAACATAATGTATAGTTTTCATCTAATTTAACTGTGAAGAGTGGAAACTATAGTCTTCTCTTAAAAACAGGAGATTGCTCATATTCATATTCTACTTGAGTATTGACCACTATCATATACTGCTTTACAACAATGTTTTATATCTTACATGTTCTTAGAATAAGACATGTTACTTCTGATCAATAGCAGGCTAAATTAAGATCATCTTCTGGGTTGACCAGCCCAAAGAGGACAGGTAGTCATATCTACATAGGACTTAAGAACTTAACCCATGCATATTCTTACTTTTCATTCCAGTATCAGTTTGTGTTATAAACTAAAGATTTCTCACAGTTGACACAGAAATTAACAAGGAATATTTTTCTCTGCCTTGTTTTGCCCTTGTTGTTCAAGTGGGAATATAAAACTGGTTACATCTGCAGTTGCATGCCATGTTTTTTAATCTATAACCCCTTCTCTCAGCTCTACCAGTAACCTTAGAAGTTGCATTCTGAAGTCTTGATACTCATTGATTTGGATGATTATAACAAGATCATTATTGTCAAGAATGAATAAAAATGAATAATTTAACCAAAAATGTCTAGGTTTGTTCGACAGAAAATTAAATTAAAAAAATAACAATCAATACAAACTTACACTCAGTAAAATAAATTTAGAAAATCAAACTGTTTAGAACACTTCACTTAATTCTACAGATATTAACAGACACTTTAGCATTTCAATTTAATCATATAACTGGAATATTCTCTTGCTGCTAGAATTTTTCTCAGTAATCAAGGAATTCTTTTTGTCTAGATCTCCAGATTCTTTCAACCATAAATAAAAGAATTTGATGTTGGCCTTCTGTCAGTCTTAATAATGACAATTAAGTCATCAACCAAACAATTCATCTTTTGCCATATTTAAGTGGTGTTTAGTTTCATGTCTAAAAAATCTAAAATTATAAGCAATGTAATATTTTAGGGAAATTGTAATTGTAAAATATTCAGACTTCTTGTTCTTTGTAAAGTAAGTGATGAGTAGACAACCCCATTTTCAGAACACAAGCAGCAAAGGAGACCTTAGTTCCTATAAAGTAGTCACAGAGTTAATTTTATTTCCTATAAAGAATCCACAGAGTAGACCACTGTTCCTTTAAAGAAGCTGTAGAGTAGATCTGTTCCTATTAAAGAGCTATACAGTAGACCTTATTTTACAAAAAATCTATAGAGACAACATCAATCAGCCTCAGTTCCTCTAAAGAAGCTGCAGTGTCGGCCTAAATTTCTGTAAAAAAAAGATCTATCAGCAACTTCTCTACCCTGCTTTGCAATTCACTGCCCTGCAATATTATTAATGATTTCACTTTTGTGTTAGTTTAGTATCAATGTTCACAATGTTGTTTCAATTTCGTATAATTAACGTCATTTCATGATATATATTGATTATTCTGTTCACATGGATAAAATATTTTTCCTTTATTAATTCATATTTATATATTAAAAAAAAATTAAACATCCAATATAAAAAGATTTGAATTTTAAGATTTTTTTCTAAAAAAAAAATCTTTTGTGTGTTGATTCTTTAGTGTATGCCAAGATGTGTTACCTCTCCTGCCGTTAGCTCTTTCAATCTCTCTATCTTACTCTTCTTGAGTGATAGTTTCATTGTGTACAATAGTTGATATGCATTAGGAACAATTGACACTGGTTAAGTTCTTATAACTTTCTGCTTATTTCTCTCGTTTGTTGGCTGTCATTTTGCTGGTTGACTGTAGTCTTCTCTTCATTTGCATTTAGCCTTTCTTCTGTTCCTTTGCACCTTTTTTTTATCTAAAATGCAAAATTTTTGTTTCATATTCTTAAAGTTTTTTTTCTTTTTTAGTTTAAAGCTATAATTTCAAGTTTGTTTTATCTTGCTTTATAGAAAAAATGAAAGCAAATTTTAATTTAAAAATGAATTTTTTTTCTCCTGCCATATTTCTGAAAATATCTTCCAAACATAAAATAGTTCAAAATTGTGACATCGATCTGATTTGGTTAAGATGTCTTTTTTAAAACAATATTTTTACAAATAAACACTAAAATTTTTCCCCTCAAAGTTATATGGATTACTGATCTTGTTTTTTGTGTTGCTTTTGTTGTTACTGTAAGAAAACCTCTTGCCTGGACTACATGTCCCAAATTGAAAAAGATATGGAGCTCTCAACTCCACAAAAGATCACAAAGGTCTTGATTGTTTGTTGCAACAGTGAAATCTGTTTTGCTATTCAGAGCAGACACAGCTAGATGAGTTTATACAAGAATGTTCAGGATAGCCCATGTGTCCTGGAGAAATCACCCATGAAATGGTGAGCTACCCAAGATACCCAAGATCAAAAGTGCAGCAAAGAAAGATACATCTAGTGAGAGATTTTATCAGGCATAATGATGAAGTTGCCAACAAATTAGTACTCTGGAATGGAGAGCTAAAGACCATCAATATAGACCATGTTAGATAGAGGAAGCTATGAGCTTCCCAACTCATGATCTAGTCTAGTTTTATAACTATATTTTTTGCTAGTCCATTTTACAGCATCCTTCAGGTCCCCAATTCAGAAAGAAAAAAAGATATTTTATAATCTTTAAATAGATATAGCATAACAGGTCAGTCAGTTAAGTGCCATATGTTGTACACACTTGGGTGATCATGTTTCAAAAGATACATGACTGACTGGGCAGAAAATTTTCCTACAGTGGATTGCCATTACT
The DNA here is from genome assembly GCA_037127315.1 of Ascarosepion bandense. Classification (NCBI taxonomy): domain Eukaryota; kingdom Metazoa; phylum Mollusca; class Cephalopoda; order Sepiida; family Sepiidae; genus Ascarosepion; species Ascarosepion bandense. The sequence continues at coordinate 997,597 of JBBBDQ010001079.1, forward strand.
TTCTGCAGTAAGCTGGTTACCAACCAAGACTAGAGAACCCAATCTATCCTGTTGTTTAACCCATAGTTGGAGGGAGAAGAAATGGATTATTGCCTTTCCAAAGCGTATTTGCACATTGCATTCAATTACACACAAATACCCTTGGTAAATGTATTAATATGTTATATAACAGATATTGATGTGAAAAATGGAATTGACAAAGCGAGTTCAAATCCTAGGTGAGTCTTTCAGATTCACTTTTGGACTCCTGCTCTTGACAAAAGTATGAATCTGTCACTTCTCTTGTGTGTTAAACAGTAGAGTTGACTGGGCTCTAACTTTGGATGACAACCAGCCTAAAAAAAGGAAAAACTGAATTCAAACAATGGAGAAAACAATAGAAAACTGCTCCATTATCTTTCCCAATAAGGAAGAATCACTGGTGTGCCTACCATGTCAGGATCCGAACACAGTTGATCATGTATTGATGATCTGTAGCAAATTTAAATAAACACAAGCCAAGTATAATGGAGCAGATAATCTAAAAGGACTTTTTGGAAAAAAACAAATCAAGAGATTTTGCTGTGCATAAAAGATTGGCCTCTATTATAGAATTTTCTGTTTAAGAATTTTTTTATTTAATTTAATTTTTTTAATTTAATTTTATTTAATTTTTTTATTTAATTCTATTTAATTTTTATTTAATTTTTTTTTTATTTAATTTTAATTTTGTATTTAATTTCTTTTATTTAATTTTTTGGTTTAAGAATTTTTATATTAGAATTTTCTGTTTAAGGGTATGCCTTGGGTTACATTGTTTTAAGTTAAGTCATTCTTGATTATACATCGTTTATCAAAAAAATTATATTGAAAAATGAAAATCAAGTTTGTCATTTTATTCAAATTTATGTCTGTCTGTCACAAATATTAAAGTTGTAATATCACTAGAAAAGCATTAGAAGCACATACAATCATGTTACTGTACAATAAACAAGAGGAAAAATACATAAAATCATATTAAAATACGTATGTAAAATTGAATATAAATATTAGTAAATCCAACATAAATTAGTTCATATTCTACAATCACAAAATAATTTTAATAACTGTATTTGTTATTTAACCTTATAAAATCATTTTATTTTATAATGTCTTAAAGCAAACCACATTCACAAATAAAGTGTTAGTGATGTACTGTAAAGATTGCCAAATTGTAAATATCTATATTTATTTTTAAACATTAACTGTTTTATGATTTGGATCTGAAGAGTGGTGGCTTAACTGTAAAATAATATTACCCATAAATTTGTAGAATATCCAAAATGTTTTAAGATTTTTTTTTTAAGATTATATTCTACCTTATATATATATATATATATATATATATATATATATATATATCGTAAAGTTTTGTAATTTGCTTGAAGCATTGTGTATATTAGATGTATGGTTAGGTCTTGAAGGCTGTCACAATGCGTTTAGTAAAATAAAGGAAGGTACAGAAGTTTTTCGTTATTACCTATTTATTATACATTAATATTTCGAGAGCAAAATCTCATTTTCAGAATGGCAGAGAAGCACGTATCTGTCTGAGTGAGTCCGTGCCTTTCAAGGAATGGTCATTCCTGGCTGCTGCTGCTGCTACTGTCATTAATTACAGTGAGTGCTTGTGTGTGTGTTTATGGTGTGTATGTATATATATATGTGTGTGTGTGTGTGTGTGTGTGTGTGTGTGATTAACAGTTGGGACCTTTTTCTGGTTTGATGATATCAGTCTGCTTTAATATGTGATTTATCTAAGTATGTGTGACCTGACTGTTAGTTTGACTTTTGCCAAGGGTTGGATGGGGATTTGTTTTATTACTGTTGTTTTATCTATCTGCTTTAGCACATAATGTGTGCCTGTCTGTGACTGTGTCATATGTGCGTGTTTATATGCGTATACTTCTTGTAATTTATTTTACTTGATTTTGTATGTATGTGTATTTGTTCCAGTTTATAGTGTGTTATAGGCACCTTCACTACTTTGCGGGGAAATTCTGCATAGTGTAATGAAAAAGGCTACAAACTTAATGAAAACAAAGTTCTCAAACTCGGTCTTTTTTAACCATTTTCTTTTAATATTCCTTTCCAACCTGTTCGAAATTTTGGTTAAAATCTTGTTTTGTTTACGTCATCACCTTCTACAACTTTTGACATTAACATTATTTTTTTCCTTTTGCTTAGTGGAAATAATAAATTTAATCATTAAGCTTTTAATTAAGTCTAAAATTAAATCTTCAAGAATGCTTTTTCATTTTAAAAATTTAATTTTCAACGTATGCATCGAATATATATGCAGAAATATTGGAGGTACCTAAATGGTGTGTATGCATTCAGTGTATAGTACGTTGGAATATGTGTGTAATATATATATATATATATATATATATATATATATATATACACGTGTGTGTGTGTATATGTATGTGTATGTGTTTTGGTATAAGGTGTGTTGGGGTATGGGGCAAGTGTGCTGTGCGTGTATACATATGTTTATTGTACGCATGTTTATTTGTGTGAGTTAAACTGTGATAGCGTGTTTGTGTGTGGTCAGAGTCACTACTCCCTAAGCCATAGAGACAGAGAAGTGAAATTTTAACGTGTTGTATATAAGTAGTGTATACACACGCCAGTCACCGAAAGAACTCAATTCTTTTCTGAAGTAGTCACGCTTAAATAGCAGAAGTGGAAACCGTTTTCAAATTTTTTTTTCTCTAGAAAGCTCAGTCGTAATGAGAGCATAATATATTAGTCATCCACATCCAAGCCTTTTTGCTGTATCACAGCTCATCAGTGTGGTTAGACACATCCACTTGCTTCTGGCTGGGATCAAAACTCAACCGATTTGGTGTCAGTCGGAGTCGCTCTCCCTAAACCACAGGCGCATGGAATCAGAAACGGGGAAATTTTAACGTGTTGCATATTTCATTTGGAAACGAGTGGTCAGTGTGTGTCATGTGCATGATAGCATTGATTATTCTGTTATGTAATCTAGGTTGAGCTCTTGTCAATTGTTGATCTGTGGGTGCAGTTTAATTATTATTAAGGACATTTTTATGCATAAGTTTCCTTGATTCTGCTCTCTAGCATCAATATTGACAATTACATTTTTGTCTATGTTTTGCATTTTTTTAGGTGTTTATGGAAAGATGACATTTGTGTGTGTAGGTTTTCTTTGATTCTAATGTGTAATGGTCTGGTGGTGCTGTTAACATAGGATTCCCCACATTTGGCACATTGTATGTGGTACACAACATACATCTGGTGGCATGTACCACTGTCAGAAATAGGGCAATTGGCCAGTGTGTATGTGGTGTTGTTGCTGGTATGTTGTGGTTGTAGTTAAGGTGTCTGTGAAGAGTGGGGCCATAGTGGGCCAGCTGTATATCCAATCCCTCTCTGTGGATAGCTCTACATATTTTTGTGATGATGTTTTCACTGAAGTGCAGTAATCTCAGGAAGCAGGTGTTAGAGGGGGGGTGTTGCCTTTGGCCTTTATTATCTTTCCATTCCAGGCAACCCACAAAGGACTGGGGGTAGCCATTTTTCTTCAGCATCTTCTTGAAATGTGCAGTGTGAGTGTTACGGTCTTCTTCTTTGCTGCACTTATCCCGGATATGTGTGAGCTCGTTTCTAATGTACCCAGTCTTAGTGCTGAGAGGGAGGGCAGATTGGTAGTGGACAAACATATCCCTGCTGGAACACACACACTCACAAGCACTCGCTGCAATGAATGACAGCAGCAGCAGCCAGAAATGACTATTCTTTGAAAGGTACGGACTCACTCGGATGGACACACGCTCCCCTGCCATTCTGAAGATGAGATTTTGATCTCAAAATATTAATGTATAATAAATACGTAATACCCAAAAACTTCTTTACCTTCTTTTATTTTATTAAACGCATTGTGACAGCCTTCAAGACCTAATTATACACCATATATATATATATATATATATATATGAGAGAGACAGTAAGCAATGTAAGTTTAATAATGACATATACTGAAAATCAAAGACGTTGTCAACTCATCACTACACTATCACAATTTCCATAGAAAATGTTTACATGAGCTCCATCTTTTAGTTCCACCTGTTCATACCTTTACAGCAACAATCCACTATGCCATGTACACAGGGTTGACTCATTTTCATTCCCTTCATATTCCATTAGTAAGGAGGAAGTTCCACTCAGACAGCTTCTTCTTCTGCATACTGTTTCTTTGTAGAACAGGCTCCCAAGAGAATGTTTCCCCAATCACTATGATTTTAACTTCTTCAGGTCTAGGGTCAACCATTATCTATCCTAAATATTTTCATAATATGCATATTTTACTTCATTTTTATGCCCTTGTAGTGACCTCATTGAGTAACCCTCTTCTTTGAGTGGCTCTTTTGGTCTTGTATTGGGTTAAAATAAAAGAAAACTTAACATTTTCTGCTACAACAATTTTTTTTTTTTTACTTTTCCCAATTATTGAATTATTTTTGTTTTCAACTCTTCCTCTCTGGATTCTTTAAAACTTGTACGATGGAGGGGAAAAACCAAGTCTTATGAATTTGCTTATTTATATACATCTGGATCACAATGCATGACTCCCATAAGATATTAGGGTCATAGACATATTACAATTGTCACTGTGTCTAGGATGGAGCTCATTCCACTTCAGGTTGGTATCGTATTCAGAGTCTTTCCTTTAAGACTGGTTGCCCTATTAAGTTTAAATAGTTCAGTCTTTCTTGTTATTTAACTTATACCTGGAGCAAGGTGGATTAATTCCTTCACCAAGAGTATTAGTGCTAAGTGAACAAAACAGACTTTGTTGGAATTTTAAATTAGCATCCTGAATGATTATTATACAGCCCACATTTTCATGTCTGTATAAATAAGATGTATTTAGGTAGCAAGAATTTATAAGTAAGTTTTGGTAAATTTGACCAAAAAGACGTATTTAATTTTTTATTGTATTTATTCATAATTTCAGTTCCGATGACAGTCAGTCAATCAGTTAAGTGATACATGCTTTGGCAATCATGACTCAAAAGAGACATGACTGACTGGGCAGAAGATTTTCCCACAGTAGGTTGCCATTACTTTTTGTGGTAAACTTGTTGCCAACCAAGGCTATAGAACCTAATCTGACCTGTTATTTAACCCAAAGCTTGAGGACGAAGCAATGGATTAATACCTTACCCAAGAGTGTTTGCACATAAGTGAATACAATGAATTTAACTAAAACTCAAACTCGGCTCTCCAATTTCTTGTTCTGAGCTGATACTTACTGCACCATGACACACAAGTTGTATTTAGGCAGTAAGAATTCATAAACAGTATTTGATAAATTCAACTGAAAAGTTTATTTAATTTTATATTGTATTTATTTCTAATTTCAGTCCCAGTGTACACCACCTGATTCAGAAATTGGAAAACTTCTCTGTGTTAATATAACTATTTTAAGGAAATATTAAGAAATAAATCTTATTATTGAAAGTGAAATTTATACTGACAGTCAGTTTCTAATTTATTTATATATAAGTAACATAATTCATTAGCTGCATAACCCATTAAAGGATCCCTGTACAACTTTTGGTGCATGATGCTTTTTTTTTTTGTTTTTGTAAATAGAAATCTTGCTTAAGGTATCTCAATTACAGTGTGCAATCTGATTCTACAATACTCTTTAATCATTTCACTCCATGTAAAGCAGTAAAGCCACTAAGTCAGAAGGGGTTACTGAATGTGAAAGAATAAGAAAAAAGAGAAATATTATTAAGAGCAAGAACAATAGAAGAGTAATCAGGAAGACTGTAGATAGTGATTAACATTGCATTTAAGTTTTTGAAGATTAAAGTTGACTGGAAAGCATGGAGACAAAAGATTGTTTCACAAGCGATAAGTGCAAGAAAATAAACTGTTAGCATACAACTAATGGTTGCATTTAGCCATTTCAACCATAAAGTCTAGGTACCACAGTGGAGAGTTCATTGTAAACAACTGGATGAATTTCAATCAAACCTTTCATGTTTTTTTTTATTTAATAATTATATCATCCCAAGCAAGGTATTTTACTGCCACTGTTGTGCAGGGGGTTACATAGGAGGAAAGTTATGAGAAAGAGTGACAGGTTATAGTGGGTGGTAAGAGAATGATGAGAATACTGATGAGAATGGAGTGGACAGAGAAAGGAGCATGAGAGAGAGGATGCAGGTTAGTGAGATAGGAGATGATTATTGACTTTACATTTAAATTCTTGGAGATTATAGCTGTCAGAAAAGCAAGTAAATGGAAGGGAATTCCACAAGTGGGAAGTGCGAGAAGGAAGTGTTATAGTCTATGCTAAGTTGGACTAATGTTCGCCCTTTCTTGAGTGAAGATGACCATTTTTCTTCACACATTATTACTAGGTATTATGAGTGTGGCAATGACTAATTAAGCCAATCTTCACTTTGAATTTTCTACTGCAGTGTGGACAGAGAATGTCTGGCTAGGAAGGGGGCTTGACCTCTCCTTCCGGCATTGTTGCTCTTGCTGCAGTTTTTTTTATACATTGTGCTTCAGCTGTTTTGACTGAGGCATGCCAGGCAGGGTGGTCTTGTGCAGCTTTTTTCCAGGTGGTGGAGGTGGGGTTGCAGTGTTTCAGGTAGGCCTTGAGGGTGTCCCTGAAGCACTTTCTCCATCCAACATGAGATCACTTCTCAGCAGAACTAGGTCAGCCCTGAAGGTCATAAAAGGTGAGAAATAATATTAAAGCTATTTCATAAGGAAGTTAGATATGTATTCCTAAATATTATCATTATTCATATCGTGGTAAGTTAATTAAATCAACTTTGGCATTAAATCAATGCATAGTTACTTCCATTAGCCATTTTTAATCATCTGTTCAAATAGAATGAAGTGTTTTGGTATTTTGGGGTTTTTTTTAATACAAAATCAATCCCCAATCAACATTGGGTACCTCTGCTAGTAAAGAATAAAATCCTTCCTATAGAAGACAGCTTTTAATTTTTCTTTACGTTAATTCATAATTTTGCATGATATGTTTTTCGTTTTATTAACAAATAGGATTTCATATCAGTTAATTTTAATTCCGATTTTCCATATATTTTTTCTTCATGACCAACAGGTTTTAGTGCTGTCAAATAAAAACATCAATCAAAATTTATTTGATTTTCTGTATTTTTAAATTTAAGAATTTGTATTTTCTATTAATTTTCTTTATTTGTAAAAGCTTATACAGTGTGTGACAGAAATACTTCCCACACATACCTTCCAGAAATACTTCCCACGTAATGGTATGACATTAATGGCTGTGGTATATTCATCTAGCTAATGTCTTACCATTATTTGTGAGGTATTTCTGAACAGTATGTATGGAAATTATTTATGATGCACCTTGTATAAAAAAGATTATTATTTATAAATGAAAGTCACAAGAAACCTTAAAAGATTATGTCCCAAAAATGACAATCTAGATATCCCATAATTCACTTTTCACTTATTTCACTACCAGTGGCAATACTTTTTCATGTAATGATGTTTGTACAAATGAATTCAATTGCATTTTCAACTTAAGAAACAATATCATCAAGTTCCAGCATGCTTCTAACATGTAGAGTCTTGTGTTAGTATAAGTATTTTTCTTTTAATGCTTTTTTTTATCCCTTTTGCCTTAGAGTACAGTAAATACATTGTTGCTCTCTTTCTTTCAGTTAGAATATTAATATTAATATCAATTCCAGGTTGGCATTTAAATCCACTCCAATTTTGAGCTAGAATGTCATTCATTAGAGATTTTATAACACCAGGTTTTAACTCATTACAAATTTTGAATTTCATTCACTATTTTGATTTGATGAAATAATTTTACTCAATATGGCAGATATTCATTGGACATTTGTTTCGTGATGCAATTTTGGGATTTTAATGCTGTGACAGTATGTCATTCAGCAACTATCATTGTGTAGTTTGTTGCAGAACATACGAAAGGATATATTTGTTTTATTTTTTCTCCTTATCATTTTATGCTCTTTGATTTGGCATTTATTTGTCTGGTCATTAAAAAGAAAAGCCAGTTCTTTTTATGCAACTAGTAAGACTTGTACCAGGCAAATTATTAAGCCAAAATCTGTGTTATCACTAAGTTAACAATGATGATAATTCATATTTTCTTAAATACACAAAAAGATACGGCTCTTATTATTTTTCTTCCAATTTCAGTCAGCTGTGAATATAGGAATGTTTCAATATAAAAATAGGCTCAACTACATTTTACCAGGCACAAGCCTAGAAGAAGATGACAACTTGAATAAAATAAATGGAAATTAATAAACACACACACACTCATACATTGCTGATAATTACAATGGTGAAGTGGGAATTTAAAGAAAACTTAAGAATAACAACTAATCATTTATATAAGATAACTTCACCTATTTCTGTGCTCGATTCACCATCCAATATATAATTATATTCAATCTGTGAAGATTGCCTCCACTTGATCTGCCAAGACATTTTTTAGGTGACGCGGTTTATGGACTATAAAACCTCGGACACAATCTTCCTCTTTCTCTTTCCAACTTAGCATGGTAAAGTATTTTTGATAATAAAATAGTTGGAATTGATAAACTCATATACAGTGCTGATAATTATGGTGGCAAAGAATGAATTCTAAGAAAACATAAAATAACCTCACCTACTAGATCCACCTTCACTTTAATTACAATTAACAGAAGATAAAGTGGTAATGACAATTCAATTATTATGATCAAATTTTTCAATGAATCTTGAGGTGTACTTTTCAACATATTGTAATGAGATTGCACCACTATTTTAATAAATAGGCTTATTCAATTGTTTTATTCAAGAACTGTGTACTTGGCAAACAGTAGTCAAGCCTAAAAATACATGAGTTGTACTCATTTTTGTAGCTCAGGTGGTGGCAAGACCTCCAATATGGCTGCCAGTTTATATTAGTGACAATACCTGGACTGTATAAGTCTGATTTTTCACTTTATGATGGTTGTCAAATGTATTGATAAAGTTGATTTCTGAAAATAGGTTAATAAACCTGTTATTTTTTTTAATATTGTGTTTTATTTATTTGAAGTTTTGAGCATGACTACTCAGATGAAACAAAGTGAAGACATCCTTTGAAAGGGTAGAAAGTTGCAAGTTAAAAATGTTAATATTATAGAAGTCTTATCTCCAGTAGGACCTTATTATCCATGGTGGAGAGGTTTCTTAAAGATAGTGAAATCTGCAGATATTGGACTATATATGTTTGCTATGCCTAAAAGTTTTGATCATGAAATTAAAACTATTTTTAAAAAGTAATTAAAATTTTAATGCTTTCTGATGCAATGTGTTGTCATTTGAATATGTTTTTTATTCATGTGTTCTACCCTCAAATTTAGGGAAGTGAAAAAGATCAAATTCATGAAGTTGTTGCCCAGATGACTTTTAATGGATTTTTCAAAATACTTTTGCTATTAAAAACTTTTGTCTTTTTTTATTGTCTTTTAAATGTCATTTTCCTTGTACTATATTTTACAAAGTCATTTTAGTTTACTGAAAGTTTTAAGGACAAAAAGTTTTGCTCATTGGCCCAGAATGTCTCACAAGAGGTTGAGGGGCCATGAAACAACCTATTAATCAACTATTAGCCCAGATAAGTAAAACCATAATTGCCAATCCCACAGATGGTAAGGTCCTACTGTGTAGGAGTGTGTGTGTGTGTGTGTATATATATATATAGTGCACACACATGCACATATCTGAAGGTGTGCTGAAAAGTTCTTAGCCAAACTCACTTCTCAAAATCTGAACAAATGAACAAACCTTACAGATTTGGGGAAGAAATCACATCTTGGTTGAACTGAGAATTTTTCAGCACCCTCTCATATATAGTTGAAAATATACAGGCTTACAAATATACTGAAAAATCTTCAGAATTTTATTCATAGTTTTTTTTAACAAAATAATTAGCTGCAAGGTTTATTCTTAATTTTTTGGTAGATCATTTTGGCAAACTTGGATCTTCATGCCCGTTAAATATCAGCATATCAAAATTTTCTATTTACAGTATTCTAACATCTAATACAATTAAAACTAATGCAATGCAAAATTTATCATTTACCAATTTATAAAAAATAAATATGAAAACAGTGTTTTTATTCATAAATTTATAAACATTTACTGAATTATTAAAATATGGGAATCAACTATGAGGAAATCCTTATTATTTACCATTTTATAAAGTTTGACTTTAAAGGTTAACAATTAACCAATTTTTTGTGAACCATTCCAGTAAACAGTAAATACGTGTCAATAAGAAATCTAATAAATAAATATTATTTTGTTGTCAATTCTCAAGGACAAAGAAAGTTCATAAATTAGTTTTCATATGTTTAAGTTTTATTCCAATTTTAATCATCACTTTTTAAAGCAATAAACATTGCTGAGGAGTGAAGGTACTTAAAATAATAGCAGTGCCAAGGGAAAAACTTTTCTTTTATCACTCCATTTTTTTGCGAGCATTAAGGTCCATGTTTACCATACTTTTATTATTACTCATATCTTATTACTAGTTTTGTTTTTATCTTTTCACTGCTTTTTATTCCAACATCCTGTTGTACTGTTTGATCCCTAAAATTGGCAAAATCAAAAACTATTAAATAGATTTCAACAAGACATTGGCTTGATTCCTACAGACATTGTTTTTTTTTTTTTGTCTGAAGTTGTTAAGGTAATGTCCATGGAAAGTGGGCTCCCAAAATAAATAATAATACAAACTGAAGTCTCATTGGGAGCAGTTGTATTTGAATGTATGTAAGAGACTACATTGTTCAGACTGTTGTTTTCATCTTCATTGCCATGTTTACAATGTTTCAGCTGTTATACACTCTAGCCTTCTTCATGTGATTGGAATTTCAAACTAAACCCTTTATTTTAATCACTGGGATATATTGTTCTCATTCCATGAGCCATGACCTCAAGGACACATGGCCTAGTAGATAAAAGTGTTGGTTAGATCCAGTGACTTGATCCAAAGAGTTGTGAGTTCAATACCTGGCTACAGCAGTGGTAAACAAATTACTTACAGAGTTGAGTTAAAGGGAGATAACTAAGACATCTGGAAGTGGCATATCTAATGGAACAAACAATATACCCCAGTGATCAAAATAAAGGGTTTGTTTTGAAATTCTAATCACCTGAAGAAGGCGAGTATGTTCAGTTGCCAAAACATGATGAACATGGCAATAAAGATGAGGACAATAGTTTGAACAATGTAAATAATGTAAGTACTACCTCATATCAGAAGTCTAAACAAATATATAAGAGACTGATAAGCAAAATTTTCTGTATGGGATACAAATGTCACAAGAACTTCATCTGTATTCCCTATTTGTTTCAATTTGAAATGAGCTTCTTTTTGTGCATTTTTTAGACATAACATTCAATTGTTTGGAAGGAATAATCATTTTTTATGCCAACAAAAAAGCAGATCTTAACTGCTAGTAAATATAGTACTACTTTACATTTTAGCTTTGGTGGTCAAAAAGTATCAATCCAGGCTGTTGTGATGAAAAAAAACTAGTAATAAATTAAAAAAGGATTTTCATAACACTTTATCAAATTCAAAAATAGAGGTAAATTTAATATAAACTTACATAGTATATAACCAAACAAATCTAATTCAGTTAAAATTTGAGTCACAAAAAAATAAAAACTTTGAATAACAACTGAACTGTCTTACTATAGCATCAAATCTTGTAATCAAAATATTAACAAAAACTATGCCGCAATTATTGACTTAAGAATTAGTACCTTTCTACTGGATATTCTGTTGACCTTACATTTTGTCTCTACTGGATAATTCAATGTATTCAGCCTTTCAATGGCTTTGCACATGTACCAAACATTCCTTCCCATCATGCAGCTGTACATTCTGTGTGTCCGTTTGTCCAGTTGGCCTGAGGAACGGACCATGCCAGATGTTTCCGGCATGATACAATACTCGCCTCTTCCTCATGTTACCTGTTGGCATGATACTGTGCCATCTCTTCCTCCTCCTTCTCGTTGCTGTGCATCCTGTCGCCATCGATGTGGTGGACTAAGGTACAGTATGAGTAGATGCTGATGATGTGCTGCTGATGAGTATGTTTGCTTCGTCCAGTCAACTGATAGAACAATGGTGTCCCAACTAGTAGACGTCCCCACCCCTCAGCTGCCAATGGTTTGCTGTGGCACTTTAACCTTTTTTTCGTTTCTCCATTTTACAATCAGGTAGAACATTTTAGACAAAAATGCTGACAATGAAAATAAGTTTTTTTTTTTTTTTTTTTTTTTTAGACATTACTAACTGTTTTTTGAGTGTGCTTTCTCTCTTTCACAAAAATGCTTAGAGTCCTAATTTAATTTTTGTTTTTTTAATTGCTTGTTCTGGATGCTGCTGATAAACTGACAATTATCTTTGATTGTGAGTGCCTTATTTTTACACTGGATTGTGGAATGGAATTCTTTGAAGAAATACTTTTCTTATTCTTTGGAATAGGAAAATATTCAAATGCACCATTTTTGTGTGCCAATTTTTCAGAAACAAAAAACAAAATTCTTTCATTCTTGCATCACAGTCTTTTAAGCATTCACAATTGACTTTTGGCAAAACGTCAGCATTCAGATATATACATACATATATATAAGACAATAAACATTGCCTGAATTTCTGAGATGAAGTATTGACACTATTTGATGAATTATTCAAACAAGTACCTTCATTTTTGTTTCAATCACTAAATTTCAGCTGGTAGGCTTTCCAGTCTTCTTCAGGTGTACAAGGGATTTTCCAACAGTTTTGAGCCCAATATTCTTAATGAAAATTTGTTTTATTTTTTAACAAATGTTGCTTCCACAGGTTTTCCTGACCATAGTTCAGTTTCAAGAGGTCTTATAATAAAATACAGCAGCCCAACTTTTGGTTGTTTATAGAAAGGGTCATCCTTGGGGCAAATATTTTGCATGCAATCATTGCACAATCTCTTCCAGAATCCAAAATTCAGTCACAGTACAAGACTACAATTTCTGGTGTTGACTATTTTTTTGGTTATTGTTGTTTTTTTGTTTTTTTTTTTCTTGCTCCTGAAATATAAACTACAAGAAAATATTGAGAGCAATGAAAATGTTCATATTTTGTAAATGATTGCCTAAGAGGATGCTGAAAAGATCTTTCTAGAATAGGTTTTCTTGTAGTTAATCATTAAAATAGTGGTTTTGGCAAGTGGGTTAGGTTAAGAACTTATTTTTCGGATAAGAAAATAAAGTTAGCAGATATAAGCTTTGAAAGGTGTTAACAAAAAATATGCTTTTGTTCATAAGAGTAACTGAACCTTGCTTTTGCCATGAAGTCCTATCAGCAGTATACAGAGTACAGCAGGAATATCTCTCTATATAGTTTCCAGAAATACCTGCCAAATAATGGCACAACATTAGTGACACTGATGTTCTCATCTAGTTCAGTAATTCCCAAATGGTGCAGTATTTCTCATGGGTGCAGCCAAACAGGTGAGGCAAAATGATTGAAAGACAATCAAAGATTTAGAAACAGTTTTTAAAAAAAGTTCACGTGCCAAAAATAAATACAATTTCAAAATTTAAAATATTATCAATTATTTGTAATCACATGCATGAGTCCCAGTATAAATAGGTATAAATAATCATTGTGATATTTTTGCATTATATCAAGTATTAAGAATATAGTAACTTGGATCTGCAAATTGGAGGAGAGATAGTTATCAATGATTCTACAGTTATTGTTTTTTATTTTTAAATGTACTTTTTATTGCATAAAATTTGGTGAAGTATTAGAAAACTTTTCATTCCAAAAATGTAACTCAGAGAAAAAATGTTTGGGAATCACTGATCTAGTTAATGTGTTGCCATTATGTGCAACGTATTTCTGGAAGGCATATGTGGAAGGTATTTCAGCCATACACTTTATATATTAATCAATTCGACAAATGCAAGGCGATGATGTCACTAAAATGCAGAAGGTTACTGGGAGGGAAAGAGGAAAAAACTTTAGAAACAGCAGTAAACCTAATATTAAATAGGAAACAAGGGCTAAACCTCTACTCCTGCTCAAAATCCAGAAAGGAGGGTGAACTGGACTTTATAAAGTAATCAAATAAAATGATCATCAGGAATCACTATAAAAGGAATTATATTCCGGCTCAGATCTTTTGAAACATCCCTTGCGTAAGTTCTTATCAAAAAATTGAGGAATTCAGATGTAAATTGATTTTCCACAAAGCAAAAAAAGTGATGCTCTCTGTTTCCTAGTGAAGTGATTTCAGGAGGTCTGTAAAAAGGCCTGTAAAAAGACCCAGAGAAACCTTATATTGACTGATAGGCAGATTGATCATTCTGTTAAAAAATTCTTCAATTCAGTTTCCATTTTCTCATGAGGTAAACAACAATGTACATTCATAAAACAAAATGGATGTCTATACATAATTCCTGTACCCGTGATTAATAATTTTCTCTTCTTCAGAAGAATCGACCAGGGTCAGTGTATACACCCTCCAACCCCACTGACTTGGGGGGTGGATCTGATTGGGGGCCCTCAGCAGTGCTTTGTAACACTTGGTATCATATCAAAATTTGCATTTTTCTCCTACATTTATATGTTACATTAAACTAAGCTCAACTGAATATAAACAGATGAAAAATCTTTTTGCTGATTTTGACATCATTCTGAAGATTTTTTTATCCAAATCTGTGAATTTATTTTGCTCATGCTAAGTCTAAAAAACATTATATAAAGTTCATTATTTTTCATCCATAATCTTGAATATGTTAAAATTATTCAACTTTTTAACAAGAAAAAATCTCAGGTTAAAAATTGCACAAAACATTGTTGATATATTTAAGTTGAAATGATTGATTAGGTCCCATCTCTAATTTGTATTGAGATACATTGTATCTATTTTCAATTTTTCTAGTTGAATTGTTCACCTATATTACATATGATGAATTATTGTGGATAATTAGTTTACAATAAAGGTTTTATTTTTATGAATACTACCTTATGAAAATTGAGATATAGTAGAGTGGCAGCTATCATAGATTCAGTGGGTGGTGGCACAAGAGTTTTACACCAGCCCTGGAATCGGCTTCAGAGAGATGCAAGAATTTCTCAACTTTTTTGATGTAGAAAAATCAACTTAATGTAATGACATAGATAAAAAATAAATTTAAAGTGAGACATGCTTAGACATATAGTAAATAAATAAAAAGTTCAAAGACTTAACTCCCAAACTGTGTTTCACAGAAATAACTCCAGTTTTCAAGTGCAAGATAAATTCACACTATATAAATGCATAAATCAGTTTAATTTATTATCATTGTTGGTGTTGTTATTTATAAGCTAAATAAGCCATATCTTAGAGCCACACATCTTTTTTTTTCGCAAGGAATGAGAATGATATACCCCACTGATCATAATAAAGGGTTCAGTTTGAAATTCCTAGCACCTGAAGAAGGCCAAGGTGTACAACGACCAAAATGTCGCACAAATGGCAACAAAGATGTGGACAATAGTCCGAATAATGTAAATAGTGTAAATACTACCTCATCTCAGAAATATAGACAAATATTCATTTTTTAAATATATTTTTACTTTTATCATTAGTTTTTCTTCTTTAACACTAAATCATCAAAAGTTTTATTTAACCATTAATAATATTCACTTATGTTAAAACAGGATCTTGCTAAATAAACTGAGTGACAGCAATTCACCAGACAAACAGAACAATGTTCACTAAAAAGAAATTTCAATAAACTTAAATAATGCCTAAAGGTTAAATTTACTTTGGCAGGAAGGGAGACAAGGAAGGGAGACTGCTACTGCTTAGAACATATCCATTATGCTAAGGAGTAAAAGTCTAATCTCTTCAGGAATATGTTAGCCAATGATGGCAAGTTCAATCCTAGGTAGAATCAGCATAGTTAACAATGTACAATTATTTTTTAAAAATTTTACCAATGGGCCTCAAATTTCCTATAGTTTAGAGTCTTAGCAAATGAAAGTCTAGCCCTGATAATTGTTCCAATTTATAACAAAGGAACAAGACAGAAGATCAATGGTTATTTTAATTTGGGTTTTAGTTTCTTATTCAAAAAGTATAAAATGTAACAAAAGATGTCATTGTACAATAGTCACTGCAACCAGAAATCTTTATTTTTCTTCATATTATTGTCAATTAAGCACTTTAGTTCATCAATATAAAAAATTAAACTTTATAAAAGTTAATAGGAGGATCCACTTTGCTCTGTAAATTCATTATAAATTGATCCCCTTACAGAAGCCAAGGTTACATTAAGAAAAGAAGTAGAAGTGGTGGTTGAGTCTAGCTAGTTAAACAGTAAAATAGTGAGACCTACTTGCCAATCTAGTAGCTCCCTTAAATTCATATAGTTGGAGCACCATGGAAAAAAGATTATCAGAACAGTTACCATGAAAATATTTGTAGAAAAAACAGTAGGAAGTCACCTTAAAAATTTAAAAGAAAAAAAACTTTTTTAAATTAATAATGCTTAATTGATAGTAGTATATGAAAAAAGAATTCCAGATAACACTTTTCAAATTTTTTTTTACATTTTAAGAAAGCATGTGTACGAGAATATTTCATTTTGCTTTCCATAGAGGGCTCAATTTACAATTGATCGATTTGCTTTTTAAGGCTTATCTAATTTTTGCAGGTTATTTAAAGCCAGAAAATATTTTTATAATGTCAGAATTTATTTTAAGATAATAATGATTTAGTGACACTAGTTTTATTAATTAACCCATAGTTGGGGGAAAACAGATTCATACTTTTTTCCAGGGTTATTTGCATGTAAGTGAATATAACAAACCCAACTGAAATTGGAACTCATTTTTCCAATTAACAATTCCTGTCATTATGCATTACACCACCTGCACATCCAAGCTTACAATACCTGGTATTCCCAAATCATCATTTACATACTAACCAGGCTCACTAATTTCCAATGAATTTACATAACTAGACTCCTTATCAACTTTTATCAAATCTAATAATTTTTTTTCTTATAATTTGGAATGCGTAATCTCTAGTAATGAGAAAAAATAGATATAATCTAGAAATCTGATCTACTCTGGTAAAATCCAAGCAGAGATTCTTTCAATCTATTGTAGAGGTGGCATTAATATTTTAGGACGTCACTGCTCGGACTAAAACCCTTGAGCTTAAAGGAACCTACATTCAAATGCTAGAAGCTCTGCATAACATCTGGAGACAACATTCAATTAAATCACAGTTCTAATGACCCATCCCCGATATTTCTACAATCTTACGTGAACACAGAATGCACTTTAAAGAACACTACTAGCAAGCAAAACAGAACTCGCAAGTGGACACCAAGCAAGATGAGTTAGCTGCCCAGTAACCACCTAGATTGTCTTGCTATGTTATGATACAGAATGTCTTCCTAATGATCTTCAAACCTTGATGCAGGATTGTGATGGTTGGATGGATAGACTCATAAATATCTGAGCTAATTCAACTAAATAGCACTTGAAGTGTATCAAATCTCTAATAACTTAATGTTGTATACCTACCTATATACAGGAATGGGATGTTCCTATCCTCTTAAATATATGGACACTGTTGGAGAAGAGGGATTATACTAAGTAGCAGTTCTCTAGCAGTGTATCTACTTTACGCAGTGTACAGGTCTTATACTTGTTGATATACTATTATTCCCAATCTCCGTTTTGGTAATACTCATTCGGTAACCTTTTAGGGTTATAACACTTAATAATTATACATGCTTAAGAGCTGAAACTTTGCAAATGAATAATTTAATATGCGTTTTAAATATTGTCTAAATTTTATTTTTCTCTGTAAATTATAATTAAATTTTAAGTTGGTACATAATCGTAAGGATTAGCATGATGGATTCATGAATGTTCTAGCTCACTTGACTAAATAAATAATAAAAAAAATTTCCAAAAAATATTAACTTGGCCTGCAGTGCCTATTGTATAATTCCACCCAAGAAAATACAGTGCAATAGTTTCAAATATTTTGTAAATACTATATAATTACAAAATTTTTTAAATATTAGCTTCATTTTTATGATCAGCTGAGTTTATTTATACAAGTGAATATGTAAAATGTTATATAAATAAAATCTTGAGTCTTGCTTAGGTCATGATTCATAAGTTCAAACAATTTTTTTAACTGAATTCATCGCAAACAAGGCAGTAAAGTCACTAAGACACTTGGGGTTACTGTGCGTAAGAGAATTAGAAAACAAGAAAACATTGTGAATGAGTGAGAACAATAGAAGAGTATTCAGGAAGACAGAAGATAACAATTGACATTGCATTTAAATTTTTGAAGATAGAAGAGTTCCACAAGCAAGAAGTGCAAGGAAAAAAACTGTTTGCATAGAACTTACGGTTACATCTAGCCAATTCACATGTAAATTGATGAGACCTTGTTACCAATCTGGTACTATGCTTAAGTTCATAAAGTCTAGGTATCACAGTGAAGAGCTCATCTGAACAATTACCATGGAAGTATTTCTAGAAAAGGCACAAGCAAGCAACTAACTTTATGGTAGTGAGAAAGTGACTGAAACTGTCTATTGTGTAATGACTTCAGTCTTCACTGAGTGCATCATACTTGTGGCCTTGTACCAGACAGGCTTAACAAATATTTCTAAGTGATATGTGATTATTCAGAAAATAATTACTATGAAATAGTGTTTGATTCTTGTAGGTCAACCCTACAACTTTAGCCTTATGTCAGACTATATATTATAACTTTTACTGATGAATATCTCATCATAGAATAATGGTTCAGTCAACTGTTCTAGCAGATCACTGTTACTGAGTTTGATCCTCTCTGAGTGCTCAGTACTTATGACCTTGTGGAAGACTAAACTAAGTAAATATTTAAATAAATACGCATCTACTGCGACAAACAAATGATCATAACTGATTGACCAGTGAGAAGACTGATAACATGTGACCTTCCCCACCCAAAATTTACAAAAAGTAAAGCAGTAAAGCGACTATCATGCAAAGGGGTTACTGAGTGTGAAAAGTATAAAAGAAAAAGATAATTAAGGGGGATTACAATAAAAGAATGGAAACTAAGACAAAGGAATGATTGACCGAATAGTCTGAATAATGTAAATACCGTAAATACAACCACATCTCAGAAATATAGACAAATAGAATGATTGACATTGTGTTTAAAATTTTAAAGTGAGTTCCACAAACAAGAAATATGAAAGAAGAAACTATTAGAGTAGAACTTAGTTACATTTAACCATTTTAACTCCAAAATGATGAGACCTTGCTGCCTCTCTAGTCAGTCAGTCAGTCAGTTAAGTTCTCTACATGATACACATTTGGGTAATCATGTCTTAGAAGAGACATGACTGACTGGACAGAAAATTTGCCATTAAAGGTTGTCATTACTTTCTGCAGTAGACTGGTTGCCAACCAAGGCTATAGAACCCATTCTGTTCTGTTATTTTTGAATAAGAATTTGTTTTCAGAGATTTCTTTTTAATATGGTAAAATCATTTCATTCTTGTTGATTCACATATTTTTCTAATTTTGTAAATGAAGAATTTAATGAATAAATGGTGTTTAATTCTTTTGTGGGCTGTTCTGGTAATGTGTTGGCCTTCTCTGAATGTACTTCTTTTTGTAGTTTATATGCATTGTTTTTGGTGGGGGATTAAAAAAGACATGATCTGCCCACAACAGAAATATATAAATTACAAACAAATCCTATACAATATACAACACAATAAGCATTAAAAAATGATAAAATGCTTTAGTATATATTTCAGAGAAAAATTTTGTATATTTTAAAGAACATATTCACATACAGAGATAAATAGTTTGTGCTTAACTGTTGGTAGCCATATGACCTGCTCAGAGACCTGTCTCCATATCTTTGCTCTTTTTTGGTGACTAAAAAAGAAGGGAGAGAAAATTTGATTTTTGTTTCAATTTGCGGCAAAATGCCTGTTCTGGTGCTTCATAGGAAGATTCTATATCTATTGAACTATTTTTTTTATAATCTCACTTTTCTTTATTTATTGTTAATTATAATTCTTATCTATATTTTAAAGTAATTTTTATTACTTAGCTTTTAATTTTTCTTTTATTATTTATTTAGTTTCGTACTTCTACATTGTCTAATAGTAAAGGTTAGAGGTTATTTAGTGATTTATTTGTTGCTATCACTACGATTCATTTGTTGCCAATTCTCAAGAAGAAAATGTTTCCAGTTTAATATGTATAAGTATTATTAAAATTTTTAAAATAGCTTTTTAAAAAGTAAAAAAAAATGGCAATTATAGGGTAGTAATGATGTCAAGAGAATAATTGTCTTTTTGACATCATTTTTTAATAAACTTTTCAAATATTCTCTCTTAATTTTAGATGATTCTTCCATTGTAAAATAAGTAGATTTATTGCTGATTTGAAATGGTTTGCCACTTTTTTATCCTAGCAACATGTCTGTTAGATTTGGCCTCTTCAGAGCTTTCTTTTCACTTTCTCAGTTTGACTAATATACCAATTCCTTCTTGTTCTCACCATTTTTCTTCTATGTACCATTCTCACTTCATGAAGTAGGCAATCATGGCTCTCCACATTCACCTATCCCTAGGGGCTTTTAGCATGCTTTCCCCTGTTACCCACCCAAACCCCACTCTACCATCCACTTGCTCAAGCCACGCAAGTATGTTACACATTGCGTTCCCATCTTTCTTTCCCTTTATCTGACCTATGAGTATCAGATTCACCAAGCCCTCCTTTCTCATTCCATATCCCAGGAACTTTAGCTGTCTTTTCCTGGTGTTATGTATTAGTTTCCTTTTCATTTCCATTCTCTCCAAAATTTCATTGTTACTCATATGTTTGGTCCATGGTATCCTCAGCATCCTTCTGCTTCAAGTCTTTGCTTCCTATTTGATGAGATTGTCCAGCATTCACTACCATATTGAAGAACAAACATCACATAGCAATCCAGTACTCCTTTCTTTGTTTCTAGCAAAATTTTCCTGTCTCTCAATACTCTGCTCAGCTTCTGGAATGCATCCTTCTCACCATTATTAGTCAAAATTTTATTTGAACCCTTAATGTACAACCAAATTACAAATTTGTGAATTCTGACACTGTTTTAAGTACACACACACACACATACATATGTGTGTGTGTGTATATATATATATATATATATATATATATATATATATATATAAAGCTTCAAATGTTATTTTAGTCACATTTGAGTAGACACTACATTTCATTTTAAACAGTATTTATTTCATATACTGGTCTGCATACTTGATAAAATTTAAAGAAAATGTACCTTCTGATAGGATTTGAACCTGTGTTCTCCCTTGTAAGAGAAGCCACCATTTGAACCGGTGTGCTTTAACCTCTCACCTACAAACAGCTTCAAAATCAGGCAAAACTCTATTTATCTCTAAAGCACACTCCCTCATTCAGATTCCTCAAAAAGCATATTTGCTCTGTTTTATCTATGAAACATAAAACATAAACAAAGTAATTTCTAAATAACGAATTTCATTATATATTTTCTGACATTTTATATACATAGATAGATAGTATTTAGATTTTACTTCTGGATGTAAAAGTAGTTAACATTACTATTGCATAATATCATCCATGTCACCTTAACTTTTTTTAGCGATAGTAAATTTTCTTCTCAACCAAATATAGAAAAGGTTTTCATTTTTTTTACTAGTAGAAAATTATACAATAAGAATTGATATTACGATATTGAAACTCTACTGTCAAAAATATAAATCTGTTACCATCCAGAAATGTCTGTGAAAAAGTTTCTTAAAGTGAATATTGGGTGTGGCTGCCTTCGTTTTCTGTTATTTCTTGTAGCTTGGTGACTTCCCTTGATTTGCACAAAGTCACAGCATTGATTTTTATTTTTCTTTCATTCTGACAGTATGCAATATTTTTAACCTCTCTGATTGGATAGTCATTGTTCTGCTTTCTGTTTCAGTATGTTTATCAAGTGCTCGATTGGACTAAAGTACAACAACAGGCTAAACCAGTCAAGCACTTTTACCTTTTGCATTTTTAGAAATTCTGTTTTTAGCATTATATTTTGTATGTTTGTCTTGCTAAAAGACAGCTCTTCTTTTGAGTAAAAACAACTTCGTTTTTTTTTAATATATTGCAGAAGTCTTCAGTATTTCTGATTTAGTCAATGAACATCAAGTTCACCAGTACCATTAGAGTTTATACAACCTGTTATATCATGGAAATGAACCTCAATTGCTCACATTGACAGACATGGATACTGATGACTATAAAAGCCTTGAGTTCAATTCCGCTATTATAACAACCCCAAATCATAATGTTTTCACTTAACAACCCCACCATAATGACTTTCGTTTAATCCAACTTCTGTAGATCATTTAAAAATATTGAATTTTTATTCAGTGCCACTGGAGTTCATACAATCTATGTAGTGGATATTATGCCCAGACAATTATTAAAGAGACACACACTCTCTTAAAAATACTGAAATGTCCTCAACTTATTATTAGATCACAAAACATGATTTTAAACCCCTTCTACAAACTATTACCTTTATCGAAGATGACTCTCACCTCCACTCTTTTTTTGTCTCTTTATTTGCCACTCCCACTTTTTGCATTATTTTCTATTTTCCTCTCTCTTTTTGCTTCTCCCACAGTATCTGTGATACCAAGTGTAAAACACACCATACAAGCATATGAATAATACAGATTAGTGATAATAACAATAATAATATTATTAGATTATTTTTTATTTTAAATTTTCACCCCATGCAAGGCAATAATGCCACAAGGACAAAAGAGAATACTGGGAGTAAAAGAGAAGACTTTAGAGAAGGGAAGTGATAAAAAAAGGACAATAAAAGAACAGGATTCAGGAAGACAGAAGATGGTGATTGGCATTGCATTTAATTTTTTGAAGATTGTAAGCAAGAAATCAAAAAGAAGTTACACAGGCAAGACATGTGATAAAAACAGAATAGAACAGTTGATTGGATCTAGCTAGTTCAACAGTAAAATGGTGAGTCCTATTTGCCAATTTAGTAACATGCTTAAATTTATGCAGTCAAGGTACCAAGGTTGAAAGCAAAATGAAATGAGAACAATTGCCATGAAAATATTTATAGAAAAAACAGAGGGAAGCAATATAGTAATAATATCATATTAGTGATAACCGTGTAGGCGATGTTAGCCCTGATGCAGTCTGGAATAGCCTCCAAGCAGCATGAAGAATATGCACAGAATCAAACTGACTGGCATACCTTGACAAAGTAAAAATAAAAAAAAACACCAAGCAAAATAAAATGATTTTCAGTATTTGTCTATACTTCTGAGATGAGATAGTATTTACATTATTTACACTCTTTGGACTGTTGTTCTCATCTTTATTGCCATGTTTACGGCATTTCAGCCATTGTACGCTCTGACATTCTTTAGGTGCTTGGAATTTTTAACCAAAGCCTTTATTCCAATCACTGGAGTATATCATTCTCATTCCATGTGTGATGCCACTTCTGGTAGACATGTAGTTATCTCCCTTTAACTCAACTCTCTAAGTTATTTGTTCACTACTGCTGTATCGAGGTATTGAACTCCAAACTCTTTGGGTCAAGTCACTGGAACTAACCAACACTTTCATCGACTGAATTATACATCCTTGAAGACATGAAATGATAATTATATACCCCAATGATCAAAATAAAGGGTTTAGTTCCAAATTCTTAGAATAAAGTAAAGAACAAAGTAGAAAATGAATCTCATTCTAACATGTTTCAGTTTTATTAAAACTTCATCAGAGATTGAGGTAAAAATGAAAAGTTTTTACAAAGAAACAATATACTAAAATGTTTTGATTTGGGGTAGATTCTTATTGGTCAGATATCTTGAGCAATTGAATGGCAGAGTGGGGTTTGGAAGAAGTAACAGGAGAAAGCATGTTAAGAGCTACAAGGGATAGGGAGGAGATGTGGAAGACCATGATCACCTACATCCTGAAGGGACATGGAACATAGAAGAAGAAGAATGGTGAGAACAAGAAGGAATTGGGATATTAGTCAGGTAGGTGAAAGATAGAAGACGAATAGTGTGACACTGAGATCCAAAGACATATTGGCATGGCCATGGATACATTCCAAAAGCTGAATAGAATATTGAAAGACAGAAACATTTTGCTAGAAACAAAGAAGAATATTTGATTATTATGTGGTGTCTGTCCTTCAACACTTTAGCAAATGTTGGACAATTTCATCAAACATGAAGTAAAGACTTAAAGTAACTGAAATGTGGTTCTACAGAAAGATGCTGAGTATACCATGGCCAAACATGTGAGCAACGAGGATGTTTTGGTGAGGATGAAAACAAAAAGGAAACTAATACTTAACATCAAGTAAAGCAGTTGAAGTTCTTGGGACATTTAATGAGGAAGGAGGGTTTGGAGAGTATAATACTCATAGGTTAGATAGTAGAAAAGACAGACAGGGGAAAGCAATGCATACATAATTCATGGGGTTGAACAAGTGGATGCCAGCACATTGTTTGGAAGGGGTAACAGGAGACGGTGTGTTAAGAACTACATCTTGGAAGATGTTGAAGGCCATGATTGCCTACATCCTGAAGGGACATGGAACATAGAAGATGTGTTGTGTGCATTAAAGCAATAAATAATTATTTTTAATATATCGTGTATAGAACCATTTGTCTATTTACATGTATGTGTGCATATTAATGTATGTCAAGTGTTTTAAAATGATGGACATTCTTTTTAAATATATGCATGAGAAATCTTTTGGATGGTAAAGTGTATGAATGTGTGTGAATGAAATGTCTATAGACATTTTCGATTAAATCATTGAAAATATAATGGATATGCATGTATGCTGTTGTCAGGTTTTGCAGAAATATTTTTCCATCAGAATCCACCTTGCACATTTGTAAAGCTACCATTTGTCTATGCATTAAATACTGCTTCCCTCTCTGATCAGGTGCTCCTGCTGTATGTGTTGAGATTCTTGATAAAATTTTCAAAAAGGGTCTATTATATAATCGATCCTGATCTGACATCTTGACTTCGGTCACTTTCTCGCTGAGACGTCACATGGCTTCCCTCTGTCTTTTCTACAAATATCTTCATGGCAATTATTCTGTTGAGCTTTTTTCCCCCCTCTAGTGCTTTGATTACATGAATTCAAGTGTACTACTAGATTGGCAACTAGGTCTCACTGTTTTACTTTTGAACGATCTAGATGCAATTGTCACTTCTATTCTTACAGTTTCTTTTCTCTCACTTTTCACCTGTGAAACTATGTTCTGATTTCCTTCTCCCTGTTACCTACAATCTTCAAAAATTTAAATGCAATGTCAATCACTATTTTTTGTCTTGCTGTTTTTCCACTTGAAGACTCTACCTTGTCAGACTCTTTGCCTCCAAGAGGAAAGGAACCCAGATAAGGTTATGTCAAAGAACAGTCTCTCATCTTGGGGAAAACAGACAAGAGCCAGACCCTGCCTTGTGCAAAGTCTATGGAAAATTTTTGCATAATCTTAAGGCTCGGTATTCTCATGTTAAAAACACCCTTGTGTCATATCTGGCCTTAGTGGAGTAAATATCCTGTCTTCTTGAACCTTGTTTCTTTATGGTCCTTTCCTCACTTCTCTTCATTCCCTTTCACTTCCTATAACCCTCTACAACTTAGTAGCATTATCACCATGCTTGGGGTGAAATTATTAAAAAAAATATATGTTTAGACAATGATTTGAAACCAAATCTATAATCTCTTGTATAGAAGCAAGAAAATTGATTAGAAAAAATTGAACAAAAACAAAGGCAATACTCTTTAACAAGAAAAAACATGTTTGCTTTTCAAACTCTCCCTTCTCAAACCATTTAGTTAATTGTCAGTATTAGGTAAATTAAGCCCTTAGATGAATGGCTATATTTAAAGTTTTTAAAATATTTTTTGAACCAGTTCTCCTCATAAAACAGCTACTTACAATGAAAGATAATGAAAAGTTTTTAGAAGGAATCGGAAACATAATCTTAAACAGGGAACAAGGGATAAACCTGTACTCCTGTTGGTCTGCCCCTCTCGATCTGTTCTTTGTCGATCTGCCCCTCTCGATCTGTTCTTTGTCGATCTGGCCATCTCAATCTGTTCTTTGTCAATCTGGCCATCTCGATCTGTTCTTTGTCGGTCTGCCCATTTCGACCTGTTCTTTGTCGATCAGCCTGTCTCGATCTGTTCTTTGTCGATCAGCCTGTCTCGATCTGTTCTTTGTCAGTCAGCCCGTCTCGATCTGCCTGTCTCGGTCAGCCCGTCTCGATCTGTTCTTTGTTGGTCTGCCCGTCTCGATCTGTTCTTTGTCGGTCTGCCCGTCTTGATCTGTTCTTTGTCTATCTCTCCATCTGTTATCTGTTTATCAATCTATTTAATTATTATTTAAATAAATCTGTCACATTCTTTTTTAATATTTTCTATAATTCTAGAATTCAAATATCTCCTCATCATGATTTCTACCTGAATAGCTAAGATAAACAATTATCATTATTAGACATTGATTTATTTGAACTGATTTCTCCATTTTGAAGGTTATGATCATAATTTATTATTTGTTCTAATTGACCATCTTCTGGATTCTGTCATATTTCGTGATGTTCTTGGAATTTCAGACCAAACCCTTTATTCAATGCACAGAAATAAACTTCTAAATTCCAGTGTTACAATCACTGGCGTATATGAATATATAGCAATACCAGGCTACAGCAGTGGTGAACAAGTAACTTGCAGGGTTAGAGGGAGATAACTCATGACTTCCAATCAAGGCTTTACACAAGGAATGGAGTTTATATATCCCAGTGATTGTAATAAAGGGTTTGGTTCAAAATTCCTAGCACCTGAAGAAGGCCAAAGCATACAATGGCCGAAATGTCACACAAATGTCAGCAAAGATGAGGACAATAGTCCGAATCATGTAAATACTATAAAGCATTTGCTTTGAAACTTTAAAAATGTTACCAAATGCTTAAATAAAGTCAAAGGATTGTAGCTCTGAAAACACCGGTTTTAGTAGTTTTTTTTTTCAAACTTCTCGACTGTAGAGCACTTTTTCAGTCTTTTTGCTTCTCTGTCACCTACAAACTTAAAATATTTAAATGCAACATCAATCATCATCTTCTGCCTTTCTGAATCCTGTTCTTTTATTATCCTTTCTCCATTAAAATCTCCTCATTTCCTTTCACTCTCATAGCATCATAGTGGCTTTATTACCTTGTTTGGGAGTGAAATGATTAAATGAAAATAATCTCTCCTGATTGTTTCATTCAGCTTATACAGTGTATTGTTATTAATCCTACCACCTATGCCTCTACTGGCAGCCGATTTTAACAAAAGTAGCAATATCTTATCTCCCTCATCATACATATTCATTATCATAGTTTCATATTTCTGGCTAATAACAACAAAGTACAAGTTAACCAAAAAAGTTTAGTCATTGAATGAAGTTGAAATATATATGAAATGTGTATAGCAATTGTTTTCAAATTCGAACAGCCGGAAGTAGGAACATCAGACGTTATAAAAAAAACATGCACACCGTGTCCGGCCATCAGTTATAAGCCAGACAGCTGTGAGAAGGATGGAAGTGTCTAGAGAACTGGTTTGGGGCTGTTTGCTTTATGATTTGAAAATGGGCTTAGCAGCAGCTGCATCTAGTTGCCACATATGTCAAGCGTTTGAGGATAGTGCTGTGGATGAACATACTGCAAGGCATTGGTTTCGGAAATTCAAGTCAGAAGATTTGTCTCTCCATGATGAGCCTCGCAGTGGATGACCACAGGTCTTGAATGACGGAGTTCTGAAGGCGGCCATTGAAAAGGACAGTAGTCTAATGTGTGGTGAACTTGCAAGTTCAACATTTCCAATGAAACAGACTTCACCTGCACCGCCTAGGTAAGATGTACAAACTGAGCAGGTGGGTTCCGCAAACGCTGTTGGAAGTCCACAGGGGACAACAAGTGGCAGCCTGTGTATCGCTGCTTTCTCACCACCATACTGCATCTTTATTCAATCGAGTGCTTACCAGTAATGAAAAGTGGGTTCTGTACAAAACTCTCAAGCTTTCCAGACATTAGTTGTCTCCTTAGGATGCTGTCCCTCACACCGCAAGACCGCATATGCACTCATGCAAGATTATGCTTTGTGTCTGGTAGACAGGTCAAGTGGTTCAAGATGAACTGCTACCAACAAGCCAAACGGTCACTGGAGACCTATACTCGCAGCAATTGAAATGTGTTCAACAGGCATTGCACCAGAAGGAGCCAACAATGATGAATCGCAAAGGTGTGCTTTTCCTTCATGACAACGCCAGGTCGCATGTTGCACAAGTGGTCAAGGATACCTATACAGCAACTTGGCTGGGAGATTTTGTGCCATCCACCTTTTCACCTGACCTTGCACCATCCAAATACCACCTCTTCCACTCCCTGGATAATCATCTTCATAGGAAATCCTTCAACAATGAAGAAGACTTGCACAAAACCCTCACAGACTTCTTTGCGTCAAACCCCCGCAAGGGCATTGAACAGCTGAAGGTACTAGATGCCGATGATGATTACTTCGAAGACTAAATATAAGTTACACATACTGTGAAGCGTTTTCTTTTTTCCTTTAAAAATGAACAGCACTTTTTGGGTTACCTTGTAATTATGTTATATTAACCTTTCCAAATTTAAGAGTACTTTAAAAATATTTTAACAATTTCTTTTGCAAATATACATTTTAATAAGCAATGAAAAAGTTGTATAAAAACTAAAATTTACTTAAAAATTTAGCTCAAACTGTAATATATATTTTTATCTCCAGGTGGACTATTGTCTTCATCTTTGTTGTTATCACAATGTTTCAGCTGTTGTCCCCTCTGAGCTTCTTCAGGTTTATGTCTATCCAAGTAACCTACAGAAAATTTCAAACTGGACCCTTTATTCTCTGTAGGTTACTCAGATTGACATACACCTGATGAAGGTTGGACACAACAGCCGAAATGTTATAACAACAACAAAGATGAGGACAATAATACAGATGTAAATAGTGTAGATAATGATAACTCCTCATTTCAGAAATTCAGACAAAACATATTTTTGTCTATTCCTTCATAATTAGACTTAAGGAACTTTTCTTTTTAACTCCAAGATCAATGTGTCTTGTTTATACTTTATTCAATGAGCCTTATTAGTTTTAGTGTGTGTATTGGAATTTATATGCATGTTCAGTCCTTTCCTCCCCAGCCAAACACAACAGGGCCTCATTATCAGATTTTTAACTGTAAAATCCTACACAATGAAATTAGTTTATTTACAGCCATATCACATTGAACTACAAATTTGCATAGGATTATCAAAGTTAAACAACATCAAGCCTGGTCAAACTTAGATGGGTGACTGCTTGAGAATGCCAAGTGTTTTAAGCTTGGATGTGCAGGTGGTGCTAGGGTACTCAGAATTAGAACTCGGTTTTCTGATTTCCAATTCATGTCAGTATTGTTATATTCACTAATGCATAAATACCCTTGGGAAAAGTATGAATCCACCTTTTCTGCTGCCACCCGTAGGTAAGAGTGAATGTAAAAATAATTTCTGGCTTTAAATATCCTGTAAAAGGTTGGTTGATGCTTTATGAAAAACGTTAAACAATTTGAAATTTCTTCAGTCATTTTTTGGGGATTTTAATGTGAGTAGATAATAAGGTTTCTGTTGCTGATTTTTTTAGCCAGCATGTTTTCATCAAGCAAGGCAAATTGATCTTGGATTTCCAAATTGTGCTTTCTTTCAAAATTTTTGTCTTTTTTATCCTTATATTAATCTCTCAAGATTGGTACATTGTTTGCTTGAGATGTTTTGTCTATATTTCTAAGATGAGGTATTATAAATATTTACACAATTCATTTTGTTGGGACTGTTGTCCTTATCTTTTATAATTTCAGCCGTTCTTCTGATATACATTTCAACCTATCCCTTTATTTCATTCTCTGGGGTAGATTGTTCTAGTTCAACATGTCATGCCTTTTCTGGATATCTCAGTTTTAGTTAATTCACTTTAGTAACTCAACTCACCAAATTTTTGTTCACTTCTGCTAAGGTCAGGTATTGAACTCACAACTCTGGGTTAAGTCACTAGATTATTTCAACCAACACTTTTACTCACTGGATCATCTGTCCTTGGAGACACCAGTGAATGAATTTTACCCCAGTGGACTAAATAAAGGGTTTTGTTCAAATTTCTAACGTATATCACCTAAAGAAGGCTGAAGCATACAATGGCCAAAACGTCATGACTATGACAATAAAGATGTGGACAACAGTTCGAACAATGTAAATTATGTAAATGTTTTATATAAGATTTTCATTTTTTACATCAGTGTTTAAAAAGATTCTTATCTTATTTAACTAACAAAGCTTTGTTTCAACTTTAAATGACATTATCATTGAAAATAAAAGTACCACATTGATATATATATATATATATATATATATATATATATATATATTGTACTAGTTGTTACAATGGTTTATAAATTCATAGTATCACTACACAAAAATTTTCACGTTTCGAAGCTGCTATGTGCACTTCTCATCGGGTGAAAAGTTGAAATGAAAATTAAATGGTGAAAACGGTTTATTTATGGCGATATGATGTTTAAGTGAATGTGGGGTGGGAGCTTATTCTAATTTTGTCGGCCGTATTGTAGCCTTAGAGATATGACTATGGGTTAGGAGAGGTAGCTTAGTTTAAGATAGGTTCCTTATTTTGTCTGGGTAGTTCTTATATTGGGATTTATGGTTTATTTAAGGAAGGGTAGACATTTTTTGTTTATTTTACTGCTAAGTGTGATGAAAGTGGCATTTTCACCATTTAATTTTCATTTCAACTTTTCACCTGATGAGAAGCACACATAGCAGCTTCGAAACACAAAAATTTTTGTGTAGTGATACTACAAATTTATAAACTATTGTAACAACTAGTACAATATAATGCTCTACGTTGTATCGAGCACTCTTTATAAAAGTAAATGCATGAACAGCAGGTAAAAAAAACCTACGAGTTTTACAATTCTGTTACTATATATATATATATATATACACACAAACACACACACACATGCATGTTATGAGTAGAGCTTGGTGTTTTCTTTATTCCTGTTCGATAGCAATGTATGATAGCAAATTTCTACTCTAACTTTTCTTGCTGTTTTAAAGAGAACAAAATGTGTTACTAGTAAATGGTTGCCTCTCTGCTCTTTTGGTCATATCATGACAGCAATAATCTAAAATAATACAGTGTTTGAATTATCCACGAGAGAAGGGTAAGAATTGGTAGCTGCAACAGAAGGCTGAGAGAAGAGGTTGAAAGAGGAACAATGGCAAGAATTTATTCTATTTATTATTATTAAGATTAGCTGTGTAAAGAATAATATGAAGGGAAGTGAGTGTAGGAAGACTGTGTTGCACCAATCTGGGATTCAAATGCTGATTTTCAAGGTAGGCAAACTTGCCTCACTTGAAAGATCCTGTTATGCCAATCTAGGCTTCACATTCATATTAAATATACACTTTATAGTTTTATGATGAAAATTTATTATTGTTACAAGTTCTTTAAATCCATTCAAAATGTGAGAACACTTAAAGATATTTAAAATTCCAGCCATTACCAAATAATGCCATAAATTGGTAATATAGCATGTTATGAATTGAATTTTTACATCAGATTTTTCTATCTCATACTTGGATTTTCTTTAAAATTCTTGGCTTATATTGCAAACAATTCTCACATCTCTATCAGAAATTTAAGTGTTTTTGTTGGTAAAAAAAAAAATTATTATTTTTTAATTAATCCTTCTTTCAAGCCACACTATTTACAGATTATAGTAAGTGTATAAAAACTCCATCAAAAATGTGCTAAATTATTCAACTTGTTAACAAGAAAAATCTCAATGTTAAAAATTGCCACAAAACATTGTTGATTTATTTAAGATGGAATAATCTATTATAACATGTCTCTAACTTGTATTAGATACATTGTATTTATTTTCATTTTTTTCTATTTCAATTGTTCACCCATATCACCATTTCACATATAGTCCATTATTTTAGGTTACAATAGAATTGGTATTTTATATGTATACTACATTATGAAAATTGACATACAGTAGAGTGGGGGGTTGCATATCATAGATTCAGTGAGGGAGCCCCTGCACCGGCCCTAAATGCTGGTACATAATGACATTTATAAAAGATTATTTATATAAAATCACTGCTTTAATCCGTTCATAATAGAATACGAAAAAAGATTCTTAGTAACCACTTAGTGAAGAAGTCATTTTGAATTTTTTTTTCTTGCAATATTTGTTTGAATATTTTCCTTTTTCAAACACTTATCTAAATGATTTTAATGAATCATCATATGAAAAATATTAAAAAAAACAAACCTTTTCTTGTCTGCAGATTGTATACTAAGATTTCAAATGCTCTTTCTAGTCTTGTTAATATCCATAAAACAATTATTTATTACATTTTGCTTCAGCTAAAATGACTCTCCTTGACGACTTTCTTTACTTTCATATCATTTGCCTGTGAGCATTAACTCGTGTGTGTTAATTAGCTTTTATTCATATCTATATGTCTGCTTCTGTGTTAGATTTTGGCTGGAATGATCATTTATAAACTTGAAGGCTTTCTTTTTTTTTTCCTTTTTTTTTTTTTTTTTTGGTTTTGTTCTGTGATTGAGAAGCATTGTTTTTATTTTTTCTTCTTTCTTTATTTGTTTATATTTCTAATTATGTTGCTATTTTTGCAGGTAGTAAAAATTTAGTACTACTTTTAGTTTTTAAATAATTATTTTCTGATATTTATAATTTATTCTCTCTGATATCTGCAGTTCTTTTATGAAGTATTTGGTTGGAAACAAAGTTCCTGCACAACTTTAATAAAAATATATAAAAAGTTGTACAAGAAATTTGTTTCCAACCCAATATTTTCAACAGAAACAGATTAATTTAACTCATTTGCTTATTTATTTTTTCTAAGATACTATTGCAAGTCATATCAGCAATTAGACTTTCTGTTTCTCTTTCATTTCTATATATTATTGCTAAATTCTATCAGAATGAATAAATAAATCTGTAGCTTGATATTTAGTTGAATTTGAAATTTTTGCTGTACAATGTTTCGTTTGTGATTGATATGCAGCATTGAATTAAGTGCATTCACAATAAAAAAAATCTGTTGATAAAAATATTATTTTAGGCTACAGACATTTTAGGCTACAGACACTGATTTAGATAAGTATTAATGGGAGGATTATTTTTGCAAACAATTTTTGGTTCCTTTCTTTTTTCTTCAGTTTTTAATGAAAAACAATATGAATTCTTATGTTTCTTCAGTGGTTAAAACAATATTTTTAAAAATACTCTTATTTTCCGCTATAAAATGAATTATTAACAACACTGATTTGTACTTACTCATGGCCATTATTTTCTGAATGAAAATTAATGCCTTTTCATGGCCATTATTTTTTATATAAAAATTAGTGCTTTTCATGGCCATTATTTTCTGTATACAAATTAGTGCTTTTCGTGGCCATTATTTTCTGTATACAAATTAGTGCATTTCATGGCCATTATTTTCTAAATGAAAATTAGTGCCTTTTTATGGCCATTATTTTCTAAATGAAAATTAGTGCCTTTTTATGGCCATTATTTTCTATATGAAAGTTAATGCCTTTTCATGGCCATTATTTTTTGTACACAAATTAGTGCTTTTCATGGCGATTATTTTCTAAATGAAAATTAGTGCCTTTTCATGGCCATTATTTTCTTTATGAAAATTAGTTCTTTTCATGGCCATAATCATCCATATACAAATTAACCATAAGTAGTAGTGGCTGTTCAGTCAATGAATGCTGAATGTTTCCTTATAAGGAAACAGTTAATATTACCATTACCATATCATTCACATTTATTTTCTTTTTTTTAATTCCATGTCCCTGTTATAAACAGGTGTATGGTAGCTCAAACCAAACAATACTACCAGGTGAGATGAAAGGAAAATAAGACAAGAATTATGTATTGCCAATACAGGGTTTACAAGCAGAAAGTCTCTAAATGTAGGCAAGGTAGGAAGTTTTGAAGGAAGGGTAGATTTGTTTCGGCCTTGAGTTGATGCATTTCTCAGGTTGGTTGACCAGGTTGATGGTGGTGATATCAAGAGAGGTATAGAGTGGATTAGTGACGATGTTCACTTCGAATTTGACTTTGCTGGTACAGAAGATTTGAGTAGAATGTCTATGTGGGCAGGTGTAGGTGTTTATAGGAGGGTGGATTTTGAAAGGATATGTGTGTCAGGTCAGTTGCCCAAAGTGATGATGATGACATTGAGATTGACAGGCATCGACAGGGCACATTTTTCTTACTTCTGATCCAGTCACTTACAAGTGGCTTTCTTAAAAGCAAATCTGGTGGCTCCTGAGCTTATCTTTTTCCCTTTTCCAGCTAACCTTTGTGATTAGCTTCATTTATGTTGTATTTTAGATTTTTCAAGAGATTAGTTTTGTAGGCTGAATGTGATGCTTCAATAGATTAAACAAATTTTAAAAAGTTTGAAATTACTTGATACTTAAGCAGGTCAACAGACACCTGAAACAACCTGGAGAGCATAATGACTGAGTCAGTATCAATGATTAGGGCATCTGAATGCAAATAATGTAAAGCCTTTGCTTCAGTATACAATTATTTTCTGGGCTTTGCCCACTGAATCATTGCAGAACGTATTCTTAAATGTTCAGATAGTTTCCAATTAGGATATAAAAAGGATAAAACAAAAGGAATCAACTTACATATGGCTAAGAAGACAGTCAAGATGCTTTTACAATTATGCAATCTCAATTATTATCTACTATCATCCTAATTCCTCTTTTATTATGCTTGCTCCTTAATAATGTTTTCTTTTTCTTTTTTCACACTCAGTAACTTATTATATCTTAGTAGCTTTATTGCCTTGCTTGGAATGAAATAATTAAAAAAATAGAGATAAATCTACATATTCTCATGCTTTCTGTGCTTCTACTTTTGAATCTGTTGGAATTAAAAAACAAAAGCATTACTTTTCAATTGACCCTCATATTATAATTGAGAAAAAAGATTGTGTTGAGGACTAGATTTTAAAATGCCTAGAGGAAGAAATGCTTGGAAAATCTGATACTCAAAGGACAAATAGAGGGTAATAGGGACAGAGGAAAACAATGCCTAACATACTAAATGGTTGATAGAACAGAGCTTAGGAGAAATAACAGAAAGACAAAGTTTATGAAGAACTAAAAAGGGCAGGAAGTTGTGGAGAGCTATGAGCGACTACGTTTTTGGGAGAACATGAAGTAGATAACTTTTGTGTTCATTTTGATACACTTTTTATGCTTTTATTATTAAACCTGCTTAAATTATAGAGGAACAAGCATTGCTTTGTGATTGAACTTTAAGTTATTATGTACTTAACTGACGTCTTAAAAAAAACTAAAGATAAATAAGGAATATCTATAGACAAATCTTGAACAAAGGAAATGAAAGATGGTGTTGCTCCAGATAACTTCATGTTCTGCAGAATCTTTTAACACATATAGACAATGGAAATGAAAAAAAGATGATTAATTTTGATGATTATTATTATTCTGCATTAATATATTTTTTTTTTACTTACTCGTCTAATTCACAAACTTCTTACTCTATTTGTTCTATTTTCCAAAACCTCTAAAATTCTAGAGTATTGGGAGTGAGGATGTAACATAAACAAAGAAGCAAGTTTCATCCAATTCAGGTCAGTTATACATTAGGAATAGACATTTCAAGGGGCAGGAGATGTCTGCAATTCACTCAACCATTTATATAAAGGAAACTTCACCAAAAATCCTACATCCTTAATAATATCATCCCACCTTACTTGTGAACCCTTGGATTAAAGGGCAGGGTTAGTAATGTACATAAATTGCACATTAGTTTAAAACTTAGTAAACCCATGCCTGAGGAATATTTCATGTCTCTTGCAACCAATTTGGAAGGGCCTGAAAACAGTTGCAAAAAATCTTCCTAAATCATTATTAGTGAAATGAAACCATGAAATAATGCAATATGATATAATGATTAAGTATCCTTTAATATTAAATATATACAATAAGTAAGAATTCAATTTTATTGATTTCAAGGTTAAGAAGCTATAAAGTGCCTACTATTTGCTTTAAAGTGACTGAGACTTAAACTCAACACAGATTTCAAGTGGAACTTGTATATAAAATTCATCACTAATGTTGCTGGAAAAAAGGTCAGCTCCCTGTATCACTCCAGTAATTACCTGACTCCTCCTGATATCCTCTACCTTTACAAGAGCCAGATCAGGCCTAAAATGAAACTCGTACATATGATTCATCACTAAAGATGCTGGGAAAATGGTCAGTTCCCTGTACCGCTCCAGTAAGTACCTGACTTCTCCTGATATCCTCTACCTTTACGAGAGCCAGATAAGGCCTAAAATGAAATGGTGCTGCCATATGTAGGCCCAGTCTTCTCTTTCCAGTTTCAGTTGAGCCCAAAGGTGTCTTTTTGTCCTTGTAAGTGACAAAGTGACAAATCATTTTACACACCACACCCACTTTCTCATGGATGAAACGTCGCAAACCACTTACTACTCTATTGCTTTTCCTACAGAAAATGCTCAGTCAAACTGTATCTTTTAGTTCCACTAGTTCTTATCTTCATAGTTAAAATCCAATATGCTACAGATATTGTAGTCAATTACCTTCATTCCATTTGTGTTCCATTTGTGAGATGTAATTTCCACTCGAGCAGCTTCTCTCCACAAACCGCTGATTTGTGGTACCAACTCTTAACAGGATGCCCCCCTGATCATGACAATCTTTAACTGTTAACTTCCCCACATATCTACATAAATTGTCCCTCCAACTCTGTAACCCTCTTTCTCACATGACTACCTGCACAGAGTGAACATTATTGTAAAAATATATGTGTGTGTATATATATATATATATATATATATAAAACGTAGAACACTTGGTATATTATCCAGGTAAATTCCAATAGGGACGAACTCAAAAGAATTCAATATTAAATTTATTTATTTAATTTAACAGAGTAATATAATTTAGAAAAAATTTTAGATATACTACAATTTCATGGGTAATATATATTTCACCATCAAATGATGACCTTGTGAATCAAGGTCATCATCTAGCGGCAAAATATGTATTACCCATGAAATTGTAGTATATCTAAAATTCTTTCTAAATTATATATATATATATATATATATATATATATATATATATTTCTACAACCAATGAATGTATATTGAAAACAATTATTAACTTTACACTGATGGGGGGTGCAGAACTTCTAATACTTTTTAATAAAGAATATTGTTTTTTTCTTTTTTGTTACTCATTTCACCCCAAGCAAGTCAATAAAGTCACTAGGCTGCAAGGAATTACTGAGTGATAGAGAATATAAAGAAAAACAACACTATTAAGGAGAGAGAACAATGAAAGAACAAGAATTAAGACAGCAAATAACAATTGACATTGCTTCTAAAATTTTGAAGATCAAAATTGACTGGGAATCTGGAAGAGAGTTCTACAAGCAAGAAGTGTGAGAGAAGAAAGTATTAACATAAAACTTATGGTTACATCTTGTCATTACAACTGTAAAATGATGAGACCTATCTGCCAATCTAGTACTGAGCTTAAATTTGTGAAGCCAAAGTACCAAAGAGAAAAGCTTGTCAGAATAATTTCCATGAAAATATTCATAAAAAGCACTGGGAAGCTACGTTGTATTAGTTTTAAGTTTATTAGTTATTAGAATCTTGCAAATATACAATTATTCTATGTTTTATACATTTTCTCTTAAAGTGAATAACTCATTTTCTGGAAACAAAAAAAGATCATGTCTTTGATAAAAATATTTTTTTCATCTTCACTAATTTTGATGGAAATACTTTTTTTATTATTATTTTTGCTAATTTTTTATTTTGTATAATTTAACTTTGTTCAATTTCATTTCTCATTCTTTCCCCAATTTTTCATCATATTTGGCCAGGTATACGTGTGTCCGGAGCGTAAAAAACAGTGTTGTTCAAATTAATATCTGTTGTTTCATGCTCACTTTCAGATATATGGTTGTATACTGGTCCATGCCGGTGAGTGTAGTTGTTACAACAGCTGTCTGTTCAAAATTATTTCATTTCACTTACAATTGAATGATGTTTTCATAATCCAGTTTGACCCTGAGAATATTCAATTTAATAAACCTTTGCCCTCACACTTTCTCCTGTCCTTCTTTTGTATCCATCACTTTATTCAACTGTGACCCTCTTGGCCCATTCAGATTTAACCCATATCAACCAGAATATCTTTTCTTAATGGACAATAGTCAGTTAAGACATAAAGTGCTTATTCAGATCAGCAAAAGATATTTTGGATATATACAATGGAAGTGTCTGAATAATAAAGAAATTTAAAAAATAAATAAATCATATCTAACTTTGAATTTTCCTTATTTTCTTGCAATCTTAGCTGAGGAAAAGCTTTGCAAAATAAAATAGGATTTTAAAACTGAACACATAAAACCTAATTTATTTGGGCTCTGTCGGACATGTTATATAAACCATCTAGAAATTAGATCACAAACTTACTATGCACAAGTCTAAAAGCTTATGAAATTTGAAGAGGTTGATTTTCATAGTTGAATTCCCTGAATATTAAATTTACAATCTTTAGGAATTTAAAGAAATGAAAATCTAAAAAATATCTGAGGAAGATGATTTATCTGTCAGTTTTTATTTGCCTCAGGTAATTTCAATGAACTATGCACGTCTTTATTTTATTCTTCATCAGGGAATACATTTTAATAATGAAAAATTATTCCTAATAAGAAATTTATTTAACTTCTATTAATCTTGCTAGTTTGCCAGAATTAATTTCCATATAAACAGTAAAATTAAATATATTTTTAAATAATTCCTTTTCGTACGTTTGTTTTCAGAATATTTTTCATCCATTGTTGCGAATTTGTTTTAAAGACAGAATTGATTTTAAAAAAGTTCCTATATCAAAAATTATTAGTGATAATTTTTAAAAAATAACTTCTTGTAGAACAATCCAAAGCCAAAAATGATACTTGTAATTTTAAAGCATACTTTTTTTAATCTCTCATTTTTTTTTTTTTTTTTGTTAGACAATTCCTTTTATAAATATTAGAAATTTCTTTTAAAAAATGTCTTATAGCTTTTGTTTCTTAACCTGGTTAATATAAATCATTATTTTTAACTCGATATATATGCATAAAATAACTTGTATATATTTGTTCACATTCGTTTTTAACTTGGGACTTTCATCTTATTCTTTGTGTTCAAGTTGTAGCAGAGAAAATAGTTTTAAGTTATCTGAAAGTCTTAGCTATAAAAATAAAACATTGTCATTTTCAATTTTTCAATTAGTTTTAAATTTCATCTGATTTTTATGACTTTTGTGTTTAAAACTCTCGAGTCACTTTTACATGCAACAATCCTTTATTGAGGGGAGGCAATTTGATTAGGGAGATAGCACCCAGAAAATTCAGTATTGGTAAGCTGTTTTATGGTTAATCACCTAAGTTAAGCAATGTTGAGTCTGGTCAGTACATAGATGGATGGCTACTGGGGAAACCCAGATGCTGTAGGCTATACAGCAAGCTAGTAGTAGATACAGTCTCACTACCTCTATATCAACAAAAGACCTCAATATGTGAAAGTGGTTCTGACAAGTTGCAAGACCTACCTGGCATTGGTTGAGTGGTGAGTTGGATAAGTTGTTGTGAGACCATTTAATTGATAGAACAATTCATCTCTAGAATTGGCTACATTTCGTTTATACTTCATGGTATAGACAGTATTCATTGAATAATTTTTGAACAAATGATCCCATATCAATTTAGCACATTTAAAATTATATATATATATATACACACACACACACACACACACATGGCTTAAAGATTGTGTTCAGGCATGAAACTGTCACCCCTCAGTGTTGACTTCACTGTCAACTGTTATATATATATGCTTTATCAGTGATATTGAGAACTCTTACCCATAAATATAGCAGACCCTAAAGCTATATTTTCAGCATATAAAAATATAATTGCGTCATGCAAGAAACTTACAGTTGTGCAACTAGTGACGCAAAAATATGTATATTTATTATATATAAAACTACCGGCCATAATTATTAGGTCACCCCAGTGTTTTAAAAAATGATGGATTTCATACTATTTTTTAGTATTTATTGCCAAGTGAATAACTGTAAATGAAAATAGAATAGTTCTTTTGTTAATACTGCACAATAACATGTGCATAAAATGAATTTATAAATCTTTAATAATTACCTATATTGCAGTTTCGTCAATGAAAGAATAAAGAAAATTTAGGGTGATTCAGACGAGTTCATCTTTGCTTCCTTGCCTTGTAAAATTTTGCAAAGTAATAATAACAAAAGAACCATTCTATTTTCATTTGGCAGAAACCTAGGTCACATAATAACTCGTTTACAAATGGAAAATATTCAAAAGTTCTACAATATAATTGTACTGAACACTTTTTAATACAAATGTGCACTGGTTTAATTTTATTATGACCAAAAATCTAAGTAATTAAACAATCATATATATATATATATAGTCAATTGCTGGTATTCCTTGGTGATACTATGTTGAAAGATTTTCAGCCTAACACACCAGAATACCAAAATTTGGTTAAATGTTGTCCCCAGTCAAGGCTCAAAGTGTCATTGCAATCTCCACAATCTTTTTTTTATTAACTGCATATAGTATGTGCTTCCTCAGGGCTGCATGCAGTTTTTGAATTCAAAGTTGTTCTTCTCCTTGACTCATTGCCAACCAAACCTAAAGAGCCCAGTCTGCTCTACTATTTAATCCCAGAGGAGTGAAATAGTTTCATGCCTTTTTCTAAGGTATTTGCGCATAAGTGAATATAACAGACACTACTGGAATTTGAACTCTGCTCTCCAATTTCTCATTTATAAACTCTATCTGTAACACTACCTGTATGTCCATCTGGCTAAATATGCAAGCGCCAGGATTTTTTTTAATCCTTTCTTGGCTAGGCTAAGAACTTTTCAGCAATAATTGAACAAAACACTGATGGTGATTTTTTAAGCATAGTTTAGATATGACACAAGGCTGAAAGTATGGGGTTCCCAGTGAGGATCGAGCCCACTACTCAGTTGTAATGATTCCAGCAAATCATATCTCTCTATTTTGCAATTAATTATTTTAGAGTGATTAGTTGCGATGAAATCTGGGAAAAGAAAGACAGGAGTGGGGAGGTTGGTGTAATTATTTAGCTGACTCACATTAAAGAAAGAAAAAAGAGAAATGGAAGCAAAGTGATAAGTGCACAGCAGTAAGAGAAAAAAAACGAAGGATTCTGATTGGAAAGCAAAAGTGATGCAAAAAAAGAAGCTAACCATATAATAACGTTCTTTAACGTTTGTTATGATTATAAACCAATAACGGTGATAAAGAGTAGAGTGGACATAGAGATCAATACCACATGGTGTGGATATAGGTTTCAACTCTGCATCATTCCACACAATGCAGAGTTGATGCTTATATCCACACCATTGAAATTACACCATGTCGAGGTGCCTAAAGAATGCTGATGTATCTACAACATATTAAACCTAAAAAAATCATAACTAGAAAAACTTAAAAATTTAATTTCCTCAAAGTGATTGCATTTAAACTTAAATGTGAACATTTCAAAGAATATTTAAATGTTGCTTTAACTTTAAGTTTGAGCATTTCCTGAGGTTGGGGCTGTTTTTCTTGCAATGGTTACAATTCTATTAACTATTATAACAGCTCTTTTACCACCTTGACATCATCCAAATTTAGTCATTCTTCTTTATACAACGTTTACTATTACACTATATTGTTTGTTTACATCTAGTAGTACGAGATATAATAGGCCTATTTTATCGAAATTTCTTCTGATTACTACTTAATTAATGTAACGTGTAAAAGTGACCTGAGAAATTCAAAAGAAAAAACTGATCACAAAATAAGCTTGTATGTTTTATAGAAAAAATGTTTTTTATTTATCTTAATTTTTTTTCCAAAGGTAATTATCCCTGCAGTTGCTATCCTCATATTCATATCAAGAAACATCCACAAATAACTTACTTACTCAAGACTAATAAAGTCTCAATCAAAAACTTTCAATGCTAATTTAATTTTTTCATTAAAAAATTATTTCCAGTATCTCCTGAAATATCTTTTTACAGAAGTATTTAACTAAACCCCAAGCAATAATAAAAAGATTTAAAATAATTATTATTCTTTATTTAAAATAATAAGAACCTTTTGGCAATGTTTAATCTTTGTGTTTAAAAAAAATATATATAAAAAAGTTGGTTATTACCCACTATTATTGTATACACTTTTGACACCCTCAGCAATGTTTATTTGCAAGATTATAAAATATATGAATCAAGTACATTGTGATATTTATTATTTATCTTTTATAAAGAAATAAATTTTAAAAGAAATCTTTTTATTCAAAAATTTATAGAAAATTACAAAATTATTAATGTATGTAAATGATTTATTATACACTATTATTTATCAATTCATAAATAACTTAAAAACAAATTTTTATTCATAATTTTATAAAAATATCAGTGAACTATTGTTGTCAATTCTCAAGAATGAATATGTTAAAATCTACATTCATATTTAAAATTCTAATCATTGCTATTTAAAACAATAAACATTGTCAAGGGAGTCAAAAGTGTATACAGTAATAGGGGTGTCAAGGGAATAACGATCCTTTCGACACGCTGTTTTTTATTGTTTTGCAGGCATAAAGAATAAACATTGCCAACCATTTAATTATCTCATTGCAACTGTCGTTGTCAATTCTTCTTAAATAAAATGAAGAAAAGATAAACCCTTTCAAAGGAAATGTACTTGAAATTTTTAAGTAATTGTGTACAGTATCTACCTTTTCTTTCTTAGAAAATAAAATGAGATTACAACAGTTTTTAATGAAATTTTGTCCTTTTTAATGACATTGCAAAATTTATGTATATCACATTTTTTAATGAGATTACATCCTTTTAATCGGGTTATATAATTTTTTTAACAACATTCTTCACTGATATTACATTTTTCTTCTTTTTTTTTTAAAGATATCTACACATAATGCATGTATAAATGTACTAAAGCCTTCACAGTCAGTCAGGGTTGTGCTATCTTTTCAATAATACCATAATGTAACCACAACCACATTTCTGAATGCTCTGACAATAACCTCTTTCGTGAGATGCTCCTAGAAATGTTATCTGTCTCACTTTATCTATGAACACTTCGAATAACTAAAACTTGCTTGTTTCGTATTCTGATGCATGTATTTTACTACAATAATTACTAGAAATTTTTCTAGAGAGAGCATTGTTTTTACACAAGTCAGTGAAAACTTAGATAATAACTGTGGTTTGTGCATATTGTTTTATCTGTAAAGTTTTTTTATAATTGTATATTTACATGTTTCTTACATCATACAGCTAATTTTCTTAGTAACAAATTGAATTTTTTTAAAAACAATGAAATAGAAACAAACAGGAAACAGTCTATTATATTTAACATTGCTGAAGAAAAGGTCCATCTGAGGAATGCAGTAAAACTTTGAGAATCTATCTTCTACCATTCTAAGAGCCAAATCAAACCAAAAATGGAGTACAGTAGCCATATGTAGGCAGGAACTGCTTAGATTTTACTTTCCAGCCTCAATAGAATCCAAAAGCATCTCCATGTTCTTGTGGGTGATGAATTATTCTCCACCCTGCAAACCTTTTCCCTCAGATAAAATATTGTCTCTTGCTGCTCTATCACTATTTCGATGGAAAGTGTTTTGACAAACTACATTCCTTAGTTCCGCTAATTCTAACCTTCACAATTAAGACTTGCCATGTCACTCTCATTGTAGGGAATAATCCTTATTCCCTTTGTATTCCACTGGTCAACTCTCAAGAGGATGCTTCCTCTATCCCTACAAGCTTAATTTATTCAAGGTTAGGCTTAACCATTATCTTCCCCACATATTTCAAATATTTGACAATGCCTATCCATTAGATATTGTCCAATCAGTAATGAAAAATAAAATATTGGAGTTCAATAAAGTTAAACCAGCTATAGTACAAAGATGTCCTGTGTACTTGGGCCTTCCTTGGTAGGGGTCCTGTGCATGATGGTAAACTGCATCTGGCAGCAAGGTCTCTGATTGGGAGGTTGTGAGGAGCATGGAACCACCTCTTAATTGCTGTTGTTCTCAGGTCCATCCTGACCTGAATTGGTAGTACCTGTTAGAGTCCTAGCTAGGATCAAACCATGAAAGTATAAAAAGACATTTATAGAAATATTTATGTAATTGACTTTTATAGAAAAATATACATTTTTTAAAGAAAAAAACTATTACCAGAACACATTTTTGAAGGAAAAAAATTATTACCAACAATAAATTTTTGTATACAAAACTAGAAG
Organism: Ascarosepion bandense; assembly: GCA_037127315.1. Lineage (NCBI taxonomy): Eukaryota > Metazoa > Mollusca > Cephalopoda > Sepiida > Sepiidae > Ascarosepion > Ascarosepion bandense. Next base: position 1,042,402 of record JBBBDQ010001079.1, read on the forward strand.
TCATATTCAGTTTTCTAAAATAAAAAAATGACATTTTTTCATCGAAATCTGACAAAATCAACCTTTTCACTATAACCAAACATTAAAAAAATACATTAAAACCCCACCTTTTTGGCATTAAATAACCCACAGAGGTTGATATATGATTAAACAATCCTTGGTAGGGTAACATTAGCGATAGGCTTGCTAAGCAGGTGTTTTTGAGAGTTGGACACTGTTACTTTGCTGCTAATGCTCGTGTGTGTTTTTCTTCTGCCAAACCTGTTTTTTCCTCTATATGGAAAGATGTTCTCCCTCCACACTATCATAGTTCCTTGATTTATTCTTTTAAATGTAGTTGTGGTTTGCACTATAAAGGGAGAACAATTGAAAGACTGGGTGCCAGAATTAAACAACACGTACAGACAAAAATCCAATATTTACCTATTCTTCGTCAGACAGGCTGGTCTTCCATTGCATAACACCTTATAAATAACCATAATTTTGCCACTAATTTTAATGTGAACTCATTTTCCATTCTAAGCTTGTCCCACTCAAATTACCACCTTAAAGTGTTGGAGGCCATATATATTTAATCTCTTAAACCTTCATTATGTAAACAGAAGGATTATATATTTGGCCTCCAACTTATTTGCATGTAAGCATTTTTTTTCCTATACATATTGCCCATTCCCTTTTACTGATAACTATTTCTTTATTAACCTTGATTTCACTCTGTTGAGTGAGGTTCAAAACCAGTTAGCTAGCCTGTTTTTCAATTTTATTTTTTTAAATATTATCATGAGTGATAATAAAAATAAAAATTTTTGTCAGTTTATGGCAAATATATATATATATATATATATATATATATATATATATATATATATATATTGTTAAATATAAGAGACAATGAATGTTTATTATGTTTAATCATAATAATAATTAGCTTAGAACCAACCTAATAAAAAATTATCCAACTGTTGGAGAATTTTTGTTTTTATTTTTGACTGAAATTAAAGCCAAAATACGACATTTAGAACGGCTCATGGTTAAACATAATAGACATTCATTGTCTCTTATATTTAACAGTATATGTTTAGAAAATTATTTGCTGCCTCGATACACTATATATATATATATATATATATATGTGTGTGTGTGTGTGTGTCTGTCACTTAGCTGATTGATGTAATATTCAGCACCTTGTTTTTCAAGTTTTGTAGATGAAATTTTGTGTAACTGATCAGCCCACTCTTCAGAAGATTTTCAGCAATTGGCTGCTATTTTTCTCATTTTTGCATTATTTTTATAATGAAACTTTTCTATATGTTTCTTTGTTTCTTTCTCCATAACTTGTCACCCTAAAGCAAACATAAGTACAAAATTAACAAGTGAATCCTGCCCTGGTTTTGAACATTCAACTCTGAGGTAAGCCAGTAAATGAAATATCCATTATGCCAGTGTTTCGCTGCTTGAACAGCATGGTGAATTTAACATGCATATGCTAAGTTAGATAGTGCACTGATACTATGCAAAGCAGTTTGCATATATACTATACTCATCTTTGACAGAAGGCCAGGGAACAGTGCTACCAGATTTGGGCTACTTTTACAATTAATTGTCCAATTTCATTTTTACTACTTGTAAATACTGGGGCTATTTTTACAATAAACTGCACTATGAAATGAGAAGTTAATTTATAAAATATTGCCCAATTGACTATTTGTCGACAAATCTTACAACCATGCAAGGGGGGAACATTTTAACCCTTGGTAGAATAGATGCAAACTCTGATCTGAAGCTGAAGTGATACCATCATCAGTCCTTCAATTGCTTCCATAATTGGAGGGATCTATGGACAGAAGAAACATATGACCTCTTCCAGGATGATCTGTTGATGGAGGCTCTGAGGTGTTCCAGCGTTGTCATGTCTGTTCACTCTTTGATGTTGTCTGACTAGCACTTGCATTGCCATCCCCACTTGCATCCACCTTCAGCGTCTTGCATGATGGTCTTGAAGAGTTTGTTATGCTGTATGATGTGGCCAAATCATGACATCTTTTGGCACTTAATAAGTGGTGAAGAGAGATTCCTGTTGGTCCATGAAACTTTTGACATTGCTTCATAGGTCGTCATTGGCTTTGTGTTGACAGTAAGAAATGTGGAAGCGCTTTTACAAGCATTTGTTCTCCCGTCTTAAACAGGTGTGTTCATGTCTCACACTCGTAGAGTTGGATGAATATGATGAGTGATTTGTAGAGCTTGAATGTTGTCTGTAAGTTGATATCGCTTTTCCTTTCCACTCTGGTTATCACTGATGTGGCTGTGGTGATTCATGGACAGATCTCTGCACGAAAGACTTTTATGATAGCACTTCTTCCTCCTGAAAAGATCATGAGGAAGAAGTATTAATGAATAAATAAATAACACTGGTTAACACAGTTTTTGGTGCCAAGAAACGAAACACATTTTGAGCTAATTTGATGGACGCTGTGTTGTGGCGCAGTGGATATCGGCTCGGAACGAGAAATCGGGGAACCAAGTTTGAATTCCAGTTGAATTCCTTGCATTCACTTCAGCGCAAATACCCTTAGGAAAAGTATTAATTCGTCTCTTCCCTACAGTTATGGGTTAAATAATAGGACAGATTGGGTTCTATAGCCTTGGTCGGCAACCAATCTACCGCAGAAAGCAATGGCAACCTACTGCGGGATAATCTTCTGCCCAGTCAGTCATGTCTCTTTCGAGACATGATTGCCCAAAGCGTATATCGCACATGGCACTTAACCGACTGACTGATGGACGCTGATTCCAAAAATTACCTTGGATTTTTATGGTTAGCTACTCTTTTGGTTTGATGTGCGTTGTGGTACAGTGGATATCAGCTCGGAACGAGAAATCAGGGAGCCGAGTTCGAATTCCAGTTGAATTCATTGCATTCACTTACACACAAATACCCTTGGGAAAGGTATTACTTTGTCTCTTCCTTCTAGTTATGGGTTAAATAACATGACAGATTGGGTTCTATAGCTTTGGCTGGCAACCAATCTACCACAGAAAGCAATGGCAACCTACTGCGAGATAATCTTCTGCCCAGTCAGTCATGTCTCTTTTGAGACATGATTGCCCAAGCGTGTTTCACGTATAGCACTTAACTGACTGTTTTGGTTGTACTGAAATTGTTCACTTTTGGAAAAAAGATCAATTGCCAATCTTGGCTGATTGCAATATTTAGTTAATAAGTGTCGTAGAAACCCATCAATTTTCTGGTAGGCCAATTAATTTATGGCAGCCACCTGAAATAAACTATGTTTATAAGAAAAAGTGCTTTTGAGTCAAAAATCTTAAAGTAAAAAACCAAATTTTTTCAATTTATTGCCAAAATTCAAATTAACTACTAAACTTTATCAATAATACGTTAATATGAGTATTAAGGTTCATTTTTTACATAGCCATCTAGATAAATTTCCGGATAATTTCGGCAATGTCACTGATGAGTGAGGAGAATGATTCCACCATGATATCAAAACACTGTAAAAGCACTACCAGGGATGATAGAACAAATGAATGATGGCTAACTCCTGCTGGAGTATCAAAACAAACTTAAATAACATTGAACATGACTGACAATCAAAAAAGAGAAAATTTTTACCATAGTTCTTATGTTCATGAAGGTTTTCTTTCTGCTGTTAGATTATTAAATGATTTGATGAAAATATTTGTCAGTCTTGGTATATTGAATATTGTTATTTTTAAAGAGTTAGGCTCTGATTGCTATTGAATAAAATAGTGTTTCTCAATAAGCAGGCCAATATTTGTTGGTTTAAATGTGAATTGAGAGGTTTCTGTGATTTTACTGCAAAAAATATTGCCACTAGTCAATATCATATATACAGAAAACAAATGAAAAAAATGCTTTTTTCCCCAAAAATGAGGCATTTCTGTTCAGCAAAAATGGTAGCTAACCAAGAAAAAGTAGATTCAGTACCCTCAAATTAGTTCAAACAGATATTTGGTATCTCGACACAACTTCAAAATATTTTTTTGTTGACCAGTGTAATCATCTTTGTTAGGCATTATGCAAGTAAATAATATTATGGAGAAATGCAAAAGAAATGCGTCTTCAGTTGATGATATATAACAAAATTTCACAGAGATAACTGAATTTGTTTTACTAAAAGATAAATTCAGAATAATAAGTAATGTTTACATTATTTATATAGTTCGGACTGTTGTCATAATCTTTATTCATGATATTTCAATTGTTGTATACTTCGTTCTTCTTCAGGTGATATATGTCGGAATTTGCAGTGTACGACAGCTGAAACATCATGAATATGGTAATAAAAATGAAGAAAACAGTCTGAATGATGTAAATAGTTACAACACCTCATCTCAGATATACAAAAATGTGTGTTTGTCAGTGATTGGACAATGCTGATTTGGAGTCATTATTTTTGGTATAGAAAATTTAAAAGCTAAATTTCAATTTCATGACCTTAGAAAATAATACCAATAAATTTTACTGAATATTCTAATGACAGTTATAAAGTTTAATGAAATTTGTTTTAATGAAGTACAAAATTTTATTAATTAATGCAAGTAATATTTATCATTCTTATACAAATTTGAAGATAAATTTACCAACTTTCACTTCTTGGGTAATACTGGAAAGTAATTTGCCCAAGTACTAATTGGTGAGTCTGGTTCATAAGAATGAATGTTATTTGTCCAAAATTTGGCTCCACAAAAAGTAAAAACTATTTAAAGTGCGGTGGTGTATGGATATTGGCTCAGAATGAGAAATTGGTAGAGCCAAGTCTGAATTCTGGTTGAATTCATTGTATTCACTTGCGCGCAAATACCTTTCGGAAAAGTATTAATCCATCTCTTCTCCCTCTAACTATGGGTTAAACTGCAGGACAGAATGAGTTTTATAGCCTTGGTTGACAACCAGTCTACCATAGAAAGAAATGGCAATCTACTGTAGGGAAAAAAATCTTCTGCCTAGTTAGTCATTGCCCGAATGGGTATCACGTATGGCACTTAACTGACTGACTGAACTGTTACATATTTTAAAGGAGTTTTTTTCTTAAATTATGCATTTTTTAAAATTTGATTGTTGCTTATTTAATGTAATGAATGACTGACAAAATTTAGTTCATTTGTTTAAGAGGATTATTTAATCATGAAATTAGTTAAAGCCAGGAAATTGTATTTTTAGTTGGGCAACAAAAATATAAATAAAAAGATTAAAATATATTTAAATAAAGGGTATAGTAGATTTTTTTAAAAATTTTCATTTATTACATGCATATTTTTAATCATTTAACTGCAAACAAGGCAATAAAGCCACTAAGATGCAAGGTGTTACTGAGTATTAGAGAATATACGAAAAATATACTATTAAGGAGAGAAGACAACAGGAATTAAGAAGACAGAAGCTAACAATTGACATTGTACAGAGTGCGATGGATAAATTGTCTAAATCACACAAAAATGAAAATAACACTGATATCTCATTTTAACAGATATATTTACCAAAATTACACAAAAATATCTTTAAATAATAAAGAGTAAATCTATTCAATAAAATTGATATTGGCTTCAACCAGAGCCTCCAGAGGACTTCAGAATCTCCTGCCTATTTTCTGGACAATCTCCTTGTTTAAGTTGATGAATGCTGCCATAATCCTTGCTTTCAGTTCATCTTTGGATAGAAGTTTTGTTGGTCTCTCACTCAAATGCACCCCACATATAAAAATCATGCGGGTTGCAGTTTGGAAGTTAGGAGGCCAGATGTAAGGGGTAATGTGGTTACAGAAATTGTCTGACAGCCATGTCTGGGTTCTCCTGCTTGTGTGGCATGGTGCAGGGTCCTATTTCCAGACATAGTCTTCCAGGAGCCACTCTCTTGACCCAGACAGCACTAGCTCCTCAAGGTACTTGATATAGGCCTCTGAGGGCCTGTGAGATAATGAATGGAGGCATAAAATTGTCATCACTACCGATCACTCTAAGCATCTTTATAATCACCATTGGACTCATCCAACTCTTTACAAATCCTGCACTGTCCTCAGACTGTCGTGCAAACACTCTGAAATATTCATATTGGAGTTTCTGGCACAAATGCCAAGCAGTACCGTGCTGTTTCCAAATTTCTGGTGGACTGAATCGCATCATGGTGTGCTTTTTCTCACAGATGATATCCAACGGACCATACTATACTGTGCAGTCAACATAAACAACACTCGTGCGCAAAGTTAGAAATATAAAATTGCAACAATTTATCCATTGCACACTGTACGCAAATTTTTGAAGATCAAAGTTAATAGGAAAGAAAGAAGCTAGAAGAGAATTCCACAAACAAAAAGTGCAACAGAAAAGAAACTGCTAGCATAGAACTTATGGTTACATCTAGCAATTTCAACTGTAAAATGGTGAGACCTTACTGCCAGTCTAGTACTGCACATAAATTGATAAAATCTAGATTTCTCAGAGAAAAGTTCATCAGAACAATTACCATAAAAGTATTTATAGAAAAGACAGAGTGAAGATATATTATGACCGTGAGAAACTGACTGATGCTGAGATGCTATATCAGGACCAATAACATCGCAGATTTTTCTTTGGATTTTATTTCTAACATATTTTAGATATGAAAATACTTAAATGGTTTTGTCCTTCATCATTTTTACTCGTTTTTAAATATTTTTAGAATAAAACCAACTAATTAAGCAACATTATTATGTAATTGAATACTTAGTTCAGTGATGAATTTATGGAGAAAACGTTATTCATTATCGTATTCATTAGCAAACCTGGAATACAAGTGTCAAGACATTTTCTCCAATTATCCGACTATAAAATAGACTGCAATATAAAAATATAAAATGGATTCATATCTTACCTAAGGAAATTAGGGTAAATGTCAGAAAATTCAAAATTTAATCTTTTTAAGCAATTCATTCCCAAGCAAGATGCAAAGGTTACTGTGAGTGAAAAAGAATGAAAAGGCTTAAAGGAACCAGTAAACCTCTACTCTTGTTCAAAAGATCGGGGAGGAGTGTGAACCAGACGATAAACAAAAAGTCTTTAGTTTAAGAGGATGAACCAGAAACCAGATCCTAAACAGGAAATGAGGAATAAACCTCTACACCTGTTCAAAAAGACTATCAAGGAATTTGATAAATTAATATGACAGTGAGTAATAACACTCATTGGCGGCAATTAAACTTAATATCAAGTTATTTTTTATTTACAGAATTTATATCGAAATCATATTTAATATTTAGGAATAATTAATGACTGTGTGGGGAAAATAATTTTGTGTGTCGCAGTTCGTTCTTTAGGACTTCACCGAACTCACTACGTGGGTTGTTTACATTGATGTAACTACACATGAAGCAAACATGAAGAGACACTAAAGTTTTAAACTTAAATTTAATTTTTCTAAACATGTTTACTGTTTTAGGCATATTGATTTTCTAAGCGCCGTTTAGATGTGGCAAAAGGACGAAAGTATAGGGTACCCAGTGAGGATCGAACTCACTACTCAGTGTAATAGGTTCTAATGAGACAAGCTTGTTAACCATTATAGCATGTCAAGGTGCCCTAATGTGTTTAGGCATATATAGTCTCTCTCTAGTCAATTTCATTTCTTTTTGTTTATATTTTAGTCACTTTTCTAAGTTTTCTTAAAAAGTTAAAAAGTATCTTATTATTGTTGTAAAAAAACCTAAGCAAAGTGAAATGTTTAATGAACTTAAACATAAATTTACTGTGGACGATCTCGCTATAAAATTACTTCCTTTATTTTTATTGCTTTTTATATTAATTAAAGTAGCATTTCTAAAACGAAATTTTATCATCAATCATTTCTTGTTATTTTTTTTTATTTTTTTTTATTTTATTTTTTTTTTTGTAACATACAAAGTGTGTTAGCACGTGCGATACCCTGTCTTCATCAGCCGCTGACTGGGGGTGATGTCACAGCTTCAGTGGCTATGGCGGGACTGCCACCCCTGGCACCACTAGCAGCATTTGCCACCAGGCAGGATATGAAGATAAACTTGCTGATTGTCCCTCTTGTATATTCTCATAAAGAAATAAATAAAACGCTCATTCCTCTTTACAGTTTGTATCGGCAATGAAATTTCCTGAACACATTTGCTGTTATTAACGCGCTCGTGAAGGAAGAAGAAGAAAACGTTATAGCTGACCACACAAATATCTCATTTGCGCATATTAGATCGTGATGTTGCACGAATTTTGTTTGCTTGTTGTTTTGATCTTGACCAAATCCAACTTGATGCATTCTGTACCGTTCAAATGCGGTGCAAAGCACTTTTTAAACCACGACCAGTGATGCCTATTTTAGAAAGGAAAGAAATAAGTGAATGTCCCAGAAACCCACGACACCCAACCTCAATAGGCATCACATTACAATCATACACACAAAAAGGGGAACTAGTCAATAAATAGCGTTTGATCTACTTAGAGTTATCTCCCTTGAGAAATTAGATCATTACAATATGGATGATGAAAACAAGTGAAACACTGATCTTAACACTGTGAATTACAAATTAAGATGGAAATTGCTTTATTCAAGTTATGACTTTAAAATGTCACTGCAGTGTGCGATTTATTGATTTTTTGTGGTAAGAAACCTGCAGACAAAAACTTCGTTATTATATACATTGTGAAATTTTAATGAACTTGCAAGAAATAATGACAATTTTTCAGTTCGCTCACGTGTATTTCCTTCATCTTCATTTCTATTTCATCATTCTAAAATCTCTGCGTAGTGTGAATCAGAGATAAGATCAAAGTCAAAATCACATCTCCTTCCTCAAAAACTTATCACTGTATAGTGACTGCTTTACTGATTCAACTACAATCTCCAACTGACAACAGTCATTTAGAACTAGCCAATTTAGCCCAATTTCTCCAAATGTCTATATACCACCTTCTTTTTCTATATACACACATAGTATTATGTACAATATTTAAATTGTCAATTACTATTATTTGACTAATATTTCTTTTATCATAATTTCACTTACTTTTTATTGCAATTCCAAGATCATTATTTCACAATCATTACTAAATCAAAAATGAAAAATAAACATGAAACTTACATCTCTATCTATGGGAGCCTGCTTTTCTAGTGATAGCTGCTTTACAAATTAGGCTATGAAGGCTAACTAGTTATAGTAATTAAAATGTATAGCCTTTATTCTTTATTTTAACTAAATACTTTATATACCATCATCATCTTTGTTTATATAAAATATAAGTATTGGTGTAAATATTTAAATTTCTTAATTGAAGCATTCTGTATTTTTTAGTATTGCTTTGATTATAATTTTTTAGTATTGCTTTGATTATAATTTTGTAGCTTTTGTTTGCATCTCTGAGATTGGCATTCTATGATCATCAAATACATAACCTTGATCAGAAACAAAGTTTATATAAAACTAGCACCAGAAAAATTATCTGACTTATTAATGCTATTTTATTTACATGTGAACTATTGTCCTCGCAGTCATTTATATAGCATAAATAATGACTCCTCATCCCAGAAATTCAGACAGAATTTATTAATGCTACATGAGGCAAAGTTAAACATATTATTGAAACTGCATTCACTTCTCTTTTTTTTTTTTTCTTTTCACACATATTTTAAAGCCACTAATGATTCAATTTTAAAATATTTTCTTTTATTCCAGATAATTCCCATATTTTTTTGGCCTTTAGAATCTTTCTTTTGTGGTTATTAAAAGATTTTAGTTCTCTTGTGGGTAAAGTGTGGTATAGTATTTTATTAAACTAGTTCGTTATTTTTTTACTTTTCCAAAAAATTTTTAAAATTTTGTTAGTTTTAAATTTCTGAATTTGGTTAGTTTTTCTTTTTGGAAACTGAAAATTTATTTCTGGTAATTAGCAAGTCTTGTTTTTTTTATTTCTATAGCCACCAAGCAACAAATGCTGAGTCTCTTGAAAATAGTTTATTTTACCTTTTTTAAGTCTTCACTTAAATGATTATTTACAATAGTAAGGATTGTTGTTTTGTTTTTATTATTTGTACATAATTTAGTTTCAGTGGCACTACAGGATTATAATTTTTCTTAATTTTATTTTCTAAAATTTTTCAGAATTTATATTTAAGTCAAAAGTTGTTATAATTTTGTATACCATTTCATTATAAGATTTTTGGTGATCCAATTGTCATTTGTGTATGTAGGGCTGGTGCATACTATCTTTGAACCTCCAACTGTCAAGGAAAACCTGATTGAGGCCCAGAACAGTGCTTTGTGACCTTTGCTATCATCAAAATTTGCTTTTCTTTTTCTACCTACATTTATATATATTACAAATTAAATGAAGCGCAATTGACTATTAACAGCTAAAACATTTTTGAGAATTTTGAGATCAATCTGGTGTCTTCTTTTTTCATTCAGATCTGTGAACTTGTTTTGCTCATGGTAGATTTTGAAAAATTCTATATAAAATTCGCTATTTTTTATCCATAATGTTGTATGTGTTAAAATTATTAATTTTTAACAAGAAAAATCTCAAGTTGATGCAAAACATTGTTGGCTTATTTACAATAGAATGATCTATATTGACATGTTTCTAATTTGCATTTAGTTACATTGTATTTATTTTCACTTTTTCTAGTTGAAGTGTTCACCTGTATTGCATATGATCCATGGTTGTAAATTTTACTCTATTTTTGCTATTTTATAGTTTTTATCACAACACTATAAGAATTATCTGGAATGAATTCAGTAATAAAACATTAGGCATTTTTGTTTTATGACTAATTAGTTAAAATACATCAGTCCTAACTCTGTCTGGTACAAGGCCACATGTCTGAAGCATGCAGTAAGTATTAGTATTAACTAAACTTAAGTATGGCACAAGGCTTCTATTTTCAGCACTCAGGATCAAACTTATGACAGTAGTAATGGTCTGCAAGATTAGTTCATTGTTCATGTCTCCATGGTGAAGTACCTGAATGTTTTCAGTTTAAGTACAAGACTACATATCTAGGGCACTCTGTGTCCATCAAAGTATTTGGCAAACCAGTTCTCTTGTGGGTAATACAAAAGTTATTGTGGTTTTTAGAAATATTTGAAAAACTTTCTTTCATAATAAGTAGTTTATTTTTCAATCTTTACACTAAAATCTCATCTGCAGACCCCTTCCTGCCTCCCATCAGCATGGCTGATGCTAACCCCCATGTGAGTGACCCATTGCGCCTCCGCGGGCTTACATTCTCGGCTAACATGAAATGGAAAGATGATACTAAATCCATTGCTAGGTCTACTGCTAAGAAAATCGATTCACTGTGACATGCTCAATATTTTCACCTGAATCCATCTTGCATATTTATAAGTCTAATATTCATCCATGCCTTAAATATTGCTGCTGCTTATGGTCCAATAAAATCCAAAGAAAAATCAGCTATATTATTGATCCTGACATGGCATCTTGGCTTCAATCACTTTCCCACTGCTGTAATGTAGCTTTCATGTGCCTTTTCTATAAATAATTTCATGGTAATTGTTCTGATGAGCTTTCCTCTATCATACCTAGACTTTATGAATTTAAAACATAGTAGTAGATTGGTGGTAAGATCTCATCATTTCAAAGTTGAATTGGTTAGATGTAACCATAAGTTCTACGCTAACAGTTTCTTTTCTCCCACTTCTCACTTGTAGAACTCCTTTCTGGCTTCATGCTTTCCAGCAAACTTTAATCTGCAAAAATTCAAATGCAACAGCAAATTTCTACTGTCCTCATGATTATTCTTCTATTGTTTTTGCTCTTTAATAATGGTTCTTTTTTTTTATTCTTTCACACTTAGTAATCTTTGTGTCTTAGTGACTTTACTGCCTTGCATGAAGTGACATGATTTTAAAAAAAGTATATATATATATATATATATATATATATATATATAAAATATGTCCATATTATTCAGGAATTCTTTTGAATAAATTTGGGATTTTGTCAAATTTTTTTAATTTTAATTTTTTTAATTACTTTTTCATAACAGATAAGTAAAATTTATACTTTTAGATACCAAAGAGGGCAATAAATCCACAAAGATGTATTATTAGATACCAGCAAAACTTTTCAGTATATATAAACTCAGCTATAAATAAAAATATCTGTAAAAAGACAATATGGATAATGAGGAAAACCTTTTTTTACTGATGTGTTTTGTCCTCTGATAGACTTTATAAAGGCAAATATAAGGATTTTATTTTACAAAAATTTACAAAAAGGAGCAAAAATATTGCTAGGTTTTCAAAATTGTTAAATTTAAGAACACTTATAAATATACTTTGAGGCTAACTCTAAAAGTCGAGGTAAACTGTGGAAGAGACTAAAAGATGTAATTTAATGCCTAATAAATAAAAGTGAATAAATTGTTGTTGAAATAATTTTTTTTATATTTAAAATGTATTATATTTATTCTAATTTCATAATTTATGTATTTCTTTATTTTTGAATAATGAAAAGTTTGAATTTAACCATTTTCTTTCAATTTTAAAAAAGATTTTCTGGTCATGTATACTAACTTGAGAAAGGAGTATATCTTTTAGGAAAGCAGATATTTGAACACATCCAGGGTGCAAATTTATATTTTGGTAAGATTCAATAGCAGCACTCTCAAGAATGTTCTAAGAAAGTTACTTTCTCTTTTAAAAAGTGTGGCATTCTTTGGATCAAAGTTGTGGTTGAAGTTATTTCTATGTATGACTATTGTATTTGATAAATTGTTGTGTATAAGATCCTTTTTGTGTTCATGGATATATTTTTTAAATTTCTGCAATTTTCCCCAATTTATTGTGAAGAGCATTTGTGACATTTTATTTTATACGTATATACCTGCTTCAGTATTATTATTGTTATAGACATTTTTGATTCTGATCCTATCCATAATAGTTTTGGATGTGGTTGTAATTATTTTGATATTGTTAAAATTGAATTATTTTGGATAGTAGATATGAAGGAGTTTTTAGCTAATATATGTTTGTTTTTATCTTGTTTATCATTGCTGTTGTCATTATTTTCTTTGTAGTAATATATTTTGTATGCCTTTTTCTTAGCATTGTGAAGGAAATAATGAGGATATTGGAGGTTTTTAAAGGTATTTTCTGTGTATATTTCTTCAAGTAAGTAGTGTAGGCTGCAGGTTTTTAGTGCTTTTAAATAAAATCCTATAATTATTCCAGATTTTATTGTTACAGTAGTGAGAATAATAGTTTATAAGGTCATTCTTATTAGATTTTCTGTAAACTTATCTGAAAGTCATTATTGTTTTTTGTAACATATCTAAGAAGGCTAATGTACTGTTAATTTCAAATATGTATCTAAAGTAAGAAGAATTTTTACATAAAATATTTTTGAAAAAAATCACTTTCTAAAAATTCTAAATATTAACATTTGCCTTGATAAAGTCCATCAGAGGATGATATGAGTTGGTAAAGAAAATTTTTCTTTTGTTTTTATTCTAAGATATCAAGAAATAAAAAACTGGATATCAAGGTCAACACCCAATGGTGACAGTCTGTTTCATGCTTAATTGCATTTAAGCATGAAACAGACTGTCACCATTGGGTGTTGACCTAAATGTCCACTTTTATATTTACATACACTTTATCTTTGACATTGAGCATTTTAGGCCATAAATATAGCATACCTTAAAACTATTTTTATCATACATCTATCTATCTATCTATCTATCTATATATATATATATATATATATATATATAAATTGGGAGGAAAATTTGTCACAACGACAAATTTTCCTCTCACTTCCACAAAAATACACCAATATACGCAGCCCTACATATAGCCAATTTTTTAACAAATTAATCAGTTTGTCTGATGATCACAAGAGCGTGAAACCCAGGGTTACAAACTCACACTTATATATATGAATATGTCAGCTCTATCACTGATATTGAGTGCTTTCAAATAAGTACCATGCATATATAATATATAAATAATATGATATATATAACAAATTGCATATATATATATATATATATATATATATATAAATTTCTTAAGCTAATAGATAAACATTTTCCCAAAAATAACCCTTTAAGCAAAACTTTCAATAGAAATACAATAAAACTCAGTTATAGTTGCTCTAACAATTTAGAAAAAATAATTAAATTATATAACAATAAAATATTGAAATCATTCAACAAAAATAACTCTAACACTCATGTCAGTTTGCCCCATAATAATAACTTTTGTAATTGTAAAAGTCCGAACCAATGCCCCATACCTAATAAATGCTTAACAAAATCTCTGATATATATGTGTTCGATTTCATCCATGGAGAATCTTAAGGATGTTAAAATTTATATCAGAAACACTATGAATGTTTTTAAAAAGTGCTTATACAATCACCTCTCATCCTTCAATAACAAGGACAAACAAAATATGACATCACTTTCTAAATATTTTTGGAAGTTAAAAAACAAAAATAAAACACCTGAAGTTAAATGGAAAATCCTCAAACAGGCCAGAACATCTAAATCAATAAAGGAACCATGTTTCCTTTGTCTACAAGAAAAAATGGAAATCATTAAATACATGAGGAGTGACATATTACTAAACCAGGGGCATGAAACCATGGTAAATTGCAAACATTAAATAACTAACTTTACAATCAGGCTAAAATTACAAAATCTAAAGTTAGGATCTCTAGAAACAATAAACCTTTATAGTATTAATATTAGTGCCACGATATTCACTTTTAACTATATGATCTCTCCTCTTATATATATATATATATATATATATATTTTACCTCTAATTTTATCTTTATTTCATACTACAAATTGTGATCTAATTAAAATTTTCTATAAAAAAAAGATTTCCTTAAATTTTAAGTTAAGTTTAAGTATAAAAATATATTAAATATAAAAATTAAGTTTAAATACAAAAATATATACTTCACTAATACAGATATGTTTATCCACTACCAATTCCTATCTCTTCTTAGCTCACCCTCTCCTACTCCACCCCACCCCATAAATTTTCTTACTGCTTTCTCTTTGTTAAATCCAAAGGCTTGGCCATAAAAAGCTGTAAAGGACCATACCTTACTGTTAAACCTGTCTCTAAAATTTCCAACATGTCCATTAATCACCTCTCTCCTCCTTCTCTTTCTTCTTTTTGTTCAAATTCTAATTTACAACTTCCAATTCTGATTTCTCATTTTCTCTACCCCTCTTGCCTCTCACACAAAATTTACCAATATAAGGAAAAGCATTTTTGATCTCCCTTCACACTACCTGATGAGACATTGTCCTTTCAATGTCGAAACAAAATGTACACTTTGTAGTAGATGATAATTTGTACATGTTCTAAACTATAATTTATAATAAATATTCATAGCTCTATTTTTATATTGAGCACTGTTTTAAATTAATGTTTTGAACGTTGTTAATATTTTCTTCATTCCTTATTCACCTGGATATATATATATATATATATATATATATATATATATATTAATTTCCAGCAGTCATATACCCTACTTGACTGGAATTGGCATAGGCATCATTTTCATTTTTAGAAAGTCTTCCAAACGTCATTTCCACTACTAAACAATGTAAGGTTAATGGCAAGGGAAAGATATGAGACATTAATCCTCTTGAATAGTGAGATGGCTACGACAATGTGATCTAAAAAGAATTTTTGTGTTATTAACCAGAATTTTCCTTAAGGGTTCTTGTAAATTATGGGTTAATAAATGTTTTTTAATAGCACTTTGATCAGACAAGTGACATGTAAGGCATCTACTCAAGAAGGTGGTAGTGTGTCTGATATACGTAATTGATTAGTGACAAGAAACACAGTCTTATACTGGGCACTAAGATTGATACATTATATTGGTCATAGCTAATTTAGATTCGATGACGGATGTGTGTTGTGGTGCAGTGGATATCAGTTGGGAACAAGAAATCGGAGAGCTGAGTTCGAATTCTTGTTGAATTCCTTGCATTAACTTACGCGCAAATACTCTTGGTAAAGGTATTAATCCGTCTCTTCCCTCCAGTTATGGGCTAAATAACAGGACAGATTGGGTTCTATAGCCTTGGTCTGCAACCAGTCTACCTCAGAAAGCAATGGCAACCTACTGCGGGATAATCTTCTGCCCAGTCAGTAATGTCTCTTTCAAGATATGATCACCCAAGCATGTATCACGTATGGCACTTAACTGACTGACTGCGGTTATTTTGGTTAGTGATGACAAGGTTTGCAGTCTTCCATTTTCTGTAGTATATTATAAACTTTACACAGTCTGGGGAGATTACCGACAGAAATATGGCATTTGATCATTTTTTATATACAAAATTTATCCTGCTTGTAGTAATTGTGCATCTGCTTGCAGTAAAATATGTTGATGTAGTATTTTTATTACTGTTGTCATGTATTTTTTTGTAAGAATAATTTTATTTGTTTAACAATGATGTAGTTAAGAAAATTATTGTTGACTAATGTTTGTTTTATGTATTTTAGTCCGCTCAAAAATATTCTTTGGAGGGAAGAATTTTTATGTGCTTTATTTAAGAAGTTTGTTATCATTGCTATTTTATATCTTTTTGAGCCTTGGTTATCGTAATTCAGAAGGCAAGTGTTTTTATTAGTGAGGTACATATGTGTGGGGCATGTGACTGCTGGAAACAAATACTCCTCCTTGATAAACTACAATGTAATGGTCAACACGTGAGAAAATAACTACACCAAGAACAAAGACACCCTTAATAATAGCTATAGAAATAGTTGAAAGTGCTCCTGACAATAGAATTATGAACAATCTTTATATTCCTTAATTCCTACAAAATGATAAAAGATTAGGATACTGAAAAAACTGAAATTAAATCTTCTTTGTCGACTATATTTAATGAAAGGATGCTGCCCAAATATACACATAATATATATATATATATATATATAAGCTGCTTCATCAGACCAGAAAATCCAGCATATTTTATTTTCCTGTGTATGGATGATTTTGGGGGGCTTCTACTGGTAAAAAATCTTTTAACACATTTGAAAAAATAAAATTTTAGTTTTAGCCATTGCTGAAGAAGCAAGGAATTCCTCCTAGAAATGGCTATCCAACTGATTTAAATATTGAAATTTTTGTTTTATTTTCAACATATAATATTTTCAAAGCAACTCTCTGATAATACTTCCTACATCTATATTAACATAAACATTGTTATTTTTAGTGGGTGTACATGTTTCTATCCCTGTTTTTATTTTCTTAAATATTGAAATTTATAATAACCAGCCTAGATTGAGAAGACTTACCTAAGTAAAATCAATAAAATTTTCAAAATAGACATTTGTTTCCCTTGAAAATTACACACTGTAAAACAGACTTCTAATGAGTGAATAATCAAAGAATTTTATTTTTATGTGTATTAAAAATCACTTTTAGAAGTATTTAAAATAGAGCACTCTTTTATGCCTAAAAAAAGGAATATGCAAATTGTATATATTTTGTTTGGAAGTCAGTTGTTTATGCAACCTTGGTTTCAACCTGTCAGTATCTTCTAGCATTTTATAACAACTGATTCTCCAAAAGTTTTATTAATTTCAAATGTACAACAGTGATTGTTATAAAAAAAAATAATAATAATAACATTGGAGAATCAGTTGTTATAAAAAGCTGAAGATACTGACAGGTTGAAACCAATGTTGTGTAAACAACTAACTTTCAAATGAAAACTATTTAAAAGCTCTACATTATATATGTATTGAGCACTTTTTAGTACAACTGAATACTGGTTTAATTTAATTATGACCAAAAACTGGTTAAATATAATTATATATATATATATACACACACACATGCACACACACTTATCTATATATATATAAACCTCAACATATCATTTAGAGTAACATATAACTATATATATATATATATATATACCCAAGCATAGGGTACATATGGATGGAATAATATTCCTTGTCCAAAGAAACACTATTCTTAAAAAAGTGCTCAATACAAAGTAGAGCTAATAATATTTATTTAGAAATTATAACATGGATATGTTATATCACTACAAAAGTAGCTATTTTGTTTCGACACTTCTTGTGTCTTGTCAAGTGATGTGGTTTATTTGAAATTGAAGGGTTTTAAAAGGTTAAAAACAAGCAAAACCTCTTTAATCAGGGAGACGTATGTACAATGTGGACCAATCAGAGTAAAGCAACTTCTAATTTGGAGAATATATGAGCAGACTTAAAAATAATTTTGGGGGCATTAGTATTAATATTTGATTAAATTGAGATCAGCATTATTAATTAACTATTATATCTACTTTATTATTCTTGCTAAATTTTAAAAAAATTTTCTAAGTTTAACAATTTATTAGATTTAGAAAGTAATTCATATATTAAACGAGGAAGAGAAAGAACGCATACATAAATAAACCTACAAACATCCACACATGGAAAAATAGATGAGTTTATTCACAAATACTGGCAAACAGACACATATACAGATTAATATACCCACGCATATATACATATACAAATTACAAAATTTAGCTTTTGTCGACTTGTCAATTTGTCTGTTAAATTTGAAACCATTTTTGTAAAGTTCTGTAATACACTATTTATGTTGTTCAAAATGTTGTCCTCATCTTTATTGTCATATTCATGAATTTTGAACCAAACCATTTAAACCATTTTCTTTTGTCTACTGGGGTAGATTGTTCTAGTTTCATGTGCCATACTTTTTCATTGAAATGTTGTCAATATGACAATAAAGATAAGGACAATGGTCCAGACAGTGTAAATAGTTACAATATCTCATCTCAGAAATATAGTTAGAAGTTTTCTGTTTTCAAAAAAGACAGTGCTGAAAACCTTTACATACACTTAATGCTTATATCACAATCATTAACAAATTATATGATTACTCCAAACCACATAAATATTTATCAGTAAATGTTAGATTGTGACTAAAGACTAATTGTATACACAAGGGGGTGCTGAAAAGATCCTAAACAACCCACTTCCTAAAATCTGACTAAACATCAAAATTTTTATTTCTCTTAATCCCTTCTTGATAAGGCTGCAAACTTTTCAGCACACTCTCACAATCTTACTTATAAAACTTACTCTTATCCATACTTGACCAACTATAAATATGTTTATAGCATAATTAATTTGGCTCTAAATGACCCACAAGAGGTTTGAGAGGTCTTTAAACATGACCACAATCTTATGACCTGTTGCAAGCAGAGATTGTGAAAAATTCTATCTGATCTAAAGTAGGTCAAGAGTGGAATGTTTAAGAAGCATTGATTTAAAAGGGATTTACACTAGAGATTAATTTTATATCTCTTAAGCATTAATCTGTTTCCAAAAGTTAAAATATTAACCGACTTTGTTGTATTTTCAGTTAAAAAAAAGACAATTAGCAAGTTTGTTTGTTTTTTTGTTTTTTTTGTTTTTTTTTTTTGCTTGGCTTGTATATTTTATATTTATTTATTTCAGTATTTTTTTTTTTTAGTTTTACTCTTGAATTTAATTTTTTCTTTTGTATCTTAGTGGCTCTTACGCTTTTCCCTTTCGTTTGTATAAACATTTATTGACAGACCTTAAAATGGTGCCAGATTACAATACAAATTCTGTAATTATTATATAATAACTTAATGGCTTTGAACTTTGTTTTCATGAGTTTATGTGAACACATTTACAACTCCATATAAGGAAACATTAAAGTTCAGACATTTGAAAACATAAAACATTAATTAATAGTTAAAAATCTATATACATTTAGTTTTAAGAGTTTATGTGAATTCATTTACAATTCCATAAATATTTTGGAGAAAATAAATAAAAATCTTTAATTTCTATTTACTTTCATACATATATTACACTTCAATGTTCCTTGTCTTTCTCATCCATAACCAAAACTGTTGACACACTTTACAGACATTCGAATATTCATAACATTGATTTACCTTCCTTGTTGACTGCCCTCAAGATTGTAGCTTTCAAAGCCCCATATTCTAATTAATTAAGAACTTCATAATCTCTTATATAGCATTTATGGGTTTGAAGTTCTTCATCTAGACTGGTTGCCAACCAAGGCTAAAGAGCCATCTGCCTTGCTATTTAACCCATAATTAAAAAGAGAAGAAATGGATTCATACTTTTCAATCTTCTCACAGATGAAGAAGAGACTTGAAGTAACAGAAATGTGGTTCTACAGGAAGATGCTGAGAATATCATGAACTGAACATGTAAGCAATGACAAAGTTTTAAAGAAAATGGAAATAAAAAAGTTATTTCTCAGGCACATAAGGAAAGAGGGCTTGGAAAATCTGATACACACAGGACAGATTGAAAGCAAGGAGGACAATGGAAAACAATGCATAAACTACCTAGCGAGTTTGAGTTTAGGAGAGATAACAGAAAGATAGAATTCATTAAGAGCTCCAAATGATAGGTAATTGTGGAGAGCCATGATACCAAGATTTGTGTGAAAGTGAAAGTAATGAACTTGACTGGAATTTAAACTTAGCTTGCTAATTTCTCATTCTAAGCTGCTAACCATTACAGTACCTGTATTTTGAAATACCAGAAAATTATTTTAGTCTACATTAAGACCAAAAAAGCTTTATTACATAATACAATAAACTCTAAAAATGACTTGTATCCAGTAACTTTTGACTACAAGATAGTAAAATATAATTAATATTATATTTCATTTTTGACTGGTATTTCTTTCACTTTTTCTTTATCTGAAATTCTGAGATGATTTACACTATTTTCATTTAGATTATAGTCCTTATCTTTGTTGTCATTTTTCACAACGTTTCGACCACTGTCCTCTCTGGCTTTCATCAGATGTATATTGATTTGGGTAACCAACAGGGAATTTCGAACTGAACTCTTTATTTAACCTATAGAGGTAGATTGTTTTCATTCCACTGCCCATGTCTAGGGATATTTCATCTTGCTGTTATTTTTACTACTGCTCAGTTATTGCTTGAACCATTTCCACTGAGTCCATGCACACTGCTCGGCCCAGGGATTGAACTCATGACTGCTATATCATCAAATTCAATAAGCAACACTTTAATCCATGAGGCACTGTCGAATAACTGAGTAGTACCAAAAATAAGAACTAGATGAGATATCCTTAGATATGAGCAGTGGGACAAGAACAGTCTATCCCCGTAGATTAAATAAAGGGTTCAGTTCAGAATTTTTTCATCTTATTTATCTTACTTTTTATTGTAATTCTAAAACAACCAATCTACAGTTGTTAACAAGTCGTGCCGATTAGAGATGAAGAAAATCTGCCAAAATGCAAACTTATTTTTCCTTGGAAAGTCTGTATGGCTCTCATAACTGTCTTTTTAGCGTTTGACTTGTATTTTTTCATCTCATCTCTCTTGCTTATTATTACATGTTCCAGACTATTGTTTTGAGAGACATGAGTTTGAATCTCACCATAGGTACATATTCTATTTGCAATTTGTGCTACTTTTTCATGACTGTAGACTGGCACCAATAATGGTAATATTAACCATTTCCTACAAGGAAACGTTCAGCATTCACTGACCAAACAGCCAGTGATAAGATCACCAAAGTTAAGCAACAGTGAACCTGATTAGTACTTACATGTGTGACCACTTGAGAATATTAGGGGTTGTAAGTTTGGAGGCGTAGATAATGTTATAGATAATGGCTCATAATCAGAAATCAAAGAGGTGAGTTTCAATTCCAGTCAACTTCATTATTGTACAAATACCCTTGGGAAAGTTATATATCTATCTTTTCTACCTCTAGCTATGGATTAAGTTATAGTACTTGAAATCATTTTTATCTCTCTCCAAAATATTTTACTATTTTAAAATATTTTCTGGCTTTAAATAAACTGATTAAAGGTTAAGCTGTAGAAAATGAATCGGTCAATCCAGTACTGATAAGGGCTTCCTTCCTAAGCTTTTCTTTAAAGCATCTTGATTATTTCATGTATTTTCTCTTCAAATTACATGCTTTATCCATTTTAGCTGATAAAAGTCAGTAAGTTTTAGAATTTCTTTTATACAGTTCTTTGTTTGTGATTTTGTAGAACCATTCCACAAGGCTCAAAGAAGGATGGTCCTCGCTAAGACCTACAAGCTATATTCACTCAAAGCCATTTTTAACTGTTGATCTAAGAAAACATTTGTATACTGCTGATAATTTAGATCAGTGTTTCTCAATCTGTGTTTCCCAGAACCCTAAATGATAAATAAGCTAATACATTTTTAAGTTTGTAATTTTACTATACAAGTATGGCATATTTTATTGACAAATCCTTGGTTATTATAAGAAAGGCTTCAACCCGTTCTATTATTTCAGATTATAATCCTCATAGGGAATGTATTTAGTGATATCTAGATGGCATCAGTGTGAAACCACCTTCACTGATTAGTGGATAGGAGCTGAATGTAGTGAATTTGTGTATCATTAAGTGACTCACTTGAGCTCAGACTGAGTGGCTGTATATTATGAAGTACAAGAAAAAATATAAAAGAGATATTAATAATAGTGTATAGTATTTTTACATAAGGGTTCCCTGAAACATGAAAACTATTTCAAGGGTGGTACAAGGGTAAAAAGTTTGAGACACACTGGTTTAGATATTTCTGAATGATTTTGTTGCCTTGCATGGCATCCATATGAAAGTCTCGATCTGATAAGGTTATTTAAGAACATGACTCGAGTTTTCAGGTTGGTGTTTTTGTTTTTGTAACAACTTTTAGTGTGGGGCGAAACAGCTCAGCACAGCCTCTTTCTTGTTTAATTTCCAAATACAAGTTTAAATGATTACAATAAAAAGCAAGAGAAATAAGACGAAAGAAACACGAGCCAAAACTAACAATAACGGATCTAAAAATAAACTCGAAATGACATCACGACTAATGCTATTTGTCATTAATTTTGTTCAAATATCAATTAATCTGAAATGTTTTCATGCTGCTTCCATGTTTGACAAACAAAAAAAATGATTTCCCATTTTGATTTGTTATGACACTTACAATTTTTGTTGTCTTTTTTTTATCGACTAACCCAGTTTGAATTGTTTGCCTTTTAACGTTTTGTAATTTTTTATTTTGTTGTTCTGCTTCCATTGCTGCATGAAAACAAAACAAAAAAAAATGGGGTGTTTTATCATTAAATCAAAACATTTCTCAGTTTTCACAACATTTGTTATCTTGTATTTATTCTTCTGTTTCAATTTTATAACAAATGTTACTTTATGGAAAGTTTTTTTTTTTACTTATTAAAGTGCATCTTATAATTCTGAACAGGTTAATATGCTTGTATTTATTGTTAAACAATTTGAACATATAAGAAAAAAATGGCCAACTGAAAAAAATTATTGTTTTTGATTGTGTTGAAATCACTTTTTGATCATAGCTGGCTTTTTTTTCTTATGATTTATACAGTAAATTTTTAATTTGTGAACCGTTATTTTTTATTATCTTGGATAAAAGGTCAGTGTATACAGGCTTAAAAATCACC
Source organism: Ascarosepion bandense (assembly GCA_037127315.1). NCBI lineage: Eukaryota > Metazoa > Mollusca > Cephalopoda > Sepiida > Sepiidae > Ascarosepion > Ascarosepion bandense. The sequence goes on from JBBBDQ010001079.1 coordinate 1,065,981, forward strand.
CAATCAAATAATAGATAAAATATTTAAATATTTGTTTATATATGTAAGGAAATCTTGAAAAGTTCTTGGTAGAATCAACTTCACAAAATTATGAGTTTTTTAAGTAATTTTTAATTGGGTTGAGAACTTATACAATATATAATACATAAGGCTCACTCTTTAGCAAATGCCAAAACATGAGTATAGTTTTCAGGAAATGTTTTTTGTTTGTGGTGAGGATTTTTCAGCATTTCATACACACACACACACGCACACACACATATAAGTAAAAATGTATGACTAAGTGGAAAAAGTTATTTTTTTGTGACATGTTTCAATTTTTGATGAACTCTTAAAGAACAAAACCCATCACAAGAAAGCTTTTCACACTTTGTCATAGATTTTTTCCCAATATTCTTGACATATAAAAAATATACATTGTTATCTCATATATATATATATATATACACACACACACACACACACACTATAGACCACATTCTTGATTTCAAAGAATCACCTAAAAATTAGATGTTCAATCCCGTTTTCAAAACTAATTCACCAGCTCCCTTCAAGCCAGAGGAACTTTTTCTTCTTGAAAGATATTATCACATATTCATAAATAACTAGCAGTATCGCCCGGCATTGCTCGGGTGTAATGAAAGTTTTAAAACTAATCCATGGTCCTGGAACTCGGACTCTTTGGACGTTGGCACGAAAGACTAAAAAGCAATAGTTGTTTCCAGTTAAAGCGAAACCGTAGACTGAAAGAAAAATGAATGGATGTAAGGCCAATTTTGATTTCCTGGTATCGATATCAAATAAGTTTTTTTTGTTGTAAACTGAATTTTGAAGGCTAAATAAGCCCTCTGAGTAAATGGTATCATGGCTGAAACTAAGAACTACAATTATACCTACTTAGAGCCAAACCTGAAGCAAAAACTAAAATAAAAAGGCTGAAAAAAATACAGACATAGAGGCAGATAAACAGACACACACACAAACATCTTGCCTTTTATATATATATATATATATAATCGATTTTCTGCACTATTGTAAGAACTGCAACCTTGAAACTTCTGAATATCATTTCTTATGTCTTTGTCTATGAGTGTATCAAATTTGATTAAAATCAGGCCACTCCTTCTATAACCCAATTTTTTCGATTTTCAATATTTATCAGGGGTACCTCGACAACTGTAAATTCTCAAGAAAATCAGTTCAGCCATTTCGGAGTCTATAGGTAACAAACACACACACAGACAAAGTTCCATTTATAAATAAGTTTAGATAAGATTAACCCATTATAGGATAAATTCTAGCTTTTTTTTTCTTCAGCTGCTTTGCTGGAAAATGATAATCTTAGGGATGGTGGATTTTAAATTTTACATAACCCTTTCTCTAAAAATTTTACATAACCCTCTCTCTAAAAATTTTAGATGCTGTACATTAATAGGTTAAATATTTTTAGCATCCTAGGTTAGTAGGATTTAACTAAATGAAAAAGTACCAAACCTATTATTAAATTCAGAGGGATGCCCCAAATTTTTAGTTTATATATTTTATTTATTTAAACATAATTTTTAATGGATACTCATATTTGAATAGTTAATCTGTTTTTTTATAATTAAACAGTATATTTATTTATATCTACCGGCCTGAATCGAAAAATCTTGTTAGCAAAATATGCATCCTCTAGCAGGATTCGAACTTGCGTCTCCTACGAGAAACTGTCAGTTGATCTGATGTCTCTTATACTGCTCAACCACAGAGGACTTACAGTTAGACAAAGCTCGAATAATTCTTTAGACAAACATTTTTCTGTTTTTTTTGTCATAACTGTAAGTCCTTTGTAGTCAAGCAGTCTAAGATACATCAGATCAATTGATGTTTTCCCCTAGGGGACACAGGTTCGAATCCTGTTGGGGAACGCGTATTTTCCTAACAAGATTTCTCGATTATTCAGGCCAATAGATATAAATAAATATACTGTTTAATTATATATATATATATATAAAAAAAAAAACAGTATCTACTCAAATATGAGCATGCATTACAAATAATGTTTAAATAAATAAATTAAAACATTTGCCAAAGTTAATCTATTTCGTAGTGGTTTTTGTAAAATGTCTTTGTTTAAACTAGGATACAAAAACAGGGCAGATATGAATATTATGAAAAATCAGGAAAATGTTTGTCTAAGGCATTATTTCAAGCTTTGTCTAACTGTAAGTCATTTGTGGTTGAGCAGTCAAAGACATGTCGGATCAATTGATGGTTTCCCCTAGGAGACGCAGGTTCGAATACTGTCGGAGGATGCATATTTTCCCAACAAGAATTCTCAATTATTCAGTAGATAATAATAAATAATCTGTTTAATTATTTAAAAAAAAACAGAAAATCTACTCAAATATGTGTATCCATTAAAAATGTTTAAACAATTAAAATATATATATATATATATATATATATATATATATATATATCATTCATTCAACAATGAATTAGAACACTCTCAGTTATTGGGCATGTATAATGATAATATACATGCTAAAAAGTCTGCCTCCTTCTACCGAGCGCCCGTAGCTCAGAGGTAGAATTACCGACAATATATAACTTTATAAGCATTTTATGTGATTCAGAGTTTGAACTTTCCAACCAATTACCTTTTTTGTTTTGTTTCATTACAAATAGGAAGACAGCAGTACTTTATCAAAATGGTATTAGACATAAATGTGTATATAAATAAATAAACTTAACACTTGCTGAATACTTATGGAAACTAAATAATGAATGTGATCACCATTAGGTAATGGGTAATGTATTTTAGTAGAGTTGACAGTTGTGAAAGTGATGCTTTGGGTTTCAATGCACAGTTGTTAACCCATAAAATGTTCAATGCAAAAATGAATAGGCAATAATGGTAGCTATGTGGAAACTGAATTATAGCTGAAAACTTGCTCTATCCAGCAGTGACATTGTGCTCCCTCTATCTGCTGTATTTTCCATGCAAATAATTAATTACTTTTAGAATGGTATTTCTCATTCTTTTCTTTCTTGGGGCCCATTTTTGGGTGTCAAGAATATTTCAGGCCCACATAAGCACAAATAGAAATTCCATGTAACAGGAAATACATTTTATTTAGAAAAGCAAAATGTAATAGGCAATATAAATCCTGACTAATACCTATACTGATCTTGGTGTCTCCAGGCCCATTTTGGGGTCATATTGAGAATCACTGGTTTAGAGGATGTAAATGTAGTGGCACGGCTTTTGCTACAGAGAGTGGGATTAGCATACTGAGTTTAAATTCCACCAGAGGCCATTGTGTTTGCATTCACACAAATACTCTTGAAAAATTAGAACTCCATCCTTTCTCCTATAACTTAGGGGTTAATATCAGGATAGAATGGACAACTTTAGCTTTGACTGGCAACCAATCTATGAGAAGATAAATCTGAATTTACAACCAGTTAAGCCTAGAGCTAGCAACTTCACTCTGGAAAAACCTACCTGCTACTTAAACTGCACCTATCACACCCATTGTAGAGAAGTTGTGGCCTTGCACTCAACCAGATGTGCTTTTAAGGTTAACATTACTTTTATATAAGAACCTCTAAAGATTTTTTTTAAAAATGAGCATACATGTTGAAAAAAATACCCCCAAATTAATAAAAACAGTTTTATCTTCAAAATCTTTATGCTATTAAGAGGAAAGTCCAAACATTTCTTCATTATTAAATTATATATTTTAATCCTTTTCAGAACCTTCAAAATTTTGAATAAAAATTTTTATTCCTTTTTTTTTTTTTTCCCATTAAAGGGGGACCATAATATGGGAAATTTGAGTATCATTTTGTGGTGAGAAACATATTGATTTGAAAATTCTTGCAAAAATCAGATAATCATCAGATTTTAATGAAACTTTCAGGACTTATTCACAAAAGAACTGAATTCTTTTAGAAATTATCCTTAACTAGAAAATTTTGATAAAAATATTTTTTTACATCTGCTGTCCCTACATTTAATTTTATGAAATTTTGAGAAATTCATTTTTTTAGCTTAATGTTTATATTAGTTATAACAACAAATCCTTGGAGAATTTATCTTTTTTTTTTTAATTTTTTAAACAGAAACTGCTATTAGAGAAAATCTGCTCTGAATCATGCAATAAAAGACATTATTAAATTAGAAAAGCTTTTAATTGCTAATATGAATAAGATATACTATAGACACTATTGTGTTCAGAAAAAAACGTTTTTCAATAAATAATGAATTTTTATAAGAATTGTTTTCATTTTTTTTTCAGTTTTAATTAGAATAATTTATAAATCTTTTAAAATTCTGTATTTGTAGCATTTAGATGATATGGTTATTAAATAATAACCATATTCACTAATCATAAATGGAAAAGCTTACTGCAATTCATCAAACTCCAGTATTTTACAAAGAATTTTGATTTTTTTTTTTTCTAAATATGGATTTTCATGACATTATCAGAAAATAAAAGCATTAACTATAGTAATTTTAATATTTACTCAATCAAGCATGTTCAAAAGTGTGACTATAGTCAAAGTACGTAGAATTCAATAAAATATTAGCTTACTTACTATCCAAAATATTTCAAATTATAGGTAGTTAAAAAAATTATATAAAAAAAGACACTCACATTGTATTCAGCAAGTAATTTTTACAGTTACTTAAAAATACCAAACATTAAGCTATTAATAAGCCTGTCAACAACTCATAAAAGCACCCACCTCTGTGTTAAAAAGTGCTTTTCTGCAATATTTTAAGCCAAAAGTAAGTAATACTTCTTTCAATTCAGATTATTTCATCTTTAAATCGATTAATCTTCCTGAAATAGAGTTTAAGAAAAGTATATTTTATTTTTGAAAGATTTTTAATAACAATTTTGTTGTGCTGACAGATTTTTTAATATGGCCGATTTTTTGCAATTTCAACAAGAAATCATTCCAATCAATTTAAATTAGTTTGTTTATTGGAAATATTTAATTTATTAGCTTGGAATTAGAACTAAAATAAAAGCTTCAAGAAAAATTTTTCCTTTTTAAAACGTCTTATTAAGGTATCACTTATTTTGGAGATACCTACTTTTATAGCATTCCTCATATATATTGAGAATATTCTAGACATGGAAGCCATAATTTTCTCATATTCTTTAAACCTACCATCTTTATTTTGTAACAAAAAGCTGCATGCAAATGTCTTCCATTATTATTTTGACTCATAGTAATTCTTTTCATCTTGATATTTAAATATTGCTTTTTATTACGACTTTACACAAGCAGTCAGTCGATTCCAGTAAGTAAACAATGCAAATTTGAAATAATGAAGAATATATACCCAGTGAGACTTAAATTCATCTCCCCCTCGCCTCAAGAAAACTTGGTTAACCATGCTTATACAGCAAAAGAGATGCAAAATTATCTTTTATTTAATCCATCTCCTCACACAGTTTATTTGATGGTGTAGTCAGACAATTTTGTATAATGTTATGATTAAAAACAACTAAATATTCTGTTGAAAGGAAAACTACTGCTCTTAATTAAAAACTAATAAAGATAAACCATATATAGAATTAAAATAATACATCACTCAATAAATCCCAGGACTAATTAATTAAACAACAACTTTTAGGCAAAATTTGACTTTATTCATCAACATAGTCTCCTTCTAGGGTGATACACTGATTTCAACGCTTCTCTAACAATTTGATGTCTTTTTTGTAAAACGATTTGTACACCTCAGTTTCTGATATTAGTTCTTCATTGGAGCCAAATCTCTTTCCCTGAAGCATTCTTTTGAGGTCTGCAAACAGCCAGTAGTCGCTGGGGACCAGATCTGGAGAATAGGGTGGATACAGAAGCAATTTGATGTGCAGTTCATGTAGTTTTGCCATCGTTTTGATTGACTTATGACATGGTACAATATCTTGGGAAAAGATCACTTTTTCTTCTTCATTTGTGGCTGTTTTTTGGCAGTTTCTTCTTTCAGACACTAATAATGCTATATAATATTTGCCATTGATGGTTCTTCCTTTCTCAACGTAATTGATGAGCAAAATACCTTGCGCACCCAAAATATGGAGGCCAAAACATGGCCTGCTGATGTTTGCGTCTTTGGTTGCTTTTGACAGCTTTCACCTGCTGCTGTCCACTCAGCTGACTGCCAATTTGACTCTGAAGTGAAGTGATGGATCCAGGTTTCATCCATTGTCACATATTTATTCAAAAACTTCTTCTTGTTATGTTGAAACAGTTGCAAACAATGCTCTGAATTGTCGTGTTGTTTTTGATCAACTGTGAGCAAACATACCACCCACTTTGAACACAGCTTTCTCATTGACGAATGTTCGTGCAAAATGGTGAATACACTGCCTTCTGATTTGTTCAACTCCTCTGTTATCTCACACAACTTTAATTTATGATCAGCCAAAATGAGTTTGTGAATTTTTTTGGTATTTTCTGGGACAACTGCCAATTTTGGGTGACCTGAGTGTTCAGCGTCATTTGTGTCTGTACAACTGCGTTTAAAGTCAGCATACCACCTCTTAACCATTGTTTCTGACAAAGCAGAGTCTGAAAGCTACTTATCAAGCCATTGCTTTGCTTGAACAGTATTTTTTCTAATCAGAAAGCAATGCTGTTGCTAAATCATTTTTTATTTAAAATTAACAAATTCATTCCTAGAAATAGAAAGAAAAATAATTTGTTTACTGTTAAAAAAATCATTTGCAAGAATGAAAAGAAAAATAATTTTATTTTATAAATATTGTTTACAATTAAGAAAATCATTTTTAATAAACAAAATTAGCATTATCATTATTGTTTACAATTAGGAAAATAATTCCTAAAAATGGAAAGAAAAATAACTTTACAATAAAAAAAATCATTGCCGAAAATAAAAAGGTTTTATTATTGTTTACAATTAAAAAAAAAATTTCTAAGAAAGAAAATTTTGTTTACAATTATGAAACTCATTTCTAAGAACAAAAGATAAAACTTAATATAAATTCAACATGAAAACTTGCTATTCACCATTTGGTATATATTAACTAAACTGTCAAAATCCATATGAAGTTTTATTTAAACAAAGATATTTTATTTAACACATCAAACAATATTATATTTTTAAATGTAATATTAAACACCAAACTGAAACTTTTACTGTACTTAAATATTTCTCTCTTAAATCACAAATAACAGGGAAACTATTATTAAAAGGTCTTGAAAACAGTAAAATAATATACCTGAAGCATTCAATCTTTACTGAACTGAACTTTGTAAGATTTCACTAATGGCATTGTAACTTTTAGAAGACCATACAAAATACATTTGATATATACAATTGAATAATTAACAGAAAGTAAATAAATGCAATTAGCCTTTTGTACTCTGAATTATTTATATGTCTCACTTACCCTTCAAGATTCCTCATTTGAAATAGTCTTCTTCTTATTTTCAGTTAAGCTTGTTTCAGCTGCTACCATAGAAGGAAATGACAAAATTTCAATAAGACTAAAATTATATAGGGAAAGGGGGAGATGTTGGTTATAACAATGACATGGGAGGAAACTGAAGATGTAGGGACATTATATTTAAATTTAAAAATTTTTGGCATCTGCTATGTCTATATACAATAACTCAGTTAATTACAGTATCAACCTATATATATATATATATATATAATAAAGACCATTGTGTGTGTGTGTGTGTGTGTTTCAACATCTTTGAATTAATCCTTTTTTAATATATATTTGCTCTGTAATATTTTATTACATGGAGCTCTCTTCCTGTATCATTTTTTAATATTAAAATAAATTTTTAATATTAATTAGGATCGGGTTTTTTGGAATTTACCTTCCTGCTTTTTTCCCTTGGATTGAAGTATCTGAATTAAAATATATATATATATATATATCCTGTCTATTATAATAAAGACTATTGCATATGTATATATATCCCTCCTGTCATGCTCATGGAAAGAGAGACAATAGTGAGACAGCATTAACTTAGTTTATTAGAGAAATAATAGCGAGGTAGTGTGAGCTTAGTTCATTGTCTTTAATACCAGTTATGAAAGCTCTTGCCACATATTTGCTCTTTAATAGTGATTTATTATTTTATTTTATCATTATGATGTCAAGTGGTGAAGAATATATACATATATATATATATATATATATATATATATATATATATATCCACTCTATTATAAGAAAAACTGTTGTTTATTTGTGTATGTTTGTGTATACACACACACACACACACACACACATACAGGGTGTCCATAAAGTCCGTGTGCACTTTAAAAAATTTATAACTTTATTTTTATTTGTGATAGAAATAATCTGTAAAAAATGTTACAAAGTCTGATGTACCTAGTTTTAAGTATAGTTATTGATACTAATTTGATTTCAGACATTACTCTAAATCTGTTGGCAAATGTTTTTCATGAACTGCAAAATCATATTACCCTTTGTATTGCTAATGATGGAGGACATGGTGAAACTTAGATAAAACCTTAAAAAATATAGATTTACTTCTTTCTAATCCTTTTTACAAATTATTTCTATCACAAATACAAATAAAGTTATAATTTTTTTAAAGTGCACATGAACTTTATGGACACCCTGTAGTATATGTATTTTTCTTCTGTCATGCTTAGGGATTATTTTGTTATTTTTCTTATGTCTTAATGTAAGATTCTCAATAGTAGGTACATGAAAATATATGTTGCTGTAATTCTAGACAACATTTCGATATAAGTATTTTGACACCATATATATATATATATATATATATATATACACACACATGAAAATATGTTACTGTAATTTTATACATTTTGATATAAATATTTTGACACCATATATATATATATATATATATATATAAATATGTTGCTGTAATTTTAGACAGAATTTCAATATAAATATTTTGACAGCATATATATATATATATATATATATATATATATATATCATGCTGTAATTTTATACATTTTGATATAAATATTTTGACACCATATATATATATATATATATATAGTGTATTGAGGCAGCAAATAATTTTCTAAACATATACTGTTAAATATAAGAGACAATGAATGTCTAGTATGTTTACTCATGAGCTGTTGTAAACATCGTATTTTGAAGATTGCTCGTATGAGCCGAACACTTAAAACCAACTTAATAAAAAATTGTCCAAATGTTAGAGTATTTTTGTCGTTATTTTCAACTGAAACTAAAGCCAAAATACAATGTTTAGAACGGCTGATGATTAAACATAATAGACATTCATTGTCTCTTATGTTTAATAGTATATGTTTAGAAAATATATATATATATATATATATATATATATATTCATTCATGTAAAATCTTTTGTAAAATAAAGACGGAAGCTGACGATGGTTCGCCTGAAATAGGCCTATATTTCCGATTCAACATGAAATAACATATCTGTCTTAATGTTTCTTATATGAAAATATATGTTGCTGTAATTTTAGACATTTCGATATATTTTGACACTATATATATATATATATATATATATAGTGTCAAAATATATCGAAATATTGTCTAAAATTACAGCAACCTATATTTTCATATATATATATGTATAAATTGCATCAATAAGAATGTTATTTTATTCTTTTAGCATTCAACACACTCAAACTTGCCCCATAAATATTGGTTTTCGAAGTCTCACTACTTGTAGTCAAATTCTTACTGTTTGTCTGATTTCCTGCATTCTTTCTGATAAGGTCATCATATATTATGGCAGAGTGGATTATGGTGGGTTAAACATTTAGAGCAAATATTAGAGTGAGGCCAATGCTAAAACATTAAAAGATAAAAATATCTTATATAGAAATTTTTTTTTTAAATTTCTTTTATTAAATTACCCAAGTAATTCACAGTTTTCCTTGGGCTTTTGAACATGAGTAGAGGTTTAGCCCATGTTCCAATTTTAGGATTGGGTTTCTGGTTTTTCTTAAAGGCTACTTTAACTCTATACTTCTAAAGTAACACTATTTTTGGTACTGAAAAAATAAGGGAGAAGAGAAGGAAGAGAGATAATAATTGAATATATTTTTTCTTTCTTTCTTCTTCAACCACTAGAACGAAGTGAGAGATATACTCGGACTAGTTTTTTTTTTACTCTTCAATGCTGGTGACAAACTCAAAGATTCTTATCCAAAAATCGGAAAAGCCATTTTCCCCGGAGAAGTGAGTTCTTGTTTATTGAAAAATTTAACAACCATTGATAGAAGTGACAGCTGTCTAAGGACCATGACATGGGGGATTTTATGACCCCTAGGGACAGCCACACCTTGCTGAGAAGGAGAGACACAATTCCTGGAAATAAAGTTTCTTGGTTCTTTGTGGAATTTTGCAACACTGAGAATTAAGAGAAATATGATTTTCTTTTTGACTGAAGCTAGATAATTTCTTACAACGATTGAAATGATAAAACACAGATGCAAATCGACCACACACCAAAAGCGGAAAAGCGAAAGGAATTTTTGGAATGATAATTAAAATTTTACCATTAAGCTGAAACACACCCCTTAAGCAGTGGTGGGAAGCACTTACACAGGAGAGAAAGTGATGGGGTTGATCAGATGACCAATAAAACATGGAGCCCCAGTGAATTTCAAGAAAGTCAGGAACGTTTCATGCCTCCTCAAGCAATAGTGGGAAGCACTCACAGAGAAAAGGAGATGAGGTTGATCATATGACCAAAAAGAGGATCCCTTCTTGGCTATTTGAAAATCCTGTGTGTATTACAACCACCTCTGCTAAATGCAAGACTTAATATAAGTAGATGAGTACAAGGGTTTTCAGACAGTTAAGAGATTACAGCTTTGTACCATAGAGTTGGACCAGTACAGAACGAATTAACACATGACTGCCTACTTAGAAGAGACTTTAGCCTGGTGCCAGACCAACCAACTTAGACAAAGTGTTACATCCTATAGAAGATGTGGGTTGGAATTATAGTTGCCTGCATGCAATAGTGATAAACTCTAACCAAATACTGTACTGAACAGAGGATATGTATTTAAACTCCTTGTTGTTAATTTTACAAAGATTTCTTTTTCTTATTGTGGCTCCCAGCTCTGTCTGGATGCAGTGGATTTTTAGAGACTTTCAACCCAAACCAGCTTTGTGATCAATTAAGCACAACATGGGCAGGGCCCAGTTTGGAATGAAGTGATCGACTATTGATTTTACTGCAGAGATTTTGGGCATCAACATGAAGGACTGGTGAGGGAGGTTCACACTAACATCTGCATCTAAACTCTGAAATTTTATTCACTTTTTTTTTTCCTTCCTCAATAGGAGTAGATAGATAGGCTCACTTATTGTCTGGTTCACAGTCCTCCTTGGTCTTTTGAACAGGAATAAGAGTCTGTCCTTTGCTTCCTGTTTGTGATTAAGTTTTTTCCTTTTGAAGGCTTTTCATTCTCTTTCACTCTTAGTAGACTATTGAATCATAGTAGCAATGATTACTTTGCTTGGGGATAAATGACTTAAACAAGAAAAAAGGGTGGACCTGAAGGAGACTACGACCACCTTTAAATTTTGTTTTTTTTTTGTTAATGCAATCTTATCAATTACACCCTAAACTTTCTGATTGAGAAAAAAATATTTTAAAAATGTCGACATTTAAACAATTTTAGGGGGTCTCATTTTTTATGCAAAATTAGAGTAAATCAATCCTGTGCAATTAACTTTTTTGCTTGCACATATTCAACAACTGAATCCTTTGTGAAATTTTTGAATAAAGCCATTCTTGGAGTTTCTGAGGAAGATGTCATCATAAGAATGAAGAAAACTTGAAAAAGACAAAAACAAGAGCAACAACTCGTCCCAAAAAAAATAAACAAAAAGCGACCTCCAACACGAGTGGTTCCAAAATGGAGGATTGATTTTTACTATAACATTGTATGGGGAAACTGAGCCCCTCCTTAAAACTGTTTATTGAAATTTTTTCAAATTTTTTTTTTGATAATTGGAAACTTTATGTAATAACCGATAAGACTGCACTAAAAAAAAGTTAAAAAAAATGAAAACCAACAAATTTTAAGGTGGTGGTAGTCTCCTTCAGGTCCGCCGATAAAAGTAACATTATATATAGAACAAACAAACAATGTATATCTGACCTTTTGAAATTGAGAAAAAAAAATCACTTTTATTTGAAAAAAATATTTTTATTTGCTTAGTTAACAAGAAATATATTTATATATATATATATATATATATACCTTTATTTTTTATTTTTTTGAACCTGTTCAGAATGAAACCATAATCCCAAATTTTCTTTGCAAGGAGCCAATGAATAAATTTGTTAACATGTCTAAAATTTAGTTTTTATATAACAAATTTTTAATAATATAAAAAAATATAATTCCTATCTAAGCTAAAATTCTTTACTTTCTTTATGAATTCTTTAATAATGATGCATTGTCATCTCCTAACCAAACCAATTACCAACGTTATTCTTTCAATTCTAACACTGTTATAAAAATCTATTTTAAACCTTAAAGAATAAGAAACCATTAAAAAGAAAAAAGATGATATCATAATGAACTTGACAATGACATTAATACTATGGTCTATTTTTCTCTGTGTTATAGGTTAGCTTTAGTCCAGGAACGCAATCCATCCTTGACTCCAACCAAAACAACTCAAAAGGTCCTAACAACAGTTTTGCATCAGTCACCGTCACCACCATGGCCAAGCCAGCGCCAGGAGGCAGTAGCCAACAGTGACCAGTCAAAATTGGAGCAAGCAAGTACCGGTCAGCTTGCTCCTGGCCCAGGTCAGCACACTCAAGCCACCTACAACTTGCTGCCAGCCAATGGGAGTCCCCCTCATGGTGACAGCAGCGATAGCCAGGCTGGTGGCGACGGTGATGAGACATCCCTCTCCAACTGTATCAGTGACAAGGTAAGAAAGACTTTTAGACTAAATTGAAATTAGAACTGCATATTGATTCATTCAAATTAATATCTTTATAATTTCTGTCTGAATTTCTAGGATGAGGAGTTACCATTATTTACACTATATTCAAACTTGTTGTATCGTGGCCTATACCATGTGACAGCTGGTTGCCCAGATGTATAAAAGACAATGTGCGTTTAGCACGAGGAGTTGTCATTATCATGGACTTCGTAAAGTAACACCTACTACTGCAGGAGACTATAAATATTATATATATCTCTTGGTTGTACCACTCTGGTAATAAAGTAGTTTATCTACATTTCACTGTGTATCTCTTCATTCCACGATACAACAAAACTATTCTCTTCATCTTTGTTGTTGATATCACAATGTTTCGGCCGTTGTGCCATCCAGCCTTCCTCAGGAGTATATCAATCTGGGTAGCCTATATGGAATAAATTTCTGGGATGAAGAGTTATCATTATTTATACTATTTATATTCAATTTATTGTCCTCATCTTTGTTGTTATTATTACAACGTTTCAACTGTTGGGCCTTCATCAGCTGTATGTCGATCTGGGTAACCTACAGGGAATTCTGAACTGAACCCTTTATTTAATCTGGTGGGAGGGGATAGACTGCTCTCATTCCACTACCCATGTCTTAGCACAACAGCTGAAACATTGTGATTACAGCAAAGATCAGGCCAATAGTCTGAATATATATAATTTGATAATAATATCCTCATCTTTGATGAGTTTTTTTTCTTCAATGTTTTGACTGCTATATTCATTGGCCTTCTTCAGGTATCTGTTGTATTTTGGAATATTCAACTGCTTTTGAGCACCGCATGCACTAACCTTTCCATACATCAGGTGCCTCTACTTACAGTATCTTAACTATCCTCCTTTGACCTTCACACTGAATTTATAACCTTCTGATGAACTAGGCAAATTTTGTCAGTATCGTTATTTTTAGGGTTATGATTCTGGAACCTGCTCTGCCCCTCACAGTGAATCTGGAAAGTTCTGAACTACACTTTAATGCCAAATAAGAGGTGGGGGGGGGGGTCATAATAAATCATGGGTGGAGATAAAATCATAAAATATAATTAATGGGGGACAGTGAAAAAAAATGAGAAAATCTAAGTGAGGGTTTCAATTAGCAGGTTGGTTGGGAAATGATTATAAACAATTTTTTAACCAAGACCATGACCTCAAAGGAATAAAATAAAAATAAATGTTAATCAATGTCTTTGAGTAAAAAGGCTTTAACAAAATTGAAAATATGAAGTTTTGTCAGTGTTATAATATAAATAATTTTCAATCAATAGACAACAAATGAATATCTCCAACGATGGTCCAAAATAATATCTTAAACTGTGTTAATGAAATTAATAATATTTTAGATATTTTGAATCTTGTTACATATATAGAGTTTATAGCAGGAATTCTCAACCAGGTGGAATTCAGAGTTGGGGGGGGGGGCTTTTACTTTTTTTGTTTTTTATTTATAGAATTTTGTTTCTTAAATTGCAATACCTTGACATTCTATTGAACTTTTTGTTTAAAGTTTACTTCAGTTTATTTATTTAATAATTAGTTAGGAATAAAACAAATTACTGTCCATTTATTGAAGTTTAAAAATCCATCAATATTTTCTATTGATATTAATGTTTTTATAAAAATAATTCATGTAAATGTCTATGTGCTAACTTGGAAAAGAATGAAGATTTTCAATAATATATGCATATTATTTAAATGTATCTTTTGAGTTGGAAAATCTTAAAAAGGTGGTGGGGAATGATATTTTAACTTATGAGTGAAAAGAGTGCATTGAACAAAAAAAAAAAACCTCTGGTTTATAGTTAAACTAGCTTAAGTTAAAAGTCACACCGTGTGCAGACATCAAAGCTAGAAAACTAAAGAGACCTCTGGTCTAGCTTAGATTTAACTCTGATCTAGGTTATAAGTCTAATTCCAACCAAAAGATCAATTTGGGCTGAAATTCCAATTCAAACTGAAAAATTGAGTTCTTCAAATCATAAACTCTGCAGAACTTCAAAACCTCATATTATGAAACTTCTCACTTTAACTCTAATTCCTTGGCATTTTCAAGAAATAAAATTGATTTCCCTAATTCACAAATTTTGTAGATAATTCAAACTGAATTTAAGACAATAGAATTTAAATTCCCAAAATTTCTGTGTTATTTTAAACTCAACATAAATTAAAAACTTTTAAAATGGATATTTTTTTTTCAGTTAATTTAAGATATGAATTTTTAATTGTTCTCTCTTCATCTGGACACAAATCCCAATGTTAAATGTTCAAGCATCAGATAAAGGGCAGATTTTTAGTCTTATGGTCATGATTTCAAAAAGGTATAGCGCGTCTGTGTAAAGCAGGTGGTGCAGTGAATATCAGCTTGGAATGACAAATCGGGGAGCCGAGTTCAAATTCCAGTTGAATTCCTTGCATTCATTTATGCACAAATACCCTTGGGAAAGGTATTAATTTGTCTCTTCCTTCCAGTTATGGGTTAAATGATAGGACACATTGGGTTCTATAGCCTTGGATGGCAACCAGTCTACTGCAGAAAGCAATAGCAAGCTGCAGGATAATCTTCTGCCTGTTCAGTCATGTTTCTTTCGAGACATGATCGCCTAAAGCGTGTATTTTGTATTGCACTTAACTGACTGAAAACAAGTGTGGGCCAAGTTAAAGGGATTTCAGACACATGGACAGTTAGAATTTACTGTTTATTTATTTAGATAGAAAATGATGAATGCATAAAATATTTTACTAAAGGAAAAATTTGTAAGGCAATGATTTCTTACCACAGTATATTTCAATGCAAAATTTTCCAGCAATCTATTAAGGAGATTGTGAATAATCAAAAATGAATAAACCAAGGTTAGGGAGTTTTAATAAGCTCTGAGTGGCTTGGAAAAAATTACAAAATTAGCAGGGGGGGGGGGGTCATTTATTTGTCCCCCAAGAGTCGGTGAATTTTACTCACACTTTTATTGCTTAGGAACCTTAAATTGATCTTTAGTGCCTCCCATATTCTGTTGATCGTTATGTCTTAAGCATAACATGCATGCTGATTTCTTTAACTCTATTATTCATTCTTTATCTTTTATTTAATACTTGTTGTGCCACTATATCATTTTTGTGAAGTGTCACAGATGTGATGATAAACTTAAGACGAGGCTCATTAGAAAAAATGAGAAGTTGGAAAAGAATCAAGAAACATAATAAATAAAGGTGATTAATAGATACGAGGTTTTAATAAATGGCTTAGTTGGGAAAACGAGTCTTTCCAGATGTCCCAAACTTTTGAAGAAATAAAACCAAAAATGAATGTTCATCAATGTTTTTAAGTAAAATGCTTTAAGAAAATTGAAAACATTTTTTATTTGTTTGTTTTTTTTTTTTTGAGCTTTTGTCAAACAATCGATTTTATTAGTGTTTGCATTGACATATATTTCTTCCTCTGCTTTGTATCAATTGCAGAGTGGTCCCAAAATTCTTCCTCCTCATCTAAGCTATATTTTCTATTTGTTTGATATACAAATTATCATTCAATCATTTTGAATATTATTATACTTATAGAGTTTATAGCCAAATGAATTGAATGAACATAAGACATTTTACTAAAAGAAAGTTTGCTGTGCAATGATTTCCCCACCAAAGTAGGCTAACAGGGACTAATTAAAAGTCCGCTATAACACTTTTTCTAGCAGTTATAATATAAGGACTTGCTTAAGCGCTTGTTATGATGTCTGTAAGAAATACTCTGAAGACTGACGCCAATGATTTTTCTTTTTTCTTTTCAAGTCTCTAGATGAGTTCATTCAGTCACCCGGGGGAGGGGGGGGTTAATCCACGACAAAATCAATAAGGAGGTTCCTAATAAATTCTGGTGTGGGATTGGGGAAATATACCAAAATTAACAAAACAGGAAGACATTTATTTGATTATTTAATTATGACTGAGTGGTGAGCATATTGGGTATTTCATATTTTAGATCATGTGCCACATCTAAGTTACGCATAGTAAAATACTATAGAATTTATAGTTTAAATGAAAGGAACAGACATATATTTTACTAAAGTCAGTTTATAGTACAATGGTTTCTCACTGCAGTACATTTTAAAACAAAATTTTCCAGCCGTCTATTGAGCAGCCTTTGAGATTTCACTCACCCAATCGACTCAGTTGATTAAAAACTTAATTTAGTGATTAAAGTTTATTGCTTTAGTTGCCTGCGATGGATAAAAATCTCGCAATGAAAGGTGTCCCTTCAAATATAGAAAAAGGAAATTTGATTCCTTTTACAACCCAAAAGTATGCCATTGAAGATTCACAAGTTACTTAGAATGACCTACAATGACATTATTGAATACTTGGCTTTTATCATTCTGGTCAGTGTAAACATTCATTTAATTAATGCTTCCAGAGGGGAGCCAAAATGTCTCTGTCACTCAGATTAAAGACACTCATAGATTTTTAGAAACTCATTTGGAAAAATATTATCCTATATTTCCTCCCCACTTACCAAAAGTAAAAAACATTTGAAAGAAAGAAAAAATACACATACCTCTTTCAACCACACACCAAAAAACAAATTATACAAGTAATTTTTTTATAGAAAATCATTGAGAAAATCAGATTTATTTTTTTTATCATCTGTGAGATGGAGGTTGTAGTCGAACACAAGAAAGAAACTATGAATTTAGATACCTCCACTCAATTGCCAAAAAAAAAAAATTAAGAAAAAAAGCATATCATGATGTTTAATCATCAAAATATTATTATTAAGAGGAAAAATCAAATTTTGTTCTTATTTTTTTTTAATTTTTAAATCCTTTCTAACACATTCGAAATTTTAATTAAAATTTTTTTTGTTTTCCATCAGTGATTCACGCTATATTTATGTAAGGCAAAAATAGAGTCAGTCAAGTAAAATGATTTTGGGGCGAGTGAATTTTCCCTCGCACTCGACCGCCAGTCAAGGGATTTCTTTTTCAAATCTCAAAGGCTGCTATTGAGTAAGGTGGTTGTGAATAATCAAAAATGAATAAGTCAAATTTAGAGAGTTATAAGCCCTGAAGAGCTTGAAAAGAATCCCAAAATTATCCTGCAAGTGAGGACATTTATTTGGCACCCAAAAGTAGGTGTATTTTATTAGTTCTTTTATTTTTGGGTTATATTGTTATGGGAACCTAAAATTGATCATTTGTTTTGTTTTATTATATTAACGCCCCTAATATTTTATTGATCGCTATTTCTTAAGCATAACATGTGTACTGACTTCTTTAACTTTCTTATTCTTCGGTGCTGTTCTCTGTTTATTATTTTAATATAATTCTATACAAGTTGGTTTTCTTATCAGCAATCATGGTTCTTCACAATTTCTTGTCCTTTTTAGCTCTTAATAAATTTTGTCATTTTGTTAACTCTCCTAAACCTTGTTCTTCCAACCATTTACACAAACTCATTGGCTAGGTTATGCACAAATTTCTTTTGTTCCTTTTGCTTTCAATATATCCTGTGAGTGTTAAATTTTCTAAGCCCTCTTGCTTTATAATACACCCTAGAAATTTCAGTTATTTCTTTCCGATATTAAGTATAACTGTCTTTTTTGTTTTCACTTTTTCCAAAACCTTATCATTGCTCACAAGTTCATGTTATTCTAAACATCTTTCTGTAGAAGTGCATTTCTATTGATGCAAGTCTCTTCTTCATCTGTGAGGAGATTTTCCAGCATTCACTGTCATATAAGAGGACTGATATTACATAACAGTTCAGTGTAATCTTTACTTTATTTCTAATGATATTTTCCAGTTTCTTAATACTTTGCTTAGCTTTTGGAAAGCACCTGAATGCAACTTCAGATTTCTATGTCCCACTTTCAATCTGTTAAAGGACTTTCTTGATTTTGGTATCTCCAATTGGTAATTTTCATGCTGGTCTTTTCCTTTTGCTGACAACTGTACATTCTTTCCTCTTGCTGTCCATCACTTCCATTCTGTGTCTGCTATCAACACTGTGTCACCTACATATCTTGTGTCATTAGGATTGTGGCCCCCAATAATGAATTTTAAAGTTATTTAATAGATTATGTTTCTGATGTCCCTGAAGTTTTATTTATTTTTAGAAGTGATTTTTTAAAATCTATATGAAACAGGTGTGTTATAGAAAAAAACCTTACACACATTAGCCTTCATCAACACAATAGAGACCAAAGAGTGGTTATGGGCACAGTAAAGCAGTAAGTAATACATTTTAGCAAGCCATATATATATATAAGTGAGATTGTAAAAATTATACTTGCGTCGAAAAATGTTACT
The DNA here is from genome assembly GCA_037127315.1 of Ascarosepion bandense. Classification (NCBI taxonomy): domain Eukaryota; kingdom Metazoa; phylum Mollusca; class Cephalopoda; order Sepiida; family Sepiidae; genus Ascarosepion; species Ascarosepion bandense. Next base: position 1,085,298 of record JBBBDQ010001079.1, read on the forward strand.
TGAAAACTATCGAAAGAAGAAAAAAAATGGTTTTAAAAAAAGAAAGAGCTTAGTACATGAACGTCAGTCAAAAGAGTTCAGACCGAGATCAGCACAAAGCCCAAAGAAAAAACCCCAATACGAGGAATCAACTAACAGAAAGTGCTCAATACAGAGGTAGAGCGAAATAAATAAATAAACACCTAATGAGCCAGACGGTCTTTTATATATATATATAAAAGACTGTTTTTATTATTGGTGTTTTTATAATTGATAGGTCTGCTACTATGTAAGTTGGCTTAAATATTTATAAGTCAACCATTCATCCATACATTGAATATTGCAACCACATCTAGTCTGGTGCTTCTTGATAAAATACAAAGAAGAATCTGCAATTTGGTTAGCCCTGATCTGGCATCTCAGCTTCACTTTCCCACTGCTTTAATGTAGCCTCCCTGTGCTTTTTCCATAAATACTTTCATGGCAGTTGTTCAGATGAGATTTCCTCTATAGCATCCAAACTTTCTGAATTTCAATGCAGTACTAGATTGGTGGCTAGATCTCATCATTTTACAGTTGAAATGGCTAGATGTAACCTTCCCTAAGAATACTTTCATGGCAGTTGTTCTTATAAGATTTCCTCTATGGCATCTAAACTTTATGAATTTCAGTGCAGTACTAGATTGGCAGCTAGGTCTCATCATTTTACAGTTGAAATGGCTAGATATAATTATAAGTTCTCTGTTAACAGTTTCTTTTCTCACACTTTTTGCTTGTGGAATTCTCTTCTGTTTTTTTTTTTTGTTTTTTTTGCTTCCTGTTAACTTTGCATTTAAATTTTTTAAGTTCCATGTTAATGTTTTTGTTTTTATTTCCTGTTCTTTTATTGTTCTCCTTCCTTCATAGTATTTTTCTAATATTCTCTCACACTCAGTAAACTCTTGAATCTTAGTGGCTTTATTGCTTTGCTTGAGGTGGAATGATTAAAAAAACCAAAGTAAAATAGCCACACACATGTTTATACTTGTTATAAAATTACTATTTATCATTTTGTCAGTCATAACTTTGTTTTAAAATTCATGTTTATCAAGAGTTTAACATAACCATTTTTATTTTAATTTCAGGGTGTACTCTTTATAACCAGTACATATTACATACATAAATCCATTTCTAGTTAAGTTTTGTTAATGTTTTGATTTGCTTTCCCCACATTTTTTTGCCTTTGTTAAAAGTTGCCCACAAAGATTTTTTTCAGAATGATTTCTATCCATACAGTTACAAATGATGTTGACAATTATCATTACCTCATACATCTGCTCTCCTTTCAGCCTTTATCTGTATCTTCTCATTATATCCCTTATCCCTTCCAATCTTTGTTTCCTTGTCATCTCTTTTATTATATAAATATTATATAAGCCTGGATTAAAGAATAAAAAAATATTAATATTATCTTTCTTTTTTTGTTCTCTTTCCCGCACAAAATAAAATTTAATATGAATTAAATTTTTATGCATTCCAAGATTTTTGTCTGTGGATAGCCAACCAGCAAGTTGATTTCTTTAATTTGAATCATTTCCTCAGTTTAAGCCACAAAATGGTAATAATGTCTGCAGATGGTACCAAGAGGATAAGTTAGCCATTATGTTGTTTCCAGAACAAAAAAAAATTATTGAATGAAAGATTAGAAATAATGTCTACATGTAATCACGCCTATAAATACATGTTAGGTTCATACAAACCTAGATGAAAGTGTTTTAAAATTCTTAAGTAACTCCTCTCTAATTTTGAAAATTTTCAATTGTTTAAAAATTCCAGTCATGTGTTTATAAAATCCCTGTTTGTACATTTGAAAAACATTGGAAAATCAGTTATTATAAATCACCTGAAGATACCGAAAAGTTGAAACCTAGGTTGCAAAAATAACACATTTCCAAATGAAAAATATTCAAAAGTTTGACAATATAAATGTATCAAACACTTTTTAATAGAACTGAGTACTGGTCTAATTTAATTATGACAAAAAAATAATTCATATATATATATATATACATATATATATATATATATAATGTGTGTGTATTTAAATCCTTTCCTCAGAAATTCTCAACTAACTTCACGCTTGACTCATAAGAAGGATCTTTCCCTAGTTTCTTCCCCACTCCCTAAAGAATAGAATTTCTACTTAGTCATATGCATGTAACTCTGTCCATGATTTCTGGTATCATTTCTAAACTAGATCCCCTTGTGGATTTGATGGTATCCCTTCGATTGTCCTAAAGAAATGTGCTCCAATTCTCTCTGCACTTTATAATAAATGCCTTACTGCTACTTGTTTTCCAGTTTGTCGGAAGTCGTCTTCTTTAGTTCCTGTAAGAACTCTGGTGAACATTCTGACCCCTAAACTTATCACCCTATTAATCTCTTACTTCTTTTTGGCAAAATACTAGAGGTTCTAATCAATGGTGATTTGGTTACTTACCTCACTTCACGTGGCCTCCTTTTGGTTAAACAATATGGCTTACATTTCTCCAGATCTAATGCTTATGTGTTAAAGACCATCACTGAATTTATCAATCAGGCTTTAGGTAAGAATGGCAAAGCTTTGACTGTGACCTTAAATATCTTGAAGGCTTTTGACAAGATTTAGCCTGATGGCCTTCTCTAGATGCTCAAGGGCTGCAGTGTCTCTTGATGAATATTTTGCTTAATTTGATTGTCCCTCACAAACTGTGCAATGGAGGTCATATTGATTGGATAGTTAATTTCACATTAATGCTCAACTTTTGCACCTATGTTGTTTATGTAAAATTGGACATTTGTGTCTGCCAAAAAATTGGAGTGTCAAAAGGATGTTTTTTCTATCGATATCGCTATTTGACTACCTTCACTTTTTGGCAATGTTTATTGTTTTGAAAAGCAATGATTAGACTTTTAATAAAACTTAAACATATGATGAAAGTGGATTTGTACATTTTCATTTTTCTTTAGAATTTGCAACAAAAACAATAAACATTATTTGAGGACATTTCAGAATTTTAAAGGAGACTGTCAATTTTCTCATAATTATCTGTGTATATTATACACTTTCTTTCTCCTCACTTAAGTGTTCTCATTCTCTTCCACTAACACCTTGTGTCCTTGCGGCATTATTACCGTTCTTCGAGTGAAACAATTAAAAACCAAAAAAATAAAAATCTTTAATTATTATTGAATGACAACAGTTTTGTAATATTTGAGTGACTCAAATATTGCAAAACACTGTTGACAATTGATAAGTATTAAGCGTTTTTACTTATTATATTTCAATATAATTATCACTCTAGTCTTATATTGAGTCCTTTATTAACAGAAATTGTTAAATTTTATGAACATTATAATATATTTTATATTTATGAACAGTATAATTTGATGTAAATTATTTATTAAGGATTACGGCCATATAGTGCTAAAAGTTCCAATCCTGTACGATCAACAAAGTTGAGCAATGTCGAGCTTTGTCAGAACCTAGATGGGTGGCAGCCTGGAAATACCAGATGATGTAAGCTTGGATGTGCAGATGGTGAAATGGATAATGGCTCTGTATTGTTAATCAGGGAGCCAAGTTTCAATTCCAGCTGGATTTGTTATATTCATTTACATGCAAATACTCTTTGGAAAGAATTCACTTCATCTCAACATCAGCTATGGGTTAAATAGTAAGGCTTGTATCACCAAATCATTATTATCTCAAATAAAAATTCTTAGAATCTAAAAATATTTTCTGATTTTAAATAAGCTACAAATGGTTGATAAGGCATAGAAAATTAATGAATGAATGAATCAATAAATATTATTCATCAGTAGCTACTATATCTATACATTTGCTTTATTAAATTTTCTTGATTGCACAAGACAATTGATATATTACACACTGTTTAGAAATCAAAAATAGTTTGTTTATTTCAAATACAGGTCTCCAATAAATTTAACATTTGAATTATATATATATATATATATATATATATATATATAATTTAGATAATTTATCCATTGCTCTCTATGTGTGTGTGTGTGTGTGTGTGTATATATATATATATACGCACACAGACATCTATGTGGGTGTATGTATATATATATATACATGGTGCAATGGATAAATTATCTAAATTACACAAAAATGAAAATAACACTGACATCTCATTTTAACAGATATATTTACCAAAATTGCACATAGATATCTTGAAATAGTAAAGAGTAAATTTATTCAATAAAATCGCCATTGGATTCAACCAGATGATTTTGGAATCTCTTGAAACTCTTCAGGGCAGTATCCTTATTTAAGTTGGTGAATGCTGCCATAATCCTTGCCTTCAGATAATCTTTGGTATCACAGGGAGTTGTGTTGGTTTCTCATTTAACTGCATGCCACACACACAACAAAGGGGTTACAGTCTGGGGAGGTCTGTGGCCAGATTAAGTGGTGAGGCAGTCTCAGAAATTGTCTGACAGCCATGACTCTGTTCTTTTGCTTGTGTGGCATGGTGCAGAATCCTGTTGCCAGACATAGGGTCTTCTAGCAGATACCCTCTTGACACAAGATAGCACAACCTCTTCCTTTTCTTGTGGATCCCTTTAAAATTAAGTTGAAGAGGCCACATTTCAGTGGAAAGCAAGGCACTTGATATAGGCCTATATAGTTATTATTATTGTTATTAAAATAAATATTAAACTTTGGAATCTATTGTCAACAGCAGGCAATATATGTTTCCTAAAAGTGTATAAGTATATCTTTGAAATGCATATATATATATATATATATATATATATATATATATCCTGCTGAATGACACACATTTTCGTAACAAAAATTTATTGTAAATAATCAGGCTGGTAGAAATAAATCTGTTTGATTATAAAACAGAATATCTACTTAAATACAAGTATTGATAAAAAATAATGTTCAAACAAATAATTTCAAATTGTTGGTTGTTTAAAGACCATTTCATTAATCTTCGTAACATGTTTACATTTGTTAACATTACAATACATTTCAGAACACATATGGTTATTACGATGAATCGAAAATTGTGTTATATAGGCTTGATTTGACTTCGTTTAGACTGTTGGTCATTTGTGGTCGAGAGGTCTAAGATGCGCCAGATCAATTGGTAGCTTCCCCTAAGTGGATAGGGGTCGCAGGTTTGAATCCTGTCGAATGACACACATTTTCGTAACAAAAATTTATCGTAAATAATCAGGCCAGTAGAAATAAATATATATACTGTTTGATTATAAAACAGAATATCTACTTATATACGAGTATCGATCAAAAATAATGTTCAAACAAATAATTTCATGTATATATATATATATATATATATATATATATGCACACACATTGACAGCAGACAATGTATGTTTTATAAAGATGTATATCTTGAAAACGTGTGTGTGTGTCAACAGGAGTTAATCTAAATTTTGTATAAATGTATAAGTTTGTCCACAGTAACAGAAGTATTAAACAAAAATTTATGATGAACGTCTTATTAATAATATTCTTTAATCCAAAATACTTTGTGGGTAACTTTCAGTAACTTGCCTTTTTCCCCCTTTTTAGAATTTAGTGCTTTTTCCTTCAATCATTTCAACTAAAGCTTCGGTTTAAAGGGTTTTTTTTATTATTTATTTTGAAACGAATTCAAATTTTGTGTATATATATATATATATAACAGAAAAAAATTTCAAATTTCAACTATTTTTCTTTTTTTGAGGTTTTGGTGTATAGAAAAAAAATTTTTTCTTTTATGAATTTCATTCAATTTATTCTGATCTTAATATGCAAGCATTAACAAATAACCCAATCAGTAACTTAGGAGCTTTTTAAAAACAATCTATTCAATGTATGCAGTTTACTTAATGTCTGTGATTATGGTTTATTTCCTTTCCTCCATTAATAGATTGTTTGAGCCTAAGTAACAACATTTCAGTTACTGATTTTCAGGTCAGGTCTTTTCCTAACACTCTCCATTGTCTTGCATCAGACAAAACTAATCCAAGTAAATATCTAATTAATACACTGTTATGAAATCATTTACAATTTTTATTACTTGGTGTTTATTTAACCAAACCTCTCAACACTTGTGATGGTGCCTGGAGACCCCTGGTTTTAAAGCTCTTTAACATGGTGGCCTCCCAATCCATAACTTGTGTTCTTCCAGTTAACGTTTAAACATTACTAGTAGTTATATTTTAATTTGTATTAAAAAGTATGATTTACCATTTAGTTTTATATCGTAGATATATCACATTATCTTTAAAACTAAACTTAATGTTAAATTTCCATGTCATGTTTTAAGAAAGCAGATGAATTGCAATAGACACTGGTGTTGATCTAAGATGTTAATTTTAAATTCCTTTCTCCTTTTACTGTTCATTCTCCTTTCCTTTCCTTTTCTTTTTCTTTCTATTTATGATTTCTCTATATTTTTCTTTCTTTTTTTTTTTTTTGAATGAGCGAGGAAATATTTTTGGTAGATTATCATTACAAATATCTATTCTTGATATGAGCACATGAGTGTCTGTATGTGATTCTTTTCTGGATGATTTTGAATATTAACTGTTGTATCATTTGGGTCTGATGAGCAGCAGGTTTTTGGCTGCAAAATAAGTATTACCCATGAAATTGTAGAACATCTAAAATTTTTTCTAGATTATATTACTCTGTTAAATTAAATAAGTAAGTTTAACATTGAATTTTTTTGAGTTCGTCTTTATTGAAATTTACCTGACTTAAATACCAAATATTGTACGTTATATATATCAGAAAAATTAAGACAGACACATTATTTCATGGTGAATCAGAAGTTTAGGCCTATTTCAGGTGAACTATCATCAGTTTCCGTCTTTATTTTACAAAAGATTTTACACAAATACAAAAGGTTTTACACAAAATTTTGTGTAAAATCTTTTGTAAAATAAAGATGATAGTTCACCTGAAATAGGCCTAAACTTCTGATTCACCATGAAATAACGTATCTGTCTTAATTTTTCTTATATTTGCTCTAAATATATTTATATGCATATATGCTTAGAGCTCTCTTAGAGAGTTATCCTACCACTGTATGTACAGAATACTCCTTTGGATTCTTCTATACCCACATTTAATGCTGATAATTTTGTTTGGGGGTCTAAAAGACATGGAAATATATAAATTACAAACAAATCATATACAATATACAACATAATAAGCATAAACAAAAAGAATAAAATGCTTTAGTATACATTTCAAAGAAATTGTATTTTTTAAAGAACATATATGTATACGGAGATGAAAAGTTTGTGCTTATCTGTTGGGAGTAACATGTTCTATCAAATAACTGTCCTGAGTGTCTGCCTCCTTTGGTCATCAAAAAAGAAGAGAGAAAATTTTGATTTTTGTTTCAATTGGTGGTAAAACACTTGTTCTGATGCATCATGGGAGTATTCTATATTTATTTAACTATGTTTTTTATAATCTGATTTTTTTCTTTCTTTATTGTTAATTATCATTCTTATCTGTATTTTAAAATATTTTTATTGCTTAACTTTTAATTTTTCTTTTATTAATAATTATTATTTTGGATCCATACTATTGTATAGTCTAATAATAAGAGGGGTGTATTTAGTATTTTATTTATTACCATCACTACAAGTTAAACTACTTCTAATTCAGTTCATCTGTTTTGAAAACCATTTCAGACTATGGTTTAGTTAAATTATTGCAGAGATAATATTTTACAATAACAGATTTACTGAATCAAGGTTCAAAATTATATCTCCATTGGTAATAACTGAAATGAATTTGAAGAACAATCTTTTAGTGTTAACATTTTTAGATTATTTTTTAAAAGTTCTTCTCTTTTTTCTTGGTTTTGGTAAATCTCCATTTATTTTTTTTTTAAATTAGAGATCTAAATCGTCAGGCTTTAAAATTTTTAAATTGGTAGGTTGTGTTTAACCTTTCAAATTTGTTCAAATTAACACCTTGTTCAGACAAGTTTGTTTTCTACTCACAACATTTCGACCATTGTATCCTCCAACCTTCTTTTCATCATTTAGAATCCGCCTTCCCAGCTCCGAATCCACTGAATATCTAGACCCGATAGAAGGACTATATTAGTATACAAAGTCCTACATGTCTGGCAAGGACCCTAATATGGGAACATCCTAAATCTCACCAAGAGTATGATGAGAAAATGAGAGCCCTGATCTATTAAATATTTTCGTACATAATACTTTGCACATATACATGTACAGATGCAAAGACATGGACACTGAACATTTAACTCTTTAGCATTCAACACACTTAAATCGACCCTGTAAACATTGGGTCTCAAAGCCTTGCTATTTGGGGTTAAAGTCTCAGTTTGTGTGATTTCTTTTATTATTTGTGATGATGGTTTCATATATAATGGTAGAATATACTATAATAATTATTTATTTTTTGCTATTTTGACCCACAAGCAAAGCAGGAATGCCACTATTGCACAGGAGGGGATTACAGGGGGTGAAAGTGAAAGGGAAGACTGAGAATGGGGACGTTTGCAGAAAGGACAAAAGATGAATGGGATTCAAGAAGACAGAAGATGGCGGTTGACACTGCATTTAAAATTTTGAAAATTGTCGTTATCAAGGAAGCAAGTAAACAGGAGTTCCACAGGCGGGAAGTATGACAAAAGAAACTTATGGTAGAAGTGGCAGCAGTTGTATTTAACTGTTTCAACAGGAAAAAAAGTGGGACCTAAATGCCAATCTAGTAGCACACTTAAATTCATGTGGTCGGGACACCAGGGAAAAAATCCTGGCAGAGCAGTTGCCATGAAAATATTTGTAGAAAAAACAGAGGGAAGCCATGTCATGTTAGTAAGAAAGTAACTGAAGTCAAGATACCTGATCAGGATCGATTATATTAAAGATTCTTCTTTGGATTTTGTCAAGAATCTCAAGACGTACAACAAGAGCACCAGATAAGATATAGCAACAGTATTCAATGCATAGACAAATGATAAATCTTTATGGGACAGGTCGAACATTGAGAACTGATATTTATTGGGTGGATTGAATGCTAGAAAGTTCAGAATTCCATACTACGTCTTTAATGAATCTAGTAAAAGAAAACAGTGCCCCTGAGGCCAATGTACAGAGGACAGGGGAGGTATGCTGATGACATAAGTAGTCATGGTGAGAATAAAAATGCTGTTGAACAAAAGAAATTCTATCCTTTACCAAGTATTCCAAGAAAAAAGATAAATGCATAAATCTATTTTTAAATGTTTGGTTTTCATCAAATTTCTAATGTCGCTGCAAAATTGATGACTACAAAAATGTAGCTTTTCACCAGTAAGATCTGTTAGTTTTGTAGCTACTTTTTTATGGTGGACGTGTAAAGGACCATTATGGGTCTTAACATAGAAAACAGAATTGGCAATCTGAGTTTATACATCACCATGATTTTCTATATTTTTTTTTCTTTTTCTAATCATTTTACTTCAAGCAAGGATGTATGTTATGGCACACTGGATATGGACTTGGACTAACAAATCGGTGTACCGAGTTTGAATTACATTTGAATACCTTACATTCATTTGCACACCAATACCCTTGGGAAAAGTATTAATCTGTCTCTTCCCTCCAGCTATGGGTTAAATAATAGGGCATATTGGGTTCTATAGCCTTGGCTGGCAACCAGTCTACCACAGAAAGCAATGGTAACTTACTGCAGGATAATCTTTGGTCCAGTCAGTCATGTCTCTTTCAACATGATAGACCAAAGCGTGTATCATGTATGGCACTGAACTGACTGACTGACTGACTGACTGAATATAATAGTTGGAAACATGATTAAAACTTCTACTGGGCATAAAGTGGGGGAACGGTTTTCTATCATTATGAAGTAATGAACTGATCCCCCACTAATTACTACTTAATAATATAATACATCTCCTCTTCCTCTAGTTATGAGTCAAATAACAGGACAGATTGGGTTCTTTAGCTTTGGCTAGCAACCAGTCTATCGCAGAAAGCAATGGCAACCTACTGCAGGATAATCTTTTGCCCAGTAAGTCATGTCTCTTTCGACACGATAGCCCAAAGCGTGTATCACGTATGGCACTTAACTGACTGACAGTAGTTGAACTTCTCTGTCCCTTCTTCAAGCCCTTTTTATAGATTGAGTGACATGTCAAGTTTACATATATTAGAGATTCTCACGAAAGTCTATCCAACTCTGAGATCTGTTTTACATCTCATGAAGCTGCCATTTTATTTTTGGGAATATTTTACATGCATGATACGTCCAAATCTGTTTTCATCCCATAGATAAGCTGTTTTCTCTAGTGTTACAGTTCTGAGAAGTGAGAAGTGCAAAAGAAGAAGCTATTACAATAGAACAGAACTTAGGATTCTTTTTCATGTGCTGCGTCCCTTCAGGATGTAGGTGATTATGAACTTCCACTTTTCATGTCTGCTGTAACTCCTAATATTTTCCCTTTTGGTATCTCTCAAACCCTGATTTGCCATCCATTTGCTAAAGCCCATCAAATATGTCTTGTGCTGCTTTCACGTCTCTCTTTCTCTCAATCCATTTTGTGAGTATTAGATTCTCTGAACCTTCCTTCCTTCATTACGTATCCCAGGAACCTCAACTGTCTCTTCCTGATGTTAAGTATAAGTTTTTTTCTCACTTCCATCCTCTCCAACACCTCATTGTTGGTTATGTGCTTGGTCAATGGTATCCTCAGCATCCTTCTGTAGAACCACATTTTTGCTGCCTCAAGTCTCTCCTTCATCCTTTAAAGAGATTGTCCAACATATAGAAGAACAGACATCACATAGCAGTCCAGCACTCTTTTCTTTGTTTCCAATGAGAGTTTCCTGTCTCTCAGTACTCTGGTTAATGCATCCTTGGCTATGACAATGTGTTTTTGGATCTCAGTGTCATACTTTCTATCCTCTGTCAGTTGACAACTTCACATATAAGACTTAAAAGGTTTTTTTTTTTTAGTTATTTTATAGTAGGAGGGGATGTCATAAAATACACTTTTGTATTGGATGGGATTTTAAATTCTATTGGAATTTATCTCTTTATTCCATTTTAGTGCTGTTTACTTCAACAAATGAAAAGAATGATTAAACCTGGAATAAGAAAAATAATTAAAAATATATAATGATGTTTACAGAATTTAAACTGCTGTTTTAATCTAATTCATGTTTGTAAGATATACTTTTAGCCAAAGGTTTAGGACTACCCTTTGGATTTAATAATTAGTAAGTTTTATAAATTTAAGCACCATACTAGACTGGTGATGAGGTCTCACTAATTTCACCATTGAGTTGGCTAGACATAACAGTAAGTTCTATGCTAACAGTTTCTTTTCTCACTTGTGGAACTCTCTTCCAGCTCCATTATTTCCAATCAACTTTAATCTGCAAAAATTTAAATGCAATGTCAACTACTTTCCTCTTGATTACTCTTCTTTTGTTCTCACTCCTTAGTTATGTTTTCTAATTCTTCCCCACCCAGTAACCTCTTGTGTCTTAGTGGCTTTACTGTCTTGCTTGAGGTGAACTCAATTTTTTTTTTTTAAATTTTAGAATTTCATAACTTCTTTAGTTTAATTGTAATCCTATTTCCAAATGGCTGGTATTATTTTTTTTTATAAAAATGAAAAAATGAGAAAATTCTCTAAAATTGGAAAGAATGAAAAAAGTACAATTACTTTTTTTGAGAAAAGTTAATGAATTGATTGACTCTGTGCAGGTGGACTGTAGACATAATAATAAATATCCTCTTTTGACAATTGCATGACCCCCGGTCAAATTGGAATGTGATAATTATCTGTTTTCAGCTACCTGAGCTTTTGGTATGGACAGGCAAGCAATAAGAGAGAGTAAGTCTCTCTTCCCCACCCCTTAGCAGTGAAGGGCTGAAGACTCGATAGAAATGGATAACTGATATTATTTTCATTTCAAGCTGGTAAGACTTAAACAGAGAGGGAAATTTACCTTTACCACCCTGGTTTTGTGCCTTTTCAATAAAACCAAAATGGAAGATGAAATCAGGGGAATTGGGCCCATGATTTTGCAAAAGACGGTCAGTCCAAATTTGGCAAGCTGCAAATCAACAGAACAAGATACACACTCAAGAAAATTTGTAAACTAATAGTGTGATACTAAAATACCAGCCAACTGATTGTGCATCCCTTAAATTTGAATCTGTTTATGGTGTGTACATAAATTGGATATATATATATATATATATATATATATATATATATATATATATACTAGCAGTATAGCCCGGCGTTGCTTGGGTGTAATGAAAGCTTTAAAACTAATCCATGGTCCTGGACTCTTTGGACATTGGCACGAAAGACTAAAAAGCAATAGTTGTTTCCAGTTAAAGTTTCACTAAGTTTTTCTGTCTCTCATTCTAAACTACACTACCAGCCATAATTATTAGGCCACTCTATTTTTTTTTTAAAAATGACGTATTTCATACTTTTTCAGTTTTTATTGCCAAGTGAATAATTCTAAATGAAAATAGAATGGTTATTTTGTTATTACTTTGCAAAATTTTACAAGGCCGCCAGGAAGCCTTTGCTTCAACTAGCCAATAAGAAGAAGAGACTAGCATGGGGAAGAAACTAGACACCAGAACAGTTCATTTGATGCACATGTTATTGTGCATTATTAACAGATGAACTATTCTATTTTGGTTTAGAATTATCCACTTGGCAATAAATACTAAAAATATTATGAAATACATCAAAACTGAGGTGGTCTAATAATTATGGCCGGTAGTATACATCCTACCTCAAATCACTATTCAGCTGTTGCCTGAACTAATAAATATTATACTTTCTCTTTGAATTTTTTAGAAGAGAAATTGTTATAATGTTTCTTTTGGATTAGTTACTTTGTATTAGTTGCCATTGTATTTCCAAACTTCCTCTAATCGACTCTTATGCATAGTAACCAAGAAGTGCCAAAACGAAGCCCTCGTTTAAGCAAGTGGAAGATGATGCTCACTTTTTCTCTTTTTTGTTTGGTTTGTTCATTGTAATTGATGATGATTGCAGCTTATGGCCATATCATGTTGAAACATTGGTTCTTGGTTAAGCCACATCAATCCTGGTCAGTATCTAGAGGGGTGACTGCTTGGGAATATTAAATGCTGTGAGTTTGGATGTTTATGGATAATGGCCCAGTATGTGAAATCGGAGAGTCAAGTTCAAATTTCAGTTGGGTTTGTTACATTTACTTACACAAATACCCTTGGGCAATCACGAATCGAAACGAAACATGACCTCCCAAGTGTGTCACTTCTGCCCCTACCAACATGCACTGAGCCAGCACGGTAGAGTAATGTCTAATTTCACCCCAGGAAACTGGGGAAGGGCTTATATCCAACAAATGACCATTGCAGGCTTTTTTTTTTTTTTTAAGGAAAAAAAAAATTATATATTGCAATTCTTCTCTGTCCTTTCCAGTTTTCCTTTGGTGCATAAAAAGGCTGGTAAAGATAACCTGGTTCTGAGAAAGTAATGACTTCAACCCCTGGTTTAGATAAATTCCCTCAGAAGGATACTAGATGTTAAAAGTGAAAGAATGAGAATAGTATACATTGATGGCTCAAAGAAAGGGTTCTTTGAATGTTTCCAAATGCAACAAACACTTGAGGAGGGTTAGAGAGCACACCAGTTGATATTTCAGGCATAAAGATAGCAGAGCATCTGTCCCAAAAGAATCTGATCATAAAAACACCTGATCTTGGAAATTCAAAATTGTTCTTAATTGACACATCTTCGATGCCTTCAAAGCTTTCTCACTTGGCAAACACTAATTTAGTTTCTGCAAGGAAAAATTGATTCTGATGTACTCTCTCTTACATTACAGAAAAATGTGTGGATCATTCCTCTTGGCCTGAGTGAGATTAACCAAGCAGTTCAGTTCAACAATAAATCAGCATTCAAGTAATATTTTCTCTGATTCTAGCATCAATAGAAGCTTTTTTTAGTAATCTTTCCCTATCCATCATCTCTAGCCTTTTGAGTTTTAACTTTAAAAATGTACCCTATTCCACTCCATTTTTACCAATTTAGCTTGAACCCTACCATTTTAGAATCCTATTAAAAAATATGACTTCCACCAATGATTGATATGCCATTTTTCTTTCAAATTTTTTAATATCTTTTCCTAGAACATATTGATTTCTACACTTTTTCGTAAATACTAAGTCACTCTTCATTGCTAGAACATGCACCCACTTTAGTTATCTCTTTATTTTTAGAAAGGCTACTTTATATCGCACAAAACTGTTTGCTTTTGATTCCATGAACCCAGTTGACTTTATTTCAAAGAAATCCTGCCGTTAGCCACACAATGACAGTAAATATTTAAAATGGCTGTTGATGATTTTGTTATTTCCAAACACACTTCTGACTAGTATCCGTATGCCTGTTGTTTCAATCATTAGATTTCAGTTGCTATGCACACCAGCCATCTTTATGTATCTATCGTATTCAGTCTTCCTTATGGGCTGTGTTTGCACAGGATTCCTCATCTGATTCACGTTTTATTTTGGTTTTGCAGCTACTATATTTTGAACAAAGCAATTTCCACATTTCAGTAAATGAAATTTAAGCGATTTCTGAAAAGAATAAAATTACAAGTGTCACATGATTCATCCTCACTGAACGACTGTCCTTGTTAGATTATTGGCAAAACATTTATGAATATCAGATTCAGTTCAAAGCTAATTGAAGTTTACTACATGTGGCACCCACTTGAGAAAAAAATAGGGAGCACAACAGGCAAAAAGAAAAACAGTTTAAAGTTAATTGAAAATAAAATTACCTCATGTAGTACATATTTGGGGAATAGTAAAAAACACATCAGTCAGAAAAGTCTCAGATCAAAGTTCCTTGAAAATTACTTCATGTGGCATGTGTCTGAGAAAGGGTGGGGAACACACCAGCCAGAATCCTCAATTTCAAGTTCCTTGAAAATTACTGAATATAGTAAATATCTGAGGAAATGTGAGGAGCACACTAACTGAAATGCAACGAAAAACAAAAAAAAAAGCAATAGAAATGTAGATCCGAGTGTAATTAATTTTTGAAATAACGGCATTTCTAAAACTCAAAAGCAAAGATTTCTGATGTTAAAAATGTTATGTCAAGACAGAAATTATGAACACATAAATTTTATCCATTGTCACATTAATTTTTCATTGTCATCTGTAGTCTTTCTTAGTTTTTGGTAAACTAGTATAGCTTTTTTTTAAAGAGCTCTCCCACCTTTACCGTCCTGGTCAACTTTAACTGTACATTCTATTTGTTTTCTTATTTTTTTTTTTTTCAAATAAAGATAGAATTAGATTTTTGCCAGGAGTTAAGGGACATCAAAATGTAATGTTTTAAAAATTGATATTTTAATTTTTTTTTAAATTAACTGACACAAAATATTCTTGAGGCTGTTAAAGATCAACCAACCAACCAATATGGCTATGAATATTTTACAACATTCAGTTTCTATGGAAGTGTTTTTTCAAGTATTATTAGTTTTTGACAAAATGAAACATCAACCCTACATTTTCTCTGCTGACATGAATTCTTGTTTTTTACAAAATGACATAATAAAATAAAGACAATGAGGTCTAAACTGACACGGGATAATCTATAAAATTTTCCATCACAAAATTTTGAAAACTTATATATTATAAGGAAGTGAAAGGACAGGTAGATTAAAACCCACTGTTCATGCATTTACTTTTATAAAGTGTGCTCAATACAGAGTAGAGTTTAATATTGTAATTTTATTACAGTGGTTTATAATTGCATTATATCACTACACAAAGATTTTCATGTTTCAGAACAATACTGTTCTTCTTCAGGTGATATTTTAAAATAAGCAGTGAAAATGATTTATTTAAAAAATTAAGGAGTGATAGTTGGAGAATATGCTTGTAGGTGTGTTAATATTGTTTAATCAGAAATGTGAATTAGGTTGTACTATTAAGTTGAAGATTTGGGTTGTGAAAGGAAACATAGTAGCCTGATGTCATGGCATGACACTTTTTAATTTTGTCTGGGTAAGATACATAGTGGAATTATACATTATTTAAATAGATAGACAATAATTTTTAACAGCAGGTTGGATTTTAAGTTTTTTAAAAATTTGATTTTGTACTACTTCATGAGTTAAAGGGGCTGGATTGTTTAGGTTAGAATTAGACTTAAATAATTAGGGCATACGAATGTGTCTTATAGTTAAGAAAACTAAATAAGTATTATGTGGGTCAGTTATTTTAGTAAAATAATTTTTAGTTTTTAAGTTATACTGGAGCATAAGTTATCAATGAACAATTGTAATTAATTAAATTTTAGAGAAAAATATTTTCGATGTTTACATAAAACTGTCAGTTCATCCTTGTGATTCCGTAGTACTTTATTTTTAGGGAACCTTAAAATCTGCAGTTTTTTATTTAGGCACGAAAAAGCAGATGTCATAGGACAACTTAGAGATTCTTGTGTTTTCCGGAATTTTCCATTTTACTTTGGGGGTTTTGTTTGTATCTTTCAACTTTTAAAAATATGCAGAAAGGGATGTTTGGTTTCAGTACATGTTATTTTTTAAGGAAGTTAAATGCGAATACCACCACTGCTTGAAACCATTCTTAGTAGATCCAATGTAAACTTTTACTGGCCTTTGTGTCCCCCCCTTGAACAACATGGCACCAGCCACTGCAATCATCTGTTACCTGTTCTCAGCGACCAGAGTCGATACCTGTGTGTTTCAGGTCCATCTTCAAAACGTCTTTGAAACATAGTGCACTGAATGGTGTCCAGCTCAACATATATGGAGTTTGCTTGTTGTGCTGGAGCACAAGCAAACTTCAGTAGAGCATACATGAAATGAATGATGGCCGTATAGGAAGTATCAGGAAAATATATATAAATATATAGAGACGTGAATTAATAAATATACATATGAAGGTGCATGTATGGATAGTATTTTTATTCAGGTGTTAATAAAACAGTGCTTGCCAGTAGGGAAATGGAAATAGGTAGAAACTGATGGAGTGGCTTAGATAAAAAAAATAAAAAAAATGGAGATAGGTTTGAACTGATAAAGTTGATTGAATAAAAAATAAAAAAATGGAGATATATATGAACAGGAAATGGCTTACATAAAAGATGAAAAAATGGAGATAGGTTTGAACTGATAGAGTGGCTTAGATAAAAAATAAAAAAGAAGATAGGTATGAACAGTGAGTGGCCTACACAAAAGATAAAGAAATGGTGATAGGTTTGAACCAATGTAGTCACTTAGATAAATAAAAACAGGAGATATACATGAATGGGGAGTGGCTTAAATAAAAGATAATGAAAAAGAGATAGGTTTAAACTGATGGAGTGGCTAAGATAAAAAAAATAAAAAGGAGATAGTTTTTAATCAATGAAGTAGTTTAGATGAATAAGAAAAAACAAAGATGTGTATGAACTGGGAGTGGCTTAGGTAAAAAAATGGAGATAGCTTTGAACCAATGGAGTGGCTTAGATAGAAAATAAAAAGGGGAAATGGATATGAACAGGGCATGGCTTAGATAAAAACATGCAGATAGATTTGAACCGATGAATTGGCTTAGGTAAAAAATTAAAAAAGGAGATATGTATGAATGGGGAGTGACTTAGATGATATCTAAAAAAAAAACGGAGATAGCTTTGAAACGGTGGAGTGGCTTAGATAAAAACATGCAGATAGATTTGAATCAATGAATTGGCTTAGATAAAAAATTAAAAAAGGAGATATGTATGAATGGGGAGTGACTTACATGATAGATAAAAAAAAAAAATGGAGATAGCTTTGAACCGATGGAAATAAAAAACTGAGATAGGTTTGACTGATGGAGTAACTTAAAAAAAAATATGAACGTGCAGTGGTTTAGATAAAAGTTAAAGAAATGAAAACAAGTTTGAACTGTTGGAATGGCTTAAATAAAAAGACAGAGACTGTCGGCTGTGGAAATTAAAATCTATAAGAGTAAAGTGCAATAAATTCATAGCATTACAGAAACTTATTAGCTGTTTTGCGTCTGTATGATTAATATTCATCATGGATGTAGGCATGTTGTAAAGTATAGCAATGATAAACGTTCTTTGTGAACACACTATTACAATCTTCTGTCTAACCACATATATACTGATTATGTATTAAGCATTTATCCCCAAGTAAGGCAATATAGTCACTAAGACACAGAGTTACTAATTGTGAGTGAATATGAGAAAAAAAAAATTACAAAGAGAGGACAATAAAAGAACATGATTTAAGAAGACAGAAGATAATGATTGACATTGCATTTAAATTCCAGAGTTTAATGAAATGTAAGAGAGTTCCACAAGCATTAAGTGTGAGAAAAGAAACTGTTAGCCTAGACCTTATAGTTACAACTAGCAATTTCAACTTCAAGATGAGACCTTGCTGCCAATCTAGTATTGTGCTTAAATTCATAAAGTCTAGGCAGCAAAAAGTAAAGCTCATTAGAACAATTACCATGAAATATTTATAGAAAAGGAAGAAGGAAGCTATATTATAGTAGTAGGAAAATGATTGAAGCCAATATGCCAGGTTAGGACTAATAACATTGCAGATTTTTTAATATATATATATATATATATATATATATATATATATATATGAAATGATTTGTTTGAACATTATTTTTGATCGTTACTCATATTTAAGTAGATATTCTGTTTTTAATTAAACAGTATTATATATTTATATCTCCTGGCCTGATTATTTACGATAATTTTTTTATTACGAAAATGTGTGTCATTCAGCAGGATTCAAACCTGTGACCCCTATCCACATAGGGGAAGCTACCATTTGATCTTGTTTATAACCAAGTTTCGTTAATCTTCATTAATTTCTGTAACATGTTTACATTTGTTGACATTATGATACATTTCAGAGCAGATATGGTTGTTGCAATGAATCGAAAATTGTGTTTTATGTAGGCTTGATTAAAACCTTGTTTAGACAGGAGGTCATTCGTGTTCGAGAGGTCTAAGATTGCCAGATCAAATGGTAGCTTCCCCTCTGTGGATAGGGATCGCAGGTTTGAATACTGCCAAATGACACACAGTTTCGTAATAAAAAAAATTATCGTAAATAATCAGGCCAGTAGATATAAATATATAATACTGTTTAATTAAAAACAGAATATCTACTTAAATATGAGTATCGATCAAAAATAATGTTCAAACAAATCATTTTCAAAGTTTCGATAATCTTCGTTTATTTCCATAATATATATATATATATATCATTGTATGGCCTCAGAGAGAGTACATTTTATTTTTGCTTTTTTTTTTGTAAATTTTATTCAGTTCAATATGTTCCATTGGAGCCAGGCATTTAAATTTTTAACTGAATTGGAGATGTCAAAATGAAGCAAGTACAGAAGTTTATGTATCAGGAAGCGTTTTTAACAGATGATAGGAAGATGTAACATGCAAATCCAAAGGCATATTGGAATAGCAAAAGGTGCCATCCAAAAATCTCATCACAGACAAAGAAGAGGAAACAGCAATGTGATTCTGCAGAAGAATGCAGAGAATACGATAGAACAACGAGGAAGTTTTAGGGAAAGTGAAAACAAAAGAGGCACAAAGGAAGAAGGCTTAGAGAATTTGACACTCACAGGACATACTCAATGAAAGCAAGAAGCTCAGAGGGAGAAACAAGTAAGATACTTAACAAGCTTGTGCAATTGGATGGCATAACGTGGAGAGGAGGAGTAAAATAAAAACGTTGCTAAGAGTTACAATAAATAGAAACTTGTGGAGAGCCATGATCTTCACGTCGTGATTAGACATTGCACATAAAAGATATTATGTTTATAATCACACACACATGAATAAATCACGAGTCCCATGACTCGCCAGAGTCGTGGGGGGGGGATACCACAGTACTGCAGCTATAGTTGCATTAGTGGCTTTTGGCAGGCGCGACAGCCTGACAGATCCCAACGCTCTCCAGGCTGGTTTGAATTCAGAGTTTCTCCTTCTCCTTGACTGGTTGCCACCCAAGGCTATATAACCCATTCTGTTCTACTATTTACCCATAGCTGAGAGAGAGAAGAGATGGATTCATACCTTTCGCAAGGGTATTAGCATGTCAGTGAATGTAATGAAATTGATTGGAATTCAAACTTGGCTCTCCAATTCCTCAATCCAAGTTGCAATCCATTACTTCATTGAGCCTCTGTCCCATATGAATAAAACATGCACACAAATATGCTCACTAAACACATATACAACTTTATTATACACAATATGTTAAATGCATAGAATATACTTATAAATTAATACAAAGGTGTGAATATGACATTATACATACACCTTTTCTTTTCTTTTTTTAATCAATTTACCCCACACATGTTGATAATGACGCAAGGGCCACTGAAAGTGAAAAAGAAGCAAGACTTTAGAAAGAACTGGAAACCCAGCCCTAAACAGGAAACAAGGGATAAACCTCTACTCCTGTTCAAAAAACCTGGGAGGAATGTGAACTTGATGATAGGTACATGCACTCATTTTTTGCACATTTGAACATGGAGTTATTTACTAAGCGTAGCTTAGATATGTCATAAATCTGAAAGTGTGGGGCACCCAGTGAGGATCAAGCTCACTATTCAGTCATCATTGATCTAACGAGACACGCATACTAACCAATACATCACATTGAAGTTCCCACAAACATGGAGTTAGATATTAACTCTTCGTAAGAAACTTGAATACCATTCATCGCTACTGACATATTGGTGTGCTCTTAGATGTATAAAATGGTATACAGAGAAAGATAACAGAAAGACAGTACCATATCATTTCTTTTGCTATGGTAACCCTCCTGTTGGCAGTGTAATTGTAGAACATAGAGTGTAATGGATACAAAGAATAAAACGTTGTGGAGAGCCTTGATCACCTAAAGGACAAGGCATATAAAAGAAGTATAGTATTCATTAAAAAAATAAAATGGTAGGATTATTTAAATAGGGATTGGCACTTCTGCCTAAGATCAGAGTATCTCTACACTTTAGAAAAAGTGACTTTTTATATGCTGTATTCATTCAGGACAGGAAGATCATGGCTCTCCACAACTTCACTAAGCAATGTTTTTTGTTTACTATCCTTCCTTTTGCTGTTCTGCTATCCCTTTACACAAATTTGTTAGATAGTTTACTCAGTTTCTTTTTGTCTTTAATATCTTGTGGGTGTTAAATTCTCCAAGCCTTCTTTACTCATTATATCCTTAAAATTTAAACTGTTTTATTCTTATTCTGGGTATAAATGTCCTTTATGTTTCCATTTTTCGTAAAACCTTTCCCATTACTCACGTGCTCCATCCATGTCATTCTCAGTTGCCTTGTCTCTCTCCTTATCTGTGAGGAAATTGTCCTGCTGTATAAGAGGATCGATATTACATGCTATTCAATACTTTGGAAGGTGCTTTTGCTATTCCAATGTGCCTTTGGATTTTGGTGTTGCATTTTCCATTATTTATTAAAACACTTTCCAGATATTTGATTTTCTGTCCTAGCTTTATTTTGATACCTACAAATTATAATTCATTATTTTGGCAGCTCCTCTTGCTGATAATCATATATTCTATCTTCTTACAACAGATAGTCCTTTCTTCTTGCTTTCCACTATTACCTTGTCTAAGAGCTCCTATCAACAGGGTTTCATCTACATATTCCATGTTGTTAAGATTGTGTCCACCAATAATAAATCCTAGTAGGACTTCTAGTTCTTTTAATCATTTTGATATGGACAGTCAGTGAAGATTAAAAGGAACAGGTGAGGAAGCTCATTCCTTGTTCCCTGTTTGGGATGTGGTTTCCGGTTTTCTCTTTTCCAATCTTTTTACTCTTACGTAGCCCCCTGTGCATCAGTGGCATTACCACCTTTCTTGGGGTGATATGATTAAAAAAAAAATATCACTCTGTATAGACTAAATAAATCTGGTGAGAAGATACATTCTTGTCTTACGCTCTTTTTCAATTTCATCATCAGTCCCATGACCAGGCATGATTATACAGGCCCCAAGAACCTGATCAGTTCCCTCCACAAATCTGGTTTGAAAGCCAGGGAGGTATTCATTCATGCATAGCATCTCTTGGGCAAATAGACATGGTAGAACCCATCCTCCTCTGTGTCAAACCACAGTCAATATCCTAAACTAAACTTGGTCACAGACATTTAGCCATTGATTCAATCAGGGGAAGCCGCTGACCTGGGTGTTGACTTCAGTCT
The DNA here is from genome assembly GCA_037127315.1 of Ascarosepion bandense. Classification (NCBI taxonomy): domain Eukaryota; kingdom Metazoa; phylum Mollusca; class Cephalopoda; order Sepiida; family Sepiidae; genus Ascarosepion; species Ascarosepion bandense. The sequence goes on from JBBBDQ010001079.1 coordinate 1,107,617, forward strand.
AGGAAGCGTCCATCCAATGATGCCATGTCATAGAGCCCAGTTTATGCAACTGCATTAGATGGCTGTTGATTTTTTCAAGAAGTTTTACTCTTTGACAGGTCTTGTTTTTCTTCCTGCTAGGGGGTCTAGCCATGTGGCTGACAATACTATTGATTCATTTTCTACAGCTTATTGACCCTTTGCAGGTTATTTAAAGCCAGAAAATATTTTTAAATTGTAATTTGTTTTTTAAATAATAATGATTCAGTAATACGAATCTTACTAATTAACCCATACCTGGAGAGAGAAGAGGTGGATATATGCCTAATCAGAATTTGATAAATATACAAGAAATTATGTGGGTATGATGTGGAGATTCAATTCTATATTACAATCAACATATAAACTGATCTCTCAGTTCTACAGAATATGAGGACTATGATTTTTTTTTATCCATAAGGGATGCAGGTTCAAACCCTGCTAAAGGGCATGTTTCTTTTATTAAAGACTATTGATGTGTGGATTGTGTAATGGATAGTGGCATGTAATGAAAAATTGGAGTTTGATATTCCAGTAGAGTTTGTTAGACTCTGGATCAGGGTTTTTTTTTTTTTTCATTCTCATTTGAGGAACTCCCCATCTGGATGACTTCCACTGTTTTTGTGTCCATCATTTCAAGGGATGTGCCGTACTCGCCACACTTGGCAATGCATGATGGTGAAGACTATTTAAACCATAGCTGGTTGCTTGTGTAGGTGACCATTGGCTCGTAGGAGCTATTCTGCTCTTTGACAGGTCATTTTTTTGGGGTCCTGCAGGGTCCTACACCACCCTCTTCACTGAGCTTAAACCCAGCAGGGTCGTTGGTTTAGACACTCACAACCCGACCTGTGGCTGGTAGTACTTGGTTACATGGTACTAATAACAGACATTGTCTGACCTGACCTAGTATTCACAAACAGCCACCCATCTAAGTACTGACCATGCTTGATGTTGCTTAACTTCAGTGATTGTACGGGACCCGGTATTTAAACAGGAAGTAACCATATTATAGTTACATTCACTTTTGTGCAAATACCTTTGGGAAAGATATGAATCCATCTCCTTCCCACAGGTATGGCTTAAATAGTAGGACTTATATCGGAAAAACATTTTCAAAAAAATTTTAATGCAATATTCCCTTGCACAAAAATCAATTATTTTTACAATGTCAAATATTTTCTGGATTTAAATAACACACAAAGGGTTGTTACGCCATAAAAGTCAAATCAATCAGTCAATTATTAGAGACTCTCAAAAAACAGATCTCTACTCAAAAATATGTCTGCTAAATATATATATATATATATATATATATATATATATTCTAATGATAAATATCAGTTTGAATAATGGTCTTTCTCACAGGTACACATGTTAAGCACCATCAAGCCCACAAATTTTCTCCTCTATGGTTACCACTGACAACAAATGAAACATAGATCTCCAATGCCTGGGGTCATGTCTCCAAGGCCAAGCCTATTCCAGCATAAGACCACACATTTTTTGACCATCTGTTCCTTATCCTTGGAAGTATGTCTTACCAAAATCTTTATGAAAATACTGTAATCAATCCTGACCTGGCATCTTGACTTCAACTGCTTGACATAATGTAACTTCTTCCTGTGTTCTCTACAAATATTTTCATGAGAATTGTTCCAATGAGCTTTATTCCCCAGTGCCTCAACTACCTTTTTTTTTTCTCTCTAGTGATTTATGACTCTTTTCTGCTTTGATACTTCCCTCTGTCTTGAAGTGTTAATGCTTTCTGGGAATTTTACCCAAGTCCTCCCCACTGAGGCAGGATGCAACACTAGGTCAGTCTGAATGATTTCCAATCTTATACCCTGACCTTACTCACCGAGACCTCAATTTAAAATTTTACAAGGAACGTGACCACATCTCTGATTGGTCAGTAAATACAATAAGTTTCATTTTCAAATTCAAAAAGTAAATCTGCAACAATTCAAAAAGAAATAATTTTAGTGGCTCTTTAAACAATAATTCTAAAAATAGAAAATTTTCAAGCAATTGTGACAATTTTTTTATACACATTAACAGACTCTCTCTAAAATGCCTTTTTCTCAAAAGAACATGTAAAAAACAACCTAGACAATTATATTTAAACTAGGTACCTCTACAAATGTGTTTTGTTGCAACAGATATCAGCTCGGAATGGGAAATTGGTAGAACCAAGTTTGAATTCCAGCTGAATTCATTTCATTCACTTATGCACAAACACCCATAGGAAAGGTATTAATCCATCTCTTCTCCCTCCAGCTATAGGCTAAATAGCAGGACAGATTGGGTTCTATAGTCCTAATTGGCAATCGGCCTACCACAGTAAGAAATGGCAACCTACTGCGGGAAAGCCATCTACCTTTTCGGTCAAAGAGACGTGATCACCCAAGCATGCAATTGTCAATTGCCATACATGATACACACTTGGGTGATCATGTATGGCAATTGACTGACTGACACTAAATTGGCAATTAGGTCTCACCGTATTTTCCATTGAACTAACTAGATGCAACAGCCACTTCCATTCTAACAGCTTCTTTTCTCCCACTTCTTGCCTGTGGAATTCCTCTTCCAATTTCTTGCTTCCCCACCAATCTTAAATGCAATCTCTTTCACTCCCTGTAACCTCCTGCATACTAGTGACATTGTCACCTAGCTTGGGGTGAAATAAATTAAAAACAAAAAAACATTAAGCATCATTCAAATTATTGATCCTTCTTCAGACCTCATGGAGTAACAATACAGAACCGCAAAGAACTGCATCAATTAATAGAAACCACATCACTTGAACAACAGCCACAACTAAAAAAGATAACGCATGTAAGGGAAAAAGAAAATAATGACCTAATCAAAATGCTGATGTTCCACACTACATTCAATAACAGTTTATGAAGGAAGCAGCCAACAATACTGGAAAGACGATAACAGTTACTGAACATGAGAAACCTATTTTCCAGAAAAATAGTTTTAATAGAAAGATTTTATGAATATTACTGAAAAGTAGCACCGGCTGCTCAGTCAGTGACTGCCAAATGCTTCTACACAAAGAAATGCTTGATATGATTACGATTCGCAAAGAAGGGAACAGATACTACACTTTGATCCCAGTTTGATGTCCAAGGAGTGAAGAAAAGCATAACTTAAGATGCTCGGTCAATGACTGCCACATGTTTCCCCAAAAAGAAACAGTTAAATATTACCATGACCGTAGAGTTATATTATTTTCTTGCTTAGTTTCAACTCTACAATCAAAGTTTGTTTTCATTTATTAGTTGTAATAAGATTAAAAAGAATTAACTGAAGCATTGTCAGTCATTATTAATTTTGAAAAGCATATCATTTTTCAAGTTTTTTTTTAGTTTTTTTATTATGTTATTAAGTAGGATTAGATTTAATAGCGGATATGCAGATAATGTATTGGTTGTTGGTGTGGAAAGTTGAATCAGCATACGTAATTTTAATTTCAACCTATTTTCTTGCATTCCTTTTCACAGAAAGGCTCTTGGGAAAGGCATGAATCCATCTCTTCTCCCTCCAGCTGTAGGTTAAACTCTAGCTTTGGGTAGCAGTCAGTCTAGGAGAAAGACAACTTTGAATTGAATTCAAAAGCCACAGAGAAGGAAAAAGAAAACCAATCTACGAGCTTTCTCATGACAGTTCACAGATAATAAAGCAGAGGGAATCTGTGGAGAGCCATGTTTGCCTACATTATCAAGGGACATGGCATTAAAAAGAAGTTATTAAATATAGTATTATTAACATTTTTGAAGCAATGACTATTAATATTAATTTTTTTTACTTGTATAAAATTGATCGGAAAGAATTATAGCACCTCATTTCAGAAATTTAGATAGAAAAGAAAATAGAAGTATATAGAGATGAGGAAATTGGTCTGAATGAATCAACGTTTAATAGTAACAACACCTTATTTCAGAAATTCAGATAGTAAAGACTAGAGTGTGCAGAGACTAAAGCGTTCACCATTAGGAGAAAAACAAAGAAGAGGAAATTAGTCTAAATCAGTTCTCAAACTCAACCCATGGACCTCTTTTACTCTTTTTTTTGTGGACCTTGATAACCATTTGATGAAAAAAATTTTATTTTATTTTTGACTAATAGATAAGTTTAAGTATTGTATTATAGAATTTGTAAATGTATATGCTTTATTTTGAAGTAAAGCTAATTTAATGAAAATAAAGTTATATATAACAAATAAATTCTATGAAACGTTTATGTACACTATTAAAATAACTCATAATGGACCCCAATCATGTTACATGGACCTTGATTGAAAAATCACTGGTTTAAGTGAACCAATGTATAATATTAACGATTTCACATTCAGAAATTCAGATAGAAAAGAAGGTTGGAATGTACAGTCCAAGGCATTGAGATAAAAACAACAAAGATGGGAAATTGGTTTAAATGAATCAATGTATAATAGTAACAAAGCTTATCATGGAAAATTGTATACATGTTATTTTACATATATTGATTTTTTGGATTTTATTTGCAAGTCGTCATTTAACTGTATGACATTTAATAATTGATGATAAACGAATCGTTTTTCTTTTCAGATTACAAAGGAACCTGGAGAAAGTCGAATGACTCAATTGCCAAATAGTAAAGAAGGGCAGTCAGTTGAAGTAGGAGAAGTGAAAAAGAAAGCCTTTCCTTTACACAACGTAAACTCACTCTCTTTTCATTCTAATTCCAATATCACTGGACACACCCAAAATATTGTTACTAAACCCATAGCTAAGAAGGCAGACATCACCAAACCGTTACTATCTAGCCACAACTTTGTCCTCTCAGCCAAAAAGGTGACTGGTTTGACTGAGAAACCTCATGCTTCAGTATTGTCTCCTGGTTACAATACTATAAATAACAACACACCAAACACCGCAAATAACCCTGACAATACTAAAGCATCGTTACTTGCTTTGGCAAGCAATAAAAACTTAGCAAGAGCTGATTTCTTCAACAATATGTTGCCTTCTCAGGGCTACCAAGTGATAAACAGTGCCCAGCCTTCTACCCCAGTCACCACACTGGACTATACAGTCCGAATTTCTCCCGTAAAGACTACTTTATTCACAACTCCTACTTCCACTTCTGCCACTTTTACTATGGGAAGTAACCGAAAACTACCCATGTCAACAGCAGTTGCCGTGGCAGAGATACGGCCCAAGCAACCTCCTCCGACACTAAAGAAGCCTTCCCATCTGTGGAAAGTGGGCAACAAAAAGCAATCTGCCATTGTGAATTATGCAGTGAGCGAACATGTTATACCCCCAACACCAACAGCATTCTCACCAATTCATTCCTTGTCCAATAGCTCAAATATTTCCCAATTAAGTCTTTCAAAATCTCCGCCATCCTCACCCTTATTACAGGAGACAGACTCCAAGAAAGTCCTTAACAATAAACCTAACGTCCCAGCCAAAAAGGTTCCCCCTCCCCCACCACCTCGCAAGAGCAGTAAACATCCAGGAGTTACTGCTGAGTCCCCCACTGACAGTCCTGTTTCCAGTAAGGGGCAAAAATCTCTTGGGAGCAAAGAAGCAAGCACAGTTAACAATTCTCCTCAATTTGTACAATATACAATCACCACACACCAAAGCAAACCATCCATGCTCCATCTCCAGAGAAACTTTGCTCCTGTCTCTCCGACTTCTGTGTCCCCAACAATTGCCACTGGCACAAACCAAGATAACTCACCTTCAAAAGAGAGTGCAGATAGCACCGAGAGCTTTAGTTCGAGTGGCTCACAACAGAGTGTCATTCAAAAAGACATGTCTGTCAGACAAAATGGAATCAACACTGGTAAAAAAGTTCGGCCAGACCCGCCCCAACGGACAACTAGCCAACTGACAAACTTTACATCAACAGCATCCGTGCCGCCAATTGGTAAAAACTCTCCTACCATATTTAATGGAGTCAAAAATATATCATCACTCAATGCCAAAGGAAACAGCGTGCAAGAAACTGATATAGACTAAATTGGCTTCGAGTAACTGGAGCAGTTTATACAAGACACACAAATAGGCATATGGTCCTGAATCGGAAATCTGCAAGACTAGTGATCCCCCACCCCCAGGAGAAAAGCTTTACTGAAAAGAAAAAAGGTCACTTTCTTTCTGCACAGATTATTCTCTATTGTTAACAAAAATCGTACCTGGTTTTTTTTCTTGTTGATCGACTTAACATTTTCACAAACCAACCGTTGTTTAAAGAAATAGGAAAGAAAAAAAAAAATAGAAAAATTTTTTTTTTTTAAGGGTCATTTTCTTTTATTTTAATATATGTGTTTCAAGTCCTGGTGGAGGTCAGCTTTTGTATTCTTCCACATGAATATGTTCTGTTCTGTGGATTAATATAAAATCATTACTCAGTTACTTTAGTGTGATTTTTTTTTTTAATGGAAACTGGACTAGTTCACTCTTAGTAATTATAATTTCACTCTTTATCTGATGTATATATCATTGTGGTACTCCCTGACAAATGCTGCCACCATCACTACCACCACTACTGTTCATATTCATGCTTTGTACAGGCTTCAGTTAGCAGGCATGATGGCTTCATATTAGAACAGCAATATTGTAATCACCATAAATCTACACAGGCAATATGAGCCAGATAAATGGAGGTTCAACTCATGCAAGCTTCTCCAACTAAATATGATCAGCTCCGAGACAATTGGCAACAATCCAAAACTTCAGTAGATATCTATACTTTTTGTATTTTAAATGGAGAACCATTTTATACTAATCTTAAATGTAACACTTAAGGGTTTTTTTTTGTTCTGTTTAAATCTGTTTGTTCTACCAACAAAAAATATTTCTACAAACTGAGAATTTCTGATAATAACAAAGTATTTTTATTTGTAAAAGAATACCCCATCTATATTCTAATAATATATATGAACTGATATCATATATATATATAAAAACAAACTAAGAAAAGTTCAAGAGATTTCTCGGGTTAAGAGTTTTGCACTGAAACACTCATCAGGGCCAAATGTATAATAAATCTATTAAACTTATCATATTCCATATTTATACTCTTTCTGAACAAACAAACACTAATTCTTTCAAATTACAAATTTCTTATGCAACTCTAGCATGTTAAAAATTTGAAATTTGAATGTTAGAATTAGTGTTTGTTTGCTGAGAAAGTGTATAAATATGGAATCTGGCTATAAGTTCAATAGATTTATCAAACATCTGGCCTTGATGAGCATTTCAATATAAAACAAGTCAGCTCACCAGATAAGTCACTTGATTTTTTCTTAACTTGTTGAATATTTTTTGGCAGAAGTTCTGCTAATCCGGAAAAAAAAAAAAGACTGAAAATTCTTGTAATTTTCATGTATTTTCTCAGTTGTGTTATTATTATATATAGTAAATGTTCAATTTAACAGGTTAATAGGGAAGAATTGTTCATTAAATATGACCTAAGAGATGATTTTCAAAATTTCTTAACATAAAAATTGCTTTACTGCAATGTACAGTTTTGTACACTATACAATTATTATTTCTGTAATACTGACTTGTGTAACATATTGTCACTGAAAGTGAAAGCAGCAAGCAAAGTTCAAATTTTGACCAAGTCTATTACTTTTGCACAGCTGTTCTTGGGAAAGGCATAAATCTATCTCCTCTCCCTCCATCTATGGATTAAACAGTTGCTTAGGATGTGTGCCAGTCAAAGAGAAAAAAACTCTGGATTCCAAGCCATGAAAAAGGCCTTGGGTAACCTTTCCCAAGAAGTCGTACCGTTTCACAGATAATAAAGAAAAGGAATTAGGGAAAAATCATTATTGCCTACAACCTGAATTCATGCCATTTAATAATGAGAAAAAAAAAAAGAAAAGTTTATATATATATATATATTAAATAAAATTCCAAATTCTACATGCATTTTATATATATATATATATATATATATATATATATTATTTATATATTATATATGCGCGGTACTTATTTGAAAGTGCTCAATATCAATGATAGAGCTGACATATTCATATTGATAGGTGTGAGTTTGTGACCCTGGGTTTCACGCACTTGCGATCGTTAGACTGACGATTGCAAGAGCATGAAACCCAGGGTCACAAACTCACACCTGTCTATATATATATATATATATATATATATATATAAAAATGATCACTTTAAACATTATTTTTCATAGATACTCTTGAATAGATTCTTTGTTTATTTATTTATTTTCATCTTTTAGCAACTGTTTAATAAACGGAGTGTCTACTCAAATACGATTATCCACTAAAAATAACATTTCAAGTGATAAAAATCCATTACTTTCTTTAGAATATAAACCTTTTGACAGTGTAGTTCAATGGTTCTTAGCCTAAAATATTGTCTAAAATCTCTTTTGCAGACTAATAATATTTATTTTAGCCCTAAACAGTATTTATTATACAAGACAAGTGAAATATAATTCACAATTTTTTTTTTTATTAATGACTAATACCCCCAAAAATAATGGTCTATTTTCAGTCATGTTTTAAATTATGTTAAATCCCAAATCCATTATACCTAGTTTAGTTAAATCAAGCGTTTACTGTATATATAAACAGGTATCAGTCTTATAATTGAATGACACAATAGAAATGAGTCTTTATTGATGTAACAAACATTAAATCTAATGGAAATTCTTAAATAAATTTAGGGCAGAAAGACATGTTTTCATGAAGTTTTAAAATACTTCAGATTGGGTTGAGGGTAAAAAATAGAATTTCCATTTAAATTGAAATTTTGGATAGCCATTATTTGTTCAAATGATCTGGGGGAGGGAATATAACAATAATTGAACTTGGTCATTTTGACATTTTATATGGGAAATTTTAGAAAGTATAAATCTTACATAGTAAATTGAGAAATTGAAACTGATTTTAAAAAAGAAATCCATATATTAAATATATTTAAAAAATTGCCAACTTGAAATTTTCTGTTGTGTCAAATATAGATTCACCTCCCCAATGATTGTCATCAGCGAATTTTTCACAAACCCTATTCCTTTAAAGGTTCTTTTGGACATACATTTTCTGTGCTGTGCTATTTGATTGGATGAAGTCTCTAAAATGGTAGCCAATTTTAGTTTGTAAATTTTCAATCTCAAGTCTCTTAATTTAACATGTCAAAAGCTCTTCAGAGAAACAGAATAAAAGACTTTTTCTTTAAAGAAATAAATTTGCCAAATACTCTATGACCCTCAGTCTGCAAGCAGGGGTGTGTCAGCTTACCTCATTTGCTGCACTAAATTCTACAGCTTAATATGAACGATACCAGGTTTAAATACAGATATCATCTGTAAGAACCTCGATCGGGATGCAAGCTAATTCAAAACACAGTATTTCATGTGTTCCTCACCTTGTCAGACGGGTTAACAATGTGGTTGTGTGTTATAACATTGGATACAAGATTATCTGAACATATTCCATTGTTTTCTTCAATGAATTCCTTTTTTCTTTCTCTCTCTACAGCATCCTCTCATAATTGACATTCCTCATATTAACTCCTTTGATGCATTGAAGCAAGTTTCTCCAATTTCTTTTTCTCCTGGTACATGGAAAACAGGATAATGTATAAAACATTATCCTGTTTTCATGATTTTTTTTTTTTTAAATTTCCGGTGCCTTTTCTATTGTTTAATTAAATGCCTTAACTTTGATTCCTTTTTCTTTCTATTGTAGAGAGAAGATTCTGCCTTTGCTCGAATGACTTCTTATCCTATTCAATATCCGTTTGGAAATACAAAGCAATGATTGGTTGTTGCTCTAACTGTGATATTTAAATATGTTACGTGTCTATGTTATGAATTCTGATATGTTTTTACTCAGTTGTGTTGAATTCTCCTTTGAACAGCTCTTTCTATTCATTCTTGCCTAAATATATCCTTGGCTTGTGTACTTCTGATCCCAAAGAAGTAAGAACAATGTTTTGGATTTGTGAGCAGAAAAAATGGGATGGGAGGAGTATTTCTACACAAACCGAAACAATTCTGAATCAAAAAAGTAACACATTCTCGAAATGAATGTTTTCCTGTTTTGTTTTTTTTCTTTTCTTCTTTTCGTTACAACTAAACTCGGTTGTAAGTTATGTTTTTTCGTAGTAGCTCACCCAGCAAGTTAAGAATCAGAAGTACACTGGCCCAAGGGGATACTCTTTATTCACCCGTGCTGTCAGCAAGGGCTGGTTTAGTCATTAGCATACTGCTGGAAGAATACCTTCTTTTTGTTTTTTCTTTTAAGTGGACCTTTTATAATTGCTAAGACAGTAATTGCTAAGACAAAATTCTATTGATTATTGCTAATCAATAATAAATCATGGTTTCATATTTTGTTTTTAGTGGGTGATTTTTAGTTTAGTTTATATTATTTACCTATTTAAAAATTCAATTTGTAAGGTATTTACATAACTTAATATTTCTATACTCTCTCTTTATAGGTACCTCCATTAAATTGCTAAAAAACAGCATAGTATGAATAAAAAAGGCCCCAAACTTAATAAAAACAAACTTTTTCCATCAAAATGTTTATATTAAGAGAAAAGATCAAAGTATTTTTTAATTATTTTAAAAATTTTTAATCCCTTCCAACACATTCAAAATTTTGAGTTAGCAGGTAACTAAACCATTAGAAGAGTTTACAATGGAAAACGTATAACTCAATTTTTTTCTGGTCACAAACACATTAATTTGGAAATTCTTGCAAAAATCAAATAATCGTCAGATTTTAATGAAACTTTCAGGACTTATTCATAAATGAATGAAATTAATTTTGAAATTATTATTTCTAAAAAACTTTGGTAAAAGTATTTTTTTTTTTTTACATGTTACCCCCACTCCATGTAAATTCATGAAATCTCAAAAAATTAAATTTTGTAGGCAAAATTGGTTTTATTAGTTAAATGCAGGACTCATTGGGGAATGTAAATTATGTGTTATTTTTTAAAACCATTTAGCCATTTTTTACCAAAAATCTGCTTCAAATAGTGAAGTAAAAAATGCAATAAAACTATGTCGCTATTTAATTAGATAAATACAAATCATTTAGCCATCATATTTTTAAAAATAATTTTCAAATTTTTTGTGTGTGTGTGGATTGTTTTTGTGCGTAAATTAAAAGGTCATTTGTTTCAGGGTTACTCCCCTTTACTAGAAAAATATTTGTACAATTATGGCACTTGTGATCGCCATATGCTTATTTTATCTAGATCTGTCAACACATTTCAATTATGATAGGTTAAAAAGGTCAACTCTGTGTTTAAAAATAGTTTTATTATAAATTTCATGCTATAAATAAGTAAAACTCATGTAAATCAAATTAATTTAACATTAAATTTGCTAATTTTCCAAAAATCATGTGTTACAGACATATATCTTATTTTTGCAAGAATCTTAAAACCAAAAATTAACTTTTGTTTAGATATTTAAAGAGTGGAGGTACCTATATATTAAAAAATTAGGCTATATGGTAGAGGCATTTTTACTTGTGATAATCTGGATTTGTTCATTTCCATGGAAATCAAATATCTATTTGGGAAGGGTTAAATGAATTATTCCTTTATTGATAACCCAATTTTTTTTCATCTTAAATCTATAAATTATGCAAATAATGTATTTACTTGCCTTAAAGACATTTTATTGTGGGTAGGGGGGCGGGTCTTATAGTTGTATCCAAATATTATACTGAATTTAATGTGATACAATTAGGTGAGATGAGTTATTGAGAATAGTCAAAAAAAAAAAAAAAGAGGAATGTGTCTATAAATGGAACATCTTACAGGTTGGTAAATACAGTTGTAAAAGTTGAACTTGTAGCACTCTGTATCATTCACATGTATTACTAAAGTAGTGGTGGTTTCAGTCAGTGTTGCCATAACAGGACATGGCACAACCACAAAATTCATGCAGTGGCAGAACAAAGTTTGCACTTAGTGAATGAAGTTGGCAGCAGAGTGTCAAAGGTTTTAACAGAAAAAAAAAATCATTAAACAGTGCCTTATTTTCCCCCCTACTTCCTGATTTTATATATGGAAATTTGATAGTGATTCAAACTAAGTAAAAATATTATCTTTGTAATTTATTGATTTGCCTTAAAGCTGAAGTGGCTCAGGTCTCTTGATAAAAGTGGAATGAGGATCATAAATTTAGTTTCCTACTCCCAAGTACCTAATAAAAACAGGGGTGGGGCATTTTTGCTTCAGTTATATCTCCAACTAAAATCTGAGTTTATTAAAATTATTTTTTTTTTTGTTTATTAATGGGGGGGGGGGGGGTCGGAAAATTTCTACAGAAGACCCGTTCATAAAATTCAGTTTTGATCCTTTAAATGATTTTCTAAAACCTTTCATTTTATTAAGAACCCCCTCAATATTATGTTAATTAGATTCACACTTTTTGATAATTTAAATGATTTTCCTAACCAACCCTTTCATAAATACCCTCACCTTGTATTAGGCACCTACGAGTATTCTCCTAAGCTCAGGCAGAAATTTTCTTTGTACAGCTTCTTATTTTCTTTTTAAATATGTCTATCCCCCTCATCCCATGAAAAATATCACCTCACAAAATTTGAAAAGTCTATTTTCTGTCATTTCTTCAAGCTGTTATCCTCATCTTGATTGTTACAGTCACAGTGCTTCAGCCTTGTACCCTGTCTCTCCCTTTTTCAAGTGCCTGCTGTATTTGGTACCCTTTCAGGAATTTTGAACCGATCCCTTTACTCATTCCACTGTCGATACGAGTTAACTCATCTTTCTTATACCGCTTTGTAATTCCCCACCACCACCGATTCCAGAATATATGAATTTCACTGCCATTGAGATTGAACTCATGACCACCAGGTGACTACATTCACTAGGCTATTGTCCAATAGGACAATGAGGTCATGAGATTTTGAAGCCTTAATTTTAATATCTGTTCTTTCTTTATCAAAGGATCTCATATGCTAGGCCTACCAAGAAGGATTATAAGAGCTTAACATTTGTGACTATGATAATTAAGATGAGGATGCCAGTCTAAATAAATTAAGTGTATAATAATATATTTCTGTGTCTAAGTCTTGCATTGACTTAATCAAAGAGTTGTGCATGAAAATACAAGTTTTTATTCATGTTAAGGTTCTCCATATTTCTTCATAAAAGTCTTGCAAAGTCATTTTGTTCTGGTCAAGTATTAAGACAACTGCTGATACTAAAAATGGGAATCTGACAATAAAAAGACAATACAGATAACAGATGCTAACTCTGACCCATAATAGTCGCTACATTTAATGTATGAACTGTGAATGCAAATGTAACAATTATTAAGGGACACAGGTAGTATTCAGATACGTTGATTAGTGGTAAGGAGTTTAAAAATGAATGTTGAATTTTTGTTTAATCATTTTTCCCATTCCCAAATGTCCTTATAATTTTCCATTTCAATTTTATTGAAAGTTTTCATTAATTCTACCGGAAAAATCTGTTTCCATAAACTATTCAGCAAGGATTTCATTTATTTATTTATTTTATCACATATAATCCAGATTAATGACTTTTTTTCTTTTAAGATATATTTTTGGTTTTTAGATCATGAAACAATTTTTAATGAGATGAAAGATGTTTGCCAGATATAAATTGAAAATATTTTTTTTTTAAGATGAGTAATTGTTATGGATATCAAAATGTTATCAGATAAAAAATAATATCTGACAATTTCTGTTGCTATAAAATTAAATCATAGAATATTTTTGGAGAGTTGAATTTCATTCAAATGTCTTTAATATCAACATACTTTTTTTTCTCTTGAAAAAGAATTTTAGCAAAATTATGCTGGCAATATTTTCACAGATTTATAAATGATAACAACAAACATTTTTTTCAATGCTTAAATATTGTTGTTCTGGACAAACCTTTCTGATATTCTGTCTAAAATCTATTTAGTCTCTTTACTAAATAGGATTGAATTCAGTTAATAATAATTGCAACCTAAAAGTGAACTAACATGTTCAGCAATTGACTTGGCCAGTGTTGTGCTGCCAAGTCACTGATGGACATGTGAAAATAAAACTTCTTTTGGTCACTTGGTTGCAGTCTTTTTGGTTCAAGACATCAACTCAATTATTCAAGCAGCTAGACCTGAAATTCAACTTGGTTGATTAGCATGAGTTAGTAATGTGAGAACATGAAGACTGCATTCGAGTCATTGTTGGCAGTGTGTGTATTTCTCTTCGAGACTAACTCTATACATGTGGAGGTTCAGATATTTGTGTAACTCCCTAGATAAGTAGATAGTAAGTCTCGGATGGTTTGAATTTTTTTTGTTCAGAGCTTCAAGAAGCAAGTACTGCTTAATGGCAACACAGATAGAAAAAAAAAAAAAGGCATGTTAACAATAAGTCACTTTACAGACAGTTGCCAGCAGTGGATAATTTAGGTTAACTGTCAAGAGAGGAAGAATGTCACTTGTACAAGTTAACAAAAATATCCACCTTCGTTTTACATGAAATAACAAAGAACTCCAATGTTTTTCTTTTTCAGAATGTAATACCATTGATATTTGGTTCTGAAAAAAAAAAAAGTTCTGGCAATTATTATTTCTGCAGAATCATAAATGTTTTGATTTATACAATCTGTTGAAAAATCTTCTGCAGTACCAAATTCTTTAAAGGCAACAGGAATTTTTATAAAGACTTCAAAAAAAAAAAACACTCATTTTGATCTGATACAGTAGTTTCATTTCAATAATTGTTTCCTATCTAAAACAAAAAAAAAAATAACATTTGTTGATACAGGAAGTGGAAAATTTATTCCAACTAGTTTCTAGATATTATCCCCCTTCTCTTTTTTTTTTTCTTTCTTCTAAGGGTTTGGAGAGTATCAAGCTCAACACCTTTTGTTGCAGCTGGCACAGGTTTCTTGCTAATGCACTAACCAAGAATGATTTTTTTTTTTTTTGAGTCTCTCTGCAGTGGAATGGCCCAGTTTACAAGTGGCAGGGGGTGCAGGTCTCAACTCTTGGTCTGGCAGTAGTGACCCATCAGCTCTCTCTGCTGCTGGCATGTGCAACAGTCAGGGAGCCATAAACAGATTTCCCAACAGTAATCAAGAGAAAATTGATTTTTAGACGTGATGACAATAAAAAAAATCTGCCAATAGCAAATTACTTTTCTTTGTTGTTGTTTTTTTCTAAAATTAAATTTTCACTAACACTATTGAGTTTTTTTTTTCTTTCAAAGAATGCTTCTTGTATGAATCCTTGTGACTTTTTCACAATTATCCATCACTCCCTGAGAGGTTTTCAGGTTTGCTTCCGGTGTCTTCACATATCTGCCAAACTTGGGTTTTGAATGGGCAATCAATACTAGTGTATCTATTCACAATAGAATATCAATGATGAGGTCCCTTTTATTTTTCCATGAATACCCAATAAATCTTGTTCTTCTCTACTGAATGATTTATGAGATGGGGAGGCAAAGAGCTACTTTTTCCAGGATAGAATCCTTGTATATGTGCCATCTAGTTTCTTTTCCAATCGTTTTATTAATATCCATGTGGTGCTATCAGGGCAGAAGACAAAATGAAAACTTCAAAGAAAATTTGTAAAGAATTATATATTTATAAACAAAGTTTTTGTATCAAAAATACAATAAATACAAACAGGGAAGTAATTAAATACAACATGCCTGCAAATAAGAGCTTTGGGGAGAAGACAGTCCATACAAAAAGATGATAACGTTGGGCAATGACCATGAGCAGGTATGTAGGAAGAGGCAAAGTAACAGAGAGCATCAGGCTTAAGTAAATAGTCAGCAATCTGAAATTAGAACATATCATCATTTAGAATTTGTAAAACATTTCTCTCTAAGGATTTTTTATCTGTCTTGAAGCCTTATTTGTTATTTTCAGACAGCATAAGAATAGACAAAATGACTGCAGACTTTAAAGAATGTACAATAATAAATGATAAAAAAAATGTCACTACAGTCTTTTCTAAACATAGAGTAGATAGTCTCTTTATTCAATTTTCAACCAACCTCAGATCATGGAGTCATTGGGAACATGATCCTTTTTGTTAACTATAGTGGTGTGCTATGCAAAAGCTACACATAGTTTTGAATTCAAAGTTGTCCTTCTCCTAGACTGGTTACCAACTACAGCAAATGGACCCAGTCTGCTCTGCTATTTAACTATTTACAGCTGGAGGGAGATGTGATGGATTCCATAACTTTTCAAAGGGTATTTGTGCAAGTCTCAATTTCCCCATTATAGGCCATTGACCATTACAGTCGTTATGTCCAAAATTATTTTTATACATTTCCTCATGGAAAGTTCCCCACTACTAACAAATATATCTGATTGTAAAAATGAAATGAAAGACAAAAGTATTTCAGTAGCCAATAAACAAAACATCTTTTTCTTTTTTTTTTTTTAAAAAAATGAATACCCACCCTCCTCAATCCCAGGATTATGGCTTTCAGGGACATTTTTTTTTTTCAAGATTATCAAATAAAATCTGCAGTTGGAAAGAGAAGAGTTCTTTATTTCTCATATCATTAATCAAGATGGAGACTATCAATGATTTACTAAAAGATTAAGCCTTTCAAGGGCATTTGTCCAGACAATTATTTTTTAATTTCTTATATTAATAACTTCATAAGACCTTTAATAAGCACTATGGATTAGCCCTTTGTTGCATATTGGTTACAGTTGTAACCACACTAATAGGAGGGCGGGTTAGAGAAAGGTTACAATTGTAACCAGTAAAACAGGTTTTTTTTTTTGGGTTGGACAAAAATGACTTAACAGTGATATTAATGTTAGCAGGGAGGAATTAATAGTGGAAGAAAAAAAAATATATATATTATATATATGGCTGGCCACTCGTAATCCCCATTGCAGATGCTTATTCAGGCACATTTGTGTTTGTTGAACACCAACAGAGCCCACCTGTGATTTATACTGCAACAGTAAACAGTTTCCAGGAGAGAGCTTGAACGACAGTCTGAACAAGGCCAGAACACTCAAACTCTCGGTCAATGATCACTTGTGACTTGGTTCTAGCACAACCATCGCTGGCTCCCGAAGGATCCTGTCTACCCATTTTCACTCATAATGATTTTCAGGCACTTTCCAAAGGTGATGCATGCTGGGACCGCCACCTTCAGACTGATAATAACAAGAGGTTACCTTCTTGAAAAAGCGATCATACTGAAATTCAAACCATGACCTCATGGTCAGAAAGTAAATGTTCTAACCACTCGGCTATATATATATCTATATATATATATATATATATATATAGAGAGAGAGAGAGAGAGAGAGAGAAAATTAATTTGGAGCATATCAGACTTAGAGATATTTTCAAAGCATTTTTCCTTGGTCAGGGAACGAAATGAAGTATTTTAATTTCCTGAATAATCAATTTTAAAGAAATTAAATCATTCATTCTATGAAGGGAAAAATATTTATGAAAAGATGTTTTCAGTATTTCTATGTTGTGTGCAAAAAAAAAAAAAAAAAAAAAAGGAAAAAAAACTCACCGATGTTCTATTTGAGTTTTGTGATGTTGAACTGAATTGTTCAGCTGATAGTTAATTAGACATGAATACCAGAAGATGACACCAGAATAAGTTGAAATGGCTAATAAAAGTGAAACTAGAACAGGTTTGTATCTGCCAACACCTGTGTATCCTGCTGCTACATCAATTGAACTGAGATTGTTAGAATGACCCTGCAATAAAAAGAATCAAAATCAGAGACATGTATTTTTCTGTACCCATTATATGTGTTGTTTAAGGACAATAATGTGGGGAAAACTACTGACCCCTTGACCCTTATACTTTTTGGGGACACATCAAGTGCCGGGTAATGAGCCCCTGGGGCTTGAGATAATATTTTGAAACTTTACTGGCAAAAGTGCCAGGAATTAATTTTTACTTTTTTTTTTAATCATTGCTTCCCTCCAAAGCAAGGTGGGAATGCCATTAGTGTGCAGGGGTTACTGTGAGAGAAAAGAGTGAGTATTGAAGAAAAAAATAAAAGATTAACAGGATTCAAGAAGATGGCAACTGACATTGCATTTCTATCAGGGAAGTGCTAGAAAAGAAACTGTTCAAATAGAAGAGATGGTTGCATAATGGTAAAAAGGTGACACCTAGATGACAATCTAGCAGCATGCTAAATTCATGTGGATGATTCAATATCTACCAAGAAACTTGGATAGATCTGGACAAGTGTTCAGTGGCCCTATGGCCATACAAAGTCATGGGACTGATGATGATTAACAATGTCAAACTACTTACTTGATAGAAATACGTTGCTTGTGCCATCCAGGTATAAATCAAGGCTGTAGCCCAAACTGGTAATTTGATAAAAGACAGCAATTTGCGTAACAGGACTTCTTGTAAGGTAGCTATAGCCAGGACACAAATATTATGAGGATGAGAAGTTAGAAGAGCAGCCATTATGATAGAAACTGACTTCAAACACAAAACAGCAGACTGCATGGTGAGAGAGCGGACATTTTCATCTCTGTTATTTGAAATGCTTTTCATACGAATTACGACACAAGTTTCCAGGATCAGAAGCAGTGTTAAACTGTAAACAATACGAGATTCTTTGAGGCCACTAAAAAGAAAGAGAAATTATACTGAAATTAGTTGTAGGATGAGGCATTGAAGTTTTAAATAGATTTTAGTTCATACAATTAAAGGTATGTGGGCACTTCAACACGGTGTAATTGTTAGCAAACTTTTTTTTTTGCTAGATCAATTACGGCTGAGTTGTGGGGTCAATCCTCACTGAGTGCACCATAATTCCAACCTTGGGTTTTAGTAAAATTATAATCATTGATTTTTACTATAATAAATATTATCAAAGGCGTATATAGTAAGGGTGGAAACTTCTGAGATACATGAAGAAAGTTTGACAAAATTAACATTCCCAGGGTCCACTGAAGACAGGAGAAACAGCAAGTTGGATAGAATATATGAACAGCAAGAAAGTTTTAAGCAAAACAGGAGCTATACAACAAAAAGACAATGAAATTTCTGAGACACATGCAGAAAGTAAGTTTGGAAAAATTAACATTCTTAGGTTACAGTAAAGGCAAGAGAAGCAGAGGAGAGTGGAAAGTAATGAACTTGGATAGAATATATGAACAGCAAGAAAGTTTTAAGGAAAACAGGAGCAATACAAAAAGAACTGTTGACAAAGAGACAACCAATACTTCTGAAGCACATGAAGAAAGAAAGCTTGGAAAAATTAGCATTCCTAAGGGTAACATTGAATGCAAGTGACAGGAAAGTATCAAGTAAACTTCTTGACAAGTTTGAATAAATGACCATGATGGCCTAAGATCATGAAGGACATGACACAAACAGAAGGCTTGCATTAAATCCTGATCACAGACGATCCCTTTCATTCTGTATTTCAAGGCACAACCTACAGATTTAATGCTGAAGCTTTTATTTAAAAAATTGCAAACTTCAATAGTTAAGCTTTAAATTTAATGCGTAACAGCTTTTAAGAACTTCACTGCTATCATGGGAAATTTGTTATGAGCCAAAAGTGACAATATGTTTTACAGCTATTTATCGCATCTGCCTGAGCTGATAAGTTATGGGAAGTTTGACGCAAATCTCACTTATTTGTTTTATTAATTGTTGTGGCATGCCAGTAACAAGCCTTTGATCCATATACAATGACATATAAAATCATTAAATTTGTAAAAAAATAATTTCTATTGCAGCTACTGACCTAAAACCTGTGCTGAATAATGAATTCCGATTGGTTATATAAAGGAGAACTAAAGTGTTTGCCACCAAATAAATCTATTGTCAGAATATTGTAACAGAAAACAATGCACATAAGACTTAAACACAAATCAATAAACATTGTTCAGTTTTTAATGGTGTATCTATTATTTGAATTCATTTGAATTAAGGGGAGGTATGCTTCTCATAGAAATTAAAAGCAGTCTTATTCCATGCTTGACAAATCACCTTCAAGCCACACAAGTTTGGGGAATTCCTTATGAACTTGAAGTTTAAACTCCTTCTGCAGTTTTTCTTTAAGATTTAAGTTGGCCAACTGATTATTCCACTTTCAAATCTTTATTTTCTTCACCAAGAACCAGTCTTTTGCTTTCACACCAATATACTTGAAATTCTTATCTTGCTGAAAAATTATCCAACCTCATGGTCGTTTGAAAAATGTCATAGATGGAAATATGTTCTTTAGTATTTTGTGATCCATAGCACACTAGCCAACATTCATTACATAAATGATTCTTAGTATTGCCCTGAGAAGGCAATTCCTGCATGTTACACTCTTGAAAAGTGACCGATAACAATACCATGGGTTGTTCCGAGCCTTCTGAGTTAAATTGGATCAGCAAAACTGTTCAGTAGTTGATTTTTGTGCTAGCACAAAGTCACCTGTCATCATAACTGAGCATTTCAGTGTATTGGCCTTGTTCAATTACTAATTAAGCACTCTCTCTCAGAAACAGTCAGTCAGTTAAGTGCCATACGTGAAACACACTTGGGTAATCATGTCTCGAAAGAGACATGACTGACTGGGCAGAAGATTATCCCGCAGTAGGTTGCCATTGCTTTCTGCAGTAGACTGGTTACCAGCCAAGGCTATAGAACCCAATCTGTCCTGTTATTTAACCCATAACTGGAAGGAAGAGACGGATTAATACCTTTCCTAAGGGTATTTGTGCGTAAGTGAATGCAATGAATTCAACAGTAAATAAAGTAAATATGGACAAATACTGAATGTGGAAGGGTTAGAAACATAACGTTGCTAAGGAGCAAGAACAAAAGAAGAGTAATCAATTAAAAAACAGTGGATAGCAATTGACATTGCATTCAGATTTTTGCAGATTAAAGTTGACTGCAAAGCATGGAGCTGAAAGGAAGTTCCTCAGGAAAAAAGAGAAAAACGGTTAGTATAGAACTTACAGTTACATGGTCTTGTTCAAAAAGACCTTTCTTTTATAACTGATTTCATTACAAGTAAGGCAGTAAAGCCACTGAGACACAAGGGAATGAAAAATTAGAAAACAAAAACATTACTAGAGAGCAAGAACAAAAGAAAGAGTAATCAAAAGGACAGCAGATATTGATTGATATTGCATTTCAGTTTTTTGCAGATTATAGTTGGCTGGAAAACATGGAGCTGGAAGGGAGTTCCACAAGTGAGAAGTGCAGGAAAATAAATTGTTAGCATAGAACTTGTGGTTACATCTAGCCAGCTCAGCTGTAAAATGATGAGACCTCATTGCTAATCTAGTACTGCACTTAAACTAAAAGAATCCTGACACCATAGCAAAAAACTCATCAAAACAATTATCATAAACTAGTCTTAGTGTGGTATAAGAAAGTAACATGAAGATTATACAACATGTAATAAAAAATAAAATTTTAAAAAACAAAGAAAGGCATCTTATAATAATAATAATAATAATATTTCAGTCAGTTAAGTGCTATGAACACTATACACTCGGGCAATCATGTCTCTTTCGATTCATCACTGACTAGGCAGAAAATTTTCTCACAGTTACTGTGGTAGATTGGTTGCCAGGCTATAAGGACATAGTCTCTTGTTTGGCAAGGAGTAGAAGTGATAGATTCATAACTTTCTAAAGGGTATTTTCACATAAATGTACACCTGCGAAAGGTAATATTAGTTATTCATGAAAACAAATTTGAAGATATATTTGGAATTCTAGAAATTTTTTTTTTTGTGTAAAGAAAACTTGGTCAGTCAGGGATGGAAGCAGCAAAGATAACAAGTTAAAATGTAACAAGAGAAGCTTCAAGCTGACCCGGACATTCATCTTCTTTCTCTTTTCTTTTTGTGTGTTGATTTCTTTTACTTTTTCTCCATCCAAAGACATTCCTACCAAACAAACACATACATACATACATATGCATATACTCTTTCAATGATTACTATTACGAACATTTTCTACAAATCCTGATACCCATAACTTTATCATTGAATATGAACTCTACCCTTAACTTCTTAATAATGCTTCTAATTGCACATTAACTTCTACAACTTATGTTATTCTTTCCTTTTAATAAATTTCTATTTTAACATGTAAATGTGTATTTTAATCTTACACTTTTCCACACATTCCAACCTACTGACAACCAACCTTCTGATGAAAACCTTCTGATAGTAATGAAAATAACCTTCTGCTAATTCCGAAGATAATTCTGCATAAAACTTGTAAGCTGTAGGGAGTTCGGTTAAGGCCTGAACCAAGAAACATTAACTCGCTACATTACCAATAACAGTTGTGAACACACAAATGCAGCAATCCATTTTGTTTCTCTGTGTACACAGTACCTACTTCCTTTTTTTCTATTTGCTTTAATATGAATGAGAATTATTGACAGAAATATTTAGAAAAAAGTTATACTGTTCATTATTATCTGTGTTTATTTGAATTATTTCAATGAAAGTTGATTTACGCAGTTTACTCCTTATTTTATGCAGACTCGTGAATATCCAAGCTAGCTCGATTGAATAAAAAAAATAATTAGTGGATAATTGTTTTGTGATAACTAAGAATGTAGCTCACATTTCTATGGGAAAGTAAGGCTTACAATATGCAATATATTTCAATACAAAGTTTTTTTCCTAAAAAGCAAAGTCAGTCAAAATATAACGATGTATTAAAAAAAATAAGATAAAAAAAAGACCAGAATAAAACTTACTTTTCACTGATGTTCCAAAGCCATGGTGGAGGAGTTACGAGTTTTTTTGTAGCCGCATGAAATAAATAAATATAGATAAAGGCTGCAAGTAGTAACAATTGGTGGCAAGAACGAATTTGTTGGATACGATGAATCCAGATGGACACCAAAATAATCAACAAGAATGATAAACACACAACCGACAAGAGGAATTTATTTTCAGGTCTGCAAAATAAAATATAGTTTTTTAGTATTTTTCTATGTTAGCATTACACCAGACATTACATTTTATATTATAGAAAAAACAAATGAATCCTCAAGACATTCTATAAATAATTACAGCACTATAGATAAAACACATTATTTCACCCCAAAATATGTCAAAATCTACTTCTTTACATAAAAGATATCACTAATGCTATGTCTACTTGATTTCAAGCAAAAACCACTTCCTTAAATTAACCACTGCTTGGCTTTTTCACAAGGTTTTAAATGGTTTCCTAGAACTGTATTTCTTTTGGCAACAAATAGTCAAAAGCGACATACAGGTTCTGTATTATCCTTGGGTACGGCTTGCTGTTGAAACGGAGATGATTTTTCAAGCCAACATATGATCTGTCACCAAATCATGGAGCATGTTAGTTTCAGCTGCTGGTTAATTCCAGGCAATCACGCTCATCCATTTTTAGTATGGTGTTTCAAACGGTTAGCAACACCTGCGTCAGAAAGAACTTGACTACACACTGGACAAACGTATCTTTGAGCAAATTCTGGATTGGAAATGTTTAGAAAGGTATGAGTGTATATCTATGTGTAAAAAATCAGATATAAATAAAAATACATCTGTAAGAAGAGTATGAATAAAGACAAAAAGAAAACTTGTCTTTATCAATGGATTTTGCTCTCTAATCAACTTAAGACAAACATAAGAATTTTATTTTGCAAAATGTATTTATAAACAGAAGTAAAACTACCATTAGGTTTTGCTTCTGTTTATAAATACATTTTGCAGAATAAAATGATTACATTTGTCCGGATAAAGTCAATGAGAAGATGAAATGCGTTGGTAAGCATAAGTTTCCTATTTGTTTTTATTCCCATATGTGTCTGCATGTCAAGTAAATATATTCAAATAGCCATGCGTAATTTTTGAATGTGTTATCTACAGCAATAGCCCGGATTTCAAATGTGCAATGTTCTTGGCTAATCAGTGTTTAATGCAATTAGCGTCAGTATTCCTCTAATCTCTGTTCTTTTGTGCATTGGAATAGTAAAAGATGCCTTCCAAAATCTAAATTTCTGTGTTGGTGTCTCAATGATAATGTCACACAGGAAGATGGAAATTTACTGATGATGGAAATAAAACTCCAAATATTGTGTAATTATATTTGTAATAACGTCCAAAATACGAGAAACCTTTGACACCAAAACTAGCTATCAATTCCCTGACATGGTTTGAAATGCTTAAATGTAAATTAAATGTTTTGCAAAATGGTTTCAAGCACTAAATTAATAAACTATTTCATTTTCGTCGAGCTATCTTTTGTGGCAGAGTAACCACTTTGCCTGATATTTTACTAATGCATGAATAACGTTTCATGGCTGGAGCAAACAAAGCACTTCTACTAAATAAATGAAAGTCAGTATGGTGATGCACTAAGTTAAATGGTTATATCTTGCCATTTCAACTGTAAAATGATGAGACCTTGCCACCAAACTAGTACTGCACTTAAATTTATAGACTCTAGGTATTTATTTATTTAGAAGTTTATGATATCAATTAACATGAAAGTATTTATAGAAAAGGCTTAGGGAAGCTACATTACAGTAGTGGAAGAATGACTGAAACTGAGATGCCAGGTCAAGACCAATAACACTACAGATTCTTCTTTTGATTTTATCTAAAATCTCTAAATATATAACAAAAGTGTCAGACCAGATACGACAGTAATATTCAAAGAATGAATGAATGGTATACTTACAAATATGTAAGATAGATTCTGGAGAGAAAAATTGTCTATCACAACACAGTGAACTAAATTTCCCAGCCACATACATAGCAATGGATTCAATATAATCTTTCCACTTCATGTCAGTGGGAAACGTTAGTATGAGAAGATGCATGGAGTCACTTTTCTGAAGGTTAGCATCAGTCATGCTGATGGAAAGCAAAGAGGTTCTCTTAGATGATTAAGTGTGCAGTTTCATTTTGGAGGTGTTAAAATTAACAAGCCATTCCTTGCTCCATTTAACAACAGATTGTAGGTCATTTTTTTTAATACCGGCTGTCAATTTGACATTACTGAACTGATCAGACTTACAATTAAGATAGGGATAAATATTTATGCCATCAGTAAGTTGAAAACTGGTTATAACAATATTTTGGAATGGCGATAATTAATTTTATTAATTAATTAATAACCAAAATCTTCTAATTGCTATTATAGATCATAAGAGAACATACTAAGAGAAATTTTCTTTATCCTCCGAATATGAGCAAAGGAAAATGGAGGTGATTAATTTTATTAACTAATTATTAACTGTAGCTGGAAAATCTTTATCTTTGAAAAGAAAGCAGGGACGAAAAATAACATCTGGTATTTCTCTATTATTGTAAACCCGGAAAGAAGAGAAAGAAAAGAGAAATGGATTTGTTTTCAAGCCACAGAAACAATAGATATTGGTTTCAGTCACCCCAAAGAAAGCTGACGGTCAT
The DNA here is from genome assembly GCA_037127315.1 of Ascarosepion bandense. Lineage (NCBI taxonomy): Eukaryota > Metazoa > Mollusca > Cephalopoda > Sepiida > Sepiidae > Ascarosepion > Ascarosepion bandense. The sequence continues at coordinate 1,133,098 of JBBBDQ010001079.1, forward strand.
TCTAAACATAAAGGAAAGATAAATTTATTTGTTATTGTTTCTTGGTAAAGGAAAGGGAAATTTCATTTTTGGGTCCATCTGGCTGGCATGACTTGTGAAAAAAAAAATTAAAGATAACAAATGTTTTGAGTCAAGTAATTTAGAGAAAAGGTATTTTCACTGACATCAGGGTAAAACTGATAAGGCATTCTTGACACTTGAAAATATAGGTGACTCAGAGAATGGATATTAAAAACAGGTGTGTAGAAATTATTATTTGGGTAACAATGTCAATGGACCCTTGTCAACTTGTTTTGGGCGAAGACAGTTCAAAAAGACTAATGCCTATTGTTTTAAGAAAAAAAAAATCCCCAAAATTGTTTCGTGAGAATGAAAGATTTTTGAGAAAGGAAATTCTGTTAAGTCCAGCCCAGAAAAGGGGCATAGGGAGATGACGTCATAAGATCGAGAGAGATTCCACTGGTTTTGTGACCACGCCCCGAAAGGGGGAGACGACTAACAATTGACGTCATGGAAAGAAGACTAATCCCATTGGTTAAACCACAGGCAACAACGAGAAGCAGCTAGCCTCAGGATTTTATTGGTTGCCGAGACGAGGGATTAGACACCCAGCAACCGTCAACCCCACACCATGGCATGGGCATAAATACAGGGTCCCGAGGGACCAAAATCACTTGGACTGGAGTAGAGTCCGAAGTTGGAGTTCGAGTTGGCATTCAAGTTCAGTACCAGTTTCCGGCCTAAAAATGTAACGACTAAGATAGGCGCCATGTTGTTGGGCGCCAACCGCAGAGCCTGCCGGCCAGCCAAAATTACAAAAAGAAGACAAGTGATTTTACAGACGAAGTTTTAAGTTGGCATTGAGTCAGATTCGAGTTGGAGTTGGCCTTGAGTTGGAGTTGCAGTTGGATCGGAGGAGAGTCCGAAGTTGGACTGGAATTGCGGTAGTTCAAAGCAGTTCAAGTTCAGTTCCAGTTATCAGGCTAAAAATGTAACGACGAAGACAGGCGCCATGTTGTTGGGCACCAATCGCAGAGCCTGCCGGCCAACCGGAGATAAAGACAGAGAAGAGAATTTCCAGACAAAGTTGCAGAGAGCGACAGGGAAGTCAAAGTCGGAGTGGCAGAGATCGACAGAAGAGGCCTGATGCCGGCTAACCAGAGTTAAAGACAGAAGAGAATCTACAGACAAAATGAGTAGTTGCAGCTCGAGTGGCAGAGAGTTCGATTTCCCGGTCCAGAAACCTAATGACCAAAGACAGTTTCCAACCGAAGAAGTAAAGAGACAGAGAGATGATTGCCATGCCGTCGGGTGCCGACCGTAGAGAATCAATCAACCAACCAGAGTTAAGAGACCGACAAGAAGAGAATTTTCAGACAAGTCTGAAATTGCTAACTGAAAGAGAATAACCCAGTACTTCGGCAATTTCCGTAACATTCCGGAAAACAAGCAACAAGTTGACTAGACTTATATAACGAACTTAGACTTCTGTTCGAAGCAGCGAGCTGTGGCCAGCCAGATTCCTTGTTATTGCTTAGGAGAATAATTCGATTTACCTAAGAAACATCCGTTCCACTACCAGTTGATAGAAGCAGGGATGGGAAATTATCCCGAATAGCATATTGTGTATATTTCACTTATTTTTCTGGGTAGTGCCACAATTGGTGCTGTTTAGACCAAGTGACTATTGTGTATAATCAGTATATAAAAACATTATTTCACAGCACTTCAGACGTTGGTCCATTCATTTCCTTTGATGTTATATCTCTTTCTTTTATTACTCAATTGTGTGCACACTTCCCGGCTTGGTTTAGTTTGGCAGAGAGACAGCTAGTGAAAAACTCACATGACTGCCTTGTGATTAATCAACACAACATGGGACAAGGGAGAAAACCGTGACAGAGTCAATCTACGACCAACTGGCTGGATCGAAACCAACAGCGACCAACGGCCGGGTAGTGGCATACTGGTGACATCAGGAAGGTCATTGATAAAAATTAAGGACAACGTAGGTCCAAGCATTGAGCCCTTGGGGAGACTTGCATTAATGCAAAAAGATCTAGAAGAGTGGCAAGTTAATTAGAACATATAAAGAATGTTTGATTAAGTCTTTGAGATTGGAATTGGTGAGAGTCAAAACTATGTATTCCTAATATTAAAATATCTGTATATGACAAAATCTTCAAATGACTAAGCGAGAAAAAATTATCTAAATATTTTTCCTATTCACCACAAATCCATATGCTCGACCCTACTCTGGAAAATAAAAAATATAGATTTATAGATTTACTAGCAGTATAGCCCAGTGTTGCTCGGGTGTAATGAAAGCTTTAAAACTAATCCATGGTCCTGGAGCTCAGATTCTTTGGATGTTGGCACGAAAGACTAAAAAGCAATAGTTGTTTCCAGTTAAAGCGAAACTGTAGACTGAAAGAAAAATGAATAGATGTAAGGCAAATTTTGATTTCCTGGTATCTATATCAAATAATTTTTTTTGTCGTAAACTGAATTTTGAAGGCTAAGTTAGTCCTCTGTGTAAATGGTATCATGGCTGAGACTAAGAACTATAATTATACCTACTTAGAGCCAAACCTGAAGCAAAAACTAAAATAAAAGGTCCGAAAAAATACAGAAATACAGGCAGATAAACAGACACATACACAAACATCTTGCCTTTTATATATATATATATATTATTGATTTTCTGTACTATTGTAAAAACTGCAACCTTGAAACTTCTGAATATCGTTTCTTATGTCTTTGTCTATGAGTGTATCAAATTTGATTAAAATCGGACCGCTCCTTCTATAACCCGATTTTTTTCGATTATTGATTTAATATTTATCAAGGATATCTCGATACAAATCCTAGCTAAGAACACTCGCAGAGGCTTATAGTACAACTGTGTAAATTTTCAAGAAAATTGCTTCAGCCGTTTCGGAGTCTATAGGTAATGGACACACACAAAGTCCCATTTAAAATAAGTTTAGAACTAGTGGCCTCAGCTAGCCAATTAAGGGCATCTGGCTTTTGTTAAGAGAATATTCTTTGTCTGAAGAAAAGGTCTAGGTGACAATCGTAGAATACAAAGATTTCAGGAAAGGTTTGCACCTGCCAGCACTAGAAGTAAGGCCCATTTTGTCCCCTGACCATTAGAGATACAAAGTTACTTTTCAAAGGAGAAAGACAGAGTTGAATAGAGTGTGAAGCAGAATCAGGTTAGAGATAGGACAAGAACAAGGAATGCGATATTTATGCTTAGGATGCTATCAGAAAGTGTGATACAAATGAAAAAGGATGTTTACCTATGTTTTGTAGACTATGCCAAGGCGTTTGACAAAGTATGCCACAAAGAATTGATAGAAATGCTCAGCAACCTCCACATATTTGGGAAAGTCATTGGAGTAATCAAGAACCTCTAATGGCAGCTAACCGCTTGCATATGAATAGGAAACAAATTCGGCAGATATACAAAATAGAAAGGGGCGTAAGACAAGGATGTGTCTTTTCGCCAGATCTATTCAACTTGTACAGTGAGACTATTTCGAGGACACTAGAAGTTATGTTAGGATTCGTCATCAGCAGTCACAATCATAAGATATGCAGATGATACAGTCCTGACAGCCGACATGGAAAGAAAACTACAAGACCTCCTAAAAAAGGTAGCTGAAGAAAGTCAAAAGAAAGGATTACAAATAAACTACAAGAAAACCGAATATAAGGTCATCAGCAAACAGAGCCCAAAATTACAGGTTGGGGATAATAAAATCAAGCATGTACAAAAAGTTAAGTACTTGGGAAGTGTTCTAACAGTAGACAGAAAGTGCGACACTGAGATCCAAAGGCAAATTGGAATGACCAAGGACGCATTCCAGAAGCTGAGCAGAGTATTAAAAGACAGAAAAACTTCACTAGAGACAAAGAAGAGATGTCTGTTCTTTAATATGGCAGTGAATGCTGGACAATATCTTTGAAGATGAAAAAAAAACTTGAAGCAAATGAATTGTGGTTTTACAGAAGGATACTGTGGACATCATGGATTGAGCATGTGAGCAATCATGAGGTTTTAGAAAAGATGGAAAAGAAAAGGAAATTAATACTGAGCATCAGGAAAAGACAGCTTAAGTTCCTGGGACATGTAATGAGGAAGGAAGGGTTGGAGAATCTGATAATCACAGGTCAAATAGAGGGAAAGAGAGGAAAAAGCAATGGATAACATATTTGATAGACCTGACTGGGTTTGAGTGGGGTAACAGAAGAAAGCGTGCTAAGAGCCACCAGGAATAGGGAGACATGGAAGGCCATGATTGCCTACATCTTGAAGGGACATGGCACATAAAAGAAGAATAAGAACTCACTTCATCAGCCAATCTCCAGTATCGGATAGATGTTGCCATTTGTCTCCAGTTTGGTTCCAGGATCTTTGAAATCGGCACAGGATAAGCAGAACAACAGTGACAAGGAATGATTTATTATCCACACTAGAAGACTGCCGAATTCTGGTAGAGTAAAAAAAAAAAAAAAATTGTTTAATCCTCAATATCCTATATCAAGCAATATTTAGACTAGCATTTTTTTAATGTAAACTTAATTTTACTAAAATAAAGGAAGTAATTTCCAAATAATCACAATTTAATGATTTATGAGATCTTCAGCCATTAAATATTAATATCTACTTGGGGCAATGACGCCCTAGTTGCAGAACTGGCACATACTACTATCTAACCTCCTTCCCCAGCTTTGTTGGAGCAAATGGGGGCTAAAGGCAGTGCTTTGTAAATGACCTTCACTATCACATCAGCATTTGCTTTTCTTTTTCTACCTACATTTGTATAGGTTACAAATCAAAGTATTAAATAACGATTAAACTATCAAATTTTTCACTATTTTTTTATCCATAATGTTGAATGTGTTAAAACTATTCAACAAGAAAAATATCAAGTTGATATTAAAAATATTGCGGATTTATTTAAGAAAATTTTTCATCCTTTAATAATAAGCATGATTAATCATCATATAGTGAAAAGTTCAGATGAAAATTCAATTACTACTTAAGTTTAAGGCAACAACTTATTGATTTTCTCTCATACTAATAATGAATGTATACTTCAGATTAATTTTTGACATAATAAGTAATCACACTCACTTGTTTTGCAGGAGTTTCTGGCATCGCAATGAGTCTGATGTATTTAGAGATGATAAAAAGGTAAGTCTGCAGCAGGTAAGCTGTTTTTGTAGGACATCAATTATAATGACAACAAAAATACTAACAGTCAAAAAATACCATGTCTGATGCTCTTCCTCTACAAAACTGGTTGACATGAAACTTACACAATGAAGTGAACAGCCAAGAACCAAAAATAATGCTGTCCCAGAGAAAGAAACCATTTTGTCATGAAACATGTCCTAAAGAATAAGAAAAAAAAAACATTTTTAAGTATGAAATTATCCAAACTTCTAAATTTAATTAATAAATTCTATAAGAAAAAAACCATGTTTTTACATTTCTGGAATCAGCTGAAAGATGACTGTATTTCTAAATTTATATACAAGTTAACCAAAAAAGTTCTGTCCATTTTTTGATTAGTCATTGAATGAAGTTGAAATATATATGAAATGTGTGCAGCAATTGTTTTGAAATTAAGACAGCCGGAAGTAGGAACATCAAACGTTATAAAAAACGCGCACCGTTCTCAGCCATCAGTTATAAGCCGGACAGCTGTGAGAAGGATGGAAGTGTCTAGAGATCTCGTTCAGAGCTGTTTGCTTTATGACTTCAAAGTGGGCTTATCAGCAGCTGCATCAAGTAGCAACATATGTCAAGCATTTGGGGATAGTGCTGTGGATGAACGTACTGCAAGGCGTTGGTTTCAAAAATTCAAGTCAGGAGATTTGTCTCTCCATGATGAGCCTTGCAGTGGACGACCACAGGACTTGAATGACAGAGTCCTGAAGATGGCCATTGAAGAGGACAGTAGTCTAACGTGTGGTGAACTTCCAAGACAGTTCAACGTTTCCGATGAAACAGACTTTACCTGCACCACCTAGGTAAGACGTACAAACTAAGCAAGTGGGTTCTGCAAACGCTGTTGGAGGTCCACAAGGGACAAGTGGCAGCCTGTGTATCGCTGCTTTCTCGCCACTGTACTGCATCCTTATTCAATAGAGTGCTTACCAGTGATGAAAAGTGGGTTTTGTACAAAACTTCCAAGCATTCCAGACATTAGTTGTCTCCTCAGGATGCTGTCCCTCACACCGCAAGAACGCCTATGCACCCATGCAAGATTATGCTTTGTGTCTGGTGGACAAGTCATCAAGTGGTTCATTATGCATTGCGCCAGAAGGAACCACTACTGGTGAATCACAAGTGTGGGTTTATCCTCCATGACAACACCAGGCCGCATGTCGCGTGAGTGGTCAGGGATACCATACAGCAACTTGGGTGGGAGACTTTGTGCCATCCACCTTATTCACCTGACCTTGCGCCATCCTATTACTACCTCTTCCACTCCCTGGATAATCATGTTTGTGGGAAATCCTTCACCAATGAAGCAGACTTGTGCAAAGCCCTCACAGACTTCTTTGCGTCAAAACCCCCGAGTTCTACCACAAGTGCGTTGAACAGCTGGAGACACGTTGGCAGAAGGTGCTGAATGTCGATGGTGATTACTTCAAAGACTAAATATAAGTTACACATACTATGAAGCATTTTAATCTTTTCCTTTAAAAACAGAACTTTTTTGGTTACCTTGTATTTTCTATTTTAAAAAAAGATTTGAATTTCTGAGATTAACTATTTTCAATATTAATTTATTTTTCTTGTTGCTTATACCAATAATCAAGTCATTACATTGTGATAAAATATTAGTTACTTTAGTTGATGCAACAGAGGTGTGGTTCTATTTATTAATACAAAGAATACCATAGACTGAATATGTGATCAATGAGGAAGTTTTAAGGAAAATAAAGACAAGGAAACAATCAAAAAGAGAGAGTAGAAATTTCTTGGACATATAGTGGAGAGAGAGGACTTAGAGAATTTAATACTCACAGAATACAAGAGAAACATAGAAAACAATAAGTTTGTATGAATGGATAACAGAACAAAGACAGAGTGATGGTTAAAGTGTCAAAAATCTACTTAGAGAAACCAAATACAGGAAGCTGTGGAGATCCATCATTACCCATGTGCTGAAAGCCAATATTTTACTGCTTTTAATATGAAAAACATCATTATATACTTTGTACTTTCTTTATCTAAACTTATTTATAAATGGAACTTTGTCTGTGTGTATCCGTTACCTATAGACTCCGAAACAGCTGAACCGATTTCTTGAAAATTTAAACAGTTGTACTATAAGCATCTGCAAGTGTTCTTAGCTAGGTTTTGTGTCGAGGTACACCCGATAAATATCGAAAATCAAGAATGACCTATGATATCCTCAGCATCTTCCTGTAGAGCTACATTTCCATTACCTCAAGTCTCTCCATCTTCGAGGAGATTATCCAGTATTCACTGCCATACAGGAGTAACAGTTCAACAAAATTTTTCTGTCGCTTAATACTGTTTAGCTTTTGGAATGCATCGTTGGCCATCCTAATGTCTTCAGCTCTCAGTATCACACCTTCCATCCTCTGGTAGAACACTTCCTAGATATTTAAATTTCTGTACTTGACTGATTTTAGTATCCATAACCTGTAATTTGCATTTTGAGCTCATCCTTTTGCTGATAACCATGCATTCTGTTTTCTTGTAGTTTATGCTTAATCCATCTCCTCGCTCTTTGCTCTTCTTTGCTACATTCTGTAGGAGCTTTTACAGTTTCTTTTTCTGCATCTGCTATCAGCACTGTGTCATCTGCATATTTTATATTGTTAAGACTGGCCAACAATAATGAATCCTGGTAGGACTTCTAATTCTCTCAGAATTACCTCACTGTATAGGTTAAATAAATCTGGTGAGGAGACACATCCTTATCTTACACCCCTTTCTATTTTTGTATATCTGCTGAACTCATTTTTTGTCTGTATGCAGGCGGTTTATTGGCAGTATAGATTCTTGATTATTCTAATATCTTTCCTGAATATGACAAGGTTGCTGAGTAGCTGTAACAGATCTTTGTGGCGTACTTTGTGAACATATTTGCATAGTCTATAAAATACAGGTATGCATCCTTATGCATTTGTATTGCTCTTGCTGATAACATTCTGAGCATAAATATTGCTTTCCTTGTTCAAGTGACTTTGACAAACATGCACTGTTCTCGTCCTATCTCTGGCCTGATCCTGCTGTACGTTCGATTCATCAAAATTCATATGATGAGCTTTGTTATGTGGCTCATTAGGCTTGATTGCCCAGTAGAGTTTATATTTGTTTGCACCTGGTTTCTTAGGCAGTGCTATGAAAATAGATCTGCTTAGGTCTTCCAGTATATCACCACTGTTGCAGATTTCCTTTGTCATTTTTGTAATCTTGTCTATGGCTACCAGCATCTCTAATACAATTCTGTCTAATCCTGCCACTTTGTTTTCGTTCAATTTGGCCACCGCAGCTTCCACTTCTGTTTTTAATATTTCTGGTTCATTAGTATTTCTGTTTCATTGTGGAAGAGTTATATATTCCTTTCATCTCTGAAGTCTTTTTTCTTTCTCCAATATCAGTGTTCCATCCTTGGATTTTATGCACCTTGTTGATGGACACATCTTTTGTTCTGGTTTCTAATTTTTTTGCATATCTGCTATATCCGTGATACATATTCATTTTATTTCTACCTATTTTTCATTGAGCCATTCCTCTTTAGCTCGCCTGCATTTGTTCCTTATTTCTTCATGTAGTTTTCTGTATTCTTTTCTGTGTCTTGACATTGTTTTCTGTCATCTTTGCTTCATGTTGAGAATCACATTTGTCATCCATTTGTTTGTTTTTTTTTTCTTCTTTGTTCATTTTCCTTTGGGATGATCTCGTTAGTTTCCAATTCCATTTTGTCTCATATCTTTTCACACTGTCCATATATTTTTCCTTCAGGATCAGGTCATTCGGGAATCCGTCGTATTGCAATTTGGGTGCTGCATTGGGCTCCTCCAATTTCCGTAGTTTCATTCTTAGTTTACATATAATGGAAATTATTGTTTTGCAGATTTTTCAGTGAACAACGGCATTCCTGAATCTATGGCTGATAGTTATATAGTCGATTTGGTTTTTAGTTTCTACTCCTGGGCTTTTCCATGTCCATAATTGTTTTGAATATTCTTGGAACAAGGTATGGCTATTACCAGGTCATTTGCTGTGCACCATTAGACCCATTTTTCTCCACATTCATTGCGGGCTTCTAGTCTGAATTTGCCAGCTATTTCACCATCCCTCTTCTTGCCTACATTTACACCGAGCCTTGGTGTTGTCCAGCATGGAGTAAGAAGATTTTATTTCTTCTTCTATACTTTGTGCTGTCAGTGCATACACAATCAATGTTGCTTTTTCACCACATGAAGAGAATTCCAAATTCTGGCAGTTACGTCTACCAGATCTTGGAGATTCTTTACCTATTTCCTCTTATTTGATAGACATTCCAAGTTTCTCTTAATTTTTTAAAATTCTTATGGTCATATATATTGGCTTGGGAAAGAAGTATATCTTTGATGAAAGATTTTACATTTTGGCAAGATACAATACCAGTACTCTTAAAAACCTTCCATCTAAGTAAATTATTTTCTCTTTTAAAAAGTGTGGCATTCTTTAGATTGAAGTTGTGGTTGAACTTATTTCTATGTATGACTACTGAATTTAATAAATCATTAAGTATAAAGATCCTTTTTTGTGTTTTTTTGGGTGTTGACTTCAAGGTCCACATTTTTATTTACACACACACAGAAGCTATAAATCAAACGTTTGGAGCCACTTTCTGGATTTAATAACTAATAAATTTCCTGTCTTCTTTGGATTAATTAATTTTTACTAAGCTAGGATGAAACTGTTTAATCCATTAGTGCATGGTATTCAATTTTTTAGCAAGAGGTTTACTTAAAATTTAAAATTCACCAGCCATAAGATTACCATTAAGCAGCAAGGTAGATTAAACAAAAAGAACTAAAATTTCAAGGGAACTTCATAGTGTATTCGTTAAATTATTATCGTCATCATTACTATTTGAATATTGATAAAACCATTCAGAAACAGAAAGTTCCCCTGGCCTGAAGTAAGCTAGTAACTTACTTTTGAAAAAAAGCACACAACCTTAAAATTTTACAGTTTTGGGTGTCAAGATGAACAGCAGAACATTCCTGATGAAATAATTTTTAAATTATCTTCCTCTAATCACTTTTTTAGATTGTAAGAATTTTAGGGAGATAATGATATGAGTCCTACTAATTAATCCATAGCTGGAGGGGAGAAGTGGTGAAATTACACCTTTTCCAAGAGAAAAAATACAGAGGTGTAACTCATCTCTCTGATTTCCATTTCCAAGTTGTTATATCACCTGCACATCCAGATATAGAGCATTTTCTAAGTGGTCATCTATTTAAGTACAAATCAGGCTCAACAATTCTTAAATTTAGTGATCATATAAAGACAGGTGTTTCAATGTGATATAGCAATAAACTATATATATATATATATATATATATATATATATTAGAGAGAGAGAGAGAGAGAGAAAAAAACAGTAATAGTGGAAAGTAGAACATTTAGAGCAATGTTATATTTAAATTTAATAGAACAAATCTGTCCATCTTCCTCTATCATTTGCAATTTGGAGAGGAAGCTTAATAGATTTGTTCTATAATATGTAATAGAACATATCTATCTATCTATCTATATATATATATATATATATATATATACACACATACATACACACATACACACAGCTTTTGAGATTTCACTTGCCTGATCAACTTGAGCGATTAAAGTTTATTGCTTTACTCGCCCACAGTCGATTAAAAATCTCGCAATGTAACATGTCTTTTCAAATACAGAAAAAGAAAATCTGATTCCTTTTAAAACCCAAAAGTATGCCATTAAAGATTCACAAATTACTTAGAATGACCTACAATGACATTATTGAATTCTTTGGTCTTATGCATGACGCCTGATTTACGTCACAATGTGTGGTTAAACAAAAGACAGTGACATACTGCAGTCATCAAAGCAAGATCTGACAAATGGAATTTAGATTGACAAACTCCTGTCTAGCTTTTATCGTGTCGGTCAGTATAAACATTCATTTAATTAACGCTTCCAGAGTGGAGCCAAAATGTCTCTGTCGCCTAGATTAAAGGCGCTCACAGATTTTTAGAAACTCATTTGGAAAAATATTATCCTTGATTCAACATCTATATTTCCTCCCTGCTTAAAAAAAGTAAAAACAAACATTTGAAAGAAAAAAAGAAAAAAATATGCATACTTCTTACAACCACACACCGAAAAACAAATTATACAAGTAATATTTTTATATAAAAATTGTTGAGAAAATCAGTCAGTTAAGTGCTATACGTGATGCACACATTGGGCGATAATGTCTCGAAAGAGACATGACTGACTGGGTAGAAGATTATCCCGCAGTAGGTTGCCATTGCTTTCTGCAGCAGACTGGTTGCCAGTCAAGGCTATAAAACCCAATCTGTCCTATTATTTAGCCCATAACTGGAAGAAAGAAATGGATTAATACCTTTCCCAAGGGCATTTGTGCATGAGAGAACGCAAGGAATTCAACTGGAATTCAAACTTGGCACCCCGATTTGTTGTTCTGAGTCAATATCCACTGCACCATGATGCACATCTGCTGAGAAAATCAGATTTGTTATTTTTCATCATCTATGAGATGGAGGTTGCAGTCAAACAGAAGAAAGAAACTACGAATTTAGGTACCTCTACTCAATCCACAGTATATCATGATGTTAAAAGGGCTCAAACTTAATGAAAACAAAGTTTTATCATCAAAATGTTTATGGTATTATTCAAAGGAAAGATCAAATTTTGTTGTTATCTTTTTTAATCTTTAAATCCTTCCTAACTTGTTCGAAATTTTTGTTTTCCGTCAGCAATTCACGACTTGTTTACATAAGGCGACTATTAAGAAAATGGAGTTGGTCGAGTAAAATGATTTGGGGGTGAGTAAATTTTCCTTCGCTCTCAACTGCTGGTCAAGTGATTTCTTTTTCAAATCTCAAAGGCTGTATGTATATCTCAGGATGTCAATCAAAATATATATATATATATATATATATATATGAGAGTGCACATATGTATAGTATTATTATTCAGCTGTTAATAAAACAGTACTCAATGTATGTGAGCTATATATATATATATATATATATATATATATATATATATATATATTAATAAATATACATATTGTCCTATGTCGAGTTTCATGCGTTATGCAATCACCAGGTGTATTTTCCAAACTTTGAAAAAAAAATAAAAAAATATATATATATATATATACACACACACACACACACACACACACACATTTTTACTTGCATACATGAAGAAAATAACAATGGTCACTTACTTTAATTGATTGGATGAAAGCAAAAGCCAAGGAATTGAAAATTGTTATGGAGAGAAGTAAAAATGAGAGGATAACTGCACTCCTCAATAAAGAGTTACATAGAACCTCACTACGGTAGGAACTTGTACAAATCGTCACATGAGAAGAAACTATAAATATGCAAAGCAGCAGGCTTAAAATGCAGGAGGCAGAGGAGAATACCAGTTTAATGGATGCTTTTTCTGTCTGGAACAAGGCCATCAATATTCCATAAAGGAGCTGAAAAACAATTATTTATGAGTTTAATTAATGGCTGTGGGTTAAAAAATAAATATATAAAATAATTTTTCTTTAACACATTCAAGAGTAAGAGATAATATGAAATAAGAGTATATATATATGATTTCATAGGTCTACATAAACAATTCTCATTTATGATTAAAAAGACATTTTATGTCTATTAAATTTATAACTTCTTTATAATAAGTGAAAGAATTTTAGCCATTTTAAGCATAAACAGCCCTATTTTTGGAAAAGTATTAGTTTATTAAAATAAAAAATTAACATATTTCATTGATATAAAATATCTATTCTTATTAATGAAATATGTTCTTTAAAAAATTGCACAAAAATACTGAAAAGAAAAATATATATATATATATATATATATAGCAACTCCGACTGACACCAAATTGGTCGAATTTCAATCCCGGCCAGAAGCAAGTGGATGTGTCTAGATACACTGATGAGCTGTGATACAGCAAAACAGGCTTGCATGTGGATGACTAATATATATATATATATATGGATGATTCCATCTCAATGGCCACACCTGACTCATTTCAGAAAAATCTGGGAAAATTCACAAGTATTCCTTCTTAAAACTAATTGATAAATCTCATATGTTGGATCTGTAATTTTTTTTTCATATGCCACGTCCCATTAGGATCATGACTCTCCACAATTCCCTATCCCCCATGACCCTTAACCACATTTCTCCTTTCACCAAGCCTCCCACCCCCTGCACCATCCATTCACACAAGCTCATCATGTTGATGGTCCACTGCCTTTCCCTATCGCTCTTGTCCTTAATATGCCCTGTAGGAGTTAGGTTTTCCAAGCCTTCCTTCCTCTCAGTGTCCAAGTAATGTCAGCTCTTGCTTTCTGATTTTAAGTATAATTGTTCTTTTTGTTACTATTTTTGTAAGACTTCCTTGTTGCTTACTTGCTCTATCTTTGGAATTCTCAGTATCTTTCTGTAGGACCACATTTTAGCTGCCTTCAGTTTCTCCATCTATTGTAACATTGTTTAGTATTCAATATTATACACAAGAATTGATATTAAGCATTCCTTTCTTTGTCTCTAACAATTTTTTTTGTTTCTTAGAAGATACAGCGTCTTAAAATTTCATTGAAGTTTTGATATTTTGCTAAATTAAGCTTTCAACAAATTTCTGATATTAATAGCTGCAAGCTGTATATACAGATTTGAAATTTGTTAACTATAGTTAATATTTATGGTAGATTATAAAAATATAAACAGATTAAAAATTAAAAAAAAAAAGAAAAAATGAATACTATCCATTAATCATCATAGTGCACCATTTTTGCCTTCCATCAACACGGCTGATGCTAACCTCCACGAGAGCAACACATTGCGCCTTTTTAGTCATGTGTTTATCGGTCTTCTATTGATATGAAAAGACTCAACAAAATCCAAAGATGGGTCTGTAATGTTCATGGTCCAAAACTATTATCTTGACTTCAGTCACTTTCCCACCATCATGATGTGACTTCCCTCTGTCTTTTCTATGAATATTTTCTTGGCAGTTCTCCTCCTTGGTACCATGACTGCTTGAATTTAAGCGGACTGCTAGATTGGCTACTAAGTCTCATCATTTTACTGTTGAAAGTTCTATTCTAATTGTTTCTAATATTTCTTTCTTCTGGAATTTTGTTCTGGTTTCTTGTTTCCCTGCCACCTAGAATCAAAACTTCAAATGCAATGTCAATTGCCATAGTCTGTCTTCCTGAACCTTGTTCTTTTATTGTCCTTTCTCTTCACTAATGTCTTATTATCTTCAACTCCCAGTAATCCATTGTGTCTTAGTGGCATTATCATCTAACTTGAGGTGAAATAATTAAAAAATAAAAACAACAGTTTAGTAGTTGGATCTATCTTTACTCTAAACTACTTTATTTGAAACATTTTTAAGAGTATTAACTGTAGCCATTGGCTGACCATGTTCATAAATTGAAAACATTTCCATATATATGTATTCATTTAAACAAATAAACATCTTTAATAATGGCTAACAGATTAGCTGAAAGTGCTTAGATTTACAAAATTTGGATAGTTTTTACACACACTGTCCAGAAAAGAAATCATTGACTGAATGCAAGAAAAATTTAATAAAAACCTTAATTACAGTGCCCTGTCATTCATCTTTAATAAAACTTCTAGCTTTGGCTGGGTAAGTTTCAAATATTAAACTCAAGCCACAGGAAGCCATCACTCCCACAGGCAGTAAATCTCCTTTGGGAGGGAGCTGTAGTCATTACTTGGTGTCTGAGGTGTCCCAAAAAAGTAAGGTGCTGGGCAGCCTTGAGCAATATTTATACAGTATTGTCATTAAACACACTTTAAACCTCAACCTGTCTCACATTCAGTAGTATCTTATATATGTGTATATGTGTGTTTAAAAGTTCAGATAGAGTTTAGCTGCAAAAGAATAATATAATAGAAATAAATTCAACTATAACTTCAATCTAAAAATGCTACACTTATTAAAAGAGAAAATAACTTTCAAAAAAAAAATTCTCAAGAGTGCTGCTATCAAATTTGACCGAAATATAAATCTGTGCTCCAGATTTTTTCAAATAACTCCATTCCTGAAAGAATTACTCCATTCCCAAGTCAAGATTCATGGCTATAAAAATGTTAAAATGGTTACATTCATAACCTCATCTTATTTAAAATATGTAACACATACATTAAACCCAAACTAAAATATATTTGTATATAAATACTTGTGACAAAATATAATCCTTGCATTTGCCTTGATAAAGTCCCTCAGATGAAACATGTCAGCTAAGTTAAGTTTACCTTTTGTCTATATATATATATATATATATATATATATATATAGTGTTAAGTTGTGATGATGCTTAGTACCAAAACTGCTGTTTTTTTAGTGGCTTACTGATAAAGCAGGTTTTTTGTCATAAAATGCTTGATATTGAGAAGAAGTCAAACCTAATGACAAGAAGAAACCAATTCATTAAAAACCAATTAAGCAGACACCCATTCACTTGAGCTAAAAAGAAGTTAAGACAATAAGACGTTTGTCCATGTTTAAGAGAGTTCCTCTTTAATCCCGGTGGTCCTTGCAAATCTTTTCACAAATCTTCATTGCCAAGTTATTGTGGCTTGTTGGGCTAGAAAGAAAAACATGGAAAAACGTAGTCAAACATAAGGATCATGTCCACAAAGTTCTTGCTAAAATTCAAGAGTACGGTTTTAAACATAAAGAGACCAAATGTGATTTTTTCATGAAAAAAATCAAATATCTTGAACACATAATCGACAAGGATGATAGGAGACTGAATTTTGAAATAGCTACCACAATTAAAGACATGCTGGCACCCAATAATATCATTTCATTACAGAGCTTCTTTGAACTAGCAAATTGTTACCAGGCATTCATACGAAATAAGCATGATTTGTGTGCTCTCCTTAATGAATTATTAAAAAAGACAAGTCCTGGGTTTAGACAGCAGAATGCCAGCCGGCATTTGAAAAAATAAAGTAAACACTAATGTCAGACTTATTTCTTACACACTATGACCTGGATTTGGAAATCATTGTTCTAGCGATGCTAGTTCGTATGGCATTGGTGCATGCATTCTTCAGAAGATGACTGATGGAACAGTCAAATCGATAGCTCATGTGACAAGAGCTCTGCTTCCTGTGGAAAAAAATTATTTGCAGATTGAAAAAGAAACGCTTGGGATTATAATCACAGTTGCAAAGTTCCACCGTTATATTTATGGCTGACATCTCGTTCTACAGACAGACCACAAGCTATTACTCACCATTTCTAGCTCAAAGAAAGGTCTGCCTATGCACGCAGCCAACAGACTTCAGAGATGGGACACAATCCTGTTGAATTACAATTTCAAAATGGAGTACATGTCAACAAAAAAAAAATTAAGCCATGCGGAGGGATTGTCAAGAATAATTCCCAAGTACAAGGAACCACTGGAAGATACAGTGCTCGCCTCCCTTCAGTCTAAAGGAGAATTAAAAACTACCCTTTGTAATTCAGGAAGGGAAGATACAGTGACACTTGAACAAATAAAACAAGAGGCTCTTTGCAATGAGTATATCAAGTAAACAAAAGCTAAAATTGTTGAAAAGGACCAGCAAACTACGGACATTTTCTCAATAGAAGGCAAAGTGCTACTATACAGAGAACGCGTCGCGAGTCCGTTAACACTCCAGAAACGGATTCTGAAAGATTTTCATGCTGGCCATCCAGGAAGTACTAATATGAAAAGTTTAATGCACAGCTATGTCTGTTGGAAAAGTATGGATAGAGATATAGAAAATGTTGTCAGATCATGTAAAGGTTGTGCCTTAGTAGCCAAGGCACTTACTATTAAATTCAATCCCTGGCCAAAAATGAACCTAGCTTGGTCTAGAATTCACAGTGATTTCATGTTACCTCTAGAAGGATATTTCTATCTCATAGGAGTTGACAGTTTCTCAAAGTGGCCTGAAGTACACAGATGCAAAAACCCAATTTCAGAAATTGTTATAAAATTTCTTCATGAGCTGTTCGCTAGATTTGGAGTAGTAGACACCTTAGTGTCAGATAATGGAAGTCAGTTTATGCCTGCAGAATTTAGAGATGTCTGTAAAACATATCAAATCGAAAACATCACTACCAATCTTTATCATCCGAGGCTAAATGGATTAGCTGAGAGATTTGTAGATACTTTGAAGAGAGCTTTGAAAAAAGCTAGGGTTTCAAAGATTTCTTCAAGTATACAGAATTACACCAAATGACAAAACACCAGCTTCACAATCTCCAGCTGAGGAGATGTTTGTACGTCGGATAAGGTCTGTTTCCGAAACAGACGAAGCCAGAAAGAACAAACATCGTACCTACAAAATGATATAATCCAGGAGAAAAGGGTTTTTTTCAAAATGTTCAAAGACAACAAATCTTTTTGTGAGATGGGTATGATAATAAAAACAATTGGGAATATATAATAATGGGTCCACAATTCATGAATAAAAGACATCTAAATCAACTGAGGAAACACCTAACTGACGAGGCTGATAGCATGTTTCCTGAGGAAACAACTATGGATGTCATTCATGACACTTTTAATATTCCTACCCTTTAACAGATCCCAAAATACATTGTTCAAAGAGAAAAAAGAAAGCAACTAAGTTAATAGTGGTCAATCCTAAGCATAAAAGGTATTAAGACCACAGACAGATGAAAGTTTCAAAAGTTTCTACTGCAAACTTGATAACACAAGTCAGCCTCCGAACTTTATTATAAAAAGAAAAGAATTTTTTTCTGTAGACTCCTGCAGAGTTGAGATTTTAGGAGGGAGGGTGTTATGGTGCCCTATAAGAATGAACTCTTCCTCCATCAATAAATAATAACCTGAGTGATTTCTTGGGATGCAGCTATGAGGCAGTCTAGAAACAGTCGAGATGCAGCATAACTATACCATTTGGACTTACACTTCTGTTTCCTGAATACTGACACTTTACTTTGTATATATTGTTCTGTTATTCTAATATACTATTTGAACCTACCTTCCTGTTTCCATGCTTTTCTTCCTGGCCCAACAGGCCACAACAACTTGGTGACGAAGATTACTCCACAACTATATATATGAGGAAGTGAAAGAAGTTAGATTAAAAAAGCTACTGTTCATTGCATTTACTTTTATGAAAAGTGCTCAGTACAAAGTAGAGCCTAATATTTTAATTTTGCTATTACAATAGTTTATAAAAGCACTATAAAAGAACTATATAACTACACAAAAGAATTTGTTTCAGAACCTTATTGTTCTTCTTCAGGTGATATTTTAAAAACAAATCGTGAAAATTATTTATTTACAAAAGATAAAATTAATTCATGGTTGTTTATTTTTCTAAATAGCCATTAATTCATTTTATACTTTTTAAAATAAATCCTTTTCACCAGTATCAGATACGCAGAAGAAATGGTGCTGATAGCAGACACAAAGAAAAATGCAAGACCTTCTACAGAAGGTGGCAAAAGAAAGTGAGAAGAAAGGACTGAGCATAAACTTAAAGAAAACTAAATGTATGGCCATCAGCAAAAAGAGGAGTCCAATAAAAAAGTGCTGGATTGCTATGTGATATCTGTCCTTCTGTATGGAAGTGAATGTTGAACGATCTCATCAAGGATGAAGGAGAGGCTTGAGGCAGCAGAAATGTGATTTTACAGAAGAATGCTGGGGATACCATGGATGGAACGTGTGCAACGATGAGGTGTTGGAAAAGATGCAAACGAGAAGAAAACTCATAATTAACATCAGGAAGAGACAAATGAGGTTCCTGGGACACGCAATGAGGAAAGAGAGCCTGGAGAATTTAATACTCGCAGGTCGGATAGAGGAAAGGAAAGACGGGGGAAAGCAGCACGAGACGTACTTGTTAGGTCTGAGCAAATGGATGGCGGAGCGGGATTTAAAAGAGATACCAAGAGAAAAAATATTGAGTGCAACAAGAAATAGAGCCAAGTGGAAGTTGATGATCACCCATGTCCTGAAAGGACATGGCACATGAAGAAGACACATTTTGTCATGTATGCAATGGTGTCAAATGTGTTCATGAAATGGTTACAGAATTATTCTAAGTTGTTATCCCTTACAGTGGTTGAATTGTTATAAGAATGGAAAAGGGTTAAAATATAATAAAGTCAAACATGTGTAGGAGACCTAATAAGTGATACATCAGTTAACTAAAACAAATTAATTATCTGAAGATGGGAGAATCATTATATTAGTGCAAGGGGGTAGGTTATAGATTATTGGATCTAGTTATATTATAGTAGAAAATAAATTAACTATACTTTAGGGTATATATTAGACGATGATGACAGACAGAAGTTACTTCGTTATGTTTGTTAAGGAATTTAATAATTTGAAATTTTTCCTGTTTTTTCATATCTTTCATTTTACGGTAGAGGTTTGTATTTTTAAAATAATTTTTAATATTCTTTTTTGTGTATCTGAAGTTTTTGAATTTTGTTTTTTGCATGGTAATTTCTATGTGTACATTAAAGGTACAATTATGTCACTTTTGATTGCCAACAACTAATTTTATCTCACATCTGCAAGCTGTCAACACATTTCAAATACGGCAGACAGGTCAAAAAGTTCAACTCTGTGATTAAGAAATGGTTTTATTCTAAATTTCATGCTATAAATAAGTAATAATTGTGTAAATTAGATTAATTTAACATTAACTTAACTAATTTTCCAAAAATAATGTGTCACAAATGTACATTTTATTTTACAAGATTTTTAAACTGAGAATTAACTTTTGTCTACAAATGTGTCGATCACTTAAAAATGACTGAAAAATTGAAAGATTAAAAAAAAATCTCAAAATTTTAGATTCCAATCAGTATCACTCTTGTTTGAAATAAACCAGAGTATTTTGCTTATGGGAAATAGTAAATTTAATAATTTAACTTTCATTTAAAACTAAAATAAAAGTTTCAAGAAAACTATTTGATTTTTAAAAATTCAATTTAAAAGTTAGTTATCAAAAATGAGTGGTGGTACCTAGATTAATACCTTCCAAAAGGGTATTTGTGTGTAAGTGAATGCAACAAATTCAACTGGAATTCAAACCTGGCTCTTTGATTTCTCATTCTGAGCTGATATCCATTACACCACTATGCACCTAATAAGTTTATTAAAAACTGTACTTTCAATAATGAGACATATTTTGGCTGGTTCACAGTGTCATTATGGGAATAATTATGTACATATATATATAAAGGCTGATTTTTATTACTTCAAATGTTATTTTTTGTAGATACCTATATTTCAGTAGACGCCCCATTTATTTTAAACACTATTTTATCTTGTCTACCAGCCTGCACATTTAAATAAACTTATAGAAAATATACCCTCTGGCAGGATTCGAACTTGCATTCCCCTTAGCAGAATAAATTGGATTTGAGAAAATCTGAATGAGTGAATTTGCTTTCAAGGCAAATAGAAACTTATTTTATCGTAAAGGTCATTGTAGCTGACAGGTCAAAGCATGCTGGATCAAATGGTGATTTCTTCTACAAGGAGGCAAGGACACAAGTTCAAATCTTCCTGGAGGGCAAATATTTTTTTAATAAGTTTTCTCAAATGTGTAGGCTGGTAAACAAAATGAAATACTGTTTAAAATAAACTAAATGTCTACTCAAATACAGGTATCCAGTATACATAATTTTTGAAGTAATAAAAATATGTTGGATTAACAAATAAAAGGCATTAGTTCTTTAAAAGGCTGATTATGCATTAACAATGGAGGCTGTTTTGTTCTGAGAAAATTTAGCCTTACATTAGTTTATAAATGATTAAAACTACATTAACATTACTTTTTTTTCTCCTGCATTTTTTTCTCAAATGCAGTAACCATATTATTAATTTCGCTCATAGGTGTTTTCTGTTGCCATAGCAGGATATGACAACAAAACTAAGAAATTCAAACAAATTCAAATTCAGTGGTAGAATAAACTTTTTGCACAGCAAATACAGCACAATAAAGATTAAAATAGATAAAAGCTAGATATAACATTGTATAAGACAAGATCAAACACTCACCAAGCAGAGGCTAATGCTACACAATATCATTCCATAAATGTCATATTTGGTCATTTTTGTCATCATTCTTGAACTCATAGCTTTTACTGCACTATGATATTGTCTGACAAGTGACAGTCCGTGCTGGTGCCATGCTTGGTTGTTGATGTCACTGATATTTAGCCACGAGATGTGATGTTGCACAGCCAACTCAAACAAAAGATAACCAGCATCTGAATAAGGCAAAGAATAAGCTATTAATCAAGATAAACTTTACAATATGCAAAAAAAAAAAGGTGGGGATTTCTGGAATCTCTACTACAAAATACGGAAATCAAGTAAGCTGATATTTTCAGCTATGTCCTAAACCAAAAATAAATGTTTTGCAATCATTGTTTTAATTCCGAAATCACACTGGAGTGACAGTATTTTATTTTTTTATAAAAAAATAATAGTTCAAGTAAGGCAAGATATTGCTTACCCACATTAACATTAGGGGATGTTGAATTAGATAGTTTTTCACATCAAGTCATTTTTAATATTTTTTTATTTTATTCTGAGAATGCTTTTTGGACAGATGGTTTTTAGATACAAATACTTTTAATTGGCAAACAAATATTTTGTGGAATTTCTTGTGTATTTTGTATCTAAAAGTAATGGTTAAATATCCAAAACATTACTTTATATATAAACTATAAAAATCTATTTGTTTGGAATGAAATTTCTGTCTGGTTTTATTGTGTATATTACAAATAAAGATGATAATGCTTATAGAAATGGAAATATCATGTTCTACCTCTTTCCTTGATGCCAACACTATGCCATCCAAATAATTCTGCAAAACTCTAAGCAAGTGATAATCAGAAGGAGCCATGTCAGGAGAATATAGAGGATAAAGCAATTTTTCCCAATTGAGTTCCTCTAAAAAATCTTTAGTCAGTTGTGCAGTGTAAAGACAAGCATTATCATGATGGAAAATGACTTCCTTTCTGTTGATTAAAGACAAATGTTTTTTGTCCAAAATTTCAATCAAATGATGAATTTGTTGGCAGTAAAGATCAGCACTGTTTGATTACTGTTTAACAGTTCATAATGGGCGATTCGTTGAATATCCTACCATACACTCTTAACGTTATGGTTAAGGATCATTACCAGTAACAGGCCTGTCAAAAAAGGACATTTAAAATTGTCGTGTAACGAATGACTTGCAACAATGAATACATTGTTCACGATTCTCTGGAGATCGGTTGTGAATGATCCATTTTCTAACTAAACCTGCGGTTAATACTGCAACTATTTCAAGAAAAGTTTACAGTTTCTGGGAGAGAATACATAATCTGAAATGATTAGTATTTGAACGAGACCAGTACACTCAACCCCTCTGTCATGTTGACTTGTGACTTTATGTTAGTACAACAATCAATGGCTTCTGAACAGCTTTATCTACCCAATTTCAATCACTAGGCTTGTGTCACCCCCATGGTATCATTTTCAGACACTTCCCAATATCATTATATGCTAGAAATTTCTCACAAGGCCAATATCATTTTCATCCCCTAGATCATGGTCAGAATATAAACATTTTAACAAAATGGCCATTAGCATTTAATATTATTAGTATTATAAAGTTACATTACGTTCAAATACTGGTGGTCGATGATGAGAAAACATTATTTTATTAGAAGCTTCAATTTTGAATATAAGGCACTGGGGATAATTTTTTTTTAAAGAAAAAAAAAACAAGAGGCAGTCTTATGAACTATCAAACAGTATAAATCTTTAATATGCGCAGATAAATTTCTTTTTCAAATAATTTTAAAAAAGTAAAAAATGTAAAGAGGAATTCAAGCTGAAAATATTTCTATGTATCTGATAAATAGTGTGACTTTTTCATTTTTCTATCCATAACAAATATACTCAGCCATCAGGCAATATTAAGCAACTTCATCTCATTACTAATTAATGAGAAAGTCTGTTATGATAATACACGAAATGCTCAGTACCACTCAAAGTGAACAAATGATGTCACCATAACAGAATTAAAAAAAACAAATAAAGTATCTATTTTAAATAATACTTACATAAAAAGGTTATTTAGTTTCTTTTCTAAAAAAAAAAGTATTCATGTCTCAAATAAAAATTAAATATAAAATATCTATATGAATTTTTTTTCCCCTGGTAACAACTTGAGGTGTGACAATTTAACTCTTGGAACAGCCTTTTGAAAAAACAAAGTTTGCTTACTGGTCACTGTTGGTTGATACCAACTTCAAAGTACTACCCTCGTGAAGCCACGTGCACTTCCCAGCTGTAGAATTCCCTTCTATATACTTGCTTCCCTGGCAGCTACAATCTCCAGGAATTTAAATGTCAGGTCAATAAACATCTCCTATCTCACTAACATCCTTTCTCTCAAGCTCTTTTTTCCATCTACTCCACCCCTATTACACCAGTATTCTTATCATTCTATTACCCTCCTCCTGACACCCCCTGTAACCTACCCCTCTTTCTCATCACTTTCCCCTATGTAACCCCCTGTTCAACAGTGGCAGTAAAACTGCCTTGCTTGGGGTGAAATGATTATAAAAAAAAAATTACTCGAAACATTGTTGGAATTTGTTTTCCAGAATACCATTCAATACTGGAGTTGTGTGTTGTTGGATGTCAGCAAACCTTTGCCAATTTTTCAAGTCACCAATACTGACAGACAGGGAGGATTCTAAATCAGTGGAAGGAAGTGGATAGCCCATTTTTGTAAGGAATTTCTTAGCCAGAAAGTCAAACTCCTAGGCCTCATCTTTCTCATTCCTAAATCCTGTGTTAGAGTCTGCCGCACTGCTTCTCCAATTCAGATTCAGTTTTTCTGACATCACTTGCACCCTTAATCTTCAATCCAAATACATCATTGTTCACATACTGCCCACATTTTCTGTGCTTTTTGATACAGTTTCTTACATCTCCATACTCATCTTATTGTCCCTCCTTGAATTACATGGGACACTCAAATACACTTGAATTTCTTCATAGTATGTTTAACAGAAGCCATTTTTAATACAGTTATGGCTTCACTAGCACTTTTACCAATCTTCACCCAAATATTGATGTTGATCCTGTAGTGCAGGTCATCACCCACCAAAAGCTATTTTTGATGTAAGCTAATTGATAACAAATATTTATTATAATATAATTGCGACTAATCAACATGAAAAAAATTGGTGCAAATCAATGCACAAGTAAATGCAAAAGAAAAATTAAATTAAAATAAAACTTTATTCTAAATTTAAATGAAGAAAAGGACTAATTAGTGGGAGAGTTAAAATTCAATGTCAGACTTAATGTTACTGAAACATACAAATATCGCCACATGAAATAATATCAATTCTGTTTCTTCCGCAAAATGTCTTTAACAGTACTAAATCCAGTTTCGACAAGATATAATGTTGGGAAACACAAAAGGATTTTTGACATTTGTGGTCACAAATTGGGATATCGTGATTTTGCAGTATTTGACTGCCAAAATTCAGACGACATTTCTTTTTTAACTTAATT
Source organism: Ascarosepion bandense (assembly GCA_037127315.1). Classification (NCBI taxonomy): domain Eukaryota; kingdom Metazoa; phylum Mollusca; class Cephalopoda; order Sepiida; family Sepiidae; genus Ascarosepion; species Ascarosepion bandense. Next base: position 1,158,009 of record JBBBDQ010001079.1, read on the forward strand.
TGAAATTCATCATTACATTTCATCTCAATGACTTTCTTCTGGATATTTCCATGTGCACTGTAAGAATCACAATAAATGGGTTAATGATCCATGGATGAATAGGGAAGTTAAATAAATCAGCAAATCTGATTTCTAAAACATTTTTAAATGCAGGCAAGGTCACAATAAATACCATTTGAGCTTGAATTCCACTGGCTAAATCTGAGCGTCCTTTTGTTCACAAGAATACAATTCTTGTATTAAATAAGTACAAATCTTTCCAAGCAATTGCCTTTAGATAGCCAATGGATATCCATATGTAAAAGTCTTATATATTGTTCATCAGCATTGACACAAAAATTTTGTAAAAGATCATATTTATTGTTAGATTTTGTTCGTTTTATAACAGTGTTCAATGACTGATTAAGAATAAGGCTTATATTTTTAGCGACAAGCTGAAGCCTGTCTAGAACACAGTGTATAACTAGAACGTCAGGAGACAACTTTTTTCAAATGAGATATAAATCATTAGCAACACTTGAAACAAGATTTTCACAATATGGAATGTCTTTTTCTTCAAAAAACGTTTTAACTACAAAAAAATATGGAAGCTCCTGTTGTATCAATCTCCAGCAGTTTTAAAAACAATAAATCTTGTAAAGCACAGTTTCTATCAAAATATTATATGTATATATATATATATATATATATATATATATATCTCATTAAAAGTACCTTATTGTCAATAACTGAGCTTTCAGTAATTTTAACAAAAAAAATTGTTTTTTTTAGTCTGTGAATCAATATGTCTTTGATATGACTGGACATTTCATCAATTCTCCTCCAGATAGAATCATTACTCAAAGGTAGAGCTTTTGTAACAAATGAACGACTCTTGATTCATAACTTTTGATATTACGGCTTCTACTGCAAGTACAATAATCTTTTCATCTCCTGTATGTGCACTACCTGTTTTTTACAATTATTTCTGCAATTTTGTAGGAAGCAATCAGTTCCCATTCATTAATTTTTGTCTGCTTCATAAAAAATGATTTAACAGCACTACTATTTTCAAAATCAGTTTTCCATCCCTCAAAATATTTTATAGGGCTCACTGACATTTTCAGGGTGTTTTCTTCTCATGTGGTCAGAGAGTTGAGAGGGCTTCATGGCTTCATTGGAAAAAGACTGATGACGCATGAAACAAAAATTACCACTTTAGCTCTGTAGGGTTCTTGATAAAACTGTATCGTAAGTACTCATCAATATACAGTTGACACTACATTTTCATCGAACTTGCCATAAAAAGTGGGTGCAAGCAAATGCAAATTAGTGAACACCAAACTGACTATTATATTTGTGTCCAACGGTTAAGAAAAAGAATGTGAAGCTCAAGAGAAAAAGAAAAAAGTGAATGCATGTGTATACTAAACAAACATACATTTAACTGTCACCTCAAGCGTCTATTTCTCATACATGTAATTTGCATCAGTTACATCACAACAGAAGCATAGTTATTATTTGAATTGAAAAAAAAATGTTGTTAACATAGTGGCTGATTGAATACTGCATTTTTCACCCACAAAATCTGATTTCACCCTCAAGGGGATGATTTGTCCCAGGTTGTAAACCACTGCCATAGTGTAAAATAATGCCCATTGTCACTAAGCCACACATTCAAATAGTCACAAAACCACTCTCGCAGCAGATCCCACTTTCAACTTGTTCACTTGTTTTTTTTTTTTTTCCATAGATTCATTGCTCCAGATTCCTTTCACTCATTTTTTGACAAAAGTAGAATGACGACTTCTACTGTTTAACAACAAATGACTCATTTGGTCTGTGTTCCAAGAAAGTGGAAATTGAAACATGTCAGGACATGCTTAGGTACAAGAGCTTGCCTGACTTATTCCTCCAGTGACATGCTACAGTCATTCTGGAAATCAGACTGTCACATCTTATTTTGAATTATGAAATCTCCTTTAATTACAGTTCTATAATTATAAACATATTCTATAATAATAAAAGAAAAATTGTAAAAGTTAATGAAAAGACAAATTAATTAAAAACTAACCAGCTTGCCATTTGGGATTATTTTGTTTGAGAACAGAAGCAACTTGGTGTGCATTAAAATACATTGCTCTGACTGCATCCTTTGTTGATCCATATGTTAAAAATATCTCTGGAATTGCAGTACCAAGATTATTTCTAGGAATTGGTATTCCAAAAGCCAATGCAAGTGTAGGTGTGATATCAATCTGATCAATTACAGGTGATTGTGATAAGTACGCCTGACTGTAACCTGAAAGTATAATTTATGGTTGGAAATTAGCATGCAATAAAAAAAAACTGCTACTGTTGTCTTAAAACATTTTTTACATTTGTATATGCATTAACAATTACATCAAACTTGAAAGTAAATCAAGTTTGGCAGTGAAAGAAACAGTTATGCTTAGCATTCATTAGAACTTGAAAATTATCCACCATGGAATTGTTTTATGTTGTAATCCTTGAGGCAATATTCATTAAAAAAACTTAAGCTGTCAATTAATAGAATCAGCTATGAATACTATAGTAATGTTCTAAAATTTTAATAAAAAGAACAGTTTTTTCATGCTTTAATACATGCATGACCATGACATCACAACATAAAAAAATTCCATAGTGAATAATTTTCACATTCTAATGAACACTAAACATAACTGTCAACTGTTACATTTGAAGCAAAAGAAAAATTTACAGTAATTTTTAGCAACACAGTTTCACATTTATTTTTTGTTACAACCTACACCCCTGAAGATGATCTCAGGAGATTGAAAGTACTTGGGAATATCAAGAAATGGGTAATATCATCAACTGTAAAAGTTACAGTACATTTATTACATCTTTCAGTTATAATACGCAAAAGATTATCCACGAGTATGAACAGATTTTATTAAAAATAAGCAGATATAATGTTTGCAATTTATTTAATGTGACATGCCTAAAAAAGAATTTGCTGCCTAAATACACAAATATATAAGGAAAATGAAACCCCTAGCTACAGCAACATTAATTCTAACCACTCTAATGCCATTATAAAACAAATACAGAAGACAGTTAATACTAAAACTAGGCAATTATATTAAAACCTTAGGGTCTTTAGCAATAACAAAAAACATATTAAAAAGCCCTCCAGAGTAGCAGATATAAAGATAAATTAACTTATTTAACGCCCACTAATATATCCGAATCACAGAAGGCTAGAGGTAAACATAGAAAAACGAAGATTATATGGTTCAACCTCCCTGTTCTGTAGACTATCAATTGGGACATTGGGAAGTTCTTTCTTAAATTAATAAGTAAACATTTTCATAACAATAACCCCCTGAGTAAAATATTCAATAGAAAAACTATTAAGATTAGCTATTTCTAGACTGATAATATGTACAACATCATTAGCTCCCACAATAACCAAATTTTGAAGTATTTCAGAGAATCTAATACAGAACACGAGATTACATCATTCTATAATTGCAGATCCAGAGAAAAGTGCCTGGTTGAAGGTAAATGTAGAGCTACAAATGTGATCTATCAAGCTACCATCTTCCCTAAAGAAAACAAGGAAAAATATAATGTGTACAACGGAATTTTGGTGGGAATTTAGAAACAATGATTTTATAAGCACAGGCACTCCTTTATTAACTCTAATTTATGGGATCAGGCAGCCCTCTCCTGAAAATACTGGAAATTAAAGGAAGCAGGCCTAACCCCACAGATAAAGTGGAAGATGATAGACATGGCACATACTTCTAATAGTTCTAGGTGATAGATGTAATCTATGTTTAACAGAAAAAAAATTAGAATTTTGAAATTTCGATATCAGAATGTACTTCTGAATAAACGTAATGAATTTATTAGCATCTGTCATCACCATAGTAAATTTAAATTTCACTAATTATATCCGTCTTTCATATATACATAATAGATTTTGCCTACTCCTATATAGATTAGATTTTTAATTTGGTGAATCTGTAGCTTTTTCCCTCTTACCTACAACCAGTAACCCAATGGTCAAACCACCTTCCTTCAACTACCAAAAGAAATTACTACGGCAAATTTTCGCTTTAACTCCCGACGGCTTTTCCCCTTCAGATTTATCCAAAATAGCATTCATCTCTGTACAAATGTATCTGCTGAACTCAAATCAACTGTTAGTTATTAAAGAAACTTACCTTTTTTAATGTAAATGTCCATAAAAAAACGAACTATATCTTGCACTTTTTCTCTCTCGTAACTCTCACAAAGTCATGTAATTAACTGCAGAATGACTATTTCGGATGAGTTATTTCCGCCTGTTTACTTCTGGTTAGGAAAGTAATGCGCTTTTTTTTTTTTTGTATTCCTCAACCAGCACATAGATGTGAAATAATGTCATTATGACTTTTCTGTTTTTAATCCAATCGGGATTCAGGATTTGCTTTTCACACTGACTTGTTAATAGTCTCTGAATCCACTTTTGTGGATGTGCAATTTTACTTTGGGTTTTTCCCAAATGTTTTTAGTCATGGTCTGGGTTTTTCCAAAATGTTTTTAATTCTTAATTTCTTATCCACCACAAGAAAGCATACTAACAAGCTTTTGTAAAGATCTTTTGTTTCATTTAAATCATCAGGGAAATATTTTGAAACCATAAACTTGAAAATGTAAATACTGGTTTATTTAGAATTTTCAGAGAGAGAACATAACTTTTTGGTGATTGTAGTCTGAAAGATTACACAATAAATGCAATGTTAATTGTAAAAGTAACAATGAATCAGTCTTTCATTAAGTCAGGATAGTGAAGACCAATACTTGACCCTTTCCCTTACTTTTTCAAATTAGTGCCATGTTTTTTTGTATTGTATATGTTGGCTCTTCAATATGGCAGTGAATGTTGGACAATATCTTCGAAGATAAAGGAAAAACTTGAAGCAACTGAAATGTGGTTCTACAGAAGGATGCTGCGAATATCATGGGTCGAGCATGTGAGCAATGATGAGGTTTTGGAAAGGATGGAGATGAAAAGGAAATACTGAGCATCAGGAAGAGACAACTGAAGTTCCTGGGACATGCAATGAGGAAGGAGGGCTTGAAGAACCTGTTACTAAGAGGCCAGATAGAGGGAAAAAAAGACAAAGGAAAGCAATGGATAGCATATTTGAAGGACCTGATCAGGTGGATGACAGAACAAGGGTTACATGGTGTAACAGAAGAAAGCATGCTAAGAGCCACCAGGGACAGGGAGATGTGAAAAGCCATGATCGTCTACATCCTCAAAGGACAGGGCACATAGACGAATACAGAAATAAATAATGCTATACGAGAGTGGACTAAAAAGTTCATAAGCTGACTATGAAGGAGTGATGATAGAACTGTGAAATCTTGCATGCATTCATTTCAACCTTTTTTTATTAATAACTGTATTATTTCTTTCCAGGTACGAGGGAGGGCTGAAAAGTTCATAGGCTGACTATGAAGGAGCGATGCTAGAACTGTGAAATCTTGCATGCATTCATTTCAACTCTTCTTATTAATAACTGCATTGTTTCTTTCCAGGTAAACTAACATTTGACTGTTCAAAGAAGACAACAAAAGAAACTAGTAGCAACTTCCTTTGAAAATGGACAAAATTTGGTGTTGTGGTATTCTCAATTAACTGCAGCATAAGAGTTTAGTTCCTGCAAGCATTCATATGTTTGACATGTTTGCTATGTTAAGGGATGATGTCTCAACTTTATCAACAGTGCAAAAGTGGGCAATTGAATTTAGGAGGGGAAGAGAATTTCAAAGATGACCTAAGGTCTGTATGTCCTGCAACTGCCACCACTGAGGAAAAAATTGATCATGTTCACCACATGACTGGCAGGCGATTGACTATAAATCAAATAGTCGATGCTATTAACTTAAGTGATGAGTGAGTTGAGAATATTTTGTACCATAAACTTGGCATGACAAAGGATTATGCTCAGTCTTCTGACACCTGATCAAAAGCATAACAGACTGATCACGTCACAGGAAAATCGGACATTGTTTGAGGCAGATCTAGCTGGTTTCTTAACTGGGACGAGTGTTGGGTTTATAATTTTCAGCCAGAGACAAAGAGACAATCCATGCAGTGGAAACATCCCTTCTCATTTGTTCCAAAAGTCAGTGATGTTTCATATGCAGGAAAAATAATGGCCTGAATTTTTGGCATTGTGTTTAGTGACTCTCTTGAAAAGGGCTGCACCACCAATGGAAAGTTTTTGCTGAGACAATTATGAAAGGCTATCAACACCAATCCAGTTAAATTCCTTGCATTCACTTCTGCACAAATACCCTTGGGAAAGGTATTAATCTGTCTCTTCCCTCCAGTTATGGGTTAAATAACAGAACAGATTAGGTTCTATATCCTTGGCTGGCAACTAGTCTACCGCAGAAAGCAATGGTAACCTACTGCAGGATAATCTTCTGCCCAGTCAGTCATGCCTCTTTTGAGACATGATCGCCAAAGCGTGTATCATGTATGGCACATAACTGACTGATCAAGACCAAACTCTCAAGAAAACTGACAAAAGGGGTCTTGTTTCATCAGGACAATGCTCCAGCGCATGAGTCCTTGGTTTTAGTGGCTGCTGTGCATTGACTGTGGCTTTGAACTGGTTGATCACCTTTCCTATTCTCCTGATTTGACTCTGCAGTTATTAATAAGAAGTGTTGAAATTAATGCATACAAGATTTAACAACTCTCGTATCACTCCTTCATAGTCAGTCTATGAATCTTTCAGTCCACCCTTATATTAGGATAGATGTCAATCTATAAGATTGTGTCATTATCATCATTATTAGTTATCCTTTACAATTTGTCATTCTTATTATCACAATGTTTCAACCATTGTGCCCTCTAAACTTCTTCAGGCATCTATCAATCTGGATAATCTTCAGGGAAATTCAAACAATTTATTTAATCTATGAGAGTTGTTTTTATTCTGCTGTCTATGTCAAGTGTCTTGGTTAATTGTCCTTTTAGTATTTACTTTAGACTATTCTATAACTATGCTCTGCTACCAGTAAATACTACTTCTTTTATGAGGGATTTCTTAAAGTAGTGGAGGAATACAGTCATGAGATTTGAAAATTTGATTATAACATTTGGTGTGAATTTACTGAATTACCAAAAGAGAAAATGGCAATAGAAATCAAAAGTGTCAGAATTAGTGCCATTTCTTCAGAAGATTGGGTTACTGATTTTTATTTCTTACATTTAATCATTTCATTTAAAGTAGGGCAATAAAGCCACTGAGGCACAAGGAGTTACTGAATGTGAAAGAATAAGCAAAAGAAAAACATTATTAAGGTGAGGAAACAATAAAAAAATAAAAATTAAGAAAATGAAAGTTAACGAATGACATTACATTTAAATTTTTGAAGATCAAAGTTGATTAAGAAGCAAGAAGCTGGAAGAGAAATCCACAGATGAGGAGTATGAGAAAAGAAACTGTTTACATAGAATTTTAACTGTAAAATGATGAGATATTATATATATATATATATATATTGTAATGTTTGTTACAATGGTTTATAAAATCATAGTATCACTACACAAAAATTTTCGCGTTTCGGTGATACATTTGCCCCTCTTCTGGTTATGAGTTTAAATGAAAAATAAATGGTGAAAACGATTTATTTTTGGTAATATGATATGTAAATGAATGTGGTGGGAGTGTAGTACGATTTAGCCAGCAGTTTGTAGCCATAGTGATACAGCCTTGGGTTAGGAGAAGGGTGCGGTGTAGCTTAGTTTTGGACAGGTCACTTTTTAGTTTTGTCTGGGTCTTCTCTGTGTAAACAGTGTAAATGTTTCTTGGGACTTGCTATCATTTGTCTCTAGTTCTTTGTTTTCCATTCATAGTTTTTTTTTTCCCCCTAAATTTGTGTTTTTTTTTTTTTTTTGCTTTCCATCACTCATTTCATGGTTTATTTTATTCTAAGTTTGAATCTCCCGATGAGGCCTGAAGAGTGTGAGCAAAACCAGTTGCTTCATTTTTGGAATATCTAGTAATATTGTTACACACTTTTATTTTCATATGTTTGTTTATTTACCTGCAAATTCAGACATGCATTGTTGACCAAAGAATGGAGAAAAATTCTTGTCCAGGAGAAAAGGTTAGTAAAGGGAGGGGTGAGGAATGCTGGTTACAATAGGCTCAAGCTGAGGAGAACCGTAGTAGTAATGGTAAACTCCCGATGGCTTTTCCCCTTCAAATTTATCCAAAAAAGCCGGTCACATGACCAGATTTAATTACTTAAGGACATTCTGTGACCGGTCAATAAAGTCAGATGGGAGCCGCAAAACAACTAAAATATAACTTCAATTTCAAATCGACCTGGAGATAAGGTCAGGTCGTATCTTGTTCTCTTTTTTCTTCTTTCTCATGTGCTGATACCTTTTACTTCTTCTCCGTCCAAAGACATTCCTACCGAATACATACATACTCTTTCAACAATTACTACTACAAACATTTTCTACAAATCTTGATACCCATAACTTTATCATTGACCATGAACTTGACCCTTAACTTCTTAATAATGTTTCTAATTGCAAATTAACTTCTACAACTTGTGTTATTCTTTCCTTTTAATAAATTTCTATTTTAAAATGCAAAATGTATATTTTATTCTCACACAATTCCACATATTCCAACCTGCTGACAAACAACCTTCTGATGAAAATCTTCTGATAATTCTGGATAAAACTTGTAAGCTGTAGGGAGTTTGGTTATGTATGACACAAGGCCGAATCAAAGAAACATTAACCAGCTCCCTACAGCTTCATTCCCACCAAAAAACAGCAAAAGAATTAAAAATAGTCTAACAGCCACATCACACTGAAAGCTGGGTTCCTGTATGATCACTGAAGTTAAGCAATGTCAGGCATGGTCAGTACCTAGATGGGTAACCACTTGGGAATATCAGGGGCTGTAAGTTTGGATGTGCAGATTGTGTAATGGATAATGGCTTGGAATTGTTAATCGGAGACCCAAGTTCAAATTCCTGCTGGTTTTGTTGTGTTAACTTATGTGCAGATAACTTTGAGAAAGGTAGGAATATACCTCTTCTCCCCCTAGCTACGAGTTAATTAGTAAGACTTGTATTACTAAATCATTATTATCACAAAAAAAAAAAGAAAAAAAAAACAATCTTACAATCTGAAATAATTTCTGGCTTTACATAACATGCAAAGGGTTGATAAATCATAAAAAATTAATCTATCCTTAAAAAAAAACAAACATTATGAGACTTGGCATTAATGTAAGAATTAGTCGACAAGAAAAGTAAGATGATAGAAGAAAGCACTACCAAATTGGCGTGCAATTAAGATCATGTTTGACGACAGTGAAGAGAACAGAATAAAATAACAAAAGCACAACAGGTAAAAAAAAATGAAATGATACAAGGAAATTCTGAAGAAAAATAAGGGAAAAAATTCATTCCACCCACAGATAGAAGAATTTATTTTATTTGATCTAAGGGAGAAGGGAAAGGATAAGTGAGAAGAAAAAAATATGTTTTTTTTTTTTTTTTTAATCATATCACCCCAAGCAAGGCGAAAATGCCACTGATGTGCAGGGGGCTATGTAAGAGTGAAAAGATTGGAAAAGAGAAAAACCGGAAACCACAACCTGAACAGGAAACAAGGGATAAACCTCTTCACCTGCTCAATAAAAAAATAAGCAAATATTTTATTTAATACATATACACATATACAATTACATATATGTGCATCTGTGCAGCTTAAGCTTAAGCATATAGAATATATATTATTATATATTCAAACAAAGAAAACATTCTATAAACCCAAGCAACCATAATACTCCAAAAATAGAAAAAAAATAACTTCCCCATTTAAGCACTAGTTTATTAAAAAGTGCACTTGTGCCTGTGTGCACATGTTTATATGCATATATGTGCATGTGCATATACATATATAAGTACATACATGAATTTAGAATACCACCAAATCAAATAAGAAAACAATATAGTAGCCTTGTGAAGATATAGTGTGTGTGTGTGTGTACACACAAAGTTTAGGATGGATAAATTGTCATAAATTATACAAAAATAAAAATAACACCAACATTTCATTTTAACAGATATTTTTATCAAAATTACACACAAAAAAAAAAAAGAGCTATTGGCTTCAACTACCACCTTGACAATTTCAGAATCTCCTGCATTTCTGCTAGACGGTCTTGTTTAATTTAGCAAATGCTGCCATAATCTTTGCCTTTAGATGACTTTTGGTGTTACAAGGCATTCTGTTGGTCCTTCATTCAACTGTGTCCCACATATAATAATCAAAGGAGTTGTAGTCTGAAGAGTTAGGTGGACAAATGTAAGGGGTGATGTAGTTGCAGAAATTGACCAACAGTCATGACTGGGTTCTCCTCATATATATATATATATATATATATATATATATATATATATATATATATATATTCCTCCTGTTGCCTTCATCGAGAGACAATAGTGAGGCAGTGTCAGCTCAGTTCATTCTGTTTACTACCAGTCATTAAAATTTACTACCAGTTAGCTCTTGCCATGTATTTGCTCTTCAACAGTGCCTCATTTTATTTTTTGCAATAATTATGTCATTGAGTAGTGAAGAATAGATATATGAAATTATTTGTTTGAACATTATTTTTTTTATCAATACTCATATTTAAGTAGATATTCTGTTTATAATCAAACAGCATATATATTTATTTCTACCGGCATGAGTATTCACAATAAATTTTTGTTATGAAAATGTGTGCCGAATGAAACACATTTTTGTAACAAAAAATAATGTTCAAACAAATAATCTCAAATTGTCAGTTGTTTGTAACCATTTCATTAATCTTCGTTATATATATATATATATATATATACTCTCTGTTATAGTAAAGACTTTATGTGTTTTTATAAATATATATTTCCCTCCTGTCATGATCAGGAATTTGGATTATTTTTTTCTTGTCTTAATATAAGATATTCAGTTGTAGGTACATCAATATATATGTTGCTATCATGGGTCCACTTTGTGTGTGTGTGTGTGTATACATTATATATATATATATATATTTTTTTTTTCTCAAACTACAAAAAAAAAACCATTCATGTGGATGGTGCAGAGTCCTGTTGCCAGAAAGGGCCATCCAGCAGCAGGGGCAGACTGAGCCATCAGTCAATCGGACCATGCCCGAGGGCCTGGCACTGCAAGGGGGCCCACCTAGCTGCCAATAAAATTATCAAGGATGTCCTTGTTATACACTCTAATACATGCAGTCTGACTCTGGTCACTCAGCTGCACATCATAGTGTGCGTGTTTCTCATACATGGGCGTAGCTGACTCCTTTTAATTTTGCCGCACCCCTTGCCTGACTGAAGGGAAGATCCAATAAATCATTTTTAACCTTCCAAGAATATTCAAATGATTATAAACCTGGCGCCTCTGTAGTGTGTAGTACCGGTTCTTCAGTCCTCCTGCTCCCATCCAAAAGCCACTAACATCTGATTGTTAGAATTTGTAAAGAAAGGACACCTTTTTCCTAACTCCTGTCTGTTGCCAAGTAAGTTAAAATATTGATTATATTGATTATTTTGTTTACATCTATAATTATGCTAATTTGATAAAAATATTGAGGATTTATAGTAAATTTAAATTTGCATAATGTGATTTCTTTAGTCAAAGTTTTTAAAATTTCAATAAAGTGCTTTAATGCGAATTCAAGCAGAATATTTTTTTAAATCCAATATTGTTTTCAAATTGACGAAGGGCTTAACAGTGAATTTATGCCAGTGCCAGATATATACGGATCTTACAACATTCTTCTAAAACAGTTGATATAATTTCAGTTGATTGGATTTTTTTATATGTGCAGTGTCTCTGGTCTTGCTCTAGACATTTTTTACATATTTAGTCAAAAGGTCTTGTCACTGTGTTTTGGAAGGCTTAAAAAAACGTTTAGAAAAAAAATTAAAGTGAAAATTATGACTTCTTAATCCATACACTTTGAATAAAAGAAAATAAACTTAAAAATAAATAAATAAACGGAAATTTTATTTATAAATACTTGAAATTATAAATTAAAAATGTAAACTTTCGAATTTAGCTCACATATTTTTTATTAATTAATTTATGAAAAGACAAGAAATTAAATTTAAAAAAAAAAAGAAAAAATCAATCCAAAGGCAATAAAATGCCATTATTTTGTCAGTTAATCATTAATGAACAAAAATGTAATAATAAAAAAATTACTTTTGTATGATATTAATTTGTAAAAATTCCAAATATATTCGAGATGGTTTAACTAACTTACAAAAATTCTATCTCCCTCTCATTATACAAATGATTTGTGCCCCTAGGTGCAGATGTGAGCGAGTGCTGTGAAATCTATGCATAATTTCCATCAGAATAAAAGAATAATTCGCAAAAGTTCATAGTTTCTGGAAGAGGATGACACTGATAATGTCACCACCTTAATAAATCCGGGCAACTTTCTCTGTGCCTGGTGTTTTTTAGCATCCGCTATGGCCCTGGTCTCATATATTTTTTTTTTTTTTTTTTTTAATCACATCACCCCAAGCAAGGCGGTAAGGCCACTGGTGTGCAGGGGGCTTCGTAAGAGTGAATAGATTGGAAAAGAGAAAGCCGGAAACCACATCCTAAACAGGGAACAAGGGATGAGCCTCTACACCTGTTCAATAGATGTGGGTGGAGTGTGAACCGGGCGATAGTTTAGTCTATCTATGTTACTGCTTCTATGGGCTTATATACATGGATTAGTAATAGTGTAGTATATAATATATACATGGATTAGTAATAATATTAATATGGATTAGTGTATTTATATTAAACAAAGATTATTCTTTTTATCTTTACCAGGTAGCTAAACCCTATTTAATGGTGTCTGACTACAAGCATAAAAGTAGTGCTCAAAAGAGACAAAAGAAAAAGGAAACAATATTCAAGATAAGGAAGACAACACATTAAATTGATACATTTTCTGCTAAGAAAACAACATCCTCTGAGCAAGTCAAAGATGCAGCTGACTTTAACTTACAACAACCACAGAAGCACCTTCTGAATCTGAAATTACTCCTCATTCTGCTGAACCCCTTGATCTCTTCAAGCCAGATGAAACTGAATTCGATGGGCCACCAGCTAAGGTTTCAAGGCCTGATTCCATGACAACCAGTACACAGATTACACCTGTCAAAAGTGCATATTTTCTTAAACCAGATACCAGCCATAATGCCTCTATTTCACAGGAGATGTTCTGGAAATTTCATCCAAACCAGCCTGTAAGTAATATACCATTCAATAGTGCTGTTGTATATGACTGACAAGGCATTTAGGGCATGGATATTAACAGAAAGTGGGTGACATACAATGAAGAAAACAAGACTTTGCATTGCTCATTTTGTCTGATGTATGCTCCCAAGAAAAGTTGAAACATGCTGATCCAGGGCTGTTCTGACTGGAGACATCACAACAAGACTGTTTGAACATAAAAAGAGCCACTGTCATATGAATTCCACTGATGCATATTTCCCGAATGCTTGTGAAAGATCCATCAAGCACAATTTGTTAAAGGAACAACTCTCCTTAAGAACTCAACAATTGCTTCAGCATCGCTCTGTTTTAAAGTGTGTAATTGATGTAATATTTTACATTGGTTTTCAAGTCTTGTCTTACCGCAGCAAACAGAGAAGCTGTTGCAACTGTATTTGATGAAAGTAATCATGACAATCGTGGGGAATTTTTTAGAGGCTATAAAGCTTCTTGCAGAATACAATCCACACCTGCAGGAACATTTGCAGAAGGTCATTTTGCAGGGAAAACAAAAATATCCATCTAAGAAAAGGTGTGGCAAATTTGTAACTTTTTAATACAAAACAACTGTGAATAAGATAAATATTATTTCAGACATGGTCAAAAACAAAATTGTGAAGGAGGTGAAAAATGAAGAGATGCCTTCAGTACAAATTGACTCTACTCAAGATATTTCTACCCGTGATCAGTGTGCCATTGTCCTTAAATTTGTTGTTAGAGACAAAGATAAGGAAAGACTAGTTCACCTGGTAAATTTGCACACCCTGCTACGAAATTCACTTACAGAGATAGGCCTGACACTGGAACAGTGTATTGGAGATTCATTTGATAGAGCAGCTAATATGAGTGGTGTTTACTCTGGTCTTCAGGCACTTATGAAAGCAGCTCACCCAAGTCACATCCATAACTTGATGTTATGCACATGTTCTGAATCTGGTGATCAGTGATGCAAACAGTGTATGTGTTGCAGCAGTTAGTCTTTTTGAGGAATATAACATGAACACCTTTTTATATTAATTTTTAACTACCCAGTAAACTTTAAAATTTATGAAAATATTCTCCATAATATGTTTTATTGAATGCAAGGTACTTTGGCTTTAAATTTACTGTATTTATCACTCTTATTTTCTGATAATGTTGTGTATAGATGTCTATATATATTTTTTTTTAAATCAGTACATTTATACACAGACAAAAAAAAATTTCAATATTCATTTTTAAAATACTTAAAATTTTTTATATTTAAAAATGAAATTTCAAGACTTACTGATGCTAAAATTAAAGAAATCTTTGTCAGGCCTTAAATTCAACAGCTCATGAGAGACAATGAATTTAAAGTAACATTAAACAAATTGGGATAAGAGACCAGAAAAAGTTTCAAAATGCATGTGTAAAGGTCTCCTTGGAAAACACAAAGTGTCAAATTATAAAATACTAGTTCAAAATATGAATGAGGCATAAAAAAAATTAGGATACGGGTCAATAAAGGTGCATTTTTTGCTCTTACATCTACTCTTTTTTTTCAAAGGGTGTTGCCAATTTCCAAGATTTTAACACAAAATAAGGTTTAAACTCGAATAACTGCAGCAGTCATCATGTAAATCTACAAAGAAAGAAAGTAAGGGTCGTGCTGTGTGCCGTCCATCAGGGAAAGATCTAGGATTGAAACCAGAGTGGACTACTTGCAAGAGAGAATTTTTTTTTTTTTTTTTTTTATATGCTGGTCGATTCACACAGCGACATTGGACCACGTGTGGTTAGAGAGAGACATCCAAGACACAAAGAAGAAGAAATTCTTACCAGCTATTTCAGCCTTTTAATGTGTAGCTGTTTTTTAATTAGTTTGATGCAAAATGACGGATACAAAGTTTGACCTGAAATGGCTCCACATCTGTGGTGGTCTGGGTTGCAAGGGTGGAGCCAATATTGAGCTAACTAAAGCTGTGCTGTACTGGGCCCTTGCGATTGACCCATGTACAGCGTACACTTTATCACCCAAGTGGCAGGTGAGACAGTGGATGTCTACTTTGTGGCAACTGAAGAAGCTGGCTGCGCTGTTTGGGGGATTGCCTGAACAGACTTTTGTATATGTATTTGTGGCCGGACTCCTGGTTCAAGTGAAGCAACTTCTGAGAGTGTCTACAAGCATTGAGGCAACACCAATTGAGCACGCACAGGCCATCAGGGATGAAGCAGAACTTGGGGAGCCTACTGTGATGGTTGTACAATCAGCCCAGAGTGGCCACAGAAATCCCAGGCCAGACCCATGTTCCAAAAGGAATTTGCTCCATTGAGGGTAGAGCGGTTACATTGCCAAGGATTGTAAAGGACAGGGGCGTGTATGCAGCTTCCAGTGTGGCAGGATTGAACACATGGATACAAGCTATCCAGGAAACGAGCCAGGGGAAATGATGTCAGTGCTGCTCTGGTCCCTGGACAAGATGTAAATGAGGCACAACCAATCATTCCAAGTACATGTCAACCAAATGCCTTGCTCAGTGCTGCTTGAAGGGAACTAAAATGGTTTGCAGAACTATTATTATATTGTAGGTACCCTTCAAGTATTATCATACAAAGAAACCAATTTTTTTTTCATTTCACAAGGCAATAAAATACTAAAACATGTGTGTGTGTATAAGAATTCAAGCAAAAGAAAAAATTAAGGAGAGAAGACAATAAAAGAACAGGAATTAAGAAAACAGAAGATAACACCTGACATTGTAGTTGAATTTTTGAAGATCAAAGTCGATTGGGAAGAAAGATGTAAAAGAATTCCACAAGTGAGAAGTTCAAATTTAGTCACAGTTAGTATAGAAATTACAGTTACATCTAGCAATTTTAACTGTAAAATTCTGAAACCTAGCTGTCAATCTAGTATGCTAGTATGCTTAAATTCGTAAAGTCAAGGTAACAAAAAGGAAAACTCATCAGAAAAATCACCATGAAACTATTTATAGAAAAGGTGGAGTGGTGAAAAGTGATTGAAGCCAAGATGCCAGGCCAGGACTGATGTTATTGTAGATTCTTTTTTGGATTTTAACAAGAATCTCAAAATACATAGCAAAAGTACCAGACCAGATGTGACAGCAATATACAATCCATGGACAAATGGTAATCTTATTAATGTCTAAGAGAGATTCTGGTAAGAAAAATTATCTAACACAACACAGTGAACCAACTTTTCTAGCAGCAAACCTAGAAAATGATTTAATATAATCTTCCATTTCATGTCAGCAGAAAATGTTAGCCAGAGAAAGTGTAATGAGTCATTCTCCCTATAATTTCTCTAAGATTTGTTTTAGAAGTGCTAAAATGAACAAGCCATTTCTTGTTCCAGTTAACAACAGATTGAATGTCATTTTTGAGACTAGCTACCAATTTGATCTTATCAAACCAATCAGACTTACCATCGAGACAGGAGTAAATAGCTGCGTCATCAACACAGATAATATTCGATTAAATGCATTGTATACAAAAACAGAGACTAACTACGAACCTTTCTTGTTTTTAGCTATCGATGCAAGCCAAACAATTGCTACAGTTACTTCCTTTTTGGATGCGCCTCCATGGCTGCCCTGGTCACTCATACCATGGTCACCACAAACAACCATCAATGTTGGACTATTGTCATCCTAATAACGAAAAAAGACACCAATTCAAAATTTATTTTCTCAATTCGATTTCAAAGAATCCATCTTCCTGTAAAATGTTTACACATACTAGATCTTAAACTTGACATTTTAACCAGTTGGTACTATAAATATAATTATGTGATTTTACATTGATGAAGGGATGTGCATGTAGTATAGTAGTTAGCAATGCAAAAGCTGGAATATTTGTACCAAATTCCAGCCACAGCCGTGGTGTTCAGTTTTATACTAATACATTTTTGGAAATGTATAAATCCATTCACTCACCCTATTTTTAGGTTAATAACAAGGCAGCATGATCTCTAGCCTTGTTTGGAAACCATTCTAAGAGAATGATAACTGAATGCAAAAGCAGTCTGAAGAGGAAGGGACTCTGTCTCTTCTAGGGTGAAGAGCCATCATTATTTACATGTGGACTATTGTCCTCATTTTTGTTGCTATTGTCACAATGTTTCAGCTGTTCTACCCTAAACCCTTCATCAGGTGCTTATTAATTCAGGTAATCTACAAGGAATTTTGAACTGAACACTTCATTTAATCTACAGGGGTAAATTGTTCTTATTCTGCTGACCATGTCTAGAGATACCTTGTCTAGTTTTTATTTAGTACTGCTCAGTTATTGCTCACCCTATTTCTATTAAGTCCAAGTACACACTGTCTAATGTCACCAAATTCACAAACACTTCAGGCTATTTTGGCTATATAAGCCAAAATCATAAGATATGCCCCTTGTGTTATATATGACACTCTAACCAGCAAATTGCAGTAACTCAATGTGGTGCTAATTTCACAAGTGGTCAGAATACATCTGCAGAGATGTTAAGCTATCCCACAGCTTTCTGGTATTTGTAGGTGCAAGATCTTTAATGTGAATAAAGGCTTGATTGAGTTTGTGTCAGGCAAACATAGTGGCCACACCTCAAACTAATTCTGGGACCAATGCATTATCCCACCAAAATAACCCATCATTGTTTGGGTAAATAGAGTCATAAATGAATTCAAATTAGCCACAAAGCAGTGCAACATAGCAGTCACTAATCAATGACATGTTCACACAGACAAGTAGGTTTAACCCATGACAGGTTGACATGCAAACACATCCCACATCATTATGGAACTAACACCAATGGATCTATAACAGCAGACCTGAAGGAGATTACCACCACCTTTAAATTTGTTGTTTTTTTTTTACTTTTTTCAGTGCAATCTTATCGGTTACACCCTAAACTTTCCAATCGACAAAAAACATCTGGAAAAACTTCAATATTTCAACGATTTTAGAGGGGGGACTCAGTTTTTTCTCCAACGTTATAGTAAATTGATCCTCCATTTTGGAACCACTCACCGGCACAACATTACCACCACCTGTAAATTGGTTGATTATCAATTTTTTTTTTACTTTTTTCAGTGCAATCTTATCGATTAAACCCTAAACTTTCCGATTGACAAAAAAATTTGTAAAAATTTCAATATTTAAACAATTTCAATTTTTTGGCTCAGTTTTTAATACACCTTAGTAAATTGATCCTGTGCAATTAACTTGTTTGCTTGCGTATATTCAACAACTAAATCCTTTGCAAAATCTTTGAATAAAGCCATTCTTGGAGTTTCCAAGGAAAATGCCATTGTAAGAACTGAAGAAAACTTAAAAAAGACAAAACCAAGAGCAACAACTCATCCCCAAAAAAAACCAAAACAAAGCGACACCAAAGCAGGTGGTTCCAAAATGGAGGATTGATTTACTATAATGTTGTATGAGAAACTGAGCCCCCACAACTAAAATTGATTAAATATTGAAATTTTTTCAAATTTTTTTTGATAATCGAAAACTTTATGTAATAATCAATAAGACTGTGCTGAAAAAAGTAAAAAAAAAATGTAAAACAACAAGTTTAAAGGTGGTGGTAGTCTCCTTCAGGTCCGCCTCTATAACTATTATAAATGGCATTTATGCGAAAGTGAATGTAACAGACAAGGCAGAAATTTGAATTCTGCTCACCAATTTCACTTTGGTACTGATGACTATGCTGCAGATCATTCATACAAACTTTGCCAAAAGTACCTATGATTATTAAATCCAAGTTTCATAATAAAAATAAAACTCATAAAATGCTGATTAACTGATTTTATAGCATGTCAAGCCTTTCTGGGTTATTTATTGTGAAATTTTTTATGAGAAACACAGTGAGGTTCAAACTCACTATTCAGTAGTAATGGTCAATTAAACTAGCCTTATTAGCCATTACCATACACTGAGGCATCAGGAGTTGTTTGTGACTAAATTATAAGAATTAGCATTGTAAAATTATAAATGGTTAAACTGTGTGCATGTATTTTTGGCAAACATTTTTATTCAAAAGTAACAGTCACATCATTACAAATAAACATTTTGTTTATAAAAACATGTATTCTTGAATATGAAGGTTTAATTAACTTTCAGGTTATAGAGTCGCTAAGAAAAAAAAGGATAAACATTTCAGTAGATGAATAGGATCACTATACATACAGAGTTTCCCTAAATATGTATACAGTCTTAAACAGCTGATCAGTCTATACGAGATACACGCTTGGCAACCATGTCTCTTTTTGAGACTTGACTGACTAGGCAGAAGATTTTCCCACAGTGGGTTGCCATTTCTTTCTGGAGTAGACTGGCTGCCAACCAAGGCTATAGAACCTACTCTGTCATGCTACTCAACCCATAGCTGGAGGGAGAGGAGATAGATTAATACCTTTCCCAAGGGTATTTGTGTGTAAGTGAATGCAACAAATTCAACTGGAATTCGAACTTAGCACTCCAATTTCTCATTCTGAGTTGATATTCATTGTACCCCAATGCACAACAGCTGATAACTCAATTTTTATTTCTTTTATGAGGACAGCCAGGTTAAGCTTCAAACAAAGGGAATTTATCTTAAAGTGCCACTAGAATTTTGATGTGCAAACACAGTTCAGAAGAGAGTTTCAAACAGATCCAGTTCTATGACTTACCATCACTTGATTTTGAGATAAGTTTGAAGCAGATAAAACTGTTCAAATTTCCACAAGAACCATTCTTAAAGAACATGGACATCAATAAGTCCCACAAAGCAAGAAATGATACAAGAAACATATCACCAAAGTTCAAGAAAATCTGTGCGGATTTCATGACAAAAGATAGGAATTTTAAAATCAAGTGTCTATTGTATTTTGAAGGACTGTCATTGGCAAAGTTACATTCCACTCATATGCCATGTTCTCAATGAAGACAATCTGTTATAATGAAACATCCTATCACCCCCAACAGTTGATTCACCAAAGAGATTAAGAAGTATCAAAGTAAGGAAATACGACACAATTTGACTTCTGCTCCCATTCCGTCTTGACTTAACATTTTATGAACTCTCTGTTACTTGTACTTTTCTGTACAATAAACTCTGTTATTTGTTTACCCCTTACGTGTTGTGTAAATCTTTCCATTCAGAATTTACCTTGTTGTTTATATTGTTCCTGCGATATAACACAATCTAAAATGAAGAGTGGAGTTTTGCAAGTGGCGCCTAGCAAGATATGTTAGAGAGGCACACTTTCCGACAAAGATTGGTTGGACATGATGAGGCTACACTTAAGTTAAATGGCTCAATTAACTATGACAATTGCACCTACCAGGCACCTGAAAATCTACATATTATAGAACGTCATTTTAATTTACCAGAAGTTAACGTGTAGTTAAACTCATCACCAAACGGATTAACTGCACCATTCTTTTTCATAGTAATGTGACTGGTCCTGTTTACTTGAACTTATTGAAACAGTTTCCCATACCACACATTTAAAGATGTGTTTTATGTTCAGCAAGATGGGGCACTGCAACACTACCATCATGATATAAAAGCTTACAGTGATAAGATTTTGCCAAACAAGTGGATTAAACAAAAAGATCCAGTAGAATACCTTCCATATTCATTAGACCTCACACTATTTTTTTTAATAGAGTTCATTCCAAGCAAGGCAATAAAACCACAGAGGTATAAGGGGTTACTGAGTGTGGAAGCGAAAACAAGAAAAGAAATCAGGATTGCATTTAAATTTTTGCAGATTGAAGTTAGCAGGAAAGCATGGAACCAGAAGGGAGAAGTGTGAGAAAAGAAACTGTTAGCATAGAATTTATGGTTACATCTAGCCAGCTCAACTGTAAACTGGTTAGACCTCATCGCCAGTCTAGTACTATGCTTCAGTTTGAAGAGTCAAGGCACCATTGTGAAAAGCTCATTGGAACGATTACCATAAAAGTATAGGGAAGCAACTTTATAGCAGTGGAAAAGTGACTGAAGCTGAGATACTAGGTTGGGGCCAATAATATAGCTGATTTTCTGAGGATTTTATGAAGGACCTCTAGATATATAGCAAGAGCACCAGACCATATGTGGCAGCAATATTTGAAGCATGGACAAATGGTAGACTTACATATATGTAGGATAGACTCTGGTGAGAAAAAAACTGTCTAGCACAACACGGTGAACCATTCTTCCTGGCAACTGATCTAGCAATGGATTCAATATAGTCCTTTCACTTCATGTTAGCTGAAGATGTTGGCCCAAAAAGGCTCAACAAGCAACCCTACTGGAGGTCAGCATCAGCTATGTTGATGCAAGGCAGGAGGGTCTCTCAGATGATTACTAGAGAGCAGTTTAGTTTTTGAAGCGTTAAAATTAACAAGCTATTATTTGCCCCAGTTAATAAGAGACTGAAGATCATTTTGGATAACAGCTGCCATTTTGACCTTATCAAACTGATCAGATTTATTATTGAGACAGGAGTAAATTGTTTTGTCATCAGCGTAAACTTTAAGGAGATACTTAAGGGATAACATTTACAGTACAAAACCAGCAAAAGTCAATGAACTGAGAGCAGCAATTGAATCTACACAAATATGGAATTAAATCTTTCTTAATGTTTGTGATTCCATTTCTTAACATTATTTATTTGTTAGTTTTGTATATTTTTTCTTTCAAGTATTTTTTATTGTTTTCTAAGTTTTTGGAGTTGGGAATAAAGTTTATTAGAATTAGATTATGAAATTTTAATTTAGTCCTTTTGATCGTAATGTAGTTGTCAGTAGCTCAAAAGTAATTTGTTTTCATGTCTGCATTTAGAGAAGAGTTCTGATCTTTTCTTTCGGAGTATATCTTTTTCTGAAAAGCAATTATCACTATTTTCTCCTCTAAAAAAATGTTTGCATTGTTTTAAGATATTGTCAGCTTCATGCTGATTTTTCTGGTGTGTTTTGGTTATGATTTTTCATTTTTATATATTCTTATTCCAATCTTTTTGTCATTGAAGGATGTTTTGTGTGAGTAGATTCTCCATTTCTAATGACCTTCTGTCATTCATATAGATTTTTTCCAAGTTTTCTTTGGATTTTATAATAGCTTTGTATATTATGTTATTTTGCAAGCATTTACCATTTAGTGGGTATCTCTACTTTATTCTGCAGTTACAAATGGGTGTTTTCTGTTGGGTTTTTTCAGGATTTATATTATATTTTTATTACAGCTATAAGTTTTTAGCATTTTTAAAAAATATTTTGTGAAGTTTGATTTCAAAAAGAGTTTGTTGACGAGTTGAACATTTTGCTGAAATTTGTTTTTACATTTTTATTATATACATGGTTGAACTATATGATATTCTTATTTCTGTTGGATTTTTGTTCTGTTAGGTGTAAATGTAAATTTTACCAAAATTCTTTTTAGTATTATTTAAGTCCTTTAGTGCTAATTCATGCTTTTTGATACAATCATATTTTGGGGGGGTTTGCGGAGTAGTTGGATAACCTGTGTTTAACAAAGAGAATGGAATTTGTGTGATTATATTAAGTGGATGGTTGGAGGAATTGAGTATGTAAAATGGGTTGCCTTTGGATTTTCTGCACAGCTGATATATACTGTTGTGTAGATTCAAGTAACAGCTAAAATGTTTACCTATTTTTTGTTTCTTTTTTTTTATGGCAATTTAAAATCCTATTTCTTTGAAAATTGTAAAAATGTATTTTCTAGTTTCATACATTTTTTCTGTGTTGCAATTTATTAGGATTATGAACCCATCATCATTTAACAATTTTCTGTGATTTTTGCTTAACAAATACATGTAGATTATATATTCTGAATAGTTTGCAGGCAGATTCCATCATAAAACCCCAATAGTTATGTCAATTTCTCTTTTTTTGTTCCCTTTTTAATCATGACATTTCTTTGTCAAATCAAAGTGATAGTCAGTTGTGCTTTATAATTTTTAGTTAATCTGTTATAAATTGAAGGGAGTTTAATTATGTGAACAGATGAGAGGAAGAGACAAATATCAGTCAGTCAGTTAAGTACCATAAGTGATACACACTTGGGGGAACATGTCTTAAAAGAGACAAGACTGACTGATTATCCTGCAATAGTTTGTCATTACTTTCTGCGATAGACTGATTGCCAACCAAGGCTAGAGAATCCAATGTCTTGCTATTTGACCCATAGCTGGAGGGAGAAGCAGCAGATTAATACCTTTCCCAGAGGTATTTGTGTGTAAGTGAATGCAATGAATTCAACTGGAATTCAGATTTAGCTCTCAGATTCCTCATTCCAAGCTGACATCCACAGCACCGCAACATACATCCCAAGACAAATATGACAAAGAAGAATGTCTGCTTGGATCAATAATCACAAAACGAGCAAGTAGACTTCTAGTCAAGTTCCTCATAACCCCTTTCTGTTGTTTAAGAACAGAAAATAATTTCATTTTTGAAAGACTGCTTATATTCAATTAGCTATAATTCGTTTCCAAAAGAATTAGAGCTAATCAACTTATTTTGAGCCCTATTCCATTGAGAGATACTTTGAAAGAAATGTCTTTTTTTTTTACTTGTATATGATAAAAGAAAGTGGATGAGGAGGACTAAGGAAAACCATTTTCTTTAATAACTGCCCAGGTAGTATTAACAGTAGTATTTGTTATACAACACATTGTCAGCCTTGACAGTGGCTAATATAGGCACATTTTCATTCAGTTTAAGACCTTTTCTTAATTTAGGTTTTTATTTAAAGTCACTTAGTATTATCAAAAGTTTTACTACTGTTTAGATCAATTATCAAGCAAAACAAGAAAAATTCTCAGAAAAATATATAAACCCATTTAATGATGTGACTAATGTTCTGTTCATTGGGCACACAACAAGATGGCAGCAAGAAAGCAGTAGGAATCAAAATGGTGGCTATTTATTATCCACTTACTGAATATTTTTAAGAAAAAATTGAATTTCATAATTAACAATGACAAATTTAATATGCTTGAATAAAATAAAAATTTTGAAATTTTATGAAATATTTTTGGGTTCCTTTAACAGAAAATTATTTATCTCACAATTTTAATCACTGAAATTCTTCTTTGTTTTCTTCCTTCTCTTATTTTGGTTGTACAATTTTTAATATTTAAGAAAAAACTTCTGAAATTTATCATCTTTAGATTGGAGAGACTTTTCTTTGGAATAAATATTCTACTAAAAAAAAAAAATTCTATGAAATAGCTTTCATAAAATGATTTCCAAGTTCCTTGTTTTGGCTGGGTCCTTTTTAAAACTAACCAATTATAGGTACTAAAATAGAAGCTGACCTATCTTCTACACACTAAAAACTAATTTCACTTTCTATCACCCTGAAATCCATCAATCATCTATCCTTCTAGCATTGTTGTATTTTTTTGAGGATTTTTAATTATTGTTTAGGAAATGTGTTTCGTTGAAAAAAAGAAAAATATATTTAATAAGCAGACAACAAATAGCAGCCATCTTGAATCCTACTGCTTTCCTACTGCCATCTTGCAGCATGACGAATAAACAAAACACTAGCTAAAGGCTCCATCTGAAATAAACCAGATGGAAATTAAAAATAAATTTGTTTCAAATAATATGTAAATCAGAAGAAGAACTCTAATGGTAATATTTACCTTTGAAATAAGATGTTCATGAAGCTTTTTAATAATGTCATCCATTTCCTTTAATTTGGGTTCCACTAATGGACTGGAAGGTTTTGCTAAATGCCCAATGTGATCTAAGCCCAAGTAATGCAATATCATTACATCCCAGTCAGGTTGTCGCAGTTCCCAATCCAAATGTCTGCTGACATTTTGGTCAACCTAAAAAGGAAAATGTTATATCAAATTTTATATGTAGAAGAATTAATCAAATTTTTTTTCGAAATCCATCTTTTTAAATCAGGATTTGATTATCAGTTATTATAAAACTCGAAAATACCTGTGGGATTATCCAATCTTATCTGCCAGGAGACTTTTTGTAACACTCACTAGGTGGCATTGTATAAAGCAATATAAAAGAAAAGGGCACAAACTTTTTTTTCTCTCTATGACCACAATACACCCTAATAACAAAATATGTCTCATTTCTACTTTGAGATGGGGGGGGGGGCACCATGTATAGCATACAATATAATCTTCCTTTCAAAAAAATATGCAACCACAATAACATCACATAAATATAAATCTTTTAACACCTGAAAATATTCCAGTTCAGAAGATGAGACAACTACAAACTGATGACTCACAGAACAAACTGGTAGCCTAAAACCATTACAAGTTTTTTCAAAGAAACTTCTTGCCACTCACTTACATCTTACAGTAAAAGGTTAGTAAAATAGTGAAGAATGGATTTTTATTTCCTTTTCTGAACTGTGACACTTAGTTGTGTGTGTGTGCATGTATTTTATACAGATTTCAATAAAGATATTTGAAAAGGTACAGTTTAAGCTTTTTGTTCCATTTTTCTTGTGTTCATATGTTTCCTTTTCTGGATATAAAACGTGTAAAAATTGTCCAAATTTTCTGCATAACCAAGCGTCTTCCAACTAATCTGAGGATGATTTTTATTTTTTACTTTTCACTGACTGTATGGATTTTTCATGTATGTATCTAGAGTCATAGGAAAGTTTTATTTTCCAAACATGGTCAGCACAGTGTGGCCATGTTTATAGGTGGGATTTTATTGAGTGTCAGCTTTTTCTTTTTTATTATTAGTGCTTCTAATAATTTTAGCCTTTTTTCTTTTTTTTTACATGTGGATGAGAGTATTTTCTACAAGTTATGTTGCAAATGAAGTTTAGCAGGTTTGTGTATGGGTTTAAATGGATTCAAATTGAAGTCATTTATGATAGTTATCATTTATTTTGAGATAGTTATCATTTTTTACCTAATTCAAACCTGATGTTATATGAAAACACAGCTGTAACAAAAAGAAGTCTGAGTTGATTTCTTAGTTCCCAATTAACTTGTGTCATATACCATACATTAGAGAGTCATTCTGTGTCAAATCAACAACAGTCTGACCATCAACAACAGATATTTTCAAATTTGGTCACTTATAGAGCTTCATAAAATGCTATTTTACATTTCCATGTCAAAGGATTCTCAAGATATGACCCTTTGACTTTTGTCAAAAAGGTGAATTTTGGAAAATAGTCACAGAATTTAAATATCACTATCTCAGTTTTTCACCTACAAAGCTAAATTATATCATTTTAAAGTATTTGGATAGATCTAAAATGTGATTTTTTTGTGCTTAAAGGTTAACTAAGATAATTTGACCTTTAATTTCTCATAAACTTAGCATTAATTTGTCTGCTTTAAGGGTTTGCTTAAGAATCTTTTTTAAATATTCATTTCAATCACTTTTTCAGATCAAAATTTAACTTTTTAAATATACAAAAAAAGTGAAAATTTAATTGCTTTGTGCATTTAGTGTATGATGTCAACAAAACTTTAACTATTAACATCATTTCTTCTTTATTTTCAACCAAAGCAGTCAACATTTAACAACAAATTCTGTTGACTTTATGATCGTAGTTCTTGTGCAAATAAGAATCAGCATTCATAGAGCTTTTTTAAAGATATACAACTTGACCATATTGAGAGATATGAAAATGTTAGCATATAGTAGCAAATGCCAAATTCTGCCATTTTGAATTTGACCTAACTCTGTGAAACACTTGTAACTCATGCCACAGCACAAAAGTCCACTACAAAACTTGTCATAAAGAAGACAAATTTGTCAAATTTTAAATAAAGATACATATTTTGAGAAATTATAGGTGAAAATTCAAGGTCAAGGTCAAATTATTTTAGTTGACTTAAGTAAAAAAAAAAAAAAAAAAAAAATAGATTACCTTTTAGATCTATCCAAATACTTTAAAATGATATAATTTAGCTTTGTAGGTGAAAAAAAAACAGAGATATTGATATTTAAACTTTGTGACTATTTTCCAAAATCTCCCTTTTTGAAAAAAGTTACAGGGTCATATCTCAAGAATCCTTTGACCTAGAGATGTAAAATAATTAGCATTCAATTTCCATCATGAATCTGTATAAGTGTACCAAATTTGAAACAAATCTGTTAGTGATGGTCAGACTTATTGATTTGACATGGAATGACTTTCTAGGTAACTCGACTGTTTTGCTACAAAACAGCAAAGCATAATGGAAAACTGCCCCAAGGTTAATAAAATTATTAAGAGGAAAAACCAGAGTATTTTTATTATGTTTTTATATTTTTTAATCCTTTCTAACACATTTGAAATTTCGGTTTAAATGTTTTTGTTTCGTTTTTTTTTTTTTCAATGTGGGACCAGGATTAACTATTTTTTCCAGTGAAAAACACATTAATTTAGAAATTCTTGCAAACATCAAATAATTGTTGGATTATAATTAAACTTTCAGGACTTATTCACAACTGAATGAATTTATTTATTAATGAAATTGTTATTTTTATAAAAATATTTATTTTTTACATCAGTTAATCCATTCCCACTGTAATTGGAATACAACTTACTGGCATGCTGGAAATGGTGAGAAGCCGGAAGAGAGGTAAAGGAAGCAAATGAAAGGCATTGTGAGTAGGTGGTTGGGGATAAAAGCAACCGCTTACCTGAAGAGGGGGAGATTGTTTTCTTTTCTCTTCAGGCGAACACCGGTGAGCAGGAAGAGAAGGAAGGGAGGAGTCAGGAATCTGGAAATCACAAGCTATTTCGGCATATTAAACCATGGAAGGAACTGTTAAAATACAGAGTCTTGGTGATATGATTAGACTCTTTGATGGCCAAGAAGACGTAGTGGCATGGCTTACAAAAGTAAAACTGGTTGCTGAATTGCAAGTGCCTGACCGCATGAAACTCATCCCATTGTATCTTGGGGGAATGCATTGG
This sequence comes from Ascarosepion bandense, assembly GCA_037127315.1. Classification (NCBI taxonomy): domain Eukaryota; kingdom Metazoa; phylum Mollusca; class Cephalopoda; order Sepiida; family Sepiidae; genus Ascarosepion; species Ascarosepion bandense. The sequence continues at coordinate 1,186,247 of JBBBDQ010001079.1, forward strand.
CTCTCTACCTAGAAATGAATGAAATGGATAAACTCGATTATTAAATAATCGAGTCAATGTTACTTAAGGCCTTTACAGATGGGCCTTTTATAGCTTATAGTAAGCTTATAAAGACCAGATGGACAGGCGAATCTGTTGATATCAATGCCAACAACATTAGACAATTACAGGATTAGCGGGATTCATGGGTAGGAGTTCAGAAAGAATTGTGAAACTGGCTTTCGTACATGGATTCCCAGATCAAATATCGATCATACTTCAGCAGCTGCCTCAGGTAGAAACAAAGGCGATGAGTGAGCTAATAACCGCTGCTCGAGTGTTAACTGTTAACAGGACAAAAGAATCTCAAGGCATAAGCGCAATCGCACAAAGTCAGGCTGTAAGCGGACCAAGAACAAGGCAAAATGGGAGATTTGTCTGACAATGTTTTTGGTGCCATGGGCTGCACATGTTGAAAGACTACAAGGAATGACCAAGGCCTCGTGTGTCTTGCTACAGATGCAGGGAGAAAGGACACATTAGCAGATTTTGTTCCCAGGGAAAACGGGCAAGGTGGAGTTACTGTGCCAGTAGCTAGCCCATCGGATTAACATTGGCGCAACATCGAAACCTTCCGATTGTAGACGTTGTGGTGGAAAGAACAAAAGCAAAGGCTCTAGTTGATACAGGATGCACCACAACTCCCTAGTGACTCCCTGGTTGGTGAGATGTTGGAGTGGAAGAATGCTCATAAAAGCAGTTGATGGAAGAGAGGTTAAATGCAGGGGATCTAGTACTGTGATGCTGTCAGTAGCAGAAATACTTGTAAAGCAATGACTGGGAGCTCTGGGGGGATGTAGTGCAAGAATTCGACCTACAGATCAAAGTAAACCTTGTGACATCTGAGACCAATAAGGCCGATGCTCTCATGAGAGTAAAGAAAGCTTGGTTAAAAGTACCCATTGATGCAGAGGAGGAATATACCATGTGCAGTAGTGAAAAATATTTTAAGACACTGCATGAAATGCACCATGTGGGTGTAGAGAGAACGTTGTTTTTGGCTTGGAAGGTAGACCCATCAGTCTCTGGAAAAGATGTGCGCAAAGTAGTGCAAGCATGCCAGCATTGCCAATCGATCAATCTCATGCCAGTTACACATGAGACTGATGAAATTAGTGTCTCAACCAATTAGAAAAGACTAGCGATTGACGTCACAGATTATCAAAACGACGCATATCTGTCGATGGTGGATCGTGGGCCAAGCAGAATAGCTTTATGGCGAGAGTAGCGAAACAGGGAGGTGATTGCAGCTTAGTTGAACAAATTATTGTTGGAAAGGAGTCCAGTGGAAGAGATCCTGATGAATAATAGCACAGCTTTCAAGTCAGCACCAGTCAAGGCAGTGCTAGACAGATGGAATATACAAGCATACTACAGGGCTGCATATATACCAAGCAGAAATGGCATTATAGAGAGGCACCACAGAACCATGAAGGCTATAGCCGAGAGGGGGCAGATATCACCACCTGAAGCAGTATACTGGTACAATATTTCCCCACAGATAGGCCAAGGAGAGAATTCTGTACCACACAGAGCAATATTCCAATACGAATGGAGAGACACCAGTTGGTCATGCCTGAACGAAAAGCAGAGGGGAGACAACCCAGTCTGATCCAGATTGGCAAAGAAGTCTGGATAAACCCACCTGATGCTTGATGTTCGATGTTGTGGAACATAGTGATAATACAAGGGTTGCTCCAGCTCATGCATCAGGAAGAGAGGTGCATCCACCTTATTGGTCATGGGACTCCAGCTCGTGCATCAGGAAGAGAGGTGCATCCACCTTATTGGTCACGGGACTCCAGCTCGTGCATCAGGAAGAGAGGTGCATCCACCTTATTGGTCACGGGACTCCAGCTCGTGCATCAGGAAGAGAGGTGCATCCACCTTATTGGTCACGGGACTCCAGCTCATGCATCAGGAAGAGAGGTGCATCCACCTTATTGGTCATGGGACTCCAGCTCGTGCATCAGGAAGAGAGGTGCATCCACCTTATTGGTCACGGGACTCCAGCTCGTGCATCAGGAAGAGAGGTGCATCCACCTTATTGGTCACGGGACTCCAGCTCATGCATCAGGAAGAGAGGTGCATCCACCTTATTGGTCATGGGACTCCAGCTCGTGCATCAGGAAGAGAGGTGCATCCACCTTATTGGTCACGGGACTCCAGCTCGTGCATCAGGAAGAGAGGTGCATCCACCTTATTGGTCACGGGACTCCAACTCGTGCATCAGGAAGAGAGGTGCATCCACCTTATTGGTCACAGGACTACGTGATGTAATAATTATCTTAAGATCAGGGGGACGTGTAATTGGAATACAACTTACTGGCATGCTGGAAATGGTGAGAAGCCGGAAGAGAGGTAAAGGAAGCAAATGAAAGGCATTGTGAGTAGGTGGTTGGGGATAAAAGCAACCGCTTACCTGAAGAGGGGGAGATTGTTTTCTTTTCTCTTCAGGCGAACGCCAGTGAACAGGAAGAGAAGAAAGTAAGGAGTCAGGAATCTGGAAATCACACCCACCCAACTTAATTTCATCTAATTTCTAAAAATTAAATTTTGTTCACAAGCTTTGTTTTATTAGTTAAACACAAAAATCCTTGGAAAATATAAACCATCTATTTTTTTTTAAAACATTTGCCATTTTCCGAAAATCTGTTCCAAATAGTGAAATAAAAAATGCACTAGAACTATGACATTATTTATTTAGATAAACTTTTGTTTTTATAAATAGTATATATAAAGGATATTATTGTCTGAAGAAAAAATTTTTTGCAACGAATAAGGAATTTTTGCAAGAATTGTTTTCATTTTTTTTTAATTATAATAATTTATAGTTCCAAAAATCTTTTAAAACTTCTTCAAAACTTTGTTTGCATTGAGTTATTAAATGAATTTAATAAATTTAATTTATTTACTAAGCGAATATTAAAAAGCTTAATACAAATCATCATGTGCTAAGATTTTTAAAATAATTTTAAATTTATTTTTCATGTGTATAAAACATGCCCATTTTAAAAGTATGGGTTACCATACACTATGTTATCAGAAAATAAAATTGATGATTACAGAAAATTTAAAGTCAACATTCCTGAAATGAGATTACAGAGAATATTTGCAACATTTGTAAGTACTTAAATATTATATAAAGAAAGCGTTATCCAGTGCATATAATTTTGGGGGCATTTCAGTTAAATATCTAATATATTGACAATATCGATCAGTGATATCAATATTAACAAATATCATAATATTAACATCAAAATAATTTTCACATTACCTCTAATGCTATATAGCCCATATATCAATTAACAATATTGATCAAGGCTATTATTAACTGATATCATAATAGAAACATTAAACATAAAATTTCACATAACTTATAATGCAATAGCTCATATCATTAACAATAGTAATATCATAAAATTTTATATACAATGTAATACAAAAATCCAATATATTCATAAACAATACATGCAATTAATATTATCTCTCAAAGTATGAATGTATAAATGTACAATGAAATATTCACCTCAGTGTAATCAGTCACATAAAATGATGTTGTGCCATCGTGTCTTAAAAAATGACCGGGAAACAACTTTATCCAAGTATCATCGCCATAAAATATCATTTTTTTTCCAGATTTGTACAACTGAGACAAGAGATTATCTTCTTGTAGAGCATTTGTATTGAAATTCAAGACAACATCAATAAAACCTGGAATACTTCCAGTCATCATTGCCTGCAAAAAGAAAGAACACATTGTCTAGAAGTTTCTGTTTGGATGTGTAGTTAGCATTATTTAAATTCAGATTAGTATCTTTGTTATTATGTTTTACTTAATACTGGTCACAAAACACAAAAGTTGTGATGCTGGTGGTTCAAATATGCTAGAGTAGAGCTTCCTAAAAGAGTAAATACTCAACCTGATAAGGAAAAAAATTGTTCATGACTTTTTCCTGTAAATTTTACCAACAATAAAAGTTTGTTAATAATTTTATTGTGAAACCACTGACTTACATAATAAAATCTGACAATATTTGCATAGGAAAATAGACAAATAATAGTTAATATTCAGGCATCCATTGGGGATCTTGGAATGTATCCTTTGTCAAAAAAGAGAGAATACTGTATTATTATCTAAACTTATTTATAAATGGATCTTTGTCTGTGTGTCCGTTACCTATAGACTCTGAAACGGCTGAACCGATTTTCTTGAAAATTTACACAGTTGTACTATAAGTGTCTGCAAGTGTTCTTAGCTAGGTTTTGTGTCGAGATACCCCCGATAAATACTGAAAATCAATAATCGAAAAAAATCGGGTTATAGAAGGAGTGGTCCGATTTTAATCAAATTTGATACACTCATAGACAAAGACATAAGAAACGATATTCACAAGTTTCAAGGTTGCAGTTCTTACAATAGTGCAGAAAATCAATAATATATATATATATATATATATATATATATATATATATATAAAAGGCAAGATGTTTGTGTGTGTGTCTGTTTATCTATCTGTATGTCTTTTATATACATCCACAATTTTTATCCAATTCTCACCAAACTTCACACAAATATTCATTAGGCTGAGTCTGAGCTCCAGGACCATGGATTAGTTTTAAAGCTTTCATTACACCCGAGCAACGCCAGGCTATACTGCTAGTATAAAGATATGAAAATCTAATTTAACAACAATTATAGACAATCATATCTACGGTAACCTAACATAAGTAAAATAATTTCACTTTTTTTTTTTTAAATTAATTATTGGACTGTAAGACATTTAATCATTTTTAGATTTTAGATTTTCTGGTCATAGTGGCTAACACTACATTGAAATAATTTTAACAGACGTGAGCATTGTTTTTTTGACCAATTACCAATTATTTTTTTTTAAATCTTTAAGTTCTTTTTGAATTTTTGGGATGAGGAGTTATCGTTACTTACACTATTTAAATCAGATTAATGTCCTTATGTTTCTTATTACCATGCTTCAACTATTGTGCCCTAAAGCCTTCTTCAGCCTGGCCGTTAAACCGAGTAACCATCGGGGAATCTCAAACTGAACTCAAAATCTACAGGAATAGATTATTCTCATTAAACCAGGCAATAAATTAGCAATACAAAAAGAAAATAGAGAGAGAGAGAAAAAAAGAGAGAAGTCCCTAGACATGGACAGTAGAAGAGAAACAACCTACTCTTGTAGATTAAATAAAGAGTTCAGTTCAAAATTCAAATGTTACTTGGATCAACAGACACCTAACAAAGGTTAGAGAACACAACAACAGAAGTCTCGTAACAACAAAGATGAGGATATTAGTTCAAATGAAAATAAAATCATATATAACTCATGCATAATAGCAATTTTTAAACTTCCAACACCTGATTAATTTTTATCTAAACTGAAGTTGGGAGGTGGATATTGTTATTTTACAAGGTTACACATTACACAAGCACACTCATTGGTGTCTCATTTCTAAGTGAGTAACCCAACAGGAGAGTGTCTGTTCATGCACATGCAGAACATTCCTTCTGATTGATTGTTTTTCAAGTCACATCAAGGCCATACAACCAGATCTCAATACATTCGTAATGGCGGTATACTCTCTGGAAAGACCTAACCAAACTATTGATGTTTTAACATAACTGATGGGACTGAATTTTTTAACATAACTGAGGGGACTGAATTTTCACCTATCGTGATGAATGGGTGGTTCTTTCAGAAAGGCCCCATTGCCTTGAGCAACCATTTAGACATAACCCAGACCTCGAGTGGAACTCATACACATAATCCATTGTTAAAGAGGAAGGAAAATTGGTCAGTTCCTTATACAGCTCTAGTAAGCACCTGACTCCTGCTATTCTCTACTTTTACAAGAGCCAGATTGGGATAAAGGTAGAGTAGTGCTACCATATATGGGCAGGAGGTGCCTAGTCTTAATTTTCCAGTCTCAACAGTGTTCAAAAGTGTTGCGGCTGATACCCTATAAACCCCTTTCTCACTGCTCTATCATTATTTCCATGGAATGTGCTCAGATGAACTACATTCTTTATTCCTACCACTCCTAACCTTCACGGTTAAGACTCACCATACTAAACACATTGAAAAGGACAACTCTCATCCCTTCATATTGCATTGGTGAGATGAGAGTGTCACTCAAGCAGTTTTTCCCATGATCTGCTGCCTTGGGAATCTAACTCCCAAGTGGATGCTTCCCCAATCAACCTTAACCTATTTAAGTCTAAGGTTAACTGTTATCTTACTCACATTTCCCCATAAATTGTGCCTCGTACTCTATAATACCTTCTACATCAAGTGATTCTTGGGAAAAATAAAATCCTTATGGAAAACTAAATACCTAAATTATCCAAAGAAAATAAATATGAGGTTTAACATTTATAGCATCAAATAACATTTTCAAACATTTTGTTTGCAGTTTTGTCCAGTTCAGTTTTTGGAAAAAAAAAATGTGTTAATTCAATCACTATATTTCCTGTCATCTCATTTCAATAATTTCAACTTGAAAAACTTTCAAAATAAAAAAAAATCCACATCATTAAAATAACCTTCAGTCTGCAGAACAGAGTACCTTTTCAGAAAAACATGAAGAATGTGGATCTGTTCTGGAATGTTGCTGTTAAATTAATGAGCCGCCATCAGGCACAAAACCATTTCAGAAGTAGATAGTTTCAACTTTTAAATACAATTTTGTTTTACTCTTTGAAATAAAACACTTAGCAATTTTATTGAAAGAATTGGATTTTTTTTTTTTTTTCATTACAAAATAAAGAGTAGGTATAATCTTAATCTTATATAATCAAGTTTAAGAATATATTTTTATATGCTTTTTATGAAAGTTAGTATAAATTTATTTTTTTATTCTACACTTAGAAATATAAAAAAAAACTAATTCAATGAGACTTCTGAGTTTAATTTAAATTCAATGCTTTTTTTTTCTTACCAATTTGATATTGTAGGTACCACAATCATTCACATTCACGATTTCTTATGTTTGCAGATCACATCATGTTGTCAAAGAGCAATTGGTTAATCATTAGCTGATCATGTTGTTTGCATGTGTAAATTCAGTTTTCCTGCACATTCAAGTGTGACTATTTAAGTAACACATCCACGTGTTGCAAGTCAGTTAGGCCCATCATTGCGGCCAGCAGTCGTGGAGACATATGTCAATCTTTCCTAACTCACACATGCATCTTTAGTGAGAGCTCCAGCTATCAAGATAGCTGAGGTCATGTGTATAATTATCACTCACACATACACACCCACACCTGATTGCAGGTAGAAGTCGGCGTTGCACGAAATCATCTCTCACACATACATATGTATGCATACACACGTACAACTTCATTGGGACCCAATGGCAAAAGGCCATCGCGGGAACATGTGACAACTTCCAATATACAGAACTTTTCCTCTCTGAACAAACTTTATTTCAATCAACCTTCTTCAAGAAACATTCATTAATTACAGTCTATGGGAGAAAACTCTTCCTCCTCCTATTCACTTGTTTAGTTATGCATGCTTTCTCAAACTGTTGTATAACTGTTAATACATGTCTGTTTTGGTTACAATTGGTGCTGTTATTAATTTTTTAGAGACTTGTCTAAATTCTAATCACAAATTTAAATAATATGTGGTGGGCACGTCACAATATCAAAATATTTATGGAATAATAACTATTCTGATTTTTTAAGGAACTGCTAAAAAAGGTGAAGGAGGGGATGACAAAAAAACTCAATAATAGAATCTCCAGTGAGGGATATTTTGAATTTTTTCTGGTTGCTGATGACAAAAGAAGTAATACTAATTATTAGTATTTTTTATGTTTGAAAAATCGAAAAATATAGTTTGACTTTGAAACCATTTTCGCATCAGAAATATTTTCTAACTTTTTTTTATTTTCACAACTGCTTTAAGTAACTAGTTCAAAAAGTTATATATTGTATCGCTTTTCCGTCAAATCTAAAAGAAAATACATTTTAATTTTATGCAAGCACCAACTCTCAGCAAAAACATCATTTGAGTTTTTTTTTATTATTTTATGATTGAATTATATTATTTTTAAGGTTTTAGCTCAAATTTTCAAGATTTTCTGCTGATTTGATAATTAAAAAGCAAACAATACATTTTCACACTACAATGCAGAAATATCAAGAATTTTTCTTTAGAAAAAAAAACTATAAGAAAACTAAAAATAAAACATCATTCCCCTAAATTTAAAAATTTACATGACTGAAAAGTTTTCTAATAAAATAATTATGATTTTATTAAATTAAAAATGTAACAATTCAGTTCAGCAGTTCATTACAAATAATCCTAAAAATTTAATTCAGTGATTTAAAAATAAAATAAAATTTAACAATGGGTAGCATATGTTTTTAATTTAAAAAAAAAAACTCCATTTCGACAGTAGCAAGAAAAGTAGAAAGAAAAAGAAGAGAGTGAAAAAAAAAAGTGAAAGAAAGAAAAAGCAGCATGAATTGAAAAGAAACAAAGTTGAAGAAATGAAAACCGTGGGTAAAAGAAAATCAGGGGAAAAACAAAATGAAAAAAACCTTGCTTTCATTTTAAAAAAGTTTCTAAATTTAATTTGGCACAAGGCCACGAGTATGAAGGACACAGTAAGAGTTGAACTCGCGAAATAATAGATTTTAGACAGAGTAGCTCTCTCTGACCCAACGCTGCTGAGTTCAAAAGCATGTACAAAAAAAAGTTATAAACAAATAAATTTTGTAAACTTTTTTTTTTTTTTTTTTTTTTACACACACACACATCTACCTTAAAATGTTAGGTGAGTTGATAAAAAAGTTAACTTATTAAGTAGAACATTTACTTAATAAACCGAAGGAACTTTTTGGTCAACTGAATTATTATACAGTACAACAGAAAATTTTTAAAAAATACAGGTAATCTTGTTTTTCTCTCAATCGAAAAGCAAAGTAGCTCACCTGAACGAAAATCTATTTTTTTAACTTACTTTAATACGGGGTAATGTCACCGTAGGTGGGTGAGTGATGCCATAATGGCCTATGGCCCTGCCCTGCTGTAAAAGCTGGTGGAGATATGGCATAAAAGAAAATCGATTGTCGATCACAAAATCTGCTCGTAAAGAATCGATCACAACGAACAGCAATCGCTTGAACAACGCTTGTGGAGGAAAGTTCTTATAATAATCACGGATGCTGTCAATAGATGATGAATGGGAAATATCTTTTTGCGTGGGGACATTTCCTGGGTTATTTTTTATGGGGAAAAAACAAGAAAGAAAACAACAATAGAAAAGTAAAAATGTGAAAATGAACAGAAACAAAAAAAATGTTCGAGAAAATCTGACTATTGTTGCCATACTGTCAGCGCCATGCTTTTTAAATTCGACGGTGATGTACGACAAATACCCTGTAAATAATAATCCGGTACTCGGGAAAATATTTTGGCAAACGAGTCGAATTAAGAAATAGTGTCAAAAGGACGAGTTTTCCTATGACACCGCTATTCTTGACTCTTCGGCGGTGTTTTGAGTTTGAGTTTTAACGGTATATCAACCTCTGTGGGTTATTTAATGCTAAAAAGGTGGGGGTTTTAAGGTATTTTTTAAAATGTTCGGTTATAGTGAGAAGGTTGATTTTTAGTCAGATTTTGATTAAATTTTTATTTTATTTTAGAAAACTGAAGGTATCTTCTTAGGGCGGACCTGAAGGAGACTACCACCACCTTTAAATTTGTTGTTTTACATTTTTTTCTTTACTTTTATCAGGACAATCTTATCGATTTTTTACACCCTAAACTTTACGATTGACAAAAAAAAAATTTGGAAAAATTTCACTATTTCAGCAATTTTAGTGGGGGTTCAGTTTTTCATAGAACCACTCGCCGGTACGACATTTACCACTAGCTGTGAATTGGTTGATTATTATTATTATTTTTTTAAACTTTTTTTTCAGTGCAATCTTATCGATTAAACCCTAAACTTTCCGACTGACAATAAAATTTGTAAAAATTTCAACATTTAAACAATTTCAGGGGAAGTTCAGTTTTTCATAAGGTCCTTTACCTTAGTATCCTGTGCAATTAACCTTTTTTTGCTTGCGCATAATCAACACTTGAATCCTTTGCAAAATCTTCGAATAAAGCCATTCTTGGAGTTTCCGAGGTTGATGCCATCGTAAGAACTGAAGAAAACTTGAAAAAGACAAAAACAAGAGCAACAACTCGTCCCAAAAACCCAAAACAAAGCAACCCCAACGTGAGTGGTTCCAAAATGGAGGATCTATTTACTATAACGTTGTATGAGAAACTGAGCTCCCCCTAAAATTGTTTAAATATTGAAATTATATATGTATATATATATATATATATAAAGTTGCCAAAAGAGTCTATCAAGTTCTAAATAAGAATGGAGAAGCTCGGGCTTTGGCTTTTGACATCTTGCAAGATCGCCCGGTTCACACTCCACCCACGTCTATTGAACAGGTTAAGAGGCTCATCCCTTGTTTCCTGTTTAGGATGTGGTTTCTGGCTTTCTCTTTTCCAATATTTTCACTATTACGTAGCCCCCTGCACATCAGTGGCGTTACCACCTTGCTCGGGATGATACGATTAAAAAAAAAAAAGAAAAAAAGCCTTTGAAAGGGTATGCAGGCCTTCTTCACAAATTGGAAAGTTATGTTGTTTCTAGACAAATTTTCAATCTGATCAGGTCTTTTTTTATCAAATCATGAAATGAAAGTTGTTCCAAACAGCCACACTTGTAGATTCTTTTGCACTAATGCATGTCCCCACCAAGCACCTACCCTTAGTCCTACTTTGTTTTGGAATTTCATTATCCTTTTTGATGGCATCAGCTCTCAATTTGGTATCTATGCTGATAACACAGCAAGTTATTCCTGTCTTGATAGTCGGCCTGACTGTTTCAATAAAGTCAAATTGGCGGTTGATATAAAAAATTAACTTTCAGTTTGTTGTTAACTGGAGCAAAGTATGGCTTGTAATTTTAATACCTTCAAAACTAAACTGCTCTCTGTTAATTGTCTAAGAGACTTCTTTGTCTTCTATCAGCATGGCTGATGCTAACCTCCAGGAGAGTGACTCATTACGTCCTCTTAAGTGACATGTAGTGTATAGACTATATTGAATCCATTGCCAGGTCAGCTGGTTCACTGTGTTGTGCTAGACAATTTTTATCACCTGAATCTTGCATATTTACAAGTCTCCGATTTGTCTATGCTTAGAATATTGTTGCCACATATAATCTGATGCTCTTACTATATATCTAGAGATCCTTGATAAAATACAAATAATCAGTTATATTATTAGTCCTGATCTGGCATCTTGGCTTCAGTTACCTTTTCCATCGCTGCAAAGTTACCCCTCTGTGCCTTTTTTTTTTTATAAATATTTGTACATATATAAATCTACCATTCGCCCTTGCATTGAATACTGCTGACATATCTGGTCAGGTGCCCCTGCTATCCACCTAGAATCTGTAATGTGCGTGATCTTGACCTGGCAGCCAAGATACAGTCACTTTCTAATCGGCGCAATGTGGCATCTCTGTGTCTCTTCTACAAGTACTTTCACGGCTTTTAGTTCCGATGAACTTAGCTCACCAGTTCCCCTATGCATGAATTTGTTTGAGCTACAAGATTAGCAACAAGGTCCCATTCGTTTACTGTGAAACCAATAAAATGTAAACAAATTCTACTCCATCAGCTTCTTTTCTCACACTTCCACTTGTAGAATTCCTTTGTTTACTTGCTTCCCCGACAGCTACAATCTCCAGTTGAAGTAAAGTCAATAATCACCTATCTCGCTGACTTGCCTCCTCTTTCTCATGCTCTTTTCTCTGTCCACTCCATTCTCATCAGTATTCTCATCCTTCTCTTACCCACTTCCTGACACGCCCTGTAACCTGTCACTCTTTCTCAGAACTTTCCTCCTATGTAACACCATAGTGGCAACAGACTACTTTGCCTGGGGCGATATGACTATATGACTATAAAAAAAAAAAAATTTTCATGAAAACTGTTCAGACGAGCTCTTCACCACAGTACCTAGACTTTATTAATTTAAGCATAGTACTAGATAAATTTACAGTTGAGTTGGCTAAATGTAAATTCTATGCTAACAGTTTCTTTTCTCACACTTCTTGCTTGTGGATCTCCCTTCTGGTTCCATGCTTTCCAGCCAACTATAATCTTCAAAAATTTAAATGCCATGTCAATCATTATCTACTGCTCTCCCAATTACTTTTCATTTGTTCTTGCTTCTTGGTAAAGTCTTTCATTTCTAATTCTTCCACACCTAACAACCTCATGTCTTAGTGCCTTCCTTAGGATGAAACTGATTTTTTAAAAAAACTTGTGTATGTATGTATGTATATATATATATATATATATATATACAGTACTGTGCACAAGTATTAGGTCAAAAACTATTTTATTTTTTATAAGGCATCAAAATAAAGTTTAAAATCACCCCTGTCCTAACACTTTTGCACACTACTGGTAGTGTGCAAAAGTATTAGGACAGGGGTGATTTTCCTAAAAACCTCACTGAAATTCAAATACAGGGCGAAAAGGTAAGTAAACTGCTAATAAGTATTGATTATTTAAAACTAGGTGTAAAAGAAATGTATTAAAAAGGAGTTATATTTAATTTTTTCTATTTTCTATTAAACAAGTCATTTTGAAACTACTCTATTGAACATCTATCAGATATTTTGGATAAAAAAAATTGATAAATCTTATGTTACTTTGCAAGACACACTTTGGGAACAAATACAAGCTACTTGGCAGGAGATACCATAAGATACATTGAAGAAGCTTGTGATGTCAATGCCTAACAGAATGAAGGCTGTGATCAAAGCAAAAGGCTATTATACTAAATATTAAATTTATTTTGTAGCAAGTATTTTTTTCTTGTTAAAGCATTTGTTGAGTAAATCAAATAAAATTACTTTAATTAAATTATTTTCTGTCAATATGCCTTATAAAAGATAAAATAGTTCTTGTCCTAATACTTTTGCACAGTACTATATGTGTGTGTGTGTGTACGTCTATAACACAAAGGACAACGAATGACTCTAGTAGACAATGTTCCTTATATAATTGGTTGCATCAGATAAGCTGTTTTCTTAATGTCATTCTAATCTGTATCGATAAAAGTGATGAGGATGGATGTCATGTAAGTATTTGTTTGTTAGGGGTAGAAAAATATATCAGCCCATAAAGTTAGGGATCTGTTTATGCATTGATTATAATATAGAATCGATCACCCCCTTTATATTATCTATATATGTTGCCCCCACCTCCCACCCTAATCCAATAGAGACATTCTACATTGTCATCTATAAAAGTGACAAGGGTGGACGTTGTATAAGTATTTGCTATGTAAATTCGTCATATGTCTTTTATTCTTATTATTCCTTAAACTACCCGAGTGAAACCGGGCTAAACTGATATCTATATCTATAAAAGTGACGAGGGTAGACATTGTGTAAGTATTTGCTATGTAAATTCATCATATGTTTTTATTATTATTATTTCTTAAACTACCCGAGTGAAACCGGGTTAAACTGCTAATTGGCCTATAAATCTAAGAAGGGTTTTTCTTTTCAAGCTAGACTTCTCCAGAATGTGTCAACTGAATACTTTTAAGTCTAAATTAGAAGCTTTAAGTTCGAAAGATTTTCTTATTGAATCTAAATTAATCATTATATGTTTCAGGTTTCTACAAGACTCACAAATAAACATCTAATTATAATGACTTAAGAATTTCACAAACCATTATTTGTAAAGTAGTAAATCCACATCTTACTTTAAATAAATTCTAAAACTTTTCCAATAGAAAATGTGTAGTCGGAAAACAGAATGGTCAACTGCTAAAAATAAAAATCAATATTGATGAATAATTTTCCCCTGTCAAAATTGACAATGAAGAATAACTTTTTCACGTTTCCTACCTGGGTAGGTGCAGTAGTTATGGAAGAAAGATTTGTCCAAGGGTGACAATCGAGGGAAAATAATGGGGTAGCAATTTTTCTCATTTCTTACATAGGGAGATATAGTAGTTATGAAAAAATGGTTTGTCCAATGATGATGATGATGAAGGGAAAATAATAGGGTAACAGATTTTCATGCTTCCTGCCTGGATAGGAGTAGTTACGGAAAAAATAGTTTGTCCAAAATTGACAATGAAGAGAAATAATAGGATAACAACTTTTCACATTTACTTCCTGGGTAGGTGTAGTAGTTATGGAAAAATGGGTTACCCAATGTTAACAATGAAGGTAAAATAATAGAGTAACAACTTCTAAATTTTCCTGCCAGGGTAGGTGCATTAGTTACGTAAAAAGTGTTTGACTGACGGTGAAAATAAAGGGAAAATAATAATGTAAACCCTTTTCACATTTCCTGCTTGGCTAGGAGTAATAGTTATGGAAGAATGTTTGTCCAAGAGTTACAATGAATAGATAATTTGCCAATGAAAGGAAAAAAATAGGATAACAATTTTTCACATTTCTTGCCTGGGTAGGTGTTATGGTGCCCTCCTACAAGGAATGGACTCTTCCTCTTACTATATATATAAAATCCTGCGTGACTTCCAGATGTCAGATGGCAGTTAAGGATGCAGTTAAAGCCAGTTACAATTCAGGCAATAAGCAGCGTAACTACCATTCGAACTTAGTTATTTCTATTTACTGATTACTAACACTTATTTGTACCTATATTCTTGTTATACAAATACACTGTTCTGAACCTACCTTCTGCGTTCCATGTCTTACTTCAGGCCAAACTGGTCACTACACTTTGCGGCGAAGTTTCACCACAACAAATTGGCAACAAAGCTCCACAACAGTAGGTGTTGTAGTTATAGAAGAATTATTTGTTGAAGGTTGACAATGAAGGGAAAATAATAGGGTAACAACTTTTTAAGCTGGGTAGGTGGAGTATTTATGGAAGAATGATTTGTCTTAGGGTTCATTATTGACCAGCATGGCATGCTGGTGATGGGCCATTTTCGAAAATACATATTAAATAATTCAATGATAATAATTAAGAAAATTATAGAAGTGATATTCACGATATTAAAAATTTTATTATTTATTATTTACTAGTTCAGTATCTATTACTGATGGCAGAATGGTCAAATTTAAATCCTCTCCATTTGTTCATTTGGTGCAGTGGATATCGGCTCGGAATGAGAAACTGAGAAGCCAAGTTCAAATTCCAGTTGAATTCCCTGCATTTACTTACGCGCAAATACCCTTGGAAAAGGTATTAATCCATCTCTTCCCTCCAATTATGGGTTAAATAATAGGACAGATTGGATTCTATAGCCCTGGCTGGCAACCAGTCTACCACAGAAAGTAATGGCAACCTACTGCAGAATAATATTCTGCCCAGTCAGTCATGTCTCATTCGAGACATGATCGCCCAAGTGCGTATCATGTATGGCACTTAACTGATTGATTAGAAAATACTTTTCAGTTTAACTACAAAAAAATCAAAAAGTAAATTCAAAGAGCTAAATATTTTAGTTTATACTCTTTTCCTATTTCCCAAGAGTTGTTGCCAGATAAAAACAGAAATTAGCCTGTGTAACATAGATATTCAGTTCGATTTCATTTTGCACACATATACATTTGCTTGTACATTTTAATTCAAGTTATTATTACCAAATAATATTCGAGAAGTTTTAAAAATCTTATAATTAACTCATTTTTACATTTTAATAAAAAAGAAGCTTTTTTTTTGTCTTCAACTTTTTATTTTATTGCTCCAACCAGAGTAGGGGTTGTCCAGACTGAGCAGGAGATTGTTTGATTCTTTTCCTACAGCTTATCAACCCTTTGTAGGTTATTAAAAGCCAAAAATATTTTTAGATTGTAATAATTTCTTTTTTGTTCTATAGATAATGATTTAGTGATAAAAATCTTACTAATTGATGTATAGCTAGAAGAGGTTGAGTCATTTATTTTACAAGAGTATATTTAAGTGAAAATAATGAACCCAACTGAAATTGGAACTTAGCTCTCTAATTAAATATTCTGAACAATTATGCATTACTGCAGCTGCACAACCAAACTTACAGCACCTAGTATTCCCAAGGAGTCACCCACCTAGGTACTGAGCAGGCTCAACATTTCTTAACTTTGGTTATTGTACGGGGACCAATGTTTTAATGTGATGTGGCCATAAGCCCTGAATAAGAGGGGAATTTATTATTCTAGTATCTTATTTCAAACTCAATCAAATTGTGCATCTATGTGATTTGCTCATACAATATCTAATCTAAACTTATTTGTAAATAGAACTTTGTGTCTATCCATTACCTATAGACTCCGAAACGACTGAACCGATTTTCTTGAAAATTTACACAGTTGTACTATAAGCATCTGTAAGTGTTCTTAGCTAAGTTTTGTGTCGAGGTACCCCCGATAAATATCGATAATCGAAAAAATCGTGTTATAGAAGGAGTGGACCGATTTTAATCAAATTTGATACACTCATAGACAAAGACATAAGAAACGATATTCACAAGTTTCAAGGTTGCAGTTCTTACAATAGTGCAGAAAATCAATAATATATATATATAAAAGGCAAGATGTTTGTGTGTGTGTCTGTTTATCTGCCTGTATTTTTGTATTTTTTCAGACCTTTTATTTTAGTTTTTGCTTCGGGTTTGGCTCTAAGTAGGTATAATTGTAGTTCTTAGTCTCAGCCATGATACCATTTACTCAGAAGACTTACTTAGCCTTCAAAATTCAGTTTACGACAAAACTTATTTGATATCGATACCAGGAAATCAAAATTTGACTTACATCCATTCATTTTTCTTTCAGTCTACGGTTTCATTTTAACTGGAAACAGCTATTGCATTTAGTCTTTCATGCCAACGTCCGAAGAGTCTGAGCTCCAGGAACATGGATTAATTTTAAAACTTTCATTACACCCGAGCAACGCCAGGCTATACTGCTAGTATTAAATAGCATAAGCACATACGTAATATACATGTAAACAGAGAGGGTATCTGAGAATCAGTTCTTTTATGATATTATTATGGCATCTGGTAAGTTTATATCACATTGCTGTATCAATTATATCAGATTAGCTGACTTTACAGCATGTCAACCCTTGTCAGTTTATTTAATGTTGTCACCCAATGAGGATTAAGCTCACTACTCAGTGGTAATGTCAACCAGACTAGCCTTAGTAACCATTACTCTATGTCAAAACATCACATTGCTATATTGTGAGTTCAGTTAGTTGATTAATTTTTTATAGCTTTTCAACCCTTTGTAAGTTATTTAATGCTAGAAAATATTTTTAGATTGCAAGAATTTGTATTGAGATTTGTATTGAGATTTGTATTGATTTAATGATACAAGTCCCATTCATACCTTTCCCTCAAGTATTTGCACGTAAGTGGATATAATGAACACAACAGAAATTGGAACTTGGCTCTTCAGTTAACAATTCTGAGCAATTATTACATCACATCTAAACTTACAACATCTGATATTCACAAGCAGTCACTCATCTAGGTATTAACCGAGCTCGATATTGTTTAACTTTGGAGATCATAAGTTAACTGGTTTTTCAACATGATGTGGTCGTAAGCCTCTGAGAGTTCAGATTGAATAAGTATAGAAACCACATTCCAGTAAAGGGGAGACCTGTTTTGTAGGCAGCACCTTTCAAATGTAACGATTATGAATAGGAGAACATCTTGTTGACAAGAACAAAAGCCAGTGAAATGAGAAAAATCATATTTTGTTCTTACTTCCAATTTTGTGATTCATCCTGTCACAACTTTGAAAAGAAACTGATCATTTTAAATTTTTTTCTCAAATCACGCACACACATTTGAACAATTTATTTTAATCCTGTCATCAAATGAGGTGCAGATTCTTTAGAAAAACACATATCATTCTGTGGCAGGTCAGTTATGGATGTTCTGCTACAGTACCCACAAGCTTAGCCTTATAATATATCAATATAGGTACCTCCACAAATTTTCAATACCTCAATTTAAATTGAATTTTTAAAAATAAAGTTTTCTTGAAGCTTTAATTGAAAGCCAAGAGATTAAATTTACTAATTACGGTAGGCAAAATACCCTGGTGTATTTCAAACTGAAATTATACTGATCGGAATCAAAAATTTTTCGGTTTAAAAAGTTTTTCAAATTTAAAATTTTCCGCTATTTTTCATCGATTGTAAACAGAAGCCAATTCTCGGTTTTAAAAAATCTTGCAAAAATAAAATACGCTTTGCATTATTTTTTCAAATTATTGAATTTAAACTTACTTTTTTGGAAACATTTCAGGCAGTAATCAAGTAATTCTTGTTTCAAGTCAATTTAAAGTTTCTCAATTATGGTATCCTTGTTATCACATCTGTCAACGCCTTATCAAAAGGCAATAATTGATATGATTTACAGTAGCCGGCCAAAAAATGTCAAGTATGGAAGCCAATTTGGTATAAACTTTTTTTTTTTTCATGTAAGGGTTAGGGTTAGAATCACATGACCTTTTAATTATAAACATCATATACGGCCACCTGTACAAATAAAATACAGGTAATCAAAATGCACACAATTAAATGCTTAGCCTTAATAGCATGTGATAGCACAGAAAACAAACCAGTCAATACTGAATCATATCACATGAAAGATTAGCTCAGAATAGTGTGGAATCATGACATCTAATGATGCACAGTGCAGATATCTATGTCGAGTTAACACTGCACATTTGAATTAATTTTTTTGTTTTTGAATCTCCTGTTACTGAGTTCTATCATAAGTTAGTTCAACATGTTAAATTAATTGAACACTTTTTAAATTGATTGGTTCAGAATAATGCATTCCAATTATATCTCCCACCACTACTCACTCATAGAGAGGAGAAAGTCGAGGTGATCCAAAAAGAGGAATGGATAATTTCTCATCATACTTACATGTAAGTGTGCGGTGTTCCAAATTATGACATTTTGTCAAAATTACGATGTGTGCATAGCATAGATGTTTACAGCACAGAAAGTGAGAGATTAAAATTATAGCAGTCATTTTTACACAGATACCCTTGAAAAAAGCAAGATCCTATCTTTTTTTCACTTACCCATTAATAGCAGGGAAAACTGTGATCTCTAGCTGTGGGAAAGAGTGGGGTTAGAAATTCCACCTCTTAGTAGTAAGCCAGAAAAATATACTGTATAACCTGAAAACCAATGTTGATAATTGGCTTGAAATATAACGACAGACATGTGTATAAAAATATATTGACTTATTCAGTTTATTCTCTGCAATGTAACAATTGTGTGTAGAGGAGTAGTCAGAGGAAGCACACACATATGAGGGAGCGATGGTTGGAGTTGTCTTTCCTTGCGTTCTCATTTCCCGAACTTGTCTGCTCACTGTCGGCCTGGGAGAACCAGGTCTTATATATAAGTTCAGGCTCTGTTGAGCTTCACCCAATTATGTCATTCCCAAGCAGGCCTAATTGTTATCTTTGGCCAGTTGCACTTTAATGTAATCACATTATTGTTTATTTCACTGTTCAAATTTTTCTGACTTTCACACGCTGACACAATGCCTGCTTTTTTTCATTGTTTCTGACAACCAAAACATATTTCTGTCAACTTACTAAAATATAATTAATTCCTCTAATCATTTTTATAGTTCTGAAATAATTTAGTAAATTATATTCTGTCTTTGAACGTTGTTTCTGCATTTTTTCACTTCTGACCGCATAATTTAATTAAACTATATTCCATTGTATATATTTTTATAAGCTTGAAAATACACTATTTTTTCTGCATTCCAGCTTCGACTGAAACCATCACGTGTTCTTTTACACTTTCGACAGGAATAAATTATTTTCAAGTTCAATTATATTGAATATATGAAAGTCCTTCTATACCATTTTTCAAAATGTTCACTTATGAACATTTTAAGTGCATCCCTCTTCCAACATCGCTCCACCCACAACCAAGGCAATTGTACAAAACATTTACATATAATAACATTAAAAAAAAAAAAAATCAATGATAAATAAAATATTATTAGTTTTCTTCTTTTCTGTTGTTTTTTCTTCTCTTCTTGAGGAACACACAAAATGTTCAATAATTTTTACAAAGTTCATTTTCTTTTTTCTGAAGAAATACATATCAAGAGAAAGTTCTACAAAATTCACAAGTTCGTTTTCTTTTTTTCTCAATACACACATCAAAATAAAGTCCTGTAATGCTTCAAAAGTTTGTTTTTTTCTTTTTCTCTCTCTTTTCCTTCCATATTACACCATAATCGTAGACATCTTGATGCATGACCTACAATTGTAGGTGGTAACCATGCCACAATATTCAAATTGACACTGGTAAATGACCTTTGCACAGTGTGTACTTCTGCTTGAGTTTCAAGGTCAAATTAATTTCCTAAATTTCAATCATATTCTGATTGAACACAGAAATCTGCCATTATCTACAGAGCATGTAATTAAAAATCTCACGATGATATCAACAATTAAAAAAAAGAAAAAATGAAGAAAAATTACCTGATGATGCTTGAAGAATTAGTCGTTTAGTTTCAATTAGCTTAGTTTAAAAAAAAAAAACAGTCCGTCTTACTCCAAATAACACACAAACAACCATCCCATCACAGACCTCAATTAGTGTATACAATGGCATAACAAAACTAATCTAATCTCCATTCTCAAGCGGTTTTCATTCCTCCCACAATTTTCTTTTCTAATCATAATCTATAATATCTTGCCAGTAAGTCCACAAGACCTTTCAGTCTTTCCCTCCTAGTTCTGCAGTCCTCTATGGACACATCAATTCGTTTTGCCCCAGTGGAAGCTTCTACTTTGCTGCCACGTGATCCACCAGCAATTTTCCCATCTACATAAATAAACTCCAACGTACAACTCTTTTGGCAATCATTCCTATCAGTGGATGAATAACTGATCACACCTTCTATTCCAATGTCTTTGACAATGGTTGACATGCTTTTGTTCGTAGTTTCACAAACATGTCCTGATACAGCATTCCATTAATGGGACATCAGACTCATCATCTGATTTCTCACATTGATGTCGACACTTGCACACTGGAAAATCAACTGGTTCTACCTCTGACTCACTGTCAGAATGGATAGATTCCACTGAAGCGGTCAATACTATTTTCTGTAACGGCCTTTTTCTAGTGGAAATTTCCCATTCCTCTATTGACGCTGCCTGAAGATGATTGGTATGCGTCTTAGCATCTTAATGACTGAACCATTTAACTGGTCTCTAATTCTGTCAGAGACAGGGCCAGTCTTCTCAACTACCACATAATACAATGGCCAGTGCATGTCCAACTTCCTTTTCTTATGGTGGTTCCTAAAGTATACCAAATTCCCAACCTAATACTCTACATCCTTTGTTTTACTACAGGACTTATCTATCACAGCAATCCTCACCTTTTTTATGTTATTCCTAACTAAAGTGAAGCAATGATGCATTTCTTGTAAGGTGATTTCATGATGCTCAGCACCATAATTATTGTCCAAGGGCAAAATAACATCCGTTATAGAACAAGTAGTACAGTGAAAATTTTGTGGTCTCGCTTACATGAAACCAGACAGTTGCTAACATCTGATTGATGTAAAGATCTCATGACTGTTGTCGCCAATTTTCTTGACAAGAACATCATGCATTGTTCTTGTTACGGTGTAACACGGTTATTCCTCAGATAATGAACTTTCCCTCCTATATTAATAAGAGTTAACAGGAAGTTAACTTGAGAAGTTCTTGGGAAGTCAAGCTTTCCGACCATTTTTTGACTGCTTTCTAGTAATGTTTGACTATTTTTGCCTCCCTTTTGGAATTTATATGTTTATTTTTTTAAAAAAAGATTTGAACTGAATAGCTAAGTTTACATTTTTCTTTTTGTTTTTTTCCTTACTTTCGTATTTTTATTTCAGTATCTTGCCTGGTTTTGACCACCATATTTGTTTGTGTTAGCATTTTTCTTTTGATTTTTGTTTTCTTTTCAGTATCCATTTTTCTTTGAACGCCTTATTTTATTTTTATTGTAAACCTTTTAACTAGTGTCTTTGTATTATTATTTTTTTTCTTTCAGTGACTTAATACTTATATTTGTCTATTTTTCCTCGTAAATCTTTTAGCTCCACCCCCTATTTCTTTACAAAAGTAGTCGTTTGGGCAACTCTGTATTTTGTTTGTTGTTTTTAATTTTTTTTCTTTCAAGGTTTCTTAAATTCTTTATTTTTAATTTCTTTATTGTAATTTTAATTTTTATACAAGTTTCCACGTTTTGTTAACTTTATTTCAGTTAACTTTAATTTTCAAGTATAAATTCTTTTGGCCTTAAAGGCCAATGCTTTTTTTTCTTTCTTTTAATTTTTGTAATTTTCCTCTTTTCTGCTGTCTTTGGCTAATACTTTTTAAGTTTTTTTGTTTTTTGGTTTTTTTTGCCGTTGAACGTTATTTTATTTTGAATTTTTATTTTTGCATTTAAAGGCTAGTTTCCCTTTCATATTTTGTAATTTTTCTCTCTTCTGCCAACTTCGGCTAATACCTTTTTAAGTTTTATTTTTGCCGTTGAAGGCTATTTTTAATTTTCTTTTTCGGCCATTTTGGGCTAATTTTTGTTGAAAATTTAAATTTTGAATCATTTATTTTTAAATTTTCCTAAACCTTTTTTTTCTTAAACTTGTATTTGTAAAACCGTTTTCTACAGTTTATTTTTTGTAACCGTTCGAGGTTTGGTTTTGTGTATTTTGTTTTTCATTTATTTTGTCTTTGTTTACTCCTTTTTTTCCCTACCCTTCCCCTTACTTGGAAATATTTCCAGGAAAATATAGTGGTGGTCGTTTTTGGAAAAATTCAAATTGGCCAACACAAGTCGGTCAGTGAAAAAGAAACTCTCCTTTGACCCTCCTTGGAAGGGCCCACCGGACAAAGATTAAGAATCTTACCCCCCCTTAATAATGATAAAGATCAGCAAGACATGAGCAAAAATAAACAAACCAAAAGTATGGTGGCCGAGAATGGCCAGAATTCCAACAAAAGTATGGAAGACAATAATGGCAAAAAACAAGACAAAACTGCTAAAGATGCTGACACCAGGAAACCACCCTGTGGATGGACGTCCCCCACAAAAGTTAAGATCAATTTGACAGCGTTCTTGGAGAGGGGCAAAACTTACGTACACTTTGAGAAAGAAGGTGGGCTTTTGGAAGATCCCCAGGAATTAAAATTGTCAGTCTTTGTGGTGGACAAGCATTCGCGCAAAATTTGTCGCTCCACAAAAGACACAGTGTTGAAAACACTGCAGTCCATGGGGGTAAAGCCCTTAAGAATAATAAAAGGTGCGGGCTTCTTCATGTGGGATGTGCTGCTGCCCATGCAGGAAGATTGCCTTGAAATGGTAACCAAAGACCTGATCGCAGAAGACCTGATCATCAGAACAGAATATCAAGGCAAGTGTATGACCATTCTAGCAGTTTTCGAGGTCCCTCCTCAGATCATCGGGGAACATCTAGCTGCGTATTTTTCTTAGTTGGGTCAGATCGTGGATGGCTCCTGCAATGACCTGACCAGGGGATGGTCTTTCGACATTATGATAAATTATGAAGCCTTCCTGTCCATCCCCAACTGTCTTGATGTAGAGGGCCTGAGCTTACCAGTAATTGTTTCCGGTTGTAAACTGAAATGCTGGAGTTGTGGAGAGACTGGTCACCTCTCCTCCTCCTGCCCAGAGAAGAAGGTCTGTGGAGGCCAGGCCCCGGTTGACCAAAATACCCCTCTGGCTGCTTCTTCATCAAAATCCATCTCGCCTGTAGTGGGCATGCCAGCAACCAGAACTGGAGTGGTAATACCCCGGGTTGGGACAAAACATCTTCCCCCATTCACTGAAAAACCTTCACCTACTATTAGTGTAACTACGGAGAAGGAAAAAAGGGGAATGGCAGGTTCTTGGTAAGACCAGAAGTTAGCGTCAAGCAGCAGGACCTCAATCCCCGGAAGATTCCCGGACAAAAGGCACGTACAACCCCACTCCCTCCACCAGCAAGAAGGGCAATGCCTCAGAGTGGTCACCTCCATCCTTGGAGAAGCTTAAAAAAGCCTTTGACCCAGGATACGAAGGAATGAGAAAAATACAAAAACTAAAAGAACTAGCAAAGAATCCAATATGCCCTTCTGTCTCTGACCCCCTCCTCTCCTGGAAAAAAGAAAAGTCCCAAAAAATCCCACTCCTTTCAGCCCACTCCAAGAAGACCTACCCCTCTCAGTAAAGACCCCAGCCCATTTTGAATTCCATCTCAGCCAATCCCCAGTCCTTCTTCCAAGAAGCAATTACCACCACCATCCAAGCGGCAAAGCCCTACCTCCGAGGATAGGGAATCAAGAAAAAAGCTTCTAAAGCCTCCTACATGATGGAGAAGGATGTCTACAGCATTTCTAAGGAACAAGCCGAAAGAGCCCAAAGCTTTGGCAATAGAATAAAAACACTAAAAAGCCTATTGGCAATGAAGAAGTGTGGGGACAAAAATATTGAAGTCCCCATAAATTTCCCAAACGCACAAAGTTTATTATTATTAGAACGAGTGCCGGAGCTCGAAAGGTTTGGGACATGATTCTGGAAGCAGGAAAAGCCTTTCCAATGTCACTACCAATTGCCACCTTGGAAAGCGAAAATATTGAAAACCTGGAAAAATTTTGTATAGGACAGGTCCCAGTTTTTGTTCATCCCACACTTTATAGGACTCTAAGATTAACCTTTCCTTGGGATGTTGGCGGGTTTTCCCCTGACAGCACTACTGATAAAGAATTGGGCTAAGGGTCGATAAAAGAGGCTGTTGGCATCCTTTCCCTGTCAATGTTCTGTCCAGGACCCCAACCCTAATCATGTATCATAATGGCTCTCTAGTTAGCAAGTTTGAATGCCTGGGGGCTGAGGCCAGAGTCTCGGAGGGTGAGACTCACTCACGATCTCCAGCGTGTATGTTTGTTGTGTGCAGGAGACCCAGTTTCCAGCTGGTGACTATGAGGGCATACTGTCTAGGGGTTTCAATCTCTATTCAGCACGTTTTGATGGTCATTCTAGAGGTGTTTCCTGGCTAGTGAGCAAGTCTTTGGGTGCAATGTGTGCACTTGTCTTCGCAAATCCAGTGGGCAGGATTTGTGTGCTGGATGTTACCATAAAGGAGAAGTGTTTTCGGCTCATTAGAGTTTACGCACCCAATGACCATGTGGAGCGTCCTGCTTTGTTTCAGCAGCTCGAGTTGTTCTTAAGGACATTGAAATGGGTAATCTTAGCGGGGGATTGGAATGCCGTCCTTGACCCTGAGAAAGATCATATAAGACAAAGATTGGGTACTAACAACCCGGATGTGAAACCATTTCGGGACTTTATCGATGGGAATGATCTAGTCGAGAAATACCAAAATGAACACCCCCCAGAAGGTACTGTGGACTTGGACTAATAGAGGCAGCTCGGGTTCCATGGTGCATGCTAGCTACCTCAACCGAGTCCTAGTTAGAAGAGTTGACATAGGGCTCTTAGGTTGTCCAACTTTCCATTTGATAGTTTACATGGATCATAGACTCGTCCGGGTTCGTGTAAACTTAGATAAGCCTAAGGTTAAGTTGGCTGGATACTGGAAATTGAACGCATCATTATTTGATAGCCAAGATTTCCAGGAACAACTTTTACTAAGATTAAAGTGGGAATTGACGGAGGCTGTGGTTGGGAATAAGTGGTGGGATTCCTTAAAATCAAAACTTCGGTCTGGCTGCCGACTATAGCCATCAGCTCAACATAGCTAATTTAGCGGCACAAACAGCGGTAGAGAAAAAAGTTGATTGGGCAGTGAAATCCCGTAATAGTGGGGACGTAGCCTCAGCTAGGGCCGAGCTGGCCTCGTTGCTTATCAAGAAGGATCAGGATCTGGTAGTTAGGGCTTGGTTAAAAAGAATGTCTTCTGAGGCAACGAATATGGCTGCAGAATTGCATGCAGAGGAAGCTAGGCAAGCAGTCAATCGGCATATCGAAGACATCACATTACCGGACAGGCATACCGTGATCACAGACATGTGTATATGTGGGACTTTTTGGGATTACTTCCAGGATCTTTTCACCAGGGAGCCCGGTCAGTTCGACACCTATTTAGCTGACTTTCCCCACCTCAAGGCAGCTGAAGCAGCTGGGTGCGAGGGGCCCATTTCAGAGTCGGAAACTGGGATGCACTGAAACAGTTTGGCTAGGACAAGACTCCGAGATTGGATGGTCTTCCCTACGAAATGTACTTGAGGCAGTCGTCCGTTTTTGTCCCTTTGCTGGCACTGATTTACACCAACTGGATGGAGCAGTGGTCTATACCTCAATGCTTCATCAGGGGTGTAATCAAATTGCTTCACAAGCGCAAGAGCGGTGGGGGTGGCTTAGATAATTATTGGCCTTTAACGATGTTAAATACTAACATAAAGATTTTTGCCAAGGTCTTGGCCCACCGTTTGCAGGCTGTCCTTCCTAGTCTGATTGGCTCTGAGCAGGACAACCTTCATTTGGTACGCTTGATCATCAAGAAAACCGACAGTGAAGCCGCACTGATCACTTTGGCATTCGATAAGGTTGACCATTGGTTTTTGGAGTCTGTCCTTTCCGCTGCTGGTTTCAGGCCGTACTTTTGCTCCTGGATCCGACTGCTGTATGCATCCCCCGGTGCAATGGTGGAAGTAAATGGGGTAAGATCAAAGCCTTTCACATTATCTCACTCCATTCATCAAGGTTGTCCACTTAAGCCTTTGCTTTACGCTCTTGTGTTGGAGCCCTTCCTTCGCAAGTTAAAGGCGAATCTGGTCCTACGCGGAACTTCCCTACCTGGTGCTACCACCTCGCTTGGCCAGGTACTCTGCCTATGCTGACATTTCAGTTTTTTGTTTGATGAAGTTAGCAAAGAGATCAGATGCTATGAGATGGTGACAGAGGCCAAAATCAATCGCGATAAGACTGTGGGCTTGCGATTGGGTGTGTGGAAGGGAGTTTCTCTTTTCAGACCTTTCCTCTGGACGGACGGGCCGATCAAGATTCTCGGCGTCTGGTTCAGTCTTGATCTCCGGTTGGAAATGAATTGGTCGGAGGTTTGAGAAAAAAACGAGTGCACAGTTCATCTGTGGACTCGGAGGAAGCTTTCCTTAAAGGGGAGGGCGGAAGTATGTGCCTCACACATTTACCTGATTTTCCTTTACCAACTCTCCCGTGTGCCATTCGGTTGGGTTTAATACAGCTCGTTCTCCTTCTTGTGGGGGGAAGGCAAGGCTCCGAAGGTGTGTTGGGAGATCTGTTGCCTCCATCCTTCTGAGGGCAGTCTAGGCATGCCAAGCATTGAGGTTCATCAACATACGCTTCACATTAGATTCCTGGATTGAATGTGTATGCAAGCGAATGAGAATGGCGCCACCATTAAAGAGGACGTCCATAAACATTTTCCATCTTTGAGAAGTGTGCACTTGTCAGAGAAGGAGGCCAGCCGTACTACTCGCGGCAAGTGCTCCTTCTATTGCGAATGTCGTTTGGCTCTCCAGTTTCTCTTGCAGGTGGCGGATGGCCTCTCCAACGCCCAAGCGTTGCCTCTTAAGGCGTTACATAGGGTGTTAGTTAGGCGGTGGGGCCGATTAAATGATAGGCGGGCTCAGGCTGACGAAGCAGGAGGCTTGCTCCATTTGGCCTTGGGCGCCCGGGTTGAAATGTCTCATTAACAATGAGGCATCACTCACCTGGCTGATAATCCGTAAGGCACTCTGGGTAGGCAAGAAGCTTCATGCAGCGGGCCTAAAATCTGTTTCAACCTGCGTGCGTTGTGGGCTGTCAGAGAAGACCGTCGATCACGCCTTCTTCCACTTTACAATTAGTGCTTTCATCTGAGGTATTATGGGGGACGTAGTAAGAATGGTAAGTAAAAATGTGATATTATGGTGTAAGGTTTATTGTAAGTTTATTGTAAGTGTGTCAGGGTCAACGAAAGTGAATAGCCAATTTAAATTAGGACAGAGGATGACCAGCCTTCCCCATCCCCATTTTAGGCCTTGTGCCACATTTGTACATATATGTACAATAAATATTGAAGTTCTTGGGAAGTTCATAGGAGTTCTTAGAAGTTCTATTGTAGTTCAGTAGAACTACTAGGCAGTTGATATTAGTCGGCAGTTAGCCGAATACTAAGGAGTCAGCTTACAGCGGAAGATTACCCAGTTCCTAACACTTTGGGTGCATTAAGTCGATTAGCAACCAACATAGAATGATTATAACCTTCAGTGCGAAAACTACTCCACAACAGTTCTATGAAATCTTTCAACCTTACCATTGCTCTGAGGGTAATAAAATAAGCTTGTCACTTGGTGCCCATTTAGGTCTTTTACTGTCTTTTTCATGATTTTGTTGACATTCTCAGTTAAAAGCTGAAGTGGTGCTCCAAATGTGCCACTGTTTCAGCCTTCTTGTTTGGAACAGCAAAAGTTTCAGGCCAACCACTGTACATATCTATGAAGATAACTATCTCCTGATTACCTGAATATTACAAATATTTTTTGCTTACTGTCTGAAATATAGTATAAAAGCATTTCTTAATCACAGTAGTCCTGTGTTTGAGGGGCTAATTGATTAGTAACAGCAGGACCTGTCAAATAAGCTAAATATGGTTGGCCAAAATTTACATTAATTTATGTAACCTAAGTGAATGTTTTGCTTTTAATTTTTAAAAATTTTTAACAATATTTTTTATCAATTATCTAGTATTTTATAGAATATTAACTTTATATAGCCTTATGTTTGAAGATACTTTCTGAAAAATAAAAAAAAACTTTCTTTTCAATTAATTTTTTTAAAATTTAATAATTGAAAGATTTTTGAAACTTTATATAAATTATTATACTTAAAAAATAAATAAATGAAAACAATTCTTGTAAAAAAAATCATTATTCAACGGAAAAAAAAATTTCTTCAGACCATATCCTTATTTAAAAGCAATAAAAAGTTTATCTAAATAAAAAAAAATGGCATAGTTTTATTTTATATATTGCATTTTATTTTTTCATGATTTGGTGTATTTTCTGAAAAGGAGCAACCGAAGAAAGAAATAAATTTTTACAATACATTCCCCAATTAACTAATAAAACAAAGTTTCGGCACAATATAGTCAATTTCTATAAATTTCAGGAAATTAATTGGAGCGAGGGGTAACATAAAAAAATATATATTTTTTAATTTTACCAAGATTCTATATAAAATAATGATTTCAAAAATAATTTCTTCAGTCATTTGTGAATAAATCCTGAAAGTTTAAATCAAAATCTGACCATTATTTGATTTTTGCAAGAATTTCCAAATTAATGTATTTTTCACTAGTCTCGTCACTAGTTGACGAAAAAAATAAAATAAAATTCCGAAAGTGTTAGAAAGGATTTTAAAAATTACGAAATTTAAATACTTTCATTCAACAAGTTAAAAAAAATTAAAAACAAAAGTTCATATTTATTACTGAAAGCATACTTTTACTTTTACTACTTACCTTTAAAAAAATTAAATAATTTCAAAACAGCCACAAAAATATGAATCTTTAGCTTACCTATTATTATTTCATATTTAACTCTTTATTTAGCTTGCGTAGCGGGAGAAACTTGCACATAATTGAACTGCCCTCTTTAACATTAAGAAAAAATTTTAAATGTATATTCGTGGTCTGGATCGCTTAATCGATAGCAATACGAAAATAACTTTTGAAAAATAATGAACATTTCTTGGGGAGGCATTTCTATAGAAGCGTTGACAATTTTTCTGAAAATTTACAGATTAACAAATAACATGATCAAAGTGAACAAGCATCATTCAATAATTCATATATGAGCGCGCTTTCAAATACAATTGTTTTAAACCGCATTTACGTAATTAAAGTTATCTTCATTTAAATCGAAACTAAGAAGGGCATAATTAGAATAAAAATATGTATTTATACTATTTTTATTTAGAAATTTAATATGTAATTGTATTCTTTAATGACAATTTAAAAAAAATACGAAAAGATGACTATGAAATTCTTATCATCTTCAATTTACCATAATTCTAAGTGTAGGACTTCCTCTTCCGCTTAGATATTTTACCAAGATGGTATGTGTTTTTTTCTCTCTTCTTTAATCTAACTTCATCTGGCTAATAATTTGAACGTTCCATCAATTTGTTTAAATTAAGTGTAATTTTTAGCATTTCTCTTAATGCAAACACTGAATTTTGTGTAGTTTTCTTTGGTTCGATTATTTAAATGAATTTTATTACACGTAACTTCTGTGTGGATATGTAAGGTGCATGGCACGTTAAAAAAGTAATTACTCATTTTTCTTATCTCGGTAATTTTATTTATTCACTTTAGTCTCTTCCTGATTAATTCACTTGTTTATTTTAATGAAATGATGGAAAATGTCTGATTTCAATCATTTTTTTAACTTGTATAAATGGCGAATTGATGTTCACGTGTAGTGTGCTCATGTCGGGAAATTCTCTTATTTCAGGCCAAACGTACCAAGAAGGTTGGGATCTGTGGAAAATACGGTACCAGATATGGTGCCTCCCTCAGAAAAACCGTAAAGAAAATGGAAATCTCACAGCATGCCAAATACACATGTAAATTCTGTGGTAAAGTAAGTAGATGAAATTAACCTCGTGTATCCACATGTAACCAATTCCCGACTCTCCTTGAATCGAATTGTTTGCACTCTGATGACCGTTATAAATTTCTATTTGTTTAAAAAATCTGACCACTTTTGTGAGTGTTGGGATCACCTTAATTAAATAACGCTTTTGTGCTGAAAAAAAAATTGCTTATCGATCTAAGTCTGGTTTTGTTAGCACATGTCTATATAAGAGAAAAAAACATTCGGACATTAACAATAACACGATTTTAGAAATAGTCGGATTGAAAAAAAAAAAAGGCGACGTGCAATTTTCTTTCATAAGAATATAACCTGATTCAGTCAGATTATTGACAAAAAACGTGTTTCACTTAAATATATTTACAAAATCTCTAAATTGCCCCTGTTAAGAATTTTAGTTCTTTCAAAGAATTTTGTATCAAATGTTGTTTTACTGGGCTTACTTCATGAAAAGAGAAAACTTTGTTTATGATTTGCCTATGTATGGTCAGGCTCCCTGTTGAAGTCCATACACTGACAGGGAATGCAGACATTGATGCATTGGAAAGTGTACAAAAACTTGTTTTTTTTTTTTACAAATACTTGAATGATTTTTAAAAGCTTATATCACATTGGTCTCGGTTGACGTGAGAAAGTTAAGCTGTCATGCTGCTGAAACTATATATCGACCACAGAAATCACAACGATTTTTTAGCATAATGAATTCTTTTCAAGGAAACTTAACGCAAGATCTGTCGTTGTTCAAATAATGAACTGAGGACTTTGCTCAAACGAAAAAAAGAATTAATCGATTAACACTGGCACAATGTTAGGGACTAAAAATCAGTTCGAAACATTTACTTTCAATTTTTGACCAGTAGTAATTTTTTTTTTTTTTTTTACCAGTCTGTCAAAAAAAAAAATTAACCCCATTTAGTCAGGTTTTCTGACAGGATTTCCATCTTTTTTGTTAATTATTAGATGTCAAATTCTTAGCACATTTTCCATTTCTTTCTCCTCAAACTTGTTTGGCTTGATTTTTTTTTTTTTTTTTTTTTTTTTTTCTGTAAATAGAAAGTTTTGCTTAAAAACAAAAATGAACATAGGCCTACCTGATGAAAAGCTACCAAAAATTTAAGACCAATAGAGTAATCGATTACTTGTTAGGCTTTTTTTAGACCCTTCAAAATTTTTGTTAAAAATTAATTTTCTTGTGTTGAAACTGGACCATAAATTAGAAATTTGAGCCTCTTTTTTTTCTTTTTTTGTCAGTAAAAGTGATTTGAAAACTCTTGAAGAATTCATATAATTTTAATGAACCTCTCATGACTTACTAACAGGTGAATGAAATTATTTTTAGAAAATTTTGGTAAAAAAATTTTTACATTCATCCCTTTTCTCATTAATTTTATGAAATTTCAAGGAATTCATTTTTGTAAAGCTTAATGTTAGTTATAGACAGGTCCTTGGAGAATTTAAATCACCTGTTTTGTTTTTTTTCCTCTATGACACCCAATTTCTGTAAATATGGACATTATCAGAACATTTCCTCAAATGTTTTTGTAAATTATTGAACTTTGTATGGTGGAATGTTAGCTATGGGTAACTAGCAGAACAGGCTAGATTTTTTGTAGATGAGCCGGTTCTTGACACCCCTTAATGTTTCATTAATCCTGGAACACTAAATAAACATCAATTAAAGTTAGACCACTATTAACCATGGGGATATCATACACAATTTTCAAAATATTAGATATAAATCTTTATTTGAAATATTTTAAATGCAGGCACTTCAAAATTTGTACTTTGTGTTAACATTAATAGGAACTGAAAAAACATTATTTAGGTAAGAAAATCAGGTACTGAAAATTGTGATTGAAATGGGATCATAACTATATATACCCATGGTTGGTGTTCTTGGGTTAATATCTGAATCTCCTTTCATTTATATGCAGTTTTGTTTCTCAGTCTCTTTTTCATGAAAGATAAAGGTATTCACATTTTTATCCTTTTATTTTTTTTGATCCAAACATTTTGTAGGTACCGCCACTAAATTTAAAAACACTTTTCTATCAAAATGTTTATATTATTAAAAGGAAAGATAAAAGTAATTTTTAATTATTTTTTTTAATCTCTTCTAACATGTTTGAAATTTTTACAGAAAATGTTGTTTTGATTTGAGTTCAGGGAAATGTTTACAATGGAAAAACATAATGATGATATAATCTCTCTCTCTCTCTCTCCCCCCCCCCCCCCATGACAAACACATAAATTTAGGAATTCTTGCAAAAATCAAATAATTGTTGGATTTTAATGAAACTTTCAGTAGTCATTTACAAATAAATGAAATTATTACTTTTAAAAAAAATATTGGTTAAAAAAATTTTTTTAACCTGTTACACCCTTTCCCTCCCACACACACAAAAATCCATGAAATTTTAATAAATTTTACTTTGTTGCAGTGTATGGTTTTATTAGTTAAATGCAGGACTCAATGGGGAATAGAAATCAATTTTTTTTTTTTTTTATATGATAATGTATAAAGTTTCAAAAATTTTTTAAAATACTTCAAAGATTTGTTGCATTTAGATTTTTAACTTAATTGAAGATTATATTGCCTATCAAAAATTGAAAAGTTTTTAACGCAAATTATTTGGCCTTCATATTTTTAAAATATTTTTTGTATGGTAATTTCTATGTGTAAATTAAAGGGTCAGTTTCCTGCCCTTACCCCAAAAAAAAAAAATTGTACAACTGTCACTTGGGAATGCCATGCATTTTTATCTTATCTCTACAATATATGGTGGATAGGTAAAAAAAAAAAAAAAAAATGTCAACTCTGTTATTAAGAAATAGTTTTATTCTAAATGTCACACTATAAATAAGTAATACTTGTGTAAATCAGATTAATTTAACATAGATTTTCCAAAAATGTGTCACAGATTTATATTTTATTTTTGCTAGATTTTTAGAACCAAGAATTAACTTTTGTTTACAAATATGCCAATCGACCAAAAATGTTGGTAACATTTTTTTTTAAATTTTTATATTCCAATGAATATAATTTCTGTTTGAAATAAACCAGAGTATTTTGCTTACTGATAATAGCTAAATTTAATCATTCAGCTTTCAATTAAAACTATAAGTTTCAAGAAAACTTATTTTTAAAAATTCAGTTTTAAAAGTTAGATATCGAAAATGAGTGGAGGTACCTATTTTAGAAGGAATTGTTGTAATGTTTTTGTTCAAAATAGCCAAGAATTAGGAAGGCCATAGTTAGAATATTGAAAGAACAAAAGACTTGACTAGAGGAAACAAAGATGCTTATTAAATACTCATTCACGGAACAGAAAATCTTGAATAAATCAAATTTGGCTAATTGCCAAGTCCATTAGGGATAAACAGGAAATACGGTCCTACTCTACGGCCAAAATAATAAATTGGATTCTTTTTAAATGTCCTTATAAACAAGGAAACCCTAGCCTGTAAAGAATGGTTATTACTTTTATTTACCATTTTGCTTAATTCTATTGTTGTTACAGGATGCTGTAAAGAGACGCGCTGTTGGTATTTGGGCCTGCAAATCTTGTAGGAAAATTGTAGCTGGGGGTGCTTGGTCTTACAGGTAAGTTAAACATTTTACATAAATTTATTTTAAAAGATTAAGAACCAATTCATTTTGTGAGATTAGTATCTACAGAGCTTTTTAAACTCAATCCAAGAATAAAACCCTAAAATTATTCTGACCTCAAATTTAAGAGCAGGAGCCCCACTTGTCCAGAGAATAATTTTTGTAGGGAGATTTTTTTTTTTTTTTTTTTTTTTTAAGCAGTGTGCCCCATGATTTATGGCTCTTTGCAAAATGAGTTGCACTACTAAGAAGAATCAAGGTAATTTTTTTGTAGTAGGCGTGTCAGTTATTTTCACTACAGAAGGCACTACGGGGTGGGGTTGATCTCTCTGTCTATCTTTATCTCTCGATCACATTTAATATACACACACTTAAGTCCATGTTTAATATCAATGATGACAGTTTAACACAAGTTGCTGCATGGGATTTAGTTCTTTGCTTGAAAATAAAAACTTATCTTTTGATAGAAAAAAAATGTTTCAGAAGCAAAATATGTTAACTTGTACGACCTTCCTAAGTGAAAATCGCCAGTGGTTTAAAATGATGTAAATGTTTCTTTTACTGAAAGTTTACAAAATTCAAGAAGCATTATACTTAATTGTTGTTTATGTATATTACTGTGAGAATGAAACATGGCTGCTTTAAACCTTCCTGAGGCTATGTCACTTGACAGAATCAGAAATATTGGAAAGTCAATTCCAGGCTTTTTAAAAAGTTGTCTGGCATAACTTTATTTCCAAATGTCAAAGTTTGAAACTCTGCTTACATCATTGATCTTTATATGAAACTTTTCTTTTTACAAAGATTTTTTTTTCTGTAACATATCTACATTTTTAATTAAGGAGAAATTTACAAATTAAATGTTTGAAAAAATTTGAGAAACAGTTGCTTTCTAAAAAAATATGTATGTACCCATTTGTTCTTTAATGACCCAAAAATTCATAATTCATCAAACAATTGCTATTGCTTATTTAATGTTTTTTGTTTTTGTTTTTTTAAATTAAAGCACATTTTATAAATAGGTATAGATTGTTTCTTTTATGCAAAATGTTTTAAAATATTTTTGTATGCAGATATCAATGGCGTTGATATTTGTAAATAAAGTTGTAGGAATTTTGTTCTATATCACTTATTAACAGAGCTTGCCCAAATGGCTAAAAATATTTTGATTCCAACACCTGTACATTGATATAAATATCCCAAGAATAATCAATGGTTGTATAAGCTACTAATTTTACAAATAAAACCTGAGAAATCTGGGTATAGGTACACTCGAATGTGTTGGTATAGTGATTATTAGTACAAAGAATTGGTGAGCAGTTAAAATTCTGGTTCAGTTTTGCACAAATGTCCTTCGAAGCCTGCCTCTCTCTCTCTCTCTCATATGGTACAGCTTACTGGCTCTTGCACTTATGGCAGAGTAGAACATTGGAATTTTAGCTTTTAAATAACTGCCACCCTCCCTCCACTTGTGTTAAGCATTTAATAGTATCGGCCATCCCAGACCCTCTCTACTATCCGTTTACATGAATTCAGTTAGGTAAATTGTTGATTCTTTTAATTTTCAATATTCTGTGAGTGTTAAACTTTCCAAGTCCTCTATCCTTTTGTAGTGCCTCTACTAATATTTCAAATTTTGACAAGTGTCTGATTGTAGAAAATCTCAAATGATGTTTAACTGAAGTTTTTTCCTTTGAAGCAGTTAAAGTGGTTGGTAGTCTGACAAGGCCAAAAATGTTGCCTTTCACCTTTTTTTTTTTTTTTTTTTTTTTTTTTACCTCACTTCAAGCAAATTAAGACTGCCATGCCACTTTCATAAAAGATCACATTTTTGTGTGAGCAAATTTGGTAAAAAATCCTGGAAATTGGCATATATGTTATCTGCTAAAAGTTGCTAACTAGATTAGCCATTAGATTGCAATGTATAGTTTTTATTTTTATAACAGTTGAAATTTATCAGCAAAATATCATCTTTGATTGGTACTTTTTTTGTTGTTGTTCCTCCAAGTTTATTTTGTTTTATCCTCTTTTTGTAGCACAACTGCTGCTGTTACGGTCCGAAGTGCCATTAGACGTCTCCGTGAGATGAAGGAATCTTAAGCAATGTTTTTGGGAGCCAATAAATGTTTAAAAGTCTACAAATCTTTTCTCAACTTTTTTCCTTCATGTTCACCCCTCAAGCAATGCAGTAAAGCCACTAAGACACAAGTGACTATTGGGTGTGGAGAAACTAGAAAAAAGAAACCTGATTTAAGGAGCAAGAATAAGTGTAGAATAGTAAATAACAATGACATTGTGTTTAAATTTTTGAAGATCAAAGTTAGCGTGGCGCTTCTGTAAAACTGCATTACTGTTGCTTCAATTCCCTTCTTCATCTTTAGGATTGTCCAGCACTCGTCGTGCAGGAAGACACATTACATCTAAATTCATAAAGTCTAACAAAGATCTCACCTGAAATGAAGTATTTATAGAAAAGGCACAGAGAGGCAACTAGCAGTTTCAGTTATTGGGTAATAAAGAAACCTATTTATGGCTCTGTCTGTTAAGTGCCATACATGATATGCGCTTTGGGTGATCATGTCTCGAAAGAGACATGACTGACTGGGCAAAAGATTATCCTGCAGTATATTACTATTGCTTTCTGTGGTAGACTGGTTGCCAGCCAAGGCTATAGAACCCAATTTGTCCTATTGTTTAACCCATAACTGGAGGGAAGAAACAGATTAATACCTTTCCCAAAGGTATTTGTGCGCAAGTGAATGCAAGGAATTCGTACTCGGCTCCCCTATTTGTCATTCAGAATTGTTATCCACTACACCACGACGCACATCAGGATGGGTTCATAAAAGGTTAAGACAATAGAATAAAATGACTAAATTAGTCTTAACTCTAACATTGCATGTAGAACACAACCTAGAATTTTCTACTCATTCATATTTTAACTGGCTGTCATTTTTTCTTTCTCTTACCATAAGCATTAAATGATTAAAAAAAAAACAAAAAAAACTGGTATTTCATTTCAGCTGTTAGTTGAAATTATGAAAAAATTACTTTCTTTGCAGTAAAAAGGACATTAATGTTCTTCTAGTGTTAGCTATATAGCGCTAATATACAAAACGATAACTGGACATCCTATTTAAAATAAAAAAAAAAGCTGATGCTTCAATGTATTTATCTTAACTCTACTCCTGCAGTGAGCAAAACGTCTCATATTGCATGTGGACATGTTACATCTGGGTTTTTCCTTTTAGCAGTAGAACAGCTTGGAATGTCTAGATACATGCCTCTCTGCAGCTGGTCCAGGTCTTAGTAAGATGCCTTGTGGAAATTTGTTGCTGTTGTTTCAAAGGCAGTATTATTTTTGCTCCCTCCTCCCCATTTCTTTTTTCTCTCTACCTATTACCCTATCACACTCTTACATTACAATTACTCAACACCTTACTCAAGAATTGCTATTTTGTGGAACAGGCTCCTGTGTTGGTGCTTCAAATCAATTATCTGTCCTCATAATCTTCCATTCATATCACACACCTCATTCACCATAACTATTGTAACAATAATACTTCAAAGGTGTATTAATCTACTAGGGGATTTAAAATGGTTTAACTGGTGCACAAGGCAAGATAAGTGAGAAAATATCACATTTCACCAGCCTTTATGGGGGTGGACGATTATCTTTTACTTGAGCTTCAAACATAGGTGCAACTACTCTGCATTTTTTTTTTTTTTTAGTAATAACTGAAGAATTTCTAGGCTTATGGCCCTATCATATTGAAACACCAATTCCCATTTGATCACCGAAGTTAAGCAACATTAAGTTTGGTCAAAACATAGATGAATAACCATTTGGGAATACCAGGTGCTGTAAGCTTAGATTTTGTAACAAATAAGTTCTCAGACTTGTTAATTGAGAAGTTAGATGCAAATATCCTTAGAAAAGGAGTGTATCCATCAGTTCTACCTGCAGCTATTGGTTAATTAGTAAGACTCACCATTTATCTTTTTTTTAAAAAAAATCCATACAATCTAAAAAATATTTTCTGGCTTTAAATAACCAGCAATGAATTGATAATAGAAAACAACTCTGATAACCTTGACAGATACTGTAAAGTTCTCATTTTTTTTGGTATGATGTTGCTTGTTGAAAAAAAAATTGATGTGAAGATAAGTTTAAATCCAGATTTACTGAAGTAGTTGCAAGTAAGGCATAGCTTTTCTATCATTAGAATTGGTAACATACCCATGGGTAGTAAGGTGTGATTGTGGGTATTTACTAAGATAATGACTTCTCTAGTTGACAACTTTGTTAATATATCCAGTTGCATAAAATGATTTTACCATTGTTACAGGAGTAGCCACAAAAATTGTCTTAAGTGGAATTTGATAATAGACAACACAATAGCTTAGGAAACAATAAATATATGGAAATAGTTTTGTCATTCTTACTAAATGGAAGAATAATGTCCATAGATATTGGGTGAAAACCCATATCAGTCGGGTGTCATACATGATACACACTTGCCATTACTTTCTGCAGTAGACTGGTTGCCAATCAAGTTTATAGAACCCACTCTGTCCTATTTAATCTGTAGCTGGTGGGAGAAACAACAGATTAATACCTTTTTCAAGGATATTTGTGCATAAGTGAATGCAACAAATTCAAATTTGGCTCTCCAATTTCTTGTTCTGAGCTGATATCCAATGCACTCATTAAATACATTGGCATAAAAAGACCAATCAATGATATTTTATCATTTTCTATAGAAACTTCGACGATCTGTTGCACTTTCATGAGTTAATCTT
The DNA here is from genome assembly GCA_037127315.1 of Ascarosepion bandense. Taxonomy (NCBI): domain Eukaryota; kingdom Metazoa; phylum Mollusca; class Cephalopoda; order Sepiida; family Sepiidae; genus Ascarosepion; species Ascarosepion bandense. Next base: position 1,225,431 of record JBBBDQ010001079.1, read on the forward strand.
TATCACTCTGTATGTGACTTCATTTTCTGTGCTCAAAAAATTATCCTGCCATTGAAGGTGGCTGAACACAACAATGTGTTTGAAATTCATGCTTGTGTTGTCATATCCTGCTATGGCAACAGAAAACAACTTTGCATGAAATTAACAATAAGGATACAGCAACTGAAAGGTCTTGAAAAAATGCAGTGGAAAGGGAAGTAATATTAAGGAAGATAACTACAGGATTAATGTTGGGGGGGGGGGCTGATAAAGTTGCTTGCAGTGTGCTTTCAAGTCTAAACAGGTTTACAGCTATTTCACATTGAAATGCATGTTCACATATGATCACTATTTTCAGTTTGGTACCTAAATAGGCAACTGCTTGGGGATATCAGGTACTATAAGCTTGGACACGGTGGTGCTTTAATGGATAACGGCTTGGAATTAGAAATTGGAGAGCTGACTTCTAATTCCAATCTTTGGGATAAGGTATAAGTTCACCTCTTCTCCCCCAGCTATGGATTAATTAGTTGGACGTATCACAATTATTTACAAAAATTCATACAATCTGAAATATTTTCTGGCTTTAAATAACCTACAAATGATTTTTAAGCTATAAAACAGATCAATCAAAACAAAATGGCTCTCATGGTGTGTGTGTGTGTATGTATAATGTTCTGATAACACTGAAAAATGAAATTGATTTTGTTACTAGTATTTTTTTTAACAATGGCTATCTTTTAGACATTGTTCAATCGCTTATTCAAAATAAGATTGCTGAGTTTGATAAAGTTAAACTGTTAACGGTTAGATGTCCGTCTTCAAATCTTCAAACTACTTCAAGTCTATCTTCAAATACCATAGTTGGGTAGGATTAGGTAGATTTTTGCCAACTGTATTTCGTTAAGTTCATGTGAGTGCTATTTTGCAGCAAAGTACGCATTGTGTTTAAGACTAGATCTATCCTTCTATGCATAAAGACGTTTTTCCTCTTCATGACATTAATTGTTGTTTACTGTTTTAAATGTAGTTGTGGAGTCAACTACATAGGTAGAACGACGCAATGTTTGGATGTTAGGATTAAGCAACATATGCCTGCAAAAATAATGAACAACAATTTTTCTTCTGGTGATGCCATTTGAAATACATACAAGTCTTCTATTGCAGATAATCTAATAAATAATTCGAGCTGTTTTAATGTGGACTGGGTCTGTTTTGGCGAGGTCATACTTGTTCCATTTGAAGGTGTTGGAGACAGTGTTTATCAGGTCCAGGCGGCCCTCTCTTTGTAAACAAAGAGAGTGCTTGCTTGAGCATGCTTTGCTGGGTCTCTACCATCTTCAGGTGAAATAGTTTTAGCAAAAGAAACTTTTTTTTCACCCTCCCTTTTATTCATGTCATTCAGGGTATATAGTTTGTCATATTTCCCCTTTACAGTTCTGATGAGTGGGGACAAAACCATTCAAATGGCATTTTTTAATATTTGGCATGGCTGATGGTAAAAAAAAAATTGTATTTTTATCAGCATTATATAAGTGCCATATACACCAAAGGCAATTTTTTTTTCTTACACCGAGATACAGTTGACAAAAAAAAAATAAAAGAACAAAACAGATTGCTGATAATAATTTATTGTTGCAGAATTGGATACATTAATCCATAAAAATATCAATATTTATGAAATGTAACAAAGTGGGGAGGGGCAAGATAATGTTCACTGACAACACATTCAAGTTTATACATTTACATCCTGGGGTTTATTGATCGTGCAGGGCTTGGCTTAATCTGTTGACAGCTTTGCTAATCAATGGAGCCAAGAAATTAACCCACCTCACCATGTTGAGGTGGGTGTAAAAATGATAAATGACAAAACGTCCTGTTGAAAAAGGCAATAAGATAAGGCCAACAGTTTGGGGGGTGGGGGGGTAATAGCATACAAGGCAGACATTGAAGTGGTCACAAGATAACAAGAACTAAATGCAGATATTGTCATTGACAAATTAAAAATACATGGGATCAAAAGTCACAAAAAGCCTTTTTTTACTCGTCAGTTTTTGAAAGCTCTTATAGTTTTTGTTTTGTTTTAATCTTAAATGATATGACAATATTGACATCACCGTAATAAAAATAAGAGGAAGCCACTAATCATAATAGCCGATCGCAGTTTAGGTGGGGTACAAAAATATACATGACTGGGTTAAAAATGTGATCTGCCGGGAATTTGTGCAAGTGACTCAAGAGATGGTCATGAAAGCCAATAATGTAAGCAGAAACCACTTAAGAGAGGAAAAAATATTGTACTTTGAAATGAATCCCATCAGATCCGTCAGTGAATGTTGTTATTTCCAGTGGACTGCAGAATAACATGAAGCTGGAAAAATATGTCGATCTTTGCAGGAAACTGGAATATAGAGGAGACGAGAAGTGCCCCTGCGACAATAACCAAGTGGATTAAAGCTATAGTTAGTGAATTTGGTGACAATAATAATTTTTTTAAGTTCAATCCCTGGGCAAAGTAGTGCAGACTTGAACTCACTGGAAAGTGAGGAATACTAAGAGAACAAGATGTGATGGGTTCTAGACATGCTCAGTAAAAGAACAATTTAACCCTTTATTTTAAATGTTAGGGGTTCAGTTCAAAATTACCCGAACGTTACCTGGCTCAATATCCAAAATGTGATAGTAACAACAAAGACAAAAACAATAGTCCAAGTGTAAATAAAAACTCGTGCACCTATAATTATCGGAGTGCTCAGATGAACCTTGTGAAGAGATTGAAATCATCTTGGTTATTAAAATCAGTAGAAAAAAAAGAAAAAAAAAATCAATATAAGAAAGTGATAATGCCAATAATTTGCGAGGGAAAGAGAATGAGAAGACTTTAAAGGAACTGGAAACTCAATCCTTTTCAGAAAAAATGGGTAAACCTGTATTCCTGTTAAAAAGATTGGGGAGCAACATGAACCAGATGATAGGCAAACCTATCTACTCATATTGAGGGCACCTTGACATGGTGTAATGGTTAGCAAGCTTGTTTTGCTAGAACCTATTATAACTGGTGATTTCAATTCTCACTGGGTCGCCCATATATTTGGCCTTGTGCCACATCTAAGTGGTACTTAGAAAATCATCTATCTACTCATATTGAAGGAAAACTAAAATAAAATTTCAGATTTTAGAAGTACAGAGTTGAAGTCAACTTTAGTATTGGGTTTCCAGTTCCTTCTAAACAGAAAGGAGATAAACATCTCCACCTGAAATTTTTAATTAGTATTTCTAATATTAACTATTTGTTTTTTTTATCGTAAGTCTCATTGTTTACTAATGATTATGGATCAGAAACAATGAACCAGTGGCAAGACACTTTATTTTGAGTCATTTTTAAAGAAAGTCAGATCCAGATGTTCATACGGATGTCATTGCTATGGCAACAGACTTGTTCAGAAATATCTAAACTGTCAGATGTTACCCAATTGCATTCTCAGATGAATAGTTAAAAATGGCTTCAAGCATGTAGGTCTCAGTGAGGACCATCCTCCTTCAAAAACCAACTAAAAATGGAAACCCCATGTAACTTGAAGGGAAAATAATGACATAAGATGTTGAGGTTCTACACTACAAGGAGTTAAAAAGAAATACCCTGTCAATACTGAAAAGTGCAAAAACCAAACATAAAACACCTATTTTTCTGATAAAATTGTTTTAATCGAAAGACTTTATAATTTATAACCAATGCTAGCACTGTCTGCTTGGTCAATGGATGCCGAACGGTTTTTGATAAGGAAATGGCTATCATCATCATTACAGTTAGAGATGAGAACAGATACCATGCTTGGTACTTACTTCACCTCCCGGCGGTTATGGAATGTGGCAAAAGGCCAGTTTGAAGTGGGGAGTTCAAGCAAGTTATTGCCAAATTTCCACAACCAATGTTGTGCTGGTATCAACATTCCACTGATCTTTCCTCTTTGGTTCAATGAGGGTGGTGCTGCCACAAGTTAGAATCCATGGGACGAGGCATCTCTCATTTATTTGTTGGCTTCTGTCTAAAGATAGAAACGTAATCAAGATGAAATGTAATTTCTTTGCTCAAAAGTAAGTTTTAGCTGGCAAAGTGTGACACAAGGTCAGTTTAATGTAGGAATTACATGAACCTGGGCAGGTTAAAAAAATAATCTAGCCTCAACAAGCATTGGTTGTGTTGGCATCAGTATTACTACTGTGTACTAGTAGTACTAATGTGGACAGCTGTTTTCAGAGACCAGGCACATCTCAATATTTTCTGTTGCGCTCTCGCCATTAACAGAAACACAATTGAGAGATAAAATTTAGTTTTTCCACCCAATATCAGATACTACACTTTGATTCCAGCCTGATGGATATGGAATGAAAAAAAAGATAACTAGCTGCTCAATCAATGAATGACAAATATTTCTACGTAAGGAAACGGCTAATATTATTACCATTGACCTTTTTTTCTTAACGACGATGGTTTGGTGAGTTGCAATAAAAAATTAAATAAAATTCTGGCCATAAAATAATGACAACACTTCAAAATAAATAAAGATCTAATCCTCAAGGACACATGGCCCAATGGATAAAAGCGTTGGTTAGATCCAGTGACTTGACCGAGAGTTGTGAGTTCAATACCTGGCTACAGCAGTGGTGAACAAATAATTTGAGAGAGTCGAGTTAAAGCTAGATAACTAAGACACCCGGAAGTGGCATGGCTCACGGAACAAGAACAATATACCCCAGTGATTGAAATAATGGATTCGGTTAGAAATTCCAGTCACTTGAAGTAAGCAAGAGCATGCAACGACCAAAATGTTGTGAATATGGCAATAAAGATGAAGACAACAGTCCGAATAATGTAAATACTGCCTCATCTCAGAAGTAAAGACATATAAAAAAAAAATTATTCTTATCACCAAGCGTATGGAATTTTTATGATCCAATTTATCAACATTTAGGTAGAGAACATTTGTGTAAAGCCATTTTCTTGACATACTTTTTTATCTTCACAAAAATTAAAATTGGATAACAAAGAATGAACAAGATCGTAATTATATAAATCTCAGAGTTTAATTACATTTAAAAAAAATAAATAAAAATAGAAACAAATGTTTGTTTCATAATAAAAATATTTTGCAAGCAATATGAAATCTGTACTATGAATATCTTTTAAACAGTCGATCATTATTGGGTTTTCAGATCCAAGCCTTCAGTCTTGGCCTTCAACTGGATGTAAAGTATCTACAAGCAATCCGTACACAGCTCAGGAGGCCAATGCATGTCCACAAAGCAGTGTGTGTAAAGGTCAGGTTTGAAATGCTAGTAAAATCCAGATCACATGTATAATTGTCAATACCATTAGATTCTATTAAGAGTCATATGCATTCTCCAATTCAGAGCAAAAATCAGCTGAAAAAAAAAATGTCAGTTTTACTCGGTACAGCCTTAAAATGACAAGAATTCTGGATGCTAAGGTAGAAGTAACTTTTAACAACGCCTATACAGATGAAATATTCTATTCGATATCATTTTTGTGATCCAATTCAGATATCGAAATCATACAATAGAGTGTTTCTTGTACATTTTTCACGTTTACTTTAAGCTGCAATACAATAAAATAATAAGTTTTGTCTTGCAACCAATTCGATTTTAATCTGTCAAATTTCCTTGAATGCCTTTCACTCAAAATGTTTAACAAAACTTGAATGTTCTATGAACAATGAAAGAAACAGACTTTCTTCTCGTTCGATATGCATAAGTAACAGAGACTATCAGACAAGAGCTTTCCAATTTAATAAAGCCTAACAAAACATTTGTTGAGGTCATCTAGGAAGTTTACTGAACAACAAATTCAAGACAACATAAGAGAACCAAATTCTATCACAGAGTTGTGCAAGTAGAAAGTATAACTTTAATGTGCCTATGTATGTATATATAACAAACAGGAAAAGCCAAAAAGATTTGGCTAGGCAACTAGAATATGGCTTAAAACTGTTCCAGCTGTAAAACTAATGATAAACGAATCGTCTATAAATATGTATATTACACAGATTGGAAATAACGTAACACAGCATATGTAAAATATTAAAAACTGTAAAGTTCATTTTTATGAATAAAAATATCAAATAAAAAATTTGTAAAAACATTTTTGGAAAAATTAAAGAATGAAAAACAACAAAGAATAAAAAGAAAAATTCTTAAAACACATTTTAGTATAATTTTGTAATAAGCGATTAAAATAACCATATTTAACCCTTCATTAGCCACATGGTGTGTTTTGTTATCCCAAAATTTTTAAAGTATTTGTAGTCCCTAATTGGCAACTCGTTTCTGTCACTCCCTCCTGATGTAGTGAGGATATGTAGCACATGGCATGATGCAGTTGTGGCTCAGTTGTTATGGGAGCAGACACCGGGCCGGAGGAATATCTACTTTTGGGAATCTGAAGTGTCTAATGGAGGGTTAAGTGTAGGGATTTTTCTTTTTTTCTTTTACATGGTTGGATTAAAAAACATTGAAATTTTTAACAAAAATAAACGTTTTATTATCATCATCATTATCTTAATATTGTTTTTCTTCTCTTAAAAGAAGAATAAATCTTTAAGGATCTTTTCATTAAGTGTAAATACACATGAAAATGCATATTATCACATCTTTTAAAAATAAATTATAACATGAAAGAAAACATTTATGTAGTTAATTGAAACCTGAGGAATAAACTTACAAATATCATATTCACGATTATAAGTCAGAAAAGCAATTGTAATTCTCGTGAAATTTGGGGATGAGAGATTAACACGTGGAGGCACAATAAGAGATTTGATTTATTTAACTGCCGAAAGATAAATATCAACATTATGTATACATAATATTGATGAAGACTTAATAAAACAGTGCTATCTCTTAGATGTAAAAGAATTCTTCTTTTCACCTTAGAGCATAAATTATTGCAGGGTGTTGGATCATATGGCTTAATCCTAAATATTCAAATGATCTGTGCTAATCAGTTACTTATGACCAACAAAAAAATAACGAAACATCCCAAGACCAAATTAAAACATCATGCATCTGGACTTACCTATTTGACACATCATTTTTTTTTTTAACTAATGAAGCTTAACTAAAGCTTTCTTGATTACAGTTCTTAAGTACTTTCTTCTTTTATGTTTCTTTTTGTTAAAATGTTTTCTTACCATTTTATGATTAGAAACGGATTTATAAAAAAAAAAGTTCAATTATCCAAAAATAGGTGTAATTAAAAATAACTTGAACTATTCAGGGCTTAAAGAATTTTAAAACAGATATAAATGACTGTGAAGAAAATTAAAACTATCTTCTTGAAATGAATAACAGAAAGGAAAATTCAGCAAATTTGGACCTTCATACCCATAAGAAAAAAAAAAAAAAAAACACTGAGTGATAAACAGGTAACTTTTCCCATGACACACCAGTTATTTTAACTACCTTCACTCCTTGGCAATGCTTGTTGTTTTAAAAAGTGATTAGAATTGTAATAAAAGCTTAATATATGTAAGTGAATTTCTACATTTCCTTTGTTCTTGAGTATTGACAGCAAAAATAATAAACATTTTATTAATTTTTTATTTATACTATTTATTATATTGTTTATTGGAATGATTGGCTAATTGCCAATCGATTCAAACATTATAAAATGGTAAATAATAAGGATTTCATTATTGGTTCACATATTTTAATAATTTAATAAATTTTTATTAAGAAAAAATTGTTTTGGTATTTATTTATTTCTAAATTCATAAATGATAAATACTACATTGCATTATATTTTAGAAGGTTGTAAATAAACAATCTTATAAATAAATATTTTAATTATAAAACCTCAAGAACAAAAAAAATATAAATTTACTTTCATTAAGTTTAGGTTTTATTTCAATTCTAATCATAGTTTTTTTTTTGCCAAGGATTGAAGGTAGTTAAAATAATAGCAGTGTCAAGGGAAAAAGTCCTTTAGACATTTTTTTTCTGAAAATTCCTTTAATATTTCTGGCCCATCCAATTTGAAAGGAAGGTTCATTAATATTTGTTTGTCTAAAACTCTAGCAATATTTTTAGTTACATTGGTAATGTTTCAATTAAAAATTACAAAATAAAATCTAAATTTGTAATGGAAATTAATTGAATTTGTAATACTTCATGAGACAAAGCATAACTAAAATACATTTAGTATGAAACTAACATATTTCTGGGATGAGGATTTATGCTGATTTATTTAAAGTGTTTTTCTTTATATTTCTTCAGGTTATCTGTCAAATTTGTTCTCAGAATTTTAAATTGAACCCTTTTATTCACTCCATAAACAGTCAATACCAGGGGAGATAACTCATTAATTTATTATTCTATTTGTATTTTTTCAATTCAAAATTCTGAGTTCACTACACAAGGTCGACAGTTTTCATGACGTTGGCAATGTTATGGGAGATAAATCCTGTTAGTTAATTATTATATTCGTCCTTTGTCAGTTCAAAGGAACGTTACTGAAGTATAATAGGCAATGAAGAAATCTCGAAGGTACAACAGCCGAAACATCGTAAAACAAATTTGAACATGAAAGGAATTTAAATGCAATAGAAGTAATTTTTCTTATTTTTTTTCCTCTTAAAAAAAAAATTTACAATTTTAGGACAACTGAAATATTTTTTTATCAGTAGAAAGAAAGAAGCTATATTTTAAAAAGAATTTTATTTAAAAATTAAGATTTATAAATTTGCTTTACTATTTTCCGTGGGCAATCAAAATAAATATCAGTCTTGTAGCCTTTCCCAGTTTTGAGAAATACAAATCGAACATCCATTTATTTGCCGTCTTCTGCTCGTCAATGTCGATAGCTTCAAGTTTGCAGTTCGTAAAACTGATTATACACTTCTACTCTGGAATTTTTCGTTGTTTTCACATCCATTGCACCTCAGATTGTCATATGGTCTTTAAAGAAAAAAGATGTATAGGGGGTTATGCATATATATATATATATATATATATATATATATATATATATATATATATACACACACATAAGCAGAAAGCAACTTAATACATTAAAAAAGGAGTGGGGGGAAACAATGAATATGATTAATTTATTGGAGATTCAAATTCTATTAGAAAAACTGCAGTTTAGCAAGGGTATATAACCCCCTTTTTATGAGAAAACTGAAGATATTGCTTAGAAGATAAAAGTACTAATAACAGGTCTACTGATGTAGTTAGATTAAACACGAATTTTTGAATCAAACATAAAAAAGAAAAAATAACAAAGCTTGTTGTATCCGGACTAAGTGGATACAAATGTAAAAAGTTTTTCTGTTGCCACCAAAAATGGCTGGCAGACTTAAATAAAAATAAAATCAGTTTGTTTTTGCTGGTATAAAGAGAACAAAGCATTTTTCTTTTGTTTAATTTGTGCAAAATTTTATATATGAACCAAGTGACTTAGCAGTTCAGAAAAGACACAAAGTGTTACACAATGTGTCGTCATCAAATTAACGCTGCCACTTACTGCTCTCATTGACAGAAAAGCATTTGACCTTTCTAGAAGCACCAAGCATTTTTGTTTTATTATTTTGATGACATAGAATTGTCAACATCTTCTAATTCTGTAGGGTCCAAGAACTCAAAGTCATCTGCCAATTCTGTATCACTTTGTTCTAAATAATCTTCCAAGGACACAGAATTTCGTCCTTTTTTATTTTTAGGTTTTACAGTGGCCGTTTCATACTCTGTTTTTTTCTGTGAAGACTTGCTTTTGTGAGATTTGCGTGGAGCAAGGCTGTTGCCGCTATCATTGTTGCTGTTATCAGTATCTGATGATAATCCCTGGAATGCTGCCTTCATCATAGAGCCCATTGCCTGAGCCACTAGCTGCCCTGCAATATTTCGCTCAGACTCTATGTCATCTTTGCCTTTTGGAGTCACTTGTGAGAAATTGAGATTACGTGACAGGCCGTCATCATCCGAGTCAGAATCTTCAAAGTGAGTGGGAACAAACTGCATCGAATCCGGTAACAACGATTTGTTATCTAGAAGTTCATCATCTGTGTGGTCATCAAAGGAAGGCATTTCTTCACCAAGGCCTTCAGCAAGATCTTGTTCCAAGTCACTCTCATGTCCCTCTAGAAAAAAATAAAAAACATTTTTAATAACAATTATGAGAAAAAAAAACTTCAGAAATAATTATTGGAGCCTTATTTTTAAAGTAAGTAAAAATATATCTGGGTAGTAGATAGCAAACTCTTCCAGTAAACAATTGATCTACCAGCAAAAGGTTTAGAACACGTTGACTGCATCATCTGCAGTGTGGTACCCTCCACCATCACCAAAATAAATGCAAAGTAACAAATAAATACTTTTAGATTATTTACATTCAGACTAATATCCTTATTTTTGTTATTAAATAATGTAAATAATGATAACTCCTCGTCCTAGAAATGCTTACAGATTCATATGTATATAAAGATTTATGAAGATTTAACTACCTCCCAATCAACTACATGCTTATAGACTCGAAAAGGCTGATTTTGACATTAAACAAGCCAATGAATTCATACAGGTTGATAGGCTGCTAAACAAAAACAGCCAATTGAACTGTGAGCCTGATATTTAAATTGGACTACCTTACAAGGTTATAATACTCCAATTACCTTACTATTTACTCATAACTGGGGGGTTAGGCAAAGCAAATACATACCCCAGGGCATTAGTGCAAAGTGAAAGCAAATTATCCAAGCCAGAGTTTGAGGTCATTAAATCCATTCTTTGTGCCATGAATAATTATTCACATCTTAATTATAAATGTAGGATGATTTTCAAAACAATCTAATCTATGGATGATTTTCTAAGCATCACTTAGATGTGGCACAAGGCTGAAAGTATGGAGTACTCACTACTCAGTCATATATAGATTCTAGTGAGTCAAGTTTGATAATCATTACACTATGTCAAGGTGTCTAAACAATTTAATATATGTAAAGAAATCATTTTTTAAAAATACAAAGATGGAATCAAAGAAATTAATAATAAAAGACACCACTCTACCATCTTCACTATTTTCTATCGATTGATTCTCCGACAATGCAGGAGTTGAAGGTCCTGGAGTTTCTTCTCCTTCACTCTCTGATGCTGCTGCAGACAACATGGCCGTGTCTGTATCAGGACATAAGTCATCCAAGTTGAGATCATCAGGTGTTCCATCTGCAGTCAAGACAATTCCTGGTTGATTATTTCCACAATCTCCTCGTATTGCTACAAGATGGAAAAGAACAAGATTACAAAAAAAAAAAAAAAAAGGAAAAAAAAAAAGAAAATTTTAACATTAGGTGGGGTTTGTTTTCCTTTTTATGATAGAATATTCTAGAATTTCCTTAAGAACAAATATTGAAATATTACAATGGTGCCAATGTTACATAATTCCTAACTGGGGAAATATATGCAGACAACATGAAAAAAAAAAAAAAAAAAGAGAGAGAAGGAATACTGGTCTGCGCACTTGAGAAAACTAGGTTTTTTTTGACTGCACAGGCTGGTAGACAGAATACACTATTTTTAAAAAATAGGGTATGAACTCAAATATGACTGTCCACTAAAAAGGTCAGATTAAAGAAAAATCCATCAATTGCTTTGATTACATTTCAGACACAAAATCCTAGCAGATATAAGCTTTGGAGATAAACTGAACAAGGGTAAATAAACGTTCTTTAAAAGGATAAATACGACTTTGATTATGATGCTCTTTATGACCAAAAAAGCATACGACATTGGATGGTGGCTACAAAGCACCTGTGCTTGAACTCTGCTGGAGAACACATTTTCTTTCATTTCTATACACTGCATAGAGGCAGGTCGTTGTAATAAACACTGTTTAAAAAACCAGGCATGTCAACTCAAATACAGGTATCCATTAAAAATAGCAGTTGAAGTAATAAATTACAATTAAAAAAATCCATCAATTCTTTAGTAATGAATTTGAACACTCTCAGCTACTGGCGTATGTTACATTGTATATAACATGCTAAAAGTCCACCTTCTACCGAGTGCTCATAGCTCAGTGGTAGAATCACTGACTGATGTCAATTCGTTCGTGTTTCAATCCTAGCTAGAAGCAATCGGATGTCTAACCATACTGATGAGCTGTAATACAGCGAAACAGATCTGTCTGTGGATGACTATATATATATATATGGATATGTCTGTTTGTGTGTGTTTTGTGTGTCTCCATTCTAACGGATCCTAGTCCTCCAAAACACTTGGTCCAATTTCAACCAAATTTGGGTGATTGCCAATCATGACCTGAACCTTTAATGTATGCAATCAATTTACTGGGTATGGCAGAAATCACAAAAACACTTAGAATTTACGAACTCTTCTCCTCCAAGACGTCTCATGTTAATTCAACCAAAATCGACTAACTTGAAGATCAAGGTCCAACCCTTTGATGTACACAAAAATCTTTTAAATCAATGTACAGGATTCATCAAAAATCAGAGACAAACATAATTTTGGGTGGTCTTTTGCACACTTTTATGCATTTCTCCAAGGAACTTCACTCATACTCAACCAAAATCAAGTCACTGGTAGATCAAGGTCTGAAGCCTTGGTATGCAAACAAAAATTTCAATTGACACACAGGATTCAGCAAATATTTATGGAAAATATTGCTTTTTGTGATTGCTTATTTCTTCGAAATGCTTAGTTCTTTTCCAATAAAAATTTGGTCTTTTTTATAACTTCTACTTTATCATATGCCATAACAATTTCATGTTTTCTACAAGGTGCCAACTCCTCCAACATTATATAGTATAATGATAATATACACGCTAAAAAGTCTGCCTCCTTCTACCGAGCGCCCATAGCTCAGAGGTAGAATCACCAACTGACGCCAGCAATCGGAGTCTAACCGTACTGATAAGCTGTGATACAGCGAAACAGATCTGTCTGCAGATGACTATATATATATAAACAGATAGATAAGTGCATATTTTTTTAATTAAATTTCTCAAACATTCAGGCCTGTAGACAAAAATAAATATATTGTTTAATAAATAAACAGAGCCTCTATTTAAATATAGCCATCTACTCAAAATAACGTTTAAAGTGATAAAAATAACACTATATATAGATTCTTAGCATCAGTCAGTTTTGATTCAATGACAAGAATCAGCCAAGATAATTGGAAACTGTCTGTGCAACATAAAATTCAAGTAACCTGATGGTAAGACACAGACAGGTATCATTAATTCCCAAATCACATCTCCATAACCTCTGCCACTGTTTATAGTACCAGGTGTTCCCAAGTCATATAAATTTTACTTCGTACAGTGGTAACAATTTTATTGAAAACTAAAATTTTTTTTATTTTGGGTATATCTGATTTTACAAGTACAATGGTAACCACTTACAAAAGATATTTGTACCAACAGACAGGCATGTTTGGGGTAATGTAACTAAATTACCACCAATACATTTGCCTAATACAAGGGAAGGTCTTAATAATCAGGGAGAGGGGCAAAATTTTTCTTAATATGCAATAAATTTGTAGTTGGGGAGGTCTTAATAAAAGTTGCACAGGAAAATCTTTTAAAAAGCTAAAAATTACAAGTTTATTAAAATTGAATGTGATAAATAAACTCGGTGGGGACATAAAATTTCCTAAAAAAATAAAAGAAATGAACTTCGCACAGTCTATTAGGTTGCTAAGATTAACATATTTTCTGATATGTATATGTTTCATGATCATACACACACAATATTTGTTTGGAATTAAAAAACCTAACACATTCATCCTTGACTATATGGTGAAATATGTTATATTTAATATTGTCATCATATTTATTAAGTTATGAAGCAATTTGTTAAATAATTAGTTGACCCTATGACTACTATCATTGCTTACGTTGGACTCCTACCACCTTTACTATCAACATCCTAATGTCACATGGCTGAAGTGGAGTAACAAGCAAATACTTTTGTGTTTATTTGGTTGAAATAAAAGAGAAAAATTATTTTATAGTGTGATAACCTTCATGGTTAAATTGCTTTGAAAATATCATATTGAGACTAAACTGTAAGGGGATCACAAATATTTACAAAGATGTACAAAAAAAACAATTTGAATTACAAACAATAATTTGACTTACCTCGGAAAACTGTGATAAATATACTAAAATATGATAGAACGTAACACACTCGATTTATGCCTGGTTCTAGTTTCTTATAAATTTTGTGAGGCACTCGATAGTAAATAAGACATGGTAATAATAACAGTGAAATACCTGCAAAGAAAAACATAGAAAATTAATTCACCAGAAGAGGTTGAAAATATTAAATATTTACAAAGCAAAATCATTTTACAACTGGTAAGATTTTGTTAAGACTTGTACAGAGAAAATGTTTTTATTTAATAAGAATGGGAGAAAATTAAGGTTTGTTTTGGCTTTTGTTGTTTAACAGAAAATAAAATAAAATAAAGAATTTTTAAAAATTTATAAATACATTTTCCCATGATGCTAGTAACAAATGAACCAGAAAGGGCTTTTGATAATCTGCACAATTTTATGATCCCACAATTGAAATGGAAAATCTTTCTCTTTTCACTTTCCAGAAACATACAGACATGTTTTGCAGATTCATTCATGAAGTAATTGGTAGTTCTAACATAGTGCAAAATTGACTCGAGCAACCATTTTAACCATTCTTAAGTCTTAGTGGAAATCATTAAAAAAGGATTTTTGTTATCAAATTTGCATTTTATTCTATTACTAGCAGTTTAGCTCAGTTTCACTTGGGTAGTTTAAGGAATAAGAATAAAAAACATGATGAATTTACATAGCAAATACTTACACAACATCCACCCTCCTCACTTTTATAGATATAGATAACAATTCAGAATGTCTATTGGATTAGGGTGGGACGGGGATGGGGAAGGGCAACATATATAGATAATATAAAGTGGGGTGATTGATTCTATATTATGATCAATACATAAACTGATCCCTGATTTTGTGGGGTGATAATATATATTTTTCTACCCCTAATTTTGGCTTTCTGAAAAATTTCAAGGTGTCGTTAACATTCTAAAATTTTAATCCACATCTGAGCACAACTCCTGTCAAGCTAGACTGCAAAATGCAGACATTAAGTCGAAGCTATCAAACAAACAAATACTTACACAACACCCACCCTCGTCATTTTTATAGATATAGATATGTTCACCATCATCTGCAATGACTTGTTGCCACTCATCAAGTAACTTTTCGATAGATTTTCAGTAAAACTCCACAGGTTTCAATCTGGTTTTCATTAGTGAAAGTTTTCCCCACCAAAGCTTCTTATAGTAATTAAACAAAGGTAATAATCAAAGCTAGGTGAATATAATGGGTGGGTATGTGATGTCATGACATCACTGACCACCAGAACCAGAAACCTCTGTCTAATAAAGATAGTGCACACATAGAAGGTATGAATTAGTAAATTAGAAAGAGCTCCTTGTATGTGCTAGAAACTTTTAACTGATCCCACGGTTTTCTTTGGTTATCTATAACAGGTCTCTACAAGATGTAAGAAGACACTACATGATAAGATGGACAGACCAAGTTCCAAAATTCTTTTTGGATTATTCTTGCTGTCTACAGTTTTGCATTTTCATAGAGGAGAACAACATTTTGCCTTTAATTTCCTGTGTATGCCGCCACTGCCATGTAAAACCTTAAAAAATCTACCACAAATTTATTCTTAACTGTCACATATGATTTGTAGTTAGGAGGATACATTCGCTGTTACAATTGGTTCCTAAAAGTGAAAATTATTTCTGACTCAACCTAACAGAAGAACAGGATAAATCTTTTCAATGAGAATGAATTTGTTGATTTCACTTACGTGCAAATACCCTTGGAAAAGGGTATTATTTGGTCTCTTCCCTTCAGTTATGGGTTAAATAACAGGACAGATTAGGTTCTATAGCCTTGGTTGGTAACCAGTCTACTGCAGAAAGCAATGGCAACCTATTGCAGAATAATCTTCTGCCCAGTCAGTCATGTCTCTTTCGAGACATGATCGCCCAAGTGTGTATCACGGATGGCACTTAACTTACTGACTACAAAAAGTGGGTTTAGATGCTATCAAACAGTAATTACGAGATCTGCTGCCATGTAGTGTATACCTAGACTTAATCAATCAGCCATGTAAGGATCATGTTGAATGGATGTGGTAGATAACAGATTGAGTATCTGTGTATCTTTAGGTGAATGTGTGCATGTGTATTCAATATATAAACAAAGAAGATAGAAGCATACAAAAACTTGATTTTCTATGGACACTTATTCTTTTTATGTTGACTGTAGAGAAACAAAGTCCTCAGTATCTTTTGGGTATGTCCACTTTCTTTTTGGTCCAAGAGTTAGGCAAGTAAGTGTAAGCATCATAATAGTCGTGCTCAAGTCAGCTTTGCGCAGAGTTGGAACAACCAAAGGAAAGTTTCTACTAACTTTGTTGGAAAGTTTAAGCATGGTTATAAGATATCTGTTTTCTTTTTCTTGATCCAGAAGTTTCGGTTCAGTATAAGTATCGTTACAATGGTCAAGCTCCAGTCAGCCTTGCACATAGTTGGAACAACCTAAGAAAAAGCTTGACTTATTTCATAGAAGGAGGTTTTGGAAGCCACGTGCAAATGCCATGTGTTGAAAGGTGGAAAGAGAGAGTCACTAGTCAATGGACTGGCAAAAATAATGTTCTCAGCAGAAACGTAATTACCACATGATACTATATCTTGGAGCAAAGAGGAGAAAGAGATTGAAGCAGGAAGTGTTAGCCTTTTTATAAACTTCAACAGAACCACCTAATAGTGTTTTTCGATGCCAAGTGTGCCAATCATATTTCTGGTTCTTTTACTCTTAGCATCATCAGAAAATGCATTTCTTCCGCTTATTATTTCTCCTATTACAATTGTGCTTGTTCCTTCTTTCATTAGTTAGCCTTTCCATTATATCCTGTCAATACCTCATAAATAATGATCTATTCCATGTTTTGATTGCACGGAAAGAGACAATACTTGGTTTCAGAGAGAAAATAAAAGAAAGAAAGGAAAGATGTAGAGAGAGAGAATCAGATTAATGTGATAAGAACTGATACTACAGTTTGATCCCATCCAAAAGGTCAAAAAGCAATTGTGATCACACTAAAAGCACTATTTTTTTCACACACACAGTGTCAAATGACAGAAACCGAGTAAGGCAATCACTAAAAATCCAATTACCATAAATCAAATAAAAATAACATCATCTGTTGAATTATTTTTAAATTATTAATAAGAGAAATGTTTGTAAGACAAGGATTTTGTTGGATAGAAAAGAAGGTAAATGTGTTTCACATCTCCCACAAATACCTCATAAATAACGGACAATTCTGTTTTGATTGTGTGGAAAAGATACTACTTGGTTTCCGTGAAGAAAAAGAAAGAAGGAAAGACAGAAATGTTTAACATCTGTTTCAGTGAAATGAAAAGTTGTCAATTTCAAATCTTTTCATTTGTATCCACTTACTTTTTAAAATAACAATAAAATAAAATGCAATATTTTTCCTCAGTTTTTAAGCTCAAATATTTAACGATGTGATAGAATTTCTACAGATATTTTATCATCATAAAACTTGCCAGGAGTTTATTCAATCATTAACATAATCGTTAAAAAATAAGATTCATCAGAAAATTTAAACAAAAAAAAAACATGCAATTTTCAAGGTTCTTTCTAGTTATTAATATCTTATTTATCAATTTTATTTAATTTTCCTCACACAGATTCAGAGTGTATTTCTAGCTTTTGGTTTTCTCTGATCATGTATATAATCAATTTTTCACTTCAAGTTATCCTGAAGAAAGCTTGCCTCAAAATCCATTAACTCCATAAAACAGTAATGATTCCTATTAACTCGTAAGTAGATGGCAACCAATTAGAAATGATTCTTAAGTTTTCTTGATATTTCATAATGTTCAAGAGATTAAAAGACAGATAGGCACCATTTTTTCTCCTGTAAGCTTTCTGTCAGAATTTCTAACATAAAGAGTTATCATCATTTACAATATTTACATTGAGACTATTATCCTCATCTTTGTTGTGGTTATTACATCATTTCAGTTGTTGTGAAGTATGTAGGGATAAGGATGAGGAGACACGCTATTTTTAACAAAACAAGATCAGGAATTTATTTACAATTGTACCCATTTAAAGCTTCAGTAGCTTGATTCAGGACAAGTAATCAAACATTAAAGGTACATAATTTCAATGAATTGTCAAGAGGAGGAAATGTTTATATTAAATCATTGAACACGAAGTATTATACCAAAATGCTTAAAACAAATTGAGAGAGTTTGTTTCTCACATAAAAGTTATATGGTTGTAATCAACATGAATGATATATTTAAAGTACTTAACTTAGGAGTTGAATAGAGTTCTTTGAAATTCCCCTGCTTTCATTAGAGGGCTGGCTGATAAATGTATCAGCATGTAATTTAACACTAGCATTATTCAGATGTGTGGGACTGCCGTTCTCTCTCTTCCTTGATTCAACTCTCTGCTTATTTATATCAAAAAGCAATTTGACAACGGCTTGTTACTTTTTCTCAGTTTGTAAGCTGCTCCCTTTTCATTGGTCAAAGTAAATTTTCATGTAGGCTCGTTAAACTTTGCCTTGGTCTTTTCTTCAGCCTGGAGCCAATCCCTTTTTCTATTGGTCAAAATAAATTTTCACACAGGCTCATGAATTTGAAAACAGTGAAGAAAAGAATTATTTTTATTTTGTATTCACCACGGCTGTGACCTCCGACTTTCATCAGGTGTATATCAATTTGTATAACCTACAAGGAATTTCTAAACTGAACCCTTTATTTAATCTATTGGGGTAGAAAACATCATTGATTACTAGTCCAACTAATTAAGCAAAGCTGAGAGAGAAGAGGTGGATTTATACCTTTCCCAAAAGTATTGTGCAAAAGTGAATATAACAAACCAGACAAGAATTGGAACACAGCTCTCCAATTTCCAATTCCAAGCTGTTATCCTTTAAAGTACCTGCACATTCAAGCTGACAGCAATTGGTATTCCCAAGTGGTCACTCATATAGGTATTGAATAGGATCAATGTTGCTTAACTTCAGTGATTGTACAAGAACAGGTATTTCAATGTGATGTGGCCGTAAGCCAGGTAGAAAATAAGAACTAGGTGAGATATCCCTAGACACAGGCAGTGGAATGAGAACCATCTACTCCTGTAGATTAATGAAAAGATCCAGTTCAGAATTCCTTGTAGGTTACCCAGATTGACATCCACTTGAGGAAGGCTGGAGGGCATAACAACCAAAATGTTGTGATGAGGATAATAGTCTGAATGCAAATAGTGTAAATAATTCATTAATCTGGTAAAAATGATGGCAAAATACTTTCCTCTCCCCAATTTATAGGCAGAAGCACACAAATGCATGTTGGGATTTCTTTCTAGCCAATAAAATAGGCCACTGGTCAATATAATCTGACTCAGACCTGATCTGTTTTGCCTTGAAGTCAGAATGCTGCCTTCATTCATCTCAATTTGCTCTCATGTATCAACCCCAATTCTGAGTTTACGAACTTTTCGTCATACTAATGTTGCTTTGCTTTATTACCGTTAATTTGTCGTGCTTATATTGTTTGCTTGTTTTATATTATTTTTGCTCTGTTCTTTTTCTTGTTTATTACTTTATCAAATCTGTTGGGTAGTTCTACCATTCATTCACATTTAACCATGGCCACTCACTCTACACTTGTATAAAAATTAATGGTAGCATGTTTATTTAAAATGACATACTTATTTAAAAAGTTGAAAAGTTTCCACTTGCATGTCTATTCCACATGGCACTTGTATTCAGAAGACAAGAGAAATGAGTTCAATCATCACTTGGTCATTATCATGTTAAACAAATACAAGTGAAAGCAAAATTATTTTCTTCAGTCCATCCCTGGCACTGCATGTTCATTATTCTGCAAATGATTTTCTCTATGGCACAATTATTGTATTCCACATTTATTAAGTTGTGGCAATGAAGGAGAAACTAAGTCTTAACTTGTAAAAGAATTTGTGCGCTCTATGCTATTTCTTGAAAAAGAAAATCAAGGGTGTAGGCCTTGAAATATGGTAATTCATTGATACTTCTGTACCTGCCTTGACCAATCACAACCTTTCTTACCTGCAATAAAAGAATGCCACTTTGTACCACAGGACTGTTTTTAGCTTTTTATGTATAAAGAAATAATGGTGTTTTGTGAGTTATGGACATGGATTTTTACCTTTTTTCTCTTCCTCTTTTTAGTTTTAATGCTGCAAACTGGTCTTTACATGCACAAACAAGGACCTTACCCATTTTAAATGCTTGTATTAAAAATGATATTATTCAGAGTACAATACATATTTGTCTAATTTTCACGCTAAAATAAAAATAAAAACCTTTTAGATTTAGAGTTTTACTTATTTATACTATTTATATTTGGACTATTGTCTTCATCTTTATTGCTGTGATCACAATGTTTCAACTGTTGCAACCTCTAGCCTTCCTGAGGTATATATCGATCTGGATAACCCATAGGGAATTCTGAACTGAAGCTTTTATTTAATCTCTGAGGGTAGACAATTTTTCATTCTGGTTTGAAAATGTGGTATTTTTTTTAAATAGTTTAATTCCAGTTCAAGCTAAAGTTTGAAACTGAATTAAAATATTTTAACAGAAGATCCCTAAATTAATGTTGGCAGATTTGAAACATGGTAAACCATGAATGTTATCAGACAACATAATACACGATTAAAGAGGTACAACCGTATTTTTACAATTAAATTACATTTCAAATTTAATAATTTTTTTATGTAAATATTCAGTTACTTACCAATTAAATATGAGACAATAATTCCTGGGATATAACAACCAACAATGGCAAAATTGAGGCATATGTACGTGTTAACAATGAAGAACTGAAACAATAAAACCAAGCAGGTTAATATTTTTCAAAAACAATTAATCAAAGATATATTTTTAAATAATACCCATTTTATATTGTTGACCAATTGATTTGCTTAATGGCATATCAATTCCTTATGGGCCATTTAATGATGAAATTTAATTTTTTTTGGAGCTCTGAAGTAATAAAAATATGTTATACGTTATTCTGCTTTCACAATTGAATACATGGTAGATGATACTGAGTTTTTGTGCATATACATGTTTGTATGAAATATAATTACTAGAGGCAGTGATAAGTGTGTTTTTATGACAGTTTTGTTGAAGTTGTATTTTGGAATATAGTTTAATTTCTTTGAAAAGTTATAGGATATTGTATAGATTAATGTCATGAAAGATTTATTTTATGTTAGTTGATTTTTAGCAGCATATTTACATCTACGAGTTATTTAATGATAAAATCTAAATATTTAGAACACAATTTTATAGCTTCAACTAAATATATTTTGAATGTAATTCAACTCCAGATAAAATGTATTGTTAGTAATTCTACTATAAAATGTACTGCTGGTCATTTTGCTTTAAAAAGGTTTTATTGATCATTTTTTATATGAAAAAAAATTGCTGGTATTTTTACTAAAAAATGTATTTTTATACTTCCTTTCTTTGATGGATCACTATTTGGCCATAGCTGACAGAGTCTACCACCCCAGATCAGGGTGGACCAGAGAACAACAGTGATTAAAAGGTGGTTCCATGCTCCCCAAAACCTCCAATCTTTTGACTGAAGGCTTTTCTACTAGATGTAGGTAATTGTCATTCCATGACTGTTTATATACATATATAAGTTCATGTAAAAATTTCCATTGCAATCCTTTACATGTGTGCAAATATATATAATGTATGTATAAGGTCAATGTAAATGTTCCCAATGCTAGCTTTTGTACAATATTAGTGAAATTTTTGAAGTGTCTATTCTCTAGAACTTAAAAAAAAAAAAACAGTAAGATATCAAATTTTGTCTGAAAAAATTAACTCTAAAAAAATCTATTCCTTAATGGCACAAATATTCAGAGAACTTAAAACAATTAGTTGGTTACTTTTAGTGGATCATTTTACTTGCCGTTATTACCCTGCAAACAATAGTGTATTATTTAAACAAATGAACCATAAATAGTCAACAGTATTACTTACCTGTTACTTATATTGTTGTCAAACAGGTAAAAAAAAAATTAAACTTAACAGCAGAAAGAAACAGTTAAAATTTTTAGAATGCATAATGAGGAAAGAATGCTTGGAAAGTTTGACACTCACAGGACATAATGAAGAAGGACAAAGGAAATTAGCACATAAGCTACCTAATGAGTTTATGTAAGTGGTTGACACTCTTCCCTGGTCTTCTGAACAGGAGAAGTTTATCCTTGGTTTCCTGTTTTGGACTGGGTTACCAGTTCTTTCTAAAGTTTTCTCATTTTCTTTTACTCCCAGTAGTTCCTTGGGTCTTAGTGGTATTACCGCCTTACTTGAGGTGAACTGTTTTTTTTTCTAATTACCATGTATACTCGAGTATTTTATGATCAGTTTTTTTTTTACATAAAAAAATTGGGTGTCTCATTATAAGATATTTTTTTTAAAAGGTTAAAAAAAATCATGCATTTTTGGTGACCAGTTGAACTCCTAATCATCAGTTACTCATCTGCTTCAATAGTCAGGGAGACCTAAGCGCAGAAGCAACAGACAAACCTCTTCCTGGATGAGCTGCTGGCAGTGACACTCAGGGGTACTAGAATTGTCAGGTCAGTCTACTCTTTGATGGTGTCTGAACAGTTTTTGAATAGCTGTCCCTGCTTGCATTCGCCCCTCAAGTGCCTTGTATGATAGTCTTGCAGAAACGTGGCATCTTTTGGTGGCACTATACACAGGTAAATTTTTTTTTGGAGGTGGGGATTCTTGCAGAAAAATTCAGCCGTCATATTATATGCAATATATATCCAGTTTGAACAGTTTATCAAAGTATGCAAACATTTCATTTGAACTGCAGATTAATTAGTCATAATGATTAATAGTTGATAATAGATGTAACAGTCATTCTTGCTTTCACTAAGATAAGGCATTTGTACTTAGAATCAGGAAGAGACAGTTGAAATTTCTGAAACAAATAATGAGGAAAGAGGGCTTAGAAAATTTAACACCCATAGGATATAGTGAAGGCATGAGAGGTAGACTGAAAACTTAATGAGATTGTGTAAATGGACAGATAAGGGACTGGGAGTAACAGTAAGAGGAAAAACATTGTTTACAACTACAAAGGATAGGAAACTGTGGTGAGCCATTGTCTCCCACATCCTGAAAGAACACAACACATAAAAGAAATAGAAGCAGTGTTGATTGTTCATTTTCTTACTCCTATTTTTATTTAAAATTGTTGTACAATGAAAAGACCATGGTCAAGTTAATAAAGTAAAGTTGAGTTCTCTAAATCAGATTGAATATTTACAAATACTTCACACTGTCTGGTGATACTCACTTGCAAAGGATGCTCTCTTCGAAAGAGAAGCCATTGCTGGAAAGATGAAGATAAAGACGAAGAGAACTGTGAGGTCATGTGGCACAGTTCAGGCACACTAAGCAAATGAAGGTGGACAGGAGTCCATCTGAAAAGAGAAACAACATGACTATTAACATACCAAGTATTTGCTTAAAAATGGTAAATACAAATTAATTTTGTAAAATAAACATTTCTCCTCAAACTTCAGGCTTAAAATTAAATAAAATATAAATCGACTATTAATAAATCTGATCAAATACTTTGCAGTAAGAAAAAAATATATAAAGTCCTGTAGGCTGTAGAGAGACAGCCTCACCCCACTATGTGGTGCTGTGTGGGTGGTTTCTGTAGCAAGGAGGTTTTTACAAAACTCTATACCTAACTGGTTTTGAATTCAAAGTTGTTCTTCTAGACAGGTTGCCAACCAAGGCTAGAAAGGCCAATTTGCTCTGCTATTAACCTCTAGTTGAGAGGAAAATGGATGGATTTAAATCTTTCTAATATCTTTTTATAGTATCTGTCATTAGGGTATCTTAATTTTAACTGTCATAAAATAACTTTTAAGGAGAAAAAAAAAAATTTATCACTGTCTCTTGTCTATGACAATAAAAACCAACTGGAAGGTGGCTAAGACTAAATAAGAATCTGCAATGTTATCAGTCCTGACCTGATATCTCAGCTTCAGTCACATTTTCACCACTATAATGTAGCTTCCCTATGTGTTTTCTATAAATATTTCCACGGTAATTGTTCTGATAAGCTTTCCTCTTTGGTACCTAGACTTTATGAATTTAAGCGCAGTACTCGATTGGTGGCAAAGTAAAATCCTTTTATAGTTGAAATTATTAGATGTAACTATAATTTTTATGCTAACGGTTTCTTCTCTTGCACTTCTCACTTGTGTAATTCTCTTCCTGCTTCTTAGCCATCTTTGATCTGCAAAAATTTAAATGCAATGTCAATCATTATCTTCTTAATTGTTGTTCTTTTATTGTTCTTTCTTCTTAATGTTTTTCTTTTTGTTATTCTTTCACACTCAGTAAGCACTTGCCTGAGGGGGAAATACTTGAAAAAAAAATTGGGTAAAATGAATGCAACACTCTTGAGTAGAATTTGAACTCAGCATGTCACTATTTTTTTTCAAGTCAATATCCACTATACTACACATACATTATCTTATAATTCTGCTTGTCTCTCCCTTAATTAGCACATACTTTACAAACTATCAATACCTCATAAATAGCGAACAATTCCGATTTGATTGTGTGAAAAGATATAAAAGAGACAATGCAGAGTTTCAGTGAGAAAAATGAACAAAGGAAGGAGAGATGAAAAAAGGCAAGGAAAAGAGGAAAAAAGAAAAGAACGAAAAGAAAAAACAGAAAGTCAGAAACCTTACTAATATGTCATAAATGGATATCTCCAGAAAAGATGGAAAAGACAGGTACTGTTTGATTTCAGTAAGAAAAAGAAAGAAAGAAAACAAAATTCAAACAGAAAACCATGAAATTTTCATGTCTACTAAGCAATATTAATTTATAATCGTGAGAAGAGTTATAGTTGAATTATTTTTATTAAGTATATTCATCATTTTTATTATTTTGAATAAGTCACTTTATTTCAATTCAAATTTTCTTTTTAACTTAATTTTTACTTACATTTTCATCATTTAAATTAATTTCAGATACTTATTTTTACCATTTTTTTAATTTCAATATTTTATAATTTCTTTAAAATATCCAATTTATCTTTTTATTTTTCTATTTATATTTTAAATCTTTTTTTTTTAATCATTCCACCCCAAGCAAGGCAATAATACTTCTATGACATGGAAGGAGAAATCACAGGGAGTTAAAGAGAATAAGACCTTAGTGAAGAGAAGTGAGGTTAAAGGACAATAAAAAAACCGTATCCAGCCATGTTATTGGTAAACAGAAAAGATGATTAAATAAAGTTCTGTCTTAGAAGTGTTGAAGTTTACAAGCCATTCCTTGCTCCTGTTAACCACAGATTAGTGGTCCTTTATGAGAGTAGCTGCCAGATTTACTTTGTCAGGCCTGTTGAAATTGCTACTAAAACAGGAGTAAATAGTTGCGTCATCAGCATAAATATCTAGATAGAAACTGTTGGCCTCAGGAAGGTTGTTGATAAAGATAAGAAACAATTTAGGCTCAAGGATAAGGCTCTGGGGAAACCCTGCATTAACGTGAAATCTGTCCATTCCACACAAATTTCATTATACAATTTGTCATAAATGTCTATTGATTTTTAATTTCTATTTCAATATAAATAAAGTTTGTTTTTTTAATCTTTTACTAAATTTATTTCCTTTATTTATTTTTAATCAAATCTCCACAGTATTATTCTATGTATGACCATTATGTAAGCCATATGGATGAACAAAAGACCCCCCCCCCCCCAACATACATATTCAGGTTGAAAGTAGTTAATACCAAAATGGTTTCTCTTCCTCTTGGTCACTGAAACTAAGTGACATTTTCATATCAAAATCTAGGTTACTTTGAATATTGTAGTCTGGTTCCCCAGAATCTAAAATAAAGAACTGTATAAAATAAACATCACTGGTTGACTTTTAACAACAGCTAAAATGGATATCACACGTAACTCAAAGAGAAATTAATGACATCATCAAGATGTTGACATTCTATACTCAGTCAGTTAAGTGCCATATGTGATACACGCTTGGGCAACCATGCCTCGAAAGAGACATGACTGACTGGGTAGAAGATTTTCCCGCAATAGGTTGTCATTACTTTCTGCCAACCAAGGCTATAGAACACAAAAAGAAAACCTCAATCAAAGAGTGATAACAGCTACTGGATTTTAGAAACTGATTTTTCTGAAAATTGTTTTAATAAAAAGATCTTATAAATCTAAACCAAAAGTAGTACTGATTGCTTAGTCAATGGATGTTGACGGTTTCTTTGTAAAGAAATGGCTAATGTTAACATTACCATTTTTGTCTATTCCATATGTGCACTTGTTGAAATACCCAGTATAGGAATACAGATAGGAGGTAATATTTGTTTTCTTTTCCTGTTTAAATGTAAAAGGTAAAGATAAATATTGTTTTTTATTGTTGCAGCTGACTTTCTCAGCGATTTAGCTGACCTTTCGTTGGATGTTATATCACAGTTCCAGATGTTTCATATTTTAGTCTAATGTTGTATTATCTCAGTAATTTCTTCATTCAACATAAATATTGTGTTAAAGAAACCAAATGAACTTTAGCCATGCCATTCTATACTATAGGTCTACTTATGGTGCAACTAAAAACCAGACCTGATGGCCTATTTCAAAAGCTTCTTGCTCTACTGGGTATGACTCATTTTAGTTTAGGTTTGCAGTAATTTGCTGCAGTTGTTGGCTTAAGAAATTAAAAGAAAGGTTTGCTATTACATTTGAAATAACTTTACCTTATTTAATAGAAAAGTTATTACTTTATTTCCTTTGAACTTGCTATATTATTTTATGTTTATTGCAAAAAACAAACTTTTTATATACAAAGAAAAACAAACACATTATGAAATAAATATAATTTAACAATATTGGTCTTTTCACTTGGAAGATTATTTAACTCATATTACTCCATATGTGACTTCATTTGCTATACAAAATGCTTATTCTACCACTGAGGGTGACTCATCCCTGAATAGGGTGTTTCAATTTCACAGTTGTGCTGTCATATCCTGCTAAGGCAACAGAAAACAACTGAGTGAAATTAATAAGGATATTGCATTAGAGAAGCATTGAAAAAAAGAATTCAGTGGAAAGGGAAGTAATATTAATAATACAGTGTGCTAAAAGGTAATATTTTTTACTTAAGTTAATTTAATATTCTCCTTTGTTAAATTTTACTCATCAAAGCAGACGCATTAATATTAACTAATTTAATTTTTTGCATAATCTGTATTTCTGTTTTTAACAAGTAGAAAAATTATGTTGAATTTTTATAGTGCAACAAATTTTTATGTCACAAAATTAAAGAAAAAAATGAAAATCTAGACAGCTTTTTTGTTTTAATAATCATATCACCTCAAGCAAGGCATTTTACTGCTACTGTTTGGCAGGGGGTTAGATAGGAGGAAAGTTATGAGAGAGTGACAGGTGGTGTCAGGAAGTGGGTAAGAGAAGGATGAAAATACTGAGGAGAGTGAGGATAAGTCAGCGAGAAAGGAAATGACTATTGACTTTACATTTAAATTCTTGGAGATTGTAGCTGTTGGGGAAGCAAGTAAAGTGTGAAGGGAAGTGCGAGAAAAGAAGCTGCTGGAGTAGAATTTGCGCTTACATTTTATTGGTTTCACAGTAAAAGGGTGGAACCTAGTTGCTAATCTTGTGTCTTGAGTAAATTCATATATAGGGGGCACCAGTGAGCTAAGTTCATTGGGGCAGAAGCCATGAAGGTATTTGTAGAAGAGACACAGGGAAGCGACATTGTGCTGGTGAGAAAATGACGGGATTGATCACATTACAAATTCTTCATTGGATTTTGTCAAGGACACCTAGGTGGATAGCAGGAGCATCCAACCAGATATGGCAGCAGTATTCAATGCACAGGCGGATGGTAGATTTATATATGTGCAGGATTGTTTTAGACAGGAAAAACTTCCTGGCCCTACACAGAGAACCGACTTTCATAGCAGCAGATTTAGCTATGGATTCTATATATATATAACTTGTAATAAAAAAAATAAAAACTAAATTCAATATTGCTTGATTTAAAGAAATAATTTGTTAATCTGATTTTTTTTCTTCTTACAAATATTACAAAGGCTCCCTCAAGAAATTAAATTTTAATGTTTGGTTATACTTAATTTTTAACAGACATTTCTTCAAAAGACTTTTTTCCTAAATTATGTTTTTACACTGCAAATTTATTTAAAAATGCTATTATTTGTCACATGAAGTTAATATTTTTCTCTATGACAGTTATTCATGACAAACATATTGAGTTATTTTTTAAGTGTAATTTGTGTTTTTCTTTCTAAAATTTATTTAAACATGGATGGTGATTTTTCTTTTTAGTTTACCATAAAAAACATAAAATAGAAGCAAATGTAATATTTCTATACTAGAAAATAAATGAAAATGTCATTTATTAAAGACTAGTTTAAAAGCAGCTTTCTGTGCGGACTTTTAAGCTAGCTCCTGAAACTGACCTCTAGTACATCTTAGAAAATAGCAATAATTTTACAGAAATAACTGACTTCTTCAATTCGCTTCATGGAACTTTAAAACCTTGATTTAGGCTATAAGCACAATTCTGGCCAAAAGACCAATTTGGGCTGAAATTCCAATTCAAACCGAAAATTGGAGTTCTTCAAATCATAAATTCTGTGGAACTTCAAAATCTCACATCACAAAATCTCTCACTTTGACTTGTCATTTTAAAGAAACAAACTTGGTTTTTTCAATCCAAAATTTTGGAAATATTTTAAACTGAATTTAAAATAAAATTTTTTTTAATTTATAAAGTTCTTGTCTTACTTTAAACTCAATATAAATTAAAAACTTTTAAGATCACTAATAATTATTTTAAAATTTGAAAACTGTTCACTACTGATCTGGGCACAAACCCCAATGCTGGATGTTCAAGCACCAGATGACGGGCAAATTTTTGATCCCAGGCTCATCCAGATTCCAGAAAGTTATAATATGTCTATATAGAGCAAATGTGGTTGAGGTTAATGGAGTTTCAGACACATGAACAGACAGAATTTGCCATTTATTTATATAGATGTTGTTAAATTTTTCTCCCAAAACTGAAATTCAAACATTTTGAAATAGGTTTCCAGTTCTGGCCCCTAGTTGTGCCATGAACATGCCTATAGTATAGAACATCATGCCACTAACAGAAAAATATATCTGCTCTCTATTGAATTACTTTCACTCTGCCTACTGCTTATGTGACCTTATTGTTGAAGAGACCAATCAAAACAATGTCTTAATAACAAATATTTACATTGTTCAATATGCTTCCTGGTCTTTTGAGCAATGTTATGATGAAATATAAGAGTCTCTTTGATAAAATAAACATTCCCCAATATTAGCATATGAAAATTCAAACACAAAAGATTTTTCATTTTTATTTTTTTGATGTACAAAAAATACAATAAAAATGAGTGAAAAAAGTATCTACAAAAATAAAAAAATAGTTATTTAGTGAAATGTTAACTCTCTTAAAAGTTAATTTAAGTTAAAACGTTAACACTGAACTTTTTGTTAAAAAATCTATTTCAAGAAAAAATAATTTAATTAAATTTCTATGTGCAGATTTAAAAGAAAAAATGTTTGAATGACATACCCATCGGAGTCATCAGCTGTGGCATGACGTCGAACTGAAAAAAAAAAAGAAGAAAATTGATAACAGTCTTTCGGTTGTCATGATATTTATCAAATGCAGTTTAGTAGAGTTTAAAGCCTTCAAGCCACAAGTATAAGGCACCCAACAAAGATTGGCTTCTTGCCATACTTGCTTGCAAAGCTTTCACCACACATTAAAAAGATCATGGAGTTCAAAATTAACTGTACCCTGGGGTTGTAATCTATAAGGCGTGAATTTACTTTTCCCCCATTTATAGGTTAATTAGTAAGACTTGTATTATTAAAACATTATCTCATAAAAAATACAATCTAAAAATATTTTCTGGCTTTAAATAACCTGCAAAGCCATAACTAAAATAAAATAACTGATAAGCCATAGAGAAAAATCAATCCATAATTTTGCAAGCAACACAAATATAATAATTGGAACTCATTTGGTCTGTTTTGTCTCACCTGCTCTATTCACC
Source organism: Ascarosepion bandense (assembly GCA_037127315.1). NCBI lineage: Eukaryota > Metazoa > Mollusca > Cephalopoda > Sepiida > Sepiidae > Ascarosepion > Ascarosepion bandense. The sequence goes on from JBBBDQ010001079.1 coordinate 1,255,785, forward strand.
TGACCATACCCCAAACCGACTATCATTTTTGATTGCTGCAAAATGCTTTGATAGGGAAATCTTTCTCATGAAAACTAGATTCAAGAGTACGTAAAAAATCTTTTCACATCAAAACCTGTGAAAATTTATTCAAATGGTATTAAAAAGCTGCCTTTTGTAGCAACAAGTCACTGAAAATAATGGCAAAATATATAATTGAATAAAATATAATTATAGTTTATTTTTCGAAGAATAAAGTTGATAAATGAAAACAGAAACTATAAATTAGTCAATGTAACCCTGCACTGGTCAATACTGATACTGGTTCAAAGCTTGGTTTTGATTGTTAGCCACTTCAAACCACACACACACACACACACCACCTACATTGTGTCAAATGTCATAGTAATCAAAGCACTCAGTTGAACTGTGTTAGAAACTATATTAAAGGAAGAAATATCTTCACAACAAAAAATAAAAATGAAAAAATCATTGGGTCAATCTTTAAAAATGAACCCTCCCTGCATCAATCTTTATAGTGACACTGTTCAAAGTTCTTCAGAGTTAGGAGATCTGATGGCAGCTGATGTGGATTCCAGAGGCATTGATGCGGGAATTTACCATGCAAGTCTTTGAGCTCTCAAAGCTATCTACTTAGATGCATTTCAGCCCAAAATATGCCCTTACAAAAAAAAAAAATCACATTCTGAATTTAATAAAATATACAAAAAGTGCTTTTATACATAATGTAGATAATGTTATTGAGAAATGAATGAATGAATTAAACTATACTTGCAGAATTATTTCATACAAGTAGTAAAATTATCACAGGCAGACAGGTTTATAATATTGCTTTAAGAAAAAGAAATCACAAATACTTTTACAAGGCCAAAATGTTTAACTATTAATCATGAAGTGTGGCTAGTCTTTCACTTTTTTATCACTATTTTCGTGGCAGATGTTCAAGGGAATTACATTCTTTGGTTCCACCAATCCAGACCATCACATCTAAGACCTACCAAGTTAACTCATCCTCATTTCTTTTATATTCCATTGAGGAATAAGTTCCACTTAGGCAGGTTCTTCTCCAGCATTATTGCAATGTATAAAGGACTCCTGTGGAGATGCAATTAATCTCTTCAAGTTTATAGTCAACCATTACCTATCCCACATATCCTCATAATATAAACCTTGCTCCCTCCCTATACACACTGACAAAATTCCCATTCAGTAACTCTTGATTTCATTCATTCATTCATTCATTCATTTTCTGTGGTTTATTAACCAGGTTATTTAAAGCCAGAAAATATTTTTAGATTGTAAGATTTTTTTAAATAATGGTTTAGTGATAAAAATCTTACTAATTAACCCATAGTTGGAGGGAGAAGAGGTGAATTCATATATTTCCCAAGGCTATTTGGGCATAAATGAATATAACAAACCAAACAGGAATTGGGACTCTGCTCTTCAATTAACAATTCCAAGCTATTATCTATGACACCACCCACACACCCAAGCTTACCTTTCCTGCTATTCTCAAGTAGTCAACCATCTAGGTACTGACCAGGATTAACCTCTATCTTGAATTGCACTTAGATTATGTATTAGGGGAACTATAGTTAAAATAATAAAATAAATAAGAAATAAACAGACTTTGAAATAACCAAAAAATAAAAATAAGTTAGGTTTATTCTCAAAACAACACTACTTCTGTAATAAGAAATTAAAATTGTTATTCATATTGTTTTACATAAACAATGGAATTGTATCTCTTTAGTTTGCCTACATTTGCTGACTACCATTTCAGCAATTACTAGTTGGATTTTCTTTTTTTGTGATGTAAATGAAAGCTGACCCTGTATCAGAAATAGACTAACCATAAGTCCTGGTTTGATCCTAACTGTCTCAGTGTCTTGACAGAGATATGAGCTGTCAATATATCTTTGTGTGTTAGTACTGAAGCATAAAGGGTGTTGGCTCATGAAAATACTATTATACAAGGATCTAAACCTATAATAAAAACTGAAAACTGTCCCAGTTAGAATTACAATAAGCCTAGTCTTAACTTTTCATATAACACATCTCATTCAGTAACCCATCTACATTGAGTGGCTCTTAATTAACTTTGTATTAATTAGATGAAACGTTATTCTTGAAATTCATTATTAATTAACTTTGTATTAATTAGGTGAAATTTCTTAAAAAAAACAAAAAAAAACTTGTCTAGCTTTCTTAAAGAAAGTATTTTTCTTTCATTTTATTCATTATAAAGTTCAGATCATTACATAGTGATAAAACATGTTGCTTTATTTTTAACCTGGCTTACCATATTTCCCAGTTTGTTCTAGACTGTCATAGTTTGTCCAGCACTGTACCTGTGTTTTATATATATATATATATATATATATATATATATATATATATAGCTACTCCAGCATCTACACATCGTTCATTCAGCAATGAATTAGAACACTCTCAGCTATTAAAAAGTCTGCCTCCTTCCGAGTGCTCGTAGTTCAGAGGTAGAATCGCCGACTGATGCCAATTCGGTCAGGTTTCAATCCTGGGTTAAAAAGCAATCAGAGACTAACCGTACTGATGAGCTGTGATACAGCGAAACAGATCTGTCTGCAGATGACTATATATACATATATATATATTGTAATAAAGTTGTGGAACTTGTAAGTTTTTTAATCTGCTGTTCATGCATTTACTTTTATAAAGATACATATATATAGATAGGAGTTGAATATATAGATCAAAATCCGATAAGATGAATAGAATATATAAAGAACAAGTAGGAAAGAAAGTGTCTTTAATCTAACAAGTTTCACTTATAACAAGCTTCTTCATTCGTCCTTATTAAATCTCTGAAGAAACTAAGTGAAATGTTAGATTAAAGACACTTTTTCCTACTTATTCTTTATTTATTCTATTCAGATAGATAGAATTAATGTGGAGAAGTTTGTCACTCAGTATTATTCCAATCATACCAACTTTGAAGTTTTCTGAGGCAATTATTGTAATAACTTCATTCTTCAGGGTCATTTGCTTTTATGCTGCTATTTCTCAATTTTTTTTATTATATATTTATATGAAGTTTGGTGTAATTTGATATCTTTGTGTGCAAGTGAGTTCTTTGCTTGATGAAAGTTTTATTATTTGTTTATCTTAGTTTTTTGCTGTTTCTTAAATAGTGTAGGTTTTTTTTTTTAGTGGTTTCTTATTCACTCTTAAAAAACAAATGATCCTGAAGAGTGAAGACATCACAATAATGCCCTCATGAAACTTTGAAGTCAGAGTGACTGGAATAATATTGCTCAGCTAAGAAACAAACTATTCTTATCTTGATATCAAGCACTTTATAACAAAAAAAAAAAAAACTGCTCACCTAAAACTGCTGTGTAAAAAAAAAAGAAAAAAAGAAAAAAAAAAAGAAAAAAGAAAAGAAAAAACATTAATTTTGGCACTAAACATCAATACAACTTTTTACACAGAGACACATATAAGATTTGATGGCATAATTTAGAAGAAGGCATATATAAAATAAATTTCCAAAACTGTTCTTAACATTACAATGGGAAAGGATGCAGAAATTTTAAAAAAATATAAATGTATCTATAAACATAAAAGAGACCTTATACATAACCTTTTTGACAAGGTTTGAAACATTACAATTTTATCGGTTTTATGCATATTGACAATACAAAGAAGTGTGTTTTGGTGGTACGTATTTTTTTTATATGTTGATTATTTACTAATATTCTTTACACACACACATATATATATATATATATATATATATTGTTTAATTACTTAGTTTCTGGTCATAATAAGATTAAACCAGTGCACATTTGTATTAAAAAGTGTTCAATACAATTACATTGTAGAACTTTTGAATATTTTCCATTTGTAAACAAGTTATTACATGACCTAGGTTTCTACCATGAGTGGTGTCTTCAGGCAATTTACAATAACTGATTTTACCATTTACTGTTTTTTTCAAGAATGTTCAAGTAATGGTGTTTTTTGTTTTTTTGTTTTTTTTTAACACTCATGTGAAAGGGAATTTTTGAACGCACAATTTTTAAAATTACAAGGAATTATGGCATTTTATCCATGGTTTATCCATTTAAGTTATCAGTTACATAAAGAAATGATCTGATAGGAATATATGAAAAATTTATTCAGCAAGTTGGAGTTAGCAGAATTCTCAATGAAAAAGACTAATTCCTTTGCTTAATTGATAACTTTTCACCATTATTTAATAGAAGAAAAAAAAAGAAAAAATGTTAATTTGTGCTCTCTCTCTCTCTCTGGCAGTATGGATTAACTGATTTGTTTTTACAGCTTATCAACCCTTTGTGGGTTATTTAAAGCCAAAACAAATTTTTGGATTGTAAGAATAATTATTTTATTTTTTTGTTAGTTAATATTGCATTAATATTTTTTTTAAATTAAAATTATTTTTCTAGATAGAAATCCAACTATTTAACCCATAGATAGATGAAGGAAACAGATTCATACTTTTCCCAAGTCTATTTGCGCATAAGTGAACATAATGAACCCAACTAAGATTTGAACTCAGCTCTGATTTCTTCTGCAAGTGTAGAAACTTTATTATCATGAAACATTCTGAAACAAGTGCTTGTGTGTAAAATGTCAGATATATGTGAGAAAGATAACTGTTAACCCTAGATGTGAACAGGTTAAGATTGTAGTGGTCAGGAAATTTCCAAAACTGTTCTAGGAATTCTGGGATTTGGTTCCACAAAGGAACTGCTCTTGGGAAGAAGCTGTCCGAGTGGAACTTGCTTCTTACTAAAATAATAGGAACAGATTGTTTGCAGCATGAAGAGTTTTATCTGGGAGAGAATTGGGGGAACTAAGGAATATCGATTATCTGAATAGCTTCCATGGAAATAGCAATAAAGTACTGAGAGGCTTGCAATTAATGCCAGAAAGCGAATGCTGGGTAACTCTAGCCCACATATGGCAGCAGTACTTCATTTCAGCCTGATCTGGGTCTTGTAAAGGTAGAGGATATCAGGAGGAGTCAGGAACTTACTGCAGCGGTACAGGGAGCCGACTATTTTTCCATCATCTTTAGCAATAAATTGTTTAAACAAGTTCCACTTGAGGCTAGTAGTTATCTTAAGTCCCAAAAGGCATTCAAGGCATCAAGTCTACTGGAGAGAAGACCCGTTCATTGTGATAAATGGAAATTCAGGGGTTACTTGGTGATGATAGAATGTTACTGGTTTTTGAGCTATTGAATATGACCAGCCAGTTTTTACTCAATTGAGTTGTTAGAGTTCAATTAGAGCAGAAATCAGCAATTTAATTAAATAATTGCTAATTTTGTGTGTGCGTATATATATATATATATATATAGAAAGAGAGAGAGAGTTAGGCAAAATATATCTTGATAGTTTATGGTGCCTGGCTAAACTTTCATTTACTAAATTTTTCAGTTTTACATATCAGATGTGGAAGGGGATGTAGGTAAATATGAAGTAACAACTTCAAAAGAATTGAAAAGATTTAAAATTCCAACTGCTCTCATCAGAGAACACAACTATATCCAAAATATTGAAAGATATTTTAGATCAATTTTTTTTTTGTCTAAAATCAATCTATTAATACCTATTATTCACTAACCAATTCTCTAGTAATTGTGATTTGTGAATGTTTATTTCTTTATGCCTTCATTTTCCATGCAGTCCATGTAATGACATTAGTTTCATTGCTTATAGACATATTTTTTAATAGATCTTGAGAAGCAGTCTTTAGAAAACACTTTAGAGAGTAATAATAAAACCAAATAAAAACTAAAAATATCTTCAACTTACAAAAGACTTCCAAACTGATGTGATTATCAGGCAACTGAATTAAGAAGTAAAGTTTGTTGTTTATTTAAAAACTCCCACTCACACTATCCAGTCAGGAATACAAAGAGGAGATGGTGCAACAAATTTTATTTTCAGGTTTTACATTTAGAACCAACTTTAATTTTTTATTCAATAATCAGGTAACACAACTGGACTTATCTTCTAATTACGCATGTATAGTTTTAATATAAATGATTAAAGTGATTATATATATATATATATATATATATATATATATATATATATATATATATACATACAAATGAATAAGGAATGAAGAAAATATTTACAACATTCAAAATATTAATTTAAAACATTGCTCAATATAGAAATAGAGCAATGAATATTTATTATAAATTATACTTTAGAACATGTACAAACTAACTACAATCTACTACAAAAGTGTATGTTTTGTTTTGACATTCATCATAAAAAAAGGGGGGAAAAAAAAAGTAGATTACCTATGTTGGGTAGTGGTCTCTCCAAAAACTCTAATTTGAATTTTAACTCTCTTTCTCTTTCTCTACCTGTACAGGACAGGATGTTGTAAATTGATAGTCAGAGACTCCAAGATGTCCAAGCAGAGTCTCGTCCTTGCCCTGCACATAAAAAATCCAATGAATAATGCGTCCTGTATTCCACAGAATTTAATATGTGTTCGCCGATAACTGATTCATGAGTCTGCAGTTGCCTGGATGTGATTAGCTCATGTTTGCGGACTTTACCCGGCATATACTGACGATTCTCACCTCCAACCCAATACAGGTAATCTAACTTTTTTTTTTTTATTCATCAGTCGGTGTTAAAAAATTTTCTTAACAGCTTCTCAGTTTTAATATGCCAACAATTATTATTCTGATGATGCGTTGGCCGAAAGGCACCTAAAATAATTCAAATAAATGTATTACAAAGTAATATGGATAGTTCATTTTCCTCCCGTAATGCAGCAATCACTATGTCTTCTAGTGGTCCATTACTAACTACCTGATGAGACATTATTCTTTCAATGTCGAAACAAAATGTACACTTTTGTAGTAGATTGTAATTTGCACATGTTCTAATGTGCCTAAAATAACAAAATCTTTTTTTTTCTTTTCCCCTTTTGCTTTTAAAGTGAGAAACTTTTGTATCTATTTTAATAATAAAACATGATCCTATTTAAACTAATTATATTTTGGTGTGGTAAGAAAAAGAACTTGTTCACACACACACACACACACACACACACACACACACATATATATATGTATGTATGTAGCAATTGGAGTCTAACCGTACTGATGAGCTGTGATACAGAGAAACAGATCTGTCTGCGGATGACAATATATATATATATATATATATATATATATATATAAAAAGCAATCACACACAGACTCACAGATTGCCTGTTGTGTATATATATATATATATATATATATATATATATATATATATTAAGTGTCTGCAGCGAATTTAAACGTATTTGTTTCATCCACTGAAGAAATTAAAATGTTCTGAGTTGCACGGGCAACGCCAGGCTATGATGCTAGTATATATATATAAAATTCACTTTTTGTCACTTAGCAGAGTGATATTGCCTTCAGCATCCCAACTCCTGAGTTTCATAGATGCACACATCTCTACTCTTCAGTGTGCATCAGACATTGACTGCTTATATTTTTCAACTTTTCTTTTTATGCACTTATCATTGGTGTCATTTTTTTATATACTGTTTGCTTGTGTGTGTGTGTGTGTATATATATAACCATGTGCCTGTCTATATAGAGATATATATAGTTCTATCCTAACATTTTCTTCTCTCACACTTGTTGCTTATAGAACTCTCTTCCAACTTCTTGCTTTCCACTCAACTTTGATATTTAAAAATTTAAATACAAGTCAATTATTATCTTTTATCATCTTAATTCCTATTTTCTTCTTGTTCTCATTCCTTAGTAATGTTTTTTTTTCTCATATTCACTCACACTCAGTAACCTTTGTACCTTGGGAGATTTTTATTGCTTTGCTGGAGATGAAATGATTAAAAAAAAACAAAAAAAAAACTGATTTATAATTAAGAGTTTCACTCTGATATAATTATCAGGCAACTGAATTAAGAAGTAGGGTTTGTTGTTTATTTAGAAACACCCTCTCAGTCATCAATCAAGCAAAGAAGAAATGACAAGACAAATTTATTTTCAGGCTGACAGTTAGACCATTATGGGTCAGGGAACAACTATATTTAATTTCTGTTCCAAGCACAAAGTACATCTTTTTTAACTGCTCTGTACAAGCAAAGGTCCCTATCATAAATTTCCATTTCGCCTCAGTTGTTGATCCATATTTATCTTTCTGCTCCTATATATACCTTGACAGTGTTGCACTTTCTTTTTATATTACCTCCTCTTAAAGGAGCCTCATGATTACTTTCAAGGTATTTTGGTGAGTAATATATGGCGTGAAGAAACAAAATTTGCTATGACTTTTGAAACTAACTTATGTATAAATAGGTCTATTAATACAAAAGGATATTAATAAAACTCTCAAAATGAATTGTGGAATTTATTATTTTCAATTAATTTAAAAATTTCCATAAAACTATTAACTATAAAAGTTTTGGGTATCTTGGACAACACTTTGTTGATAACATTCTTGAGAACATAGATATCGAGTGAGAAGGTTGTGGGCTCCATAATGTCCTGCATGTGTTGGAGGAAGACCAAAAGACTACTACCAAAAAATTCAGCAAAGTTAGTAAATAGTTGTTCTCTGGTTTCAGCACTCAGAGGTCAACACTTGAGATCATAGTGCACAAAACACATTACCTATGTTGTTAATACTTTTAGGGTCAATTTGTGCATGAAGCAAGTCTAACACTTCACCATTTGTCCTTCTGTATAGATATTTTTCGTGACATGATAACAGTGCAGGTAGCAGAAGAGTTATTGACATAAAAAATATAATCAGTAAACCAGGTTCAAATTTAAGCCAAGGAAGTTATGTTTATTTTATCCTAAAACCCCTCTGAAAAGCACAAATTTCTCTCTTCTCTCCCCAGTTAAGAGTAAAATAGCAAGGTGGATGAAGCTCTACAGCCTTGGTAAAAAAAATCCAGTCAAGGACAACTTTGAATTCAAAAATACAGAGAAGGCAATGGAAAATGACTTACCTATGGTAATTCATAGATATTAAAGAAACCTAAAATGTGGCTATAATCACTTACAGCCTGAAAAAAAATATGGCCAAAAAATTCCAAGTTGAAAAGTTAATAACCTGATCAAGATACTCTCATAAAATGTAACCAAATGAGGTTTATTTTACAACATCAATCTCCTTTAGAGTCTAGACACTCCTTCCATGAATGTTGCAGTGCTTGAACCCTATTGGTGAAGGTATCCTGTTAATCAAAGTCATCAACAGCAGACATGACATAATCATTGTAATATTGGTTCCCAGCCAAGAGTTTTTTTATGTTAAGGAACAGATGATAGTCAAATGGGATCAAATCAAGAGAATAGGGCGGAGGGTCCACCAGTTTAAAACCACAATCATGCACAGCAGCCATTCAATTAAAGGACTTCTGTGCTTAGAGTATTGTTCAGATAAAAAAAAAAAAAGACTTCTTTTGTCAGTTTTCCTGGGTGTTTGGCCTTGATAGCCTTTTGTAACTGTCCCAGAAAGTTGGCATAATACTCTCTATTGATGGTGTGGCCCTTTTGAAGATAGTTAATAAACACAATGCCTTTTGCATTTCAAAAAACTAATGCCATTACCTTTCCTGCAGATTAAACAACCATTACCTTCTTTGGCAAGGAGAGGTGTTTTCATTGTATGGAGTGTCTCTTTGGCTCAAAGTGATGAACCCAACATTTATCCCGAGTTAAGAAATGGTCAAGAAAACCAGTTGGATCTGCTAGAATTTTTTTCATGTGATGTGATCAGCCTGCTACACCTTTGACTAGGTGTCAGTCAATGCTATGCCCACACAGCCAAAAACTTTATAGTGCTCAGAATTGTGCAGAATATTCTCAACTCTCTAATGAGATATGCTAACAGCATTGTCTATTTGATTTAACCAACATGATCAATGTATCCCAAAGATAGCAAATAGAAGAAGACATATGTTGTCAATAAAGAAAACCTAAAATAACTATTATAATTTCCCTGGACAAAAAGAGCCAGGTAAAGAATCATTTGTTTTGAATCAACCACCCAGAAGAGAAATAACCACTAAGGAGATAGAAGCCAGACTGATGCCTTTGTTCCTTATAATCTTGGTAACATTTGTCCAAAGAAAAATTTTACATCTAAACATTAATTTGGATTCCTCTGGATACAAGTGATAAGGAAAATTTAATTACTATTTTGAAGTGACGATGGGCAAACAGGTTGTGTGGTTTGTTGATTGAAAAAAATACATAGAGAAAAAAAGATAAACTTTTGTTTTTAAGCAAACTGAAAATAATGGGACAAGCTGATAAAGAAAGACTAATGACTGAAAATCCCTTTTTGCTACACCATTTTGGAAGTTGGATTCATTATAGAAAGATAGGTGAGGTTAGCTGCTGGAAAGTGAGAGAAGAGAGAGATTAGCACTGCCCATGTGGAGTGGTAGTGTGAGATGAAGGGAGTCAGAATAAAAAGGATAGCTTTATTCCTCTAACCACTCTCAAAAAAAAGTTGAACAACCCCAAATTTGAATAAAAATATTTTGAGAATATGGAATTTTAGCAGGGAGTTGATGCAAAGAGTAGAATACAACCAATCTCTGCTCAATCTCTACCTCTGTCAGATGCAGGACTCCATATAAGCTGGAGATTTTAGACAGCTGACAGATGAAAAAAGTTTAGAAGATCAACAGAGCAGATCAGCAGAAAGAAGAGAGACTGCCTGACAAATACTTTGTACCAGCCCTGAAAACATATAGAAATTAAGTTACTAACACAAGCTGCAAACTTTGAAAGGGATCACAGTGTCATTTGATTTTATGAGAGAAGACTTAAAACTACTGTATACAACAAATCATATACAAACCAAATTGTTACATTTTTAACCCAGGTTAATTCTCTATTCCAAAGGAGTCTTTTTTTTTTTTTTCACGTAAATGTTGTTGTGTAAAAACAATCTGTGGCTGTGATGGTCAAACTCTTGTTGATTTGACACAGAATGACTAAAATACTTTCATAGTAGTTGTTTGAATGAGCACTTTGCTAGAGTGCCTAGATTATTTGAATTTAAGTGATAACTGGTAATGAGGTCTCATCAATTTATAGTTGAGCTGGCTAGATATAACTGTAAATTCTATGCTACCAGTATCTTCTCTTGAATATCTTGGTTGTGGAACTCCCCTCCAGCTCCATGTTTTCCAGCCAACTTTGATCAGTAAACATTTAAATGCAATAAAAAGTGAAACCTATTTTCTATCTTTAGAACAAAATGTTTTGCTTGTATATATGTGTGTATGTGAGCAGGTCCTAATCAAACCCAAATAATTACATAGGTCATACTACTATTACTACATGCCTATCTAGATGATTAATGTTGCACCTACCTGACCATAGCTCAATTAGGACTCATTTAAACACACAAGAAAACCTACCAAACACCATCTAAAATATACTAGTATAATATACAAGTATAATAAACTCATTCACATGTAAAAAAAAAAGAGTAAAAATAATGGACACCCTAATAATTAAAAAAGGAAATGCTAACACTCAATAACATAACTGAAAACACAGCAACAATAGGCTGACTTTTTTTTTTATAATCATATCACTCCAAGCAAGGCATTTTACTGCCACTGTTTTGCAGAGGGTAACATAAGAGTAAAGTTATGAGAAAGAGTGACAGGTTATAAGGGGTGTCAGGAAGTGGGTAAGGGAAGGATGAGAATACTGATGAGAGTGGAGTGGACAGAGAAAGGAGCATGAGAGAGAGGATGCAGGTTAGTGAGATAAGAGATGTCTATTGACTTTACATATAAGTTCTTGGAGATTGTAGCTGTTGAGGAAGCAAGTAAATGGAAGGGAATTCTACAGGCAGGAAGTACGAGAAAAGACTGTTTGGAAAAAAAAATATTTCTATAACTTTAGATACATACAGAGTGTGATACATGAATTGTCGTCTAAATTATACAAAAATAAAAAATAACAGTGACATCTCATTTTAACATATTTACCAAAATTACAAAAAAACTTGAAATATTATTCAATATATCTAAAAAAAAAAAATTAAAAAAATAAAATAAAAAAATAATAATTTGCCATTGGCTTCAACCACTGCCTCCAGATGGTTTCAGAATCTCCTGCAACTTTTCTGGATAATCTCCTTGTTTAAGTTGGTGAATGTTGCCATAATCCTTGCCTTCATTTCATCTTTGGTGGTAGGAGTTTTGTTGGTCTCTCTCTTAACTGTGTCCCATACATAATGATCAACAGGGTTGCACCCTGGGGAGTTAAGCAGCTAGATGTTAGGGGTAATGTGGTCACAGAAGTTGTCTGACAGTCAAGACTGAGTTTTTCTGCTTGTGTAGCATGGTGCAGAATCCTGTTGCCAGAGAGAGGATTTTCCAGCAGCCATCCTCTTAACCAAAGGCAGCACTATCTCCTCAAGGCAGTTGATGTAGGGCTCCATGTTGAGTCTGAGGTACTGAGAGAAGACGAATGGAGGCATGACTTCACCAGCACTAGTGATCCCTCCAAACACCTTCAGAATCATCATAAGACTCATTCAACTCTTTCTGAATCCCCTGCACCATCCTCAGTCTTCAGATTGAAACTCAAACACTCTTAAATGTTCATATTGAAACTTTCAATAGTGATTGCCAAGTAGTAAAGCATGCTATTTACAAATTTCTGAGGAATTGAATTGCATCATGGTGCTCTTTTTCTCACAGATGATGCCCAACTGACCCTATTATACTGTGCAGTCGACAAAATCAAAAACAAAGGCACATGCACAAAATTAAAAATATAAAATGGCAATAATTTACTTATTGTACACTGTACACAAAAAACAAAAAACAAAGTTAAAAATAAAAATTGCCCTTGATAATGTTTAAGAGAATGGCTGAAAGTGCTCAGATATGCAGAACTTTTAGAAAGTTTTACACACTTCGTGTCCAAGTATGAACACAAGAAAAATTAAATAAAATTTTAATTGCATTACCTTGTCAGTTATCTTTAACAAAACTTGTATAAAAGAAGGAGTGCTGCCCAAATATATATGTTTTCTTGTTAACAGGCAACATGCTCAAATTTTGGAATTCACTTCCTCCAACACAAGAGATGCCAAAATATTTGAGAGATCAATTAACAGCTTTTTATTTTCATATTCCATAAGATGCCAAGTAATTCTGCTGAAGGTCAAATAAAGGTTATACTTCTCAAATAACTCCATTTTTTTTTTTTGCTTTTTTAGACCAAGAGAAATATCATTGCATATAGAGTTATCAGATTTCTAGCTTGAAAATGGATATTATTTTACCTTCAACAACTTAAAAAAATACAACCCTTGTCATTTCCACATGTCCTTGAGAGGCTAATTCTAATTGTTACAAGAAGCCACCATTGTCCAGATTTATAAATAAACAGTAAATGTACTTTGGAAACAGATTTGCATTTTCAAATAGAAGATCAAAAGGCATATAAATAAAAGCTTACTGGGTTTTTGTGCATATGTCTTCAAAATATGAGCACTCCAATATATGATGTAATAGTTAGGAAGCTCGATCAATTAATGCTGAGTAGTGAGTTTGATATTCACGGGGTGCTCCATACTTTCATCCTTGTTCTACAGCTAAGCTACACTTAGTAAATCATTATATGACTTTCAAGATAATTAAAGGGATTCACTTTAATTACCATGTAAACATACAATATGGCCCTTGCCCAAGTTCTCTCTGACTGGCCAATGATTTTATCCCCACATTGCATTCAGATTCTTGAACTTGGTGAATAAGAAAGCTGAATAAGAACACAATGTGTGCTCAGAAGATAACACATGAAGGAAACACCATGTTAAGAACTAAGAATGCAATCACTGTTTCCCATATTAGATGTAGGTCCTTGGCATGACAGTAAACTGCATCCAGCAGCAAGGCCTCTGACTGGGAGGTTGTGAGGAGCATGGAACCACCCCTTAATTGCTGTTGTTCTCAGGTTCACTCTGATCCGGAGTGGTAACATATGTTAGGGTCCCAGCTATGAGGAAATAGTTAACCCCCCAAACTGAGGTCAAAACACTATGAAAATATAAAAATAGACTTTTATAGAAATATGTACAAAAAAATAGACTTTTATAAAAAATAAATACATTTTTTTTAAAGAAAAAATATTATCAACAATACATTTTTGAAGAAAAAAATATTACCATAACACATTTTTGAAGGAAAAAAATTATTCTCAGTAAAACATTTTCAATACAAAACTAGAAGACATTTTATTAAAATCTGACTAAATCAACCTTATCACTATAACCAAACATTAAAAAAAAAAAAAAAAAAAAAAAAAAACTTTATTTAAAACCCCACCTTTTTGGTATTAAATAACCCACAGAGGTTGATTTACTGTGAAGCAAAACTCAAACTCAAACTCATATTATATGTAGATGTTTTATTCAGGGGTTTACCTGCTTATCCAGGAGAATAGGTAGGATGGATACTTGGGAAAACTCCAGCTATGTCAGCTTTTCTCTCTACCAACTCTTTGCCTATCTACTCATCTCAACGTGGTTGCTGGCAAACAAAATGGAGGCTTTGGAACTGTAAGACAGATATGTCTACCATATATGGTGGACCAGAACTCTCCCCAATATTAAGCATGACTGTTGCTATAAACCAACACCGAATATAACCTAACACATCACTCAATAAGTTCCAGGCCTGACATATAGATAACTCCACTAATAAAAAATCCATATGATTTTTATGAAGTTCTAACCTTCAAATGACATATGGCAAAATTTGGGCCAAATCAGATAATTAGTTTACAAATTACAGTTATTTAAGTAAAGCTACTGTTGCAAATTTTCAAAACAATAGAAAAATCTGAATTTCATGGTCGATAAGCATTGCTTTCTGATGGGGGAAAAAACACTGTTCAAGCAAAGCAATGGCTTGATAAGTGTTATTCAAACTCTACTCCATTGGAAACAATGGTTAAAAGGTGGTGTGCTGACTTAAAATGCGGTCATACTGACACAAATGATGCTGAACGTTCAGGTCGCCCAAAATTGATAGTTTTCCTGGAAAACAACAAAACAAGACTCAAACTTGTTTTGGCTGATCGTAAATTAAAATTGCTTGAGATAACAGAGGAGTTGAACATATCAGAAGGCAGTGTATTCACCATTTTACATGAACATTTGTCAATGAGTAAGCTATGTTCAAAGTGGGTGCTGTGTTTGCTCAGTCAATCAAAAACAACAATGCAATGACGATTCAGAGCATTGTTTGTAACTATCTCAACACAACAAGAAGCTTTTATGTAAATATTTGACAATGAATGAAACTTGAATCCACCACTTCACTTCGGAGTCAAATCTTTAGTCAGCTGAGTGGACAACAGCAGGTGAAAGCTGTCTAAAGTGACACAAACATCAACAGGCAAGGTTTTGGCCTCCGTATTTTGGGATGCGCTAGGTATTTTGTTCATTGATTATCTTGAGAAAGGAAGAACCATCAATAGTGAATATTATATAGCATTATTGGTGTCATTGAAGGAAGAAGTTGCCAAAAAATGGGCACAAATGAAAAAGAAAATAGTTATCTTTCACCAAGATAATGCACCATGTCACAAGTTGATTGAAACGAAGGCAAAACTACATGAATTGTATATCGAATTGCTTCCACATCCACCCTATTCTCCAGATCTAACCCCCAGTGACTGCTGACTGTTTGCAGACCTCAAAAGAATGCTCCAGGGAAAGAGATTTGGCTCCAATGAAGAAGTGATATCAGAAACTGATAAGTATCTTGAGGTCAAAGACAAATTGTTCCAAAAAAAAAAAAAAAAAAAAAAAAGGCATCGAATTGTTAGAGAAACATTGGAATCAGTGTATAACCCTAGAAGGAGACTATGTTGATGAATAAAGTTGAATTTTGCCTAAAAGTTGTTGTTTTATTAGTTAGGCACAGGATTTATTGAGTGATGCGTTATTTCCGTTGCCACTTGATCTTTGAAAATCTATTTACTTCAAAAGGAACCATCCACTGGTCTACCACAGAGAATAACTTGAGATCAAGTTCATACCACATCTTCTCTTTCTGTTTGGGTGCCTATAGTATCACAACCAAAATTCTTGTATATTTATTCAATGTTAAAACCATTTCACAGGAAATTATGAAAAGTTCTCAGTTCAATCAACTTCCCTAAATCTGGCCAAACATCAAATTTTTTTTGAGAAGGACTTCTTGGTTGAGAACTTTTCCAATGCCCATTTGTATAAAGATCATTACAATGGCACCTCTATTTACAAACAGTTCAATTAATATCCACTCATATTGATACAGAAAGTCTTATGAAAGAAAATCTCTCAGTAGGACCTGTATTAAAAGGTTAACTGAGCCTCACTTTGCTGTAGAGATCACTGTAGCCAAACAGTAAAGCACACCAGGTTAAAAAGTAATTTTCCAAGGAATGCCTATCAAGCTGTATATTTTCTGTGAGACTTTCTGTATCTAGGCAGTGGATATTAATTTTACTGTTTAAAGTGGGGGGAAAATAGATGTCTATTCAAACACGTTCATCCACTACATTAACTTTTATACTAATAAGAAATAACGTTGGATTAAAATCTATAAATTGCTTAAATTACTTTTAGTATTATAAAAATTTGATATCAATATTGATTCCAGTTTCAAATAAATCAGGCTATTATATATTTTTTGATTGATTCATTCATTTTCTATCGTATATAAACCCATTGCAGGTTATTTAAAGTCAGAAAATATTCAGATTGTAGGAATGTTTTTAGTTTAGTCATAGCTGAGGAAAGAAGAGGTAGAATGTTCATAAGTGAATATAATGAACATAACAGGAATTGAAACAAACCTCGCCAATTAACAATTCCAAGACATTATCCATTACATTACATGGTATTACTAAGTGGTGATACATCAAGGTACTGACCAGGCTAAATGCTATGATCCTTCCTTTCAGTTTATTTTTCGTAGTACAAGAAGTTTTGTTAGTCTCTCACTCAATGCCACCTCACACATAATCAAGAAGGTTACAATCTGGGTAGTTAAGTGGGCAAATGTAAGTGGTGATGTGGTCACAGAAATTGTCTGAAAGCCATGACTTGGTGCTCTTGCTTGTGACATGGTGCAGAGTCCTATTGCCAGACAGTGTCTTCCAGCAGTCACCCTCTTGACCTAGGGAAGCACTACCTCTTCAAAACATTTGATGCAAGCCTAAATGTTGAGTCTGAGGTCCTGAGAGAAGATAAATGGAGGCATGCTGTCATCATTCTAAACACTTTCAGAATCCTCTGCACTGTCCTCAGATTGACATCTAAATACTCTGAAATTTTTGTATTAGAGCTTCTGGCATAAATGCCAAGCAGTACAGCATGGCATTTCCAAATTTCTGGCAGAGTGAATTGCATCATTGTGCTCTCACAGACAATGCCCAATTGACCCTACTATATTGTACAGTCAGCAAAATCAAAAACAAATATGCACGCATTAAATTAAATATATAATGGCAACAATTTACCTATTGCACTGTGTGTGTGTGTGTGTGTTTTCATTCATCATTTATATTCTCAAATAAAATTACAAATGGTTATTCTTTTCACAAGATTTTTCTCTTCTTTCTACAAGGGTTCTCAACCATGGGGTAAATTTCAAAGGAATGTTTACTTTTTTCACAGATTTCCCATTGACTATAATCTTTATCAGAATAAAATTGATTTAAATAACCTGAATTTTTATTGAACTTTTTATTGAATTACAGTACCTTGGCATGCTATTGAACTTTTTGTTTATTAAGTCTGCTTCAGTTTATTTAATAATTAATTAGGAATAAAAACAAATTACTGTCTATGTATTCAAGTTTAAAAATCCAACAATATTTTCTGTTGCTATTAAATCTATAAAACTTCTCTATAAAAGTAATCCATGTAAATATATATGTACTAATATAGAAAAGAATGAAGACTGTCAATAATATATGCATATTGTTTGGAATGCACCTCTGCCTTACTAAGATTTGTCCAATTCTTAGTAAGGCAGAGAATGACATTCTGACTTATGATGAAATGAGTGTGTTAGGCAAAAAAAAAAAGGCTGAGAACCACTGGTCTAGAAAATATTAACAGATATTAACTCGGAATGAGAAATCAGAGAGCAGAGTTTGAATTCCAGTTGAATTCATTTCATTCACTTACATGCAAATACCCATGGGAAACGTATTAATCCATCTCTTCTTCCTCCAGGCATGGGTTAAATAGCAGGACAGATTGGGTTCTATAGCCTTGTTTGGTAATCAGTCTAGCACAGAAAGAAATGGCAACCTATTGCAGGGAAAATATTTTGCCTAGTCAGTCATGGATAGAAAGAGACATTATTGCCCAAATGTGTATCACGTATGGCACTTAACTGACTGATATAGCAATACATGCTAGACAGTCTCCTCACAGGTGAAGAAAAGACTTCAGACGACTAAAATGGAGCTGCAGAAGGAGGCTGAAAATCTCATGGGCTGAACAGGTGACAAGTTACCAAAGAAGCAAGAAATTAGAAAGGAAGTTCACAGGTGAGAAGTGTGAGAAAAGAAACTATTAAAATAGAATATATGGTTGCATCTAATTCAACAGTGAAATAGTATAAGTTAGTTGCCAATGTAATTAGTCAGTCAAGTGACAAGTGATTCATGCTTAGGCATCCTGTCTCTTTCAACTCACAAATATGTAGGCGGAAGATTTTCTCACAGTAGGTTACTATTTCTATCTCTGGTAGACTGATTGACAATCAAGGCTATATAACCTAATCTATCCTGCTATTTAACCCATAGTTTTAGGAGAGAAGAGATGGATTAATACTGTTCCCAGGGATATTTTGCACGTAAGTGAATGCAACAAATTCATTAGCACACTAAAATTCATGCAGTAAAGACCCCAGTTAAAAAGCTCATCAGAACAATTGCCATGAAAATATTTATAGAAAAGACAGTGGAAAGCCACATCACATTAGTGAGAAAGTGGCTGAAATCGTGACGCCAGAACAGGATTATTACTTTAGAGACTGTGTGAATTTTCTCAAGAGTCTCAAGATATATAGCAGGAGCACCAGATTTTTTTTACTTAAAATATCACAATCATGAGTCCCACAATTCATTAGGTTCCTTGAAGCCTTAGAATTAGAAAATGTGTCTAGGGCAATTTAATTTAACCTGATACAGTTTAGAATTAAGTTATCCTTCTCCCAGAATAGTTGTTCTTTCAGGCCCAGTCTGTACTATTATTTATGGCGGTTCGATTAATTGACTAATTTGTTTTTTATGGCTTATCAACACTTTCTAGGTTATTTAAAGCCAAAAAATACCTTTTTTATTGTAAGAATTTTCTTTTTGAGTTAATGATTTAGTGAAAAAAGTCTTACAAATTAACCCATAGCTAGGGGGAGAAAAGGTAAAATCATACTTTTCCCCGAGGGTATTTGTACATAAGAGTATAGAAAGAACCCAGCTCGAATTGAAACTCAGTTCTCCAATTAACAATTCCAAGCCATTATCCATTACACCACTTCCCAAGTAGTCACCCATCTAGGTACTGGCATGGCTCAATGGTGTTTAACTTTGGTGATTGTACAAGAACTAGTGTTTCAACATGATGGGGCCATAAAGCATAGAGGTTAGAATTTAGAGATTTCCTTCTCCTAGACTGGCTGTCATCCAAGGCAAGTCTGCCTTGATATTTAACCCTTATCTAGAGGAAAACAAGTTCATTCCTTTTTCAAGGCTTTTTTTTTTTTTAAAAAGATCAGATTGTTAGAATTTTAACCTAGCATGCCAATTCCACTTTACCAGCTGATAAGACTTTTTTTTTTTTAGAATACTCAGATAATTATTCTAGAAAGGTTAAATAAACTGCAAAGATTAGAAATTACTTCTCACGCTACTAGTTAGCAAAAAATATGAAAGAAAGTATTGCTTTGTATTCTTTGATAGAGATAGAATATATTAAATATACATCTGTCAATAATTCTATTTTAAACCACTACATAGATTATGAATGACATAAGGCAAAAATACTTTTAATGCCGCAAGTGTTTTTAGTTCATAATAGTGAAAAGATATAAAGAGGAAAAAATTACTCACATTTAAGTTTCACCCATATTTTATTCATGAAGACATCAATAAGAAGTGCGGTCATTACAAAAAGACAACACAGAGTATAGAAACTAAAATCTGTGATGCAAAAAAACCTGAAAGAAAAAAAAAGTTTTGAGTTTTCCAAAAATAAGTAACATATTTGTTAGGCTTATTGAAACTTTTTAAATGAGAAGCACATGTATATTTAAAAAACAAAAACAAAAAAAACTCTACACCCAAAATCATGGTTTTATGAGCAAGAAAAAAAGAACAAAAAAGTAACAAAACAAAAACATTTAATCCTCACTAAATGTCATTGATCAATGTATGCACCCCTATGCAATTTCTTAAGTTTTCAATCTACACTTACACATTAGAACAATGAAGCATTGAAAAAAAAAAAAAAAAAATCAAACTACTAGCAAACACAAAACCCTATTATATACCAGCTACACACATTTCATAAAGCAATTCCTTTCCTGTTCGACAATGAAAATTCTATGAATTATTAACTAATTTTCTAGTCTTATTGTTTTCAATGTAAGACTATTGTTACATTTTATTTTTACATAATACAAATTATGTTATAATTAATTGTGGCAAAATTATTGTATTAAATATGTAAATAAATATTTCTATAGCAAAAGCACCTGCAAATATTTTCATTGTAGATGCACGAGTAAATAACTTATGAATATTTTCATAGCAGGCTCATGGGTAAATAACCTGCAAATCCTACAACTTTTTTTTTATGCTAGAAGCATTGATAATACTTTCTGAATATTTTTAACATGTTTTTTTAATAACTACATTTATTTAAAATAAAGTTTATCAACACATTAATCTACATTTCCTAAACAAGAAATTTAAGAAATATTGTTAAAAAATACATATTTGTTTTTCTATTAAGGAAGTGAAAAAAATTGTCTGTAATATCTATAGTCCCAAGCATTTTTGCACATTTGAAAATGGCTAAAGAAGTGGCTGAAAGCATTTCAAACAATCAACACTACAATCAATTTTTATGCTCCATTACCCGCACCAAACACGTAAATTTAAGAATACAATAAAGTAACTGAAAAATTTTTTGCCATTTAAGAAAGGAGTGATCACTGATATGCAAATGCATCTTGTGCTGGGGAAGTAGTGGGGGGGGGGTGACATTGCTCATGATTAATGCAAGTGGTTTATGCACGTATAGCAGTGATAGCTCAAGCAGCAGTAAGAAAACATGGTGGTGTCAAAGCAGCTTGTGAGTTTGGGGTTGGCTTGTTCACAATCATATCAAGTCTCCAAATATTCTTTGGGGATAAAGCTGTGAGTGAAAGCATCACCATGCATAGGTTACAGATGTTCAGGTCAGATTTGTCTTTTTGTGATGAACCCCACACTGGCCGACCACAGGTTCTAAATGATGAGGCCCTGAAGATGGCCATAGAGGAGGACATCAGCTAAATCTGTGGTAAGCTTGCCAGGTTTCGGATGAAACAGTCAAACTTAGCCTACATCACATAGGGAAGGTGTACAAGTTGAGCAAGTGGGTATGCCACCCACTGTAAGAAGGCAACAAGCAGCAATGAATGTTTCTTGTTCTCTTGGCACTGCAATGTATCCATATTGGATAAGAGTGCAGTGATGATACTCCCAAACATGCCAGACATTGGTTGTCACCACTGGACCCTGTGTCTCACACCACAAGACCACCTCTACACCATGCAAGATCATGCTCTGTATCTGGTGGACTAGTCAACAAGTAGTACACTATGAGCTGTTACCAACAGGTCAAACCATCACTGCAGACCTGTACTCGCAGCGATTGAAACAGGCAATGAAGCAGAAGAAGCCAACATTGGTTAGACACAAGGGTATACTGTTCTTCTATAACAATGCCAGGATTACCATACATTGACCTGGCTGGGAAAGTGTAAGGTGCCATCGACCTTACTCTCCAAATCTTGTATCAACAGATTATTACCACTTACATTTCCATAAACAACCACCTTCTTGGGAAATCCTTTACAAAGGAGACAGACATAAAGTAGACACTAACAGACTTTTTTCAATTAAAGATACCGAAGTTTTACCACCAGGACATTGGACAGCTGGAGGGAATGTTTAAAAAAAGGTTCAAGATGCTAATGGGGATTACTTTGATCATGAAAAGTATGTCAAATTTCTAGTTTACCTTTTTTCTTCTAATAAATCAAAAACAACAAAGACTTTTTTGATTACTTCGTAGAGAAACTCAATAAAATATTCATCAAATTTTCTTTGTTATATTCAACAAAACAGGTTTGAAAAAAGATAATTGCCCATATATGTGTGTGTGTGTGTGTGTGTGTGTGTACTGGCAAAATTTAAGTCAATATATGTAATCAAAAGTTTTTGCTTAATTCACATTTTGTGTATTTTCTTTTTCCAAAGTTAAGCAAATGTTTTCAAAAAAATGTTCTTCCAGTAAAACTGAAGCAAGCAAACATAACATTCTTTACACCCTTGTGCAAAATAATCAAAACAAAACAAATAATGTCTTCCTAGGATTTTCCAAACTTCCCCTGATCCGTGTTTATGTTGTGGTGTTGTTTTTCTCTTCTGACTGCATTTTCCTTTACATTTTGGACTAATGAAGCCAGTTTGTTTCTCTGCCTTGATGACACAACTGACAGTTGAAAAGCTGACACCAACAATATCCACAATCTCTCTGTAATGATTGCCAGTTCATGCAGTGTTACAATTTTCATGTGCAGTAACATCCATCGCAGACAATGGCCATAGGTTAACTAATCGACAGTCGAGACAGTAGTGTCTAGGCATGATAAAAATCTGATGCTATCACAAATGATGCAATATTTTTCAAGGCCAAATAAATTTCATCACACACTCAGAAAATAGATTCATATTATTGGACACCACTGTAAATGACCTGATTTGAGGATAAAGACAGAAATCAATTACACCCTGTCACTCCAGTGGGTCTAAAACTGACTGTATGGTGAAAGAAAGGAAACTAAAGCAGTTGTTTCAATTTATTTGCACAAGAATATATGTATCTACTAATAACATTTGGTGCAATAAGAAATAACGCCAGATTTAAAGATCCATTAATTAAATAAAATCCATTAATTTCTTAGAAATATAAAGACCATGTGACTTTATAGATCCCAAAATCTTTTCCCACTTCTTAGCAATTCATTTTCTACAACTTATCAGCCCTTTACAGGTTATTTAAAGCCAGAAAATAATTTTAGATTGTAAGAATGTTTAGTCTTATTTAGATAATGGTTTAGTGATACAAACCTTACTAATTAACCCATAAATGACAGAAGAGGTGGATTTATACCTTTCTTAAAGGTATTTGCATATTTGTTTTTATTAATCATATCACCCCGAGCAAGGCAGTAACGCCACTGGTGCGCAGGGGGTTATGTAAGAGATAAAAGATTGGAAAAGAGAAAGCCGGAAACCACATCCTACACAGGGAACAAGGGGTGAGCCTCTTTACCTGTTCATTAGACATGGGTGGAGTGTGAACCGGGCGATAGTTTAGTCTATCTACTCCAATTGAAAAAAAGGAAAAGGAAAAAGAAAAAGGAGTGAAAAGATTGGAAAAGTGAAAGCCGGAAACCACATCCTAAACAGGGAACAAGGGATGAGCCTCTTCACCTGTTCAATAGAAGACGTGGGTGGAGTGTGAACCAGGCGATAGTTTAGTCTATCTACTCCAATTATTTTTAGTATTTATTGCCAAGTGGACAATTCCAAATGAAAACAGAATGGTTCTTTTGTTATTATTACATTGCAAAATTTTACAAAGCAAGGAAGCAAAGATTAACTCGTTTGAATCACCCTAAATTTTCTTCATTCTTTCATTGATGAAACTGCTATATAGGTAGTTATTCAATATTTATAAATTCATTTGATGCATATGTTATTGTGCAGTAATAACAAAAGAACCATTCCACCTTCATTTACAATCACTCACTTGGCAATAAATACTAAAAAATTGTATGAAATGCATTATCTTTTTAAACACTGGGGTGGCCTCACAATTATGACCGGTAGTGTATTTACACACACGAACACAAACAGTACAGAAAAACCTTACACTAATGATAAGTGCATAAAAAAGAAAAAAAAATCAAGAGATATATGCAGTCAATTTTTGATACCTCCTGAAGAGTGTCATTGATGGACTCATCTGTCCACACAGATGAGTCCATCAATGACACTCTGCAATATTAACAAAAGAGCCATTCAATCTTCATTTACAATTATTCACTTAGCAGTAAATACTAAAATATAGTATGAAACACATAATTTTTTTTTAAACACTGGGGTGGCCTAATAATTATGGTCGGTAGTGTATGTATTTCATTGTCAAAAGAATAAAATTTGAGGACACAAACAAACGATAATGTTCATCGCAAAAAAAATGACAAGACAATAATATTCGCAAAGCTGATATCCAGGGAAGGAAGATAATGCGTTTGTAGTTGGACCATAGTGGTGTTGTTCTTTTACATCTGTTAAAATGCAATGAAACGCTTAAATGCATATTTATACGTCCAGCAGCAGCCATTTAGCCATAAAGGTTTTAGGGCCGTATGCAGCAAGATGAATAGAGGAAAACATTTTATAAATTCATCGGGCCGCTGTTCCAGCCCAACCCAAGATATAACTCTCACTGTTAAGCAGATAGTTTTAACCTTATTGATGCAGGGAAACTATTGAGAATCATCCTGATCAGTGGCAATGAGTCATTGTAAATAATGGTGAATATAGAAATGAATAACAATTTCATTATCTTTCTAGGAATAAAATAGAGAAACATAAGTATATAGCCCAGAGGTAGAATCGCCGACTGACACCAATTCGGTCGGGTTTCAATCCTGGGTTAAAAGCAATCGGAGTCCAACCACACTGATGAGCTGTGATACAGCGAAACAGATCTGTCTGAAAATGATTATATATTCTAAATATATACTGTTAAAAAAAAAGAAAGCTTAGAACCAACTTACTAAAAAATTATCCAAACGTTGTAGAATTTTTGTCTTTAATTTCACCTAAAATTAAAGCCAAAATACAATGTTTAGAAAATTATCTGCTGCCTCGATACACTATATATATATATAGTGTTAAGGTGTGATTTTTGCGCCAAAATTGTTACTTATTAAGTAGTTTTACTAATAAAACGTACTTTTGCAAACAGTTTTTATAGAAAACTTAAAAGGAATTGTATTTAGTTCTCCAATTAACAATTTAGAGCTATTACCCATTACACCACACACACATCCAAACTTACAACACCTGGTATTTCCCAGTAGTCACCCATCTAGGTACTGATCAAGCTTGATGTTGCTTAACTTCAGTTAACATACAGAAACCAGTTTCTTAGCAATGAACAGGAAGTGAGTGCAGATTACTATAGCATACCAACTGAATATTGTTATTGTAACAAAGTATTACTAATGCATGTCAATGTGAATATGCCTTGTAACGAAATATCTTATCAGTAACTAATAATAACAGACTGCTAATATATTGCTTTTTAAATCTTTTGCATAACCTTTTTGTTTTTACTTTTAATAACTTTAAAAGTAGATTTCTTTACATGAAACAATAGAGCCAACTGTATTGATAAAAATCTTTAATCATTCATACAGGTTGTTGGTTGGTTGGTTAATTTAACCAGAATATCAACCTTCATTAGGTCATTTAATGCTGAAAAACATTTTGATTTGTTTTATTTAGATTATTTGTTTTATTGTTTTTGTTTGTTTATTTTTTAGGGGGGGATTGTTTGTCTCATTCAAAAATGTTTTGTTGGTAATATATTTTTCATTCAAAAATGTTTTGTTGGTTATATATTTTTCATTCAAAAATGTTTTTTTGGTAAATACCTTCATAGCATTTTGACCCTGGTATGGGGTTAACTATTTACCCATAGCTGGGACCCTAGCAGGTGCTACCACTCCGGGACAGGGTGAACCTGGGAACAACAGCAATTAAGAGGTGGTTCCATGCTCCTCACAACCTCCTAATCATCACTCATACAGAAAATATAACCAAATACTACTTTGTGAAACAGACTCCCAAGGGGATACTTCCCTAATCACTACATTCTTTTTGGGTCAACTGTTATCTAAATTAAATATTTTCATTATCTGCACTTATATCCTCCTCATATGTCCATACAAGAACCTCACACATTAACCCTCTACCTTGAGAATTGCTTGGGCCTTGTATCAGGAATATTTGATAAAAAAAATATTTAACATCACTATCATTTACCTTTTTTTTCTATGATATGTGTAAACTAGTCAACAATTGAATATTTCATCCTAGGAATTGAATAAAAACATATAATATAAAATAAAAATAAAATAAAAACTATATATTAAAAAAAGAAACCCAAAAAACAGAAATTACCCAAGATTCACAACTTCTTCTGACTGTATAAAAAGAAAAGAATGACGAATCAAGTTCATCTTAATTTTGTGATAATCTACCGGTAATAAAAAAAAAAAAAAACTCAAGGTAACAGCAAACTTGTTAATTACACCTAAAAAAAAAAATAAAAAAAAAAAAAACAACACATATTCACATAGCTTCAATTGTGCTGTGGCCTAACATAACATCTGATGCTAATTTTAATCAAAACAAACATTCAAAAACAATTTAAAAAGAAAGAAATTATCTCCCAATTATCTGAATCTATTAATCAGATAACAAAAGTCAATTGCGTTGAATATCTATTTTACACAAAGATCTGTTCTGGTTGTCACTGTATAGAAGCTTGTGTTTCATAATTATATAGAACAACACAATTACTGGATTATCTTGACATAAAAGTTCAACACTAATATCTGTATTCTTGACACCAGAGAATATTAATGCTTTTTATTAGTGAAGCATGCAATTACACTTTACTTGTGTTATATACAGTTTCAAGAAAAACAAGAAAGTATCTCTTTCATATAAAATCTTTCCAATATCATCAGTTAGTATAGAATACTATCCTGCCAACCATCTTGCTTTAAATATTACAGAAAAAAAAAATGCCCTATCAGCTGAAGCTGCAGATGTTGTATAAGGACGATATTTAAACTTATAAAAACACTTCAATACATGAACTCGCATTTGTTTTTTTTTAATTCATATATATAAAGTCTATGGATGCGCAGGTAATGTAACAGGAAAAATCAGCAAGTTGAGCTTGAATTCCGACCAAATTCATCACATTCACTTTTATACAAATATTTTGGGAAAAGATCTTCCTGACTTACAGCCACATCATGTTGAAATGCCAGTTCTCATATGATCACCAAAGTTAAGCAATGTTGAGCCTAGATGGGTGAGTGCTTGGGAATACCAGGTATTGTAAGTTTGGATGTGTGGGTGGTGTAATGAATTATGGCTCAGAATTGTTAATTGTAGACTCATGTTCCAATTCTTGTACGGTTCATTATATTCACTTATATGCAAATACTTTGAATTCCAAAACTATACAGAAAATTGTCTATATAAGCTACAGGTACAGAAAACTGTCTGCATAAATTATTTAGTAGTAATTTTATATTAAAAAAAAACTGTAAATAAAAATAGGTTTCCTCCTTAGCTCCTTCCACCTCAAAATACACTCCTTTGAGATCTCGTACTTATCCCAGCATCTTCATGTTTTTAAAAACAGTTTACAAAGTTATCTTTCAGAGTTGCCATAATCTTTACTATCTGAAATATTCTTCTCAACAACACTTTTAGTGTTGGGAAAAGCTAAAAGTCACAAGGAGCCAAATTTGGACTGCAAGCTAGGAGGGTGGGGTTCAAATGACATACCTGAGTGATGTAATGCTTTGCCAAAATATTCTGCACGAGACGTAAAGAATAGGCAGGTACATTATCATGATGTGTATGACAGTTACACAGAACAAGCTTATTCAATGCCATCTCCCTCCATGATGAGTGTTCAAACACAAACACACACACACACACTGTCCCTCTCACTCAATGATTGGTTACCAAGTTACATCAGTGCTGTACAACTGGTTCTTTAAATATTTAAAATGGCTGGATAATTTTCAAAGAGATCTTGTATATTTTTACATCTTAAATATTCTCTAGATTAGTATAAATTACTTTTGAATTTGAAAAACAGCAGCAATTTAAAAAAAAAAAAAAAGAAAGAAAAGAAAATTCATAATCAGATGATAAATGATTGATATAAAATATCCAAACTAAGTAGGTAAGATGGAAATCATGAAAACCAGTTGAATGCTTAAAATTTTTATTTCTTTGATGTCTTGCTCCCCTTATATATGCATTATGTGTGTATAATATATATATATATATATATATTACTTCAAACATTTTTTTGAAGTTATATAAAAATCTGAGATTAAAAATGCAAAGATCCATTAATACTTTATTTTATAAATATCTTTAAAAAAAAAGTTATTACCTATCATAGCAACCTAGCTACTTATAAAATTCTATAGTTAATTTGAAAAAAGTGAATAAATTCAAAAATATAACCACGAAAAAACAAGACTTGTACACAGGAAATGCTCCAGTAAAATGTAAGAAACATTTTAAACTGACTGTGGGTATACGAGATAAAAGTAAATAGTCAAAAACTGATAACATTTGATAGTTGTTCCTTTTAATAAAAATAAAATAAATTCATTACATAAAAATTAGTGCTCTTTTACAAAATAGATGCTAATATGAGGGAGATGCTGAAAAGTTCTTGACCCAACACACTTCCCAGGTTTTATTTTAGAATCACTTCTTAATCAAGCCAAGTACTATGCATAATATAAATAAACATCTAAATAAATATAGATATAATAAAAACTATGAACAAAAACACAAATTTTCCTTCTTCGAATTGTTAAAAGGATGACTCTTAATCAGAAATTAAATACACCATAGTTTGAGGACAGGTATTAGACTAATTCAGACAATTAAAGTAGCTTAATTAAGCATGTTTAAAAATAGCTGTAAATAGAGAGAAAAAGTTACAAAGTAAAGATTTCCTGTCAGTGGTTGGAAGTTGCAGTACATGTTTATAAAAAGAAATAAAAAATATAAGTTTTTCTCTAAGTCTTAATTTCATGACAGTATATAGGAAAAAATATTTTTAGCCCTAGAAAAATAGGTGAATTATTTTGAGTACATTCTTTTTACAATCTATTTATTTTGTTGGAATTGGTTTCAGAAGACTATTGATTATCCCTGCTTGCAGCATTTCATGTGGTTCTAAAGTCAAATGTGTGAGAAGTAAACACAATCACAGATGTCGCATGTACAGATATGTTCCAATGATGTTGATGATATGGTAGTGTCCTAAAGCTGTTTGTACATTCTCCTTGTCCTCCTGACCTCTCTGTGTCAATTTATCTAATTAATTTTTTTTTTATCACTTCTTTTAACCAACCGAGGCTTAGATGCATGATTTTAATGCTTTTTAAGTTTTTTTTAACACTTAAACGTCCAGGCAGGAGTATCACACAATTTGAATGAAAAAAAAATGACGCTTTCTCCAATTTTTATACTATCAATGATCCTATTGACAAAATCTTTTGTTAGCTGTCCCAGAACAATCATTGCTTTAACCCTTTGTTGCATATTCGTTACAATTGTAACCAATATGCAACAAAGGGTTAGGGTTACAATTGTAACCAATATGCAACAAAGGTTAGAGAAAGGTTACAATTGTAACCAATATGCAACAAAGGGTTAGGGTTACAATTGTAACCAATATGCAACAAAGGGTTAACTGCTTTCATCACAATCTATAAATTCAATCTATAAGTTCTAATGAATCACAATCTGATTCATTGCCAATGTAAGCAAATCCAAAACTTACAAAAACGTCAAAGCTCTACAGAAGTAAATTTAGAATATTTCTTAATCAGTGTCACCATTTTTAAATGTCAGGATGTTGTTACCAGCTGCTATTGAAACCATCTTTACCATGGTATAAACACTGCCACCTTGTGAAAATATAAAGACCTAGTATTTGTTACTAAAGCAGGCACATTAAATAACACCATTTACAGCAAAACACAATTATTACTTAACTTGTTATGTCAGCAAAATATCTCAGCAGCTCCACAACAAAGGAATTTATTGTGAATGTTATTGGCAGTGGGTTCCAAGTGTTTGCTATACAGAATCAGAATAAGTTATTCAAGATATTTATGCTTATATTATAAATCAGAAGATAAAATGACTATATTTACTTGCTTCCAAGATTACCCAGTTGTTCTTCTTTTATGTGCCATGTCCTTTCAGGACATAGGAGATCATGGCTTTCCATATCTCCCTGTCCCTGGTGGCTCTTAGCACGCTTTCTCCTGTTGCACCATGCAATCCTCATTCTGTCATCCAATTGATCAGGTCCTTCAAATATGTTATCCGTTGCTTTCCCCTGTCTCTTTTTCTCCCTCTATCTGGCCTGTCAGTTTCAAGTTCTCCAAGCCCTCCTTCCTCATTGCATGTCCCAGGAACTTTAGCTGTCTCTTCCTGATGCTCAGTATTAATTTCCTTTCCGTTTCCATCCTTTCCAAAACCTCATCATTGCTCACACGCATGATATCGGCAGTATCCTTCTGTAGAACCACATTTCAGCTGCTTCAAGTTTTTTCTTCATCTTCAAAAATATTGTCCAACATTCACTGCCATATTGAATAACCAACATCACATAGCAATCTAGTACTCACCTTTTTGTCAGTGCTTAATTTTGAGTATTTTAAAAAAATATATACGAGCTTGAAATTTACAGCTATGGGATCAGAAACCAATGCCTATAGAAAATACAACACTTTCTAGAATGAGTTCATAGAGGTGGACACGAAACTATACTGAGAATAAGTAACCAGGTTGTGAAGTTGTTAAAATGAAAACATGCAGCAAGAAACACTGAGCTTGTGTTGAAGCTGAAATAGCCACATATTTTCACCGTGTTCTGAGTTTACACCCAGATAAAATGTTAGGTTTCAATTTTTTCTCTGAACGATCTTACTCACTTCATTCTCCTACCCTAACATTTAGTCATACACTTTACTAAGTTGAAGTTTGTAGATACTGAAAAGAACCACGACAATCAGATAGAATTCATATACTAGAGTATAAATAAAACTAGACTAAAGCTAAAACTACATTCAACAAAATTTGCCTGAAGAAGACCAGAAAAAAGGAAAATAATTTTAAAATATTCAGATCCCAGCTTGAATTTCCGGAATGAGAAGTTATCATTATTCCCACTATTTACATTTGGACTATTAGCCTCATCTTTGTTGTTGTTATCAACATTTTTGCTGTTGTGCCCTCCAGCATTCATCAGGTGTATACTGAACCAGGTAACCTACAGGGAATAACAATCTGAACCCTATATTTAATCTACTGTTCTCATACGACCACTGAAGTTAAGCAACATATAGCTAGATGCACCTAGGTGCTGTAAGCTTGGATGTATGGTGGTGTAATGGCTAATAGCTTGGAAGTGTTAACTGGGAGTGCCAAGTTCCAATTCCTGTTGGGTTTGTTATATTCACTTATGCACAAAAATCCTTGGGAAAGGCATGAATCCACCTCTTCTCCTTCCAGATACGGATTAATTAGTAAGACTTGCATCACTAAACCATTATTATCTAAAAAAAATAAAATAAAGTAAAATTCTTATAATCTAAAAATATTTTCTGGCTTTAAATAAACTATTCTTCTTCATGTGCCATGTCCCTTCTGGATGTAGGTGATCAGTGACTTCTACTTGGCTCTGTCTCTTGTCGCTCTTAATATGTTTCCTCTTGGTATCTCTCCCAAACTCCACTTTGCCATCCATTTGCACAGGCCTATCAAGTATGTCTCGCACTGCTTTCCCCTGTCTCTTTCCTTCTAGCCATCCTGTTAGTATTAAATTCTCCAGGCCTTCCTACCTCATTATGTGTCCCAGGAACCTCATCTGTCTCTTTGTGATAATAAGTATGAGTTTTCTTCTCATTTGCATCAGTCATCATGTGCTCAGTCCATCTTTAAAAACAGATTTCCGCTGCCTCAAGCCTCTCCTGCATTTTTGATGAGATCGTCCAACATTCACTTCCATACAGAAGGACAGATATCACATAAAAATCCAGCACTCTATAATGAGTTGATAAGCTGTAGAAAGCAAATCAAGTCCAAGTAGTACACACTGCCTGGCTGATGGATTGAACTCACAAAATATTATATTACCAAATTAATGAACCATTAAGCTATTGTAAATAGTGAACATAATTCAATAACATACTGAATGGTAACATCTTAAAATCTCCAAATTATAACAGTTGGTTAACAACTCAAATATAATTCATAGATATTTAAACATTAGATATGTATAACAGTAAATGGTATGGATTTTATTGTAAGTTAATTTACAACTGGTGTTTTGACTGGAATAAGAAATGCTATACTAGTGATTTACAAAGTAGAGTAAACTAAGAGGAACTGAGGGAGGAAAATATAACAATCATTATTTGTGTTGATCTTACGAGTGAGTGAATCTACTACATTTTCTTTTTGTGTAATACGACCAGGTTTCTGCAGCTAAAAACAGGAATAAATTACATCTTAGAGTATAATACAACCCATAGTACAGTCATCTTTATGATTTTTTTTTTTTTTTTGAAGAGTTGTACCATATCATCCATTAAAATAAAGTTGTACATATAATTCACTAAATATTTCATTTTTTCCCCAATATTAAAGAATAGAAATGAACTGGATATTTAGCCATTCCATTCTTTTTTTTTTTTTTAATAATCATATTGCCCCAAGCAAGGCATTTTACTGCCACTGTTTTGCAGGGGATTACATGGGAGGAAAGTTATGAGAAAGAGTGACAGGTTATAGGGGATGTCAGGAAGTGGATAAGAGAAGGATGAGAATATTGATGAGAGTGGAGTGGACGGAGAAAAGAGCATGAGAGAATGAAGGTTAGTGAGATAGGAGATGGCTATTGACTTTACATTTAAATTCTTGGAGATTATAGCTGTTGGGAAAACAAGTAAATGGAAGGGAATTCCACAGGTGGGAAGTGCAAAAAAAGAAGCTGCTGGAGTAAAATTTGTGTTTACAATTTATTGGTTTCACAGTAAAAAGGTGGAACCTAGTTGCTAATCAAAACTTATTTTCAAGGAAAGGTGCAAATTAGACATACCTGGTAATACATTTTAAGGTGTTAATTAACCTATCATACTTTTTTGTTTGATATGACTTTATTATATATCTATATATTAATAATCTATGAAAATAAAAACAAATTTCCTTGATTAAGAATGAAAAAAGAAAACTTTAGAAAAAAAGAAAATCAAAAATATAAACAAACTTTATCTTGTGAGCAAAACTGAGTGTATTTGCAATCTTGCTGTTTCAAATAAGCTAAGTAAAAATATCTGAAAGCATATACTTGTGTATCATGTGACCCTCTCCCCTTTTTAGTTTATCATTTTCATTAAAAATTTTCTGCAATTAGTCAATTGTTCTATGTTCTTTACAAATGTTGCACTCTAAATTAAACCTTCTGATTTACTCAACACCAAAGCTCATCAGCCTGATGTGAACACTAAGAAAGCAAAATAAAAATTAAAAGTTGCTCTGTGCAGGGACTCCAAGTATCACAAAACAAATCCTCATAAAACCTAAAAAAAAAAGAATTTAAATGTTAGAGCCATGTCATGTATCCACCCTAACTGCTTAAAAGGATCTGTTCAGTGACACTCAAAGCAGTACACAGGTAATTCACAGTCTCTCAAGTCAACAGACCTGATAAGCTTCAATGCCCATGCACAAATAACTCTCCATCTTCCAGATCACTTCTCTCTCTCACTCACTCACAAAAAAGACATTCCCCCTTGATCCATTATAGCAACAATAACTGATCATTTTTATTTCAACTTATCCTATCTCTTTCTCCCACAACAGCAATACTTGGTGGCTTTCATTTGTCACACTTGTAACCATACGCAGTATATAATAGAAGCTTAAAGAAAAATTTTGAAGTTAGAGAAATGTGTTCCACAAAAAATGAAAGAAATGAGCAAGAGCCAGTATCAAAATAATCATTATTAGATAAATATTTTCTTTAACTAAGCTATATCCAGTCAGTGATTATGGCACTCCACAACTTCCTACCTTTTGTTGCTCTAATCTTTAAACATCCTACCTTTTCCTTATTTCGCTATCCATTCACTCAAACTCAATAAGTAGATTACTCACTATTTCCTCTTACTTCTCAATATGTCCTGTGAATGGTAAATTCTCTTAAAATTCTTTTCTCGTGATGTATCCCAGAAATTTCAAATGTCTTTCTGATTTTATGTATCAGGTTTTCCTTAATAGAAACTTATTACTTATATGTTCAAATCATTTTCTCGGCATTTATTGATAGAACCACATCTCTGCTGCTTCAAGCCTCTTCATCTGTGAAGAGATAAACAATTAAGAGTATGAAACTCACTTTCGCAAGGATGTTTCCAACTAGCATCCAGTTGGCAGGCAAAAATAAACAGGGTTGTAACTCAATACACGTCCCTCTCTCTCCACTCACCATAGGGTGGACATTGTGCTGATATTTATTGAGCACAATATCCACACCGGAATCATCAACCAATCAGAACTTACAGAATAGACTTGAGCTGTCCGTTTTAACTTCAACTACAGTTGATTACTGGCTGTTGCTATCTAAGGATTCTACAAAGAGATTGTTCAACATTCACTGCCATCAAGGGGATTTAATATTACTTTCATAATATGGAAACCATACAACAATTATTTATATTCTACTGTAAATATTTCTTTTACAAAGTAATCACCATGCTTCCATAATTATATAGATCAAACCATATACAGGGAAGATTTCAAAGAAAAAATTAAGCTAAGTGAATTATTGATACATCCATGCATATATCAACAATAAAACTGCGGGTGTGTGTATTTTAAAATAAATAATTCATCAAAATAAAATAATTACATAAAAAATAAATATATACAAACAAAAAATATCTAAAATTTGTAAATATTTACCCACTTATTTATTGGGCATTAAATTACATCACTTAGCATCCTCCATAATTTACCTTGACTTTCAGTTAGCCTGAAGTATATTTACAAGCATTCTTAAATTTAAAAAAAAATATAATCATGTACCTTGGTTTGTGAAAGGGACAAGATTTACTCACTTTCATTTATTAAGTATTAAATTACATCACTTAGAGTCTTTCATAATTTACCATTTACTTACACTATTAGCTTTATGAATATTTTAGATTGTTCTGAAATTTAAAAATTTTCAAAACTTAATACTTTTACTTCCGTTTATAAATATATATTGCCAAATAAAAATCCTTAAATTTACCTTCATAAAGTCCCTCAAGGGCCGAAAGACATCAGTTATGAAAATTTTTCTTTTTGTTTTTATTCATACTGTCTTTTTACATTTTATATATATACTAGCTGTATAACTCAGCATTGCTCGGGCTTTTTTAGTGGTTATGTTGAAATGGTAAGGTCAAGTGCTTAGTCAAAAAGCTCCAGTATGAGGTTGCCGTGACATGTAAGTTAAGAAAATGCAAAGTAAGTATTGGTTTTTGTTGTATTTGTAGAATGGGATTCTTGTTTGGTCATTTTGCCAATAAATGGGAATGATGTATGTACAACTGGAAGAATGGGGGCAGGCATTATGGGAGCCTGTAATGTGAAACAATGACGTTGTGATGCAGAAGAAGTGGATACATTGTCCCTGCAATGTCAGAAGAGTTGGTACCTTGTAGGAAATTTGAAATTGTTATGGCATATGACTGTGACAATATGTCCGCGTTCCGACTGGATCAAACCATCTTTTGAAATCTCCATTAATTCATCAGCGTTAGTTTTTTGACTCAAACATACTAAAAGGAAAAACTAAATGCTTTTTATAAAACGAAGGACTTGTTGAAATATCTGTTTTCTTTATTATCTCATTGAATAAATCTTATCACTCCCAAGGTGTTCAGTTTATAATTTTAACAAAGCAGGTAGAATACAGACCGGATATTGTCTTGATACTAAAATGTGAAGGAGTGCCCAGCTGTTAAACCTAAATGCATTTTCGTTGATGACCCTGAGAGGAATCTAATTTCTCCCTTCCTCCTTTCTTTGTATCTCTGTTCCTTTTTTCATTAATGGTCCTGAGTAAGTAGGGCAATTAGCAGGGGTACTTAGATCAAACATGTAAAAAAACAAAGAAGAGATTTTGTATGACTATCTTAGTGTACACTGACCTAAAGTGAGGTTTTCATTGAGGCATCTACATTGGTGTCACCAATGGAAACCAATTGAAACAGACAAAAGAGAGCGAATTTAAGCTCTAGACTGAAGACTTGACCAATGATGGATCCCAGCGTGTTCCATGGTGGGAGTGGACGTGATGGGCAGAATTAAGCGCGCTGAGAGGCGTCCTGTAACCTCTATATATTGAAAGTTGCAACCAGCAGATGAGCGGGTTAAGAGATTGGCGGGCAACTGTTGGTAGCGAGAAACGAGAGATCAGCGGCATCAGTGGAGGAAGAGATAGGAAGCCGATAAACAAAGTCGATTGAAAGCTTAATTCATCCTTGTAAAAAGATAGCACACCAATAACCCCCCCCCCCCCCAAAAAAAACATATCTGCAATTTTGAGAGAGCTTTGTTTCTTTCTTTCTTTGTACTTGTGGATCCGGAGCAACTGGTTCATAACGACAAAGTAGAAGTTACAAAAAAAAAAAAACCCGACCTTTGTTGGAATACAATTAAACATTTAAAAAAAAAAAAAAAAAAAAAAAAAAAAAAAAATGAATGATCACAAAAAGCAATATTTTCCATTAAGTTTTGCTGCACATTGTGTGTCAACTGAAATTTTTGTTCACATATCAAGGCGTCAAAAATCGATCTACCAGTGACTCGACTTTAGTTGAGTTTGAGTGAAGCATTTTGGAGAAATGCATAAAAGTGTGCAAAAGATCACCTGAAATTATGTTTGTCATTGATTTTTGATTAACCCTGTACATTGATTCTAAAACTTTTTGTGTACATCAAAGGGTCAGACCTTGATCTACAAGTTATCCAATTTTGGTTGAATTCACATAAGGCATTTGGAAATTCTAAGTATTTTGGTGTTTTCTACTGTACCCTGTAAATCGATTTGAAAAATCTTTTGCGTAGATCAAAGCTTCATGTCATGATTGACAAGTGACCCAATTTAGGTTGAATTCACATAAGGCGTCTTGAAGAAGAAGTGTTCGTAAAGTATAAGCGTTTCTGTGATTTCTGCCATACTCTTTTAATCGATTCAAAAATTTTTGCATACATCAAAACATATATATCATGATCGACGCATGACACTATTTTGATTGAAATTGAACCAAGGGTTTTAGTCGGAGAAGTGGGGTTTGTTTGAATGGAGACACACAAACACAGAGACAGACATATCCATTTTTATATTTTTGAAATTTGAAAAAGAAATCAGTCAGCTTTTGAGATTTGAAAAAGAAATCAGTCGACTGGTGGTCAAGAGTGAGGGAAAATTTACTCGCCCCAAAATCATTTTACTCAACCAACTCCATTTGCTTAATAGTTGCCTCACGTAAATAGCGTGAATCGCTGACAGAAAACAAAAAGTGAAATTTTAATTAAAATTTCAAATGTGTTAGAAATGATTTAAAAAATTTAAAAAAATAAAATTTGATCTTTCTTCTTAATAATAACAAACATTTTAATGATAAAACTTTGTTTTTAAGTTTGAGACCTTTTAACGTCATGATATCCTTCTTTTTTTTTTTTTTTGGCAATTGAGTGGAGGTACCTAAATTCGTAGTTTCTTTCTTCTGTTTGACTACAACCTCCACCTCATAGATGATAAAAAATAATCTGATTTTCTCAACGATTTATTATAAAAAAATTACTTCTATAATTTGTTTTTTGGTGCATGGTTGAAAGAAGTATGCACATTTTTTTTCAAATATTCATTTTTACTTTTCATAAATGGGGAGGAAATATATATGTTGAGTCAAGAATAATATTTTTCCAAATGAGTTTTTAAAAATCTGTGAGCATCTTTAATCTGGATGACAGAGACATTTTGGCTCCACTCTGGAAATGTTAATTAAACAAATGTTTACACTGACCAGGACAATAAAAGTGAGATGGTAGCTTGTCAATCTAAATTCCATTTGTCAGATCTTGCTTTGATGATTGCAGGATGTCACTGTTTTTTGTTTAACCACACATTTCAACATAAATCAGATGCCAGGTTAACACCAATAACATTGCAGATTCACAAAAAAGATAATTTTTGTATGAATGCCATTGGGAAAGGCATGAATCCATTTCTTCAACCTTTTAGCTGTTAAATTGTAGAGGATAGTAAACTCTAGTGTTGTGTGATTGCCAGTCTAAGAAAGGGACAAGTCTGAATTCAAAACCATGAAAAAGACAACAGAAAACTATTCTACCATCTTTCCTAAAAAGTTATAGCAGTACATAGATAATAAAGAAAAAGAAATCTGTGGAAAGCTATGATCATCTACAACCAGAAGGGATATGGTATTAAAAAAATAATATAAAATAAAAAAGCTTGCTTAGCAGTTCTATATTTGATTTTTTTGTGCTTTATATAGCACTAGCGTCATAGTCCGGCATTGCCCGTGCAACTCAGAACATTTAAGTAGTAGGAAAAGGTGCAAGACACCTTCTGCCATTGCAGAGTCTCATTGATTGTCGTCATCCAGTAAACCGCGTTTGAAGCAAGCTTCCCTTCAGTAATTATAATGTTTATAATATTAAATGGATAAATTTCTTTAAAACTCGCCTTCTTTACTAGTTATTGATATTATAATATAGTTTTAATAACCAATAGTTTACACAATTAAGCAAAAACAAATCAATTACATTCATTAAAATGCTTGGAGTAGAAAGATAAAATTTATCAGTATATAATTTACTTGTGACATTGAAAATTTAAACCATTAATTTTCAACATGGATGATAATACCTTGGTGGCACTATGAATTCTCAAGAGTAAATTTCAGGGCCAATAATTACTAACCCCAAAATATCCCACCTTGGGGGACTAAGCCTGATTGGGGGCCCAGGCAGTGATTTGTGACCCTCACTATCTAAACATTTGCTTTTTTTTTCTACCTACATTTATAGTGTTACAAATTAAACAACTGACAATTAAAGGATAAAAAACTTTCAGATTTTGACAACATTCTGGGGTCATCTTTTTTTTTTTGTCCAAATCCATGAATTTGTTTTGTTCATGCTAAGTCTCGAAAACAACCCTATATAAAATTCACTATTTTTTATCTGTAATGTGTTAAAATTATTCAACTTTTTAACAAAGAAAATCTCAAGTTGTTATTAAAAACTTGCCACTGTTATATTTCATATTTTTTGTGTAGTGGTAGTCATAGCAAAGCTCTGTGTCCTTTGTGATGAAAAAGTTTTCTCCTTTTTACCTCTCCAGTTATTCTCTATATATACTTGCCTATTAATTTGCATACGATACTACAACTCCCTGAATTGTAGAGGTCATACATCCTTGTTGTTTTTTCTTTTACTATTCCTAATTATTTTTGTATTGCATTGTCCTTCCTCTTGCCTTTCTTGTTTTCTCTTAAATGGTGATCTTGGTCTCTCTTCATTTTGTTCTTCATATTCGTCTGTTTTTTCATTCTCACTTTCTTCCATTTCCAACTCTGCCTCACTTTTGTAACTTTCTGCCTCTTCTTATTCCTGACCTTCCATTTCCTCATCATCCAGCTCGTTTCTGCTTCTGAACTGATCTGCGTGTGCCAGTATATATTGTCCCTTTTTCTCAAATATAGCCATGCTGTTCTTTTTGTATCAGGAAATTTGCTTCTACTGGATTAGCCTCTTTATTTTTTCTATACCATACTTTTTCTTTCGTTGCAAAGAACATAGTTATGGGGGCTCTGATTTGTCTTCCCATTAATGTCAAAGGACTCAGTTCCTTCCCGCATGTGGAATGGATCTGTAACTAAGGAGCATTTTTGGCAAATATGCTTCTATGTTTTCAATCCTATTTTCACCATTTGTACCATTCTTTCAGCAATGCCATTAGATTGTGGGTGATATGGTGGTGTCTTGTATGGGATGCACTCAATTTGTTTTAATCATGCACATAAATTCTCATCACAAAATTCAGGTGCACTGTCGGTGACTAGTGTCTGGGTTACTCCATTCCTTGAGAATATGGTTCTTAGTATTTGCTTTATTGTGGTGGCTTTTCTGTCTTTTACTCTGACAACTTCTGGCCATCCTGAATACTGAGTTCACTAATGCTAAGAATAACTTTGATATGTGTGTGATCCATGTGGACCCTAACCCACAGTGCTGTTTCCGTAGGCCTTGAGTCAATTTTTACTTGCTTGAAGTTTTTTTTTTTATTTCTGTGCATTTCTTAACGTATTCCTCTATGTCTTTGGAATATCCTGGCTGCTAAGCTTGTAACTTTAATCTTTGCGTTGATGTTATGCCACAATGTACGTCATCATGTACTCCTTTTAGTACATCCCTTCTTAGTATTTGTGGAGCTACTATTACATCTCCATTGCATATTATGCCATTTTCTATGGTTAGTTTGTGCTTTGTTTCTTTAAAGGGTTGTTTTGCCATTGAACAATTGCTCCATATATTTTTTATTCTCTCTACTATTCTGCTTAATACTGGGTCTTTGTTTTGTTTCTATTTTGAGTCTATTTAGAGGAAGAACATCCATGTTCACCTAGTGTATTATTTTATCTTCAGTATTTTCTTGTTTTTCTTCTGTTTCATTCTTAAATTGCGATCTTGATAAAGCATCTACATGAGGAATAGTGTTCCCTTCTAT
The DNA here is from genome assembly GCA_037127315.1 of Ascarosepion bandense. Classification (NCBI taxonomy): domain Eukaryota; kingdom Metazoa; phylum Mollusca; class Cephalopoda; order Sepiida; family Sepiidae; genus Ascarosepion; species Ascarosepion bandense. The sequence continues at coordinate 1,296,863 of JBBBDQ010001079.1, forward strand.
GTACACTATGCCAAAATTGAATGCCATGATTTTTATTGCCTATCTTAAAATCCTTGAACTGACTTTTGGCAATTCTTTTCCCTGGTTAAACATAAATTCTAATGGTTTGTGGTCCAATTTTAAGAACTTTTCCTATCAAAAATTTTTGTGCCTTTTCCAGGCTGCATACAATTGCTAGTGCTTCTTTTTCAATATTCAAGTCGTTAGTTTCTGCTGACATTAACCTTCTTGATATGGACATGATTGGGTGATAAAACAGCAGTAATCACCTTTTCACTTGCATCAGTGGTCAAAAGTATTTCTTTTTGTACATCAAAACCTTTTATTATTGATTTACTCTTAAGAATATTCTTTAGAGTTTTAAAAGCAATAGTTTGCTTTTGGGTCCAGTCAAATTCCTTGTTTTTTTTGCATAATTTTGCAAATGGCTATTATACCATTGTATCTTGGCATGTATTTACTGTAAAACTTTATTAGTCTTAAAAGAATTCTAATTCTTTTTTAATTGCTGGAGCAGCTATTTCTGTTATTTTTTTTGTTAGTCTATCATCAGGTGATATGCCTTCTTTTGATATTTGATATCCTAAATATATCTTCTTACAGTCAAAATTACATTTATTTTTGTTTATGGTCAAGCCTGCTTTTTTAATCTCATCAAAATTTGCTGTTTTATATTTTAATTCATCTTTAGTTCTTGCCTCTACACCTATATCATCCTGGTATATTATCATATTTTTTACTTTTCCTGATAAGACTCAATTGTTTGAAAAATATGACTGGAAATTTTTATCCCAAACGGTACACAAGTCTATCTTAAGCCTATAGGAGTGTTTATTGTGGTTATTTCCTTGAATTTCTTGTCAATTTCTATTTAATTGTGTGCTGCCTTGAGATCAATTTTTGCAGAGTACTCCATTTGTGCTTACTTGCGGTTCTCAGTTTTGATATTTGGCAATGGAAAAGAGTCTGAACATATCTGGTGATTTACTCCTGTATTGTAATCCCTACATATCCTTAAAATCACTGACACCCAATTACTACCACCTTGAGTTACTCTTTCTAGTAAGACTTGTATCATTTTGTTTAATATGGCTACTACTGAAGATAGGATATGAATTGGAATTTCTCTTGACTCTATATACTTTGGGTGATAACTTTCCTTTAGTGGAATGCTTGCTTTATAGTCTTTCAATAATCCCATTTGATTTCCTTCTGCCTCCATGTAATTGATTAGTCTTGCTGTATCTACTTTTAATACATAAATAATCCATGATCTTTTTTGCATGCTACAACTGTAATGGGAATGATTTCAAAACGCTTATCAGTTTCAAAATTGCCTTGAAATGTACCCATTGTTTTTATGGTTGTTCCATCAAATTGTTTTAATTGTACATTGCTTTTTTTTTTAATTTAGGTTGTCCTAATTTTATCCAGAAATTTTTTGGTATCAATGTAACTTCAATGTCTGTATCAACTTGCATGTTAAATACATGGCCATTTATCCTTATTTTTCTCTACCTCTTTTTCTGTATTCATTATAAATATTTCATCTTTTTCTAAGGAGGGAGTTTGAACAGTTTTTACTTTTTCTAAAAAAAAAAAAAAAAAAAAACCTTTTTTTTGCTTTTCGTATTTGCACACATTCTGAAAATCTCTCTTTGCAATTTGAGCACATCTTTCCTAGAGCTGGACATTTGTACTTGTCTCTCTCATGATTTTTTCAACAATATTTACATTTAATGGATTTCGTCATGCTTGTCCTGTATGTCTCAAATTCTTTTTTTTAGTTCATTAAATCCTTTAACCAACTAATTGTTGCAAAAACTTGACATTAACTTCCAAACTCATTCTGCTACTCTGTAGACCTTCTAGTATTTTGCACTTGTGGTTTTGGTCTTGCAAGCTTTCAATTAACCTAAGAAGAATCAATTCATCTTCTATAGTCATTTCCTGTGCTTCCAATTTTTCAGATTCACAATACTTGGCCTCTTCTTTTAATCAATGTAAGCACTGTATAATGGACTCATTTGGTACATGTCTAGTTTCTAAAATCTTGGTTCTTTCAGTGATTACCAATCTTTTGTCTTTGTACTTTTTTATAATTTTCACAATTTCTTCAATTGTCAAAATTTTCTTTACAGCTTCGCACCCAACTGTAGCAAGAAATAAATCTGCTATCTCGTTTTCTCCTTCATCAGTCTTTGTATCTCTTAATTCTTTTATTCTTGTAAATGCAGCAAAAGTTCTTATTCATGTTTCTATGTGTTCTGGGTCATCCAATAAATTTAAGGAGCCTATCAGTGGTGCCATTGTTGCTTCACATTTCTTTGTGTGTAGTGGTAGTCATAGCACAGCTCTCCATGTCCTTTGTGACAACAAAGGTTTTCTCTCCTTTATCTCTTCCATTATTCTCTATTTATACTTGCCTATTAATTTGCATATGTTACTACAGCGGCAAGACATTGATCTATTTAAGATGGCATGTCTCTAATTTGTATTTAAGATACATTGTATTTATTTTCAATTTTTCTCGTTGAATTTTCACCTATGATCCATTATTGTACATAATTAGGTCACAATAAAATTTGTATTTTATATGAATACTGCCCTATAAAAAATTGAGATGATGTGGAGTTGGTGATGGGGGGCATATCATAGATTCAAGGGTGATGCATGAGACTCTTGCACCAACCATGGTAAGTGTTATCATTTTAGAAGAGTAGTAAAATAATTCAACACTGAATCCTGATTGGGACAAATTACAACTTATCTTTTTGTTTAAATATTTACATTTTTAGATTTCTTTTCAGCATCTACTTAAGCTATACATGTACGGAGCAAAAAAACCTGCAAGCCAAATTAAAGCAGCTTTGATTTTATGACATGGTGTCCACTTCTTGGCTTTTCCTGCCAGGGATTACATCTGGGCATTTACCAGAAACCTCCCCATTAAAGGCAGATTGAACACAAGCTCAATTCTTAAACGTGGTAATTCTGAGCCCTTAAGCTCAAGCAAAAATTTCCTGTAGACCTTGTATAAAGCAGGGCGGGCTCCTGTCTAATTTTCCCCAGACAAGACTACCCTTCAGCACATCCTCGTCTGGGTTCTTCTTTGCCTGGAGACATAGTGTCTGACAAGTTTGAGACTTGCCAGTAATTACATCTGGTAATTGGTGGTGCAACAAAATATATACACATTATCTGTGCTCTATTTACTAGTGCAATTTTAAGATAGGGGCACAAAATTTGCACAATGGAGTTTGGGAAAGAACAGATTGAGAACCACGAATATAAAAAAATGCATTCTAGTAATAAAATAGTTTAATAATAACTATTAAACTTTGTTCTTAAATAAAATCACCATTGTTTGATAGCAATGATAAACCAGTTTGTTAATGAACATGAAAATTGCAAAGTAAATTTAATTACTTTACTGACAGTACTAAGTCTGTTATGAGCACTAGAGACTTAGTATAAACAGGCAGCTGCTTTTTGTTTATGTTATAGATTGGATCTTTCATTTGCTTCAGTTGGACATGGATGACTCATACTTTACCAGTGGCTATTTTCGCATTACAGTCAACCAATATTTCCATATGAGATTCACAGAGAAAGTACACTTAATATCACTAGTAAAATGACTACTATTTTATGTAATATTGTAAAACTTCTTTTATCTTTAAATAGCTACAACAATTCAGAATATAGAAGCTATGTTTATTTCAATGGAATGTCTATTTCAAATACAAGTATCCACTATAATAATATTTGAAGTAATATATAAACACCAATATATATTAGTTTTTAGTGGATAACCATACTTCAGTAGATACTTGAATAATCAAGTTATAAATTGAATTAGAACTCAAAAAGAACATTTTTATTATTATTAATTCTACTGCTAAGGTGGGAAGGTAGTTTATGGGAAAGAGGTTTCTTTGTTTGCTTACACTTTATTAGTGAGAAGGGTGTGCTTTCCTTAAAAAGGGAAAAAATAGAGCCTTGCCGTATTGTGATACTCTTTGTAGTTGAATGGAAAAGCACACTGGCTCAAACTGTGGTTTCTCCTGGGAGAGGGGCCAGAGATTTTTGCTAGAGAGCAATACTGAGATTTCTCATAGACATAATAAATACTGTTAAAGTAAAACTAAAAATAGAATTTCTATTTCAAATACAAGTATCGACTATAATAATATTTGAAGTTTATATATATATATATATATATATATAGGAAAAACTACTAAAAAGTTGTAAGTTTAAAAATGTAATATACATTGGTGTTTGTGTATGATGACTATATATATATATATATATATATATATAGTCATCATACACAAACACCAATGTATATTAGTTTTTAGTGGATACCCATACTTCAGTAGATACTCAGTTTATTTTAAACAGCATATATTTCATTTACTGGCCTGTGTAATAGAGAAAACAAACAAAATAAATACTGTTTAAAATAAACAGAATGTCCACTCAAAAACTATATAAAATCAATTTCTGAAGTAGTAAATACATTTCAGATTTTAAAAATTATATATATATATATATATATATATATGTGTGTGTGTGTGTGTGTGTGTGTGTGTGTGTGTGTCATCCACATACAAGCCTGTTTCCCTGTATCACAGCTTATATATACATATATAATCTTACATTGAGATATATACTACCAGCCATAATTATTAAGTCACCCCAATGTTTTAAAAGAAATGATGTATTTCATACTATTTTTAGTATTTATTACCAAGTGGATAATTCTAAATGAAAATAGAATGGTTCTTTTGTTATTACTACTTTGCAAAATTTTACAAGGTAAGGAAGTAAAGATGAACTCGTCCAAATCACCCTAAATTTTCTTCATTCTTTCATTGATGAAACAGCAATATAAGTAATTATTAAATTTATAAATTCATTTGATGCACATGTTATTGTGCATTATTAACAAAAGAACCATTCTATTTACATTTACAATTATTCACTTAGCAATAAATGCTAAAAAAATAGTATGAAATACATCATTTTTTTAAAACCACTGGGTGGCCTAATAATTATGGCTGATAGTGAGTGTGTGTGTGTGTGTGTGTGTGTGTGTGTGTGTGTGTGTGTGTGTGTGTGTGTGTGTATATATATATATATATAGAGAGAGAGAGAGAGATAGATATTAATATACATATTATTCTACATCAATGACATGATTCAGAGTTTCATGAATTATACAATCATCAGTTGTGTAATACATCAAACACAGGCATGCCATCAACATAGGATAATGTAGCTCTGTTTATATTGCATTGAGCATTTCTTTTTATTATACTGATAATTTAATTCTATATAGATAGACAACAAATTATTCATTGCATCCAGTATAAGTTATACAAAAATGAAAGTCACAATATCACATTTTAACAGATATATTTACCAAAATTAAGCAAAAATATCTTGAAATATTAAAGAGGAAATTTATTTCATAAAATCACCATTGGCTTCAACCAAAGTCTCCAGACATTTTTGGAATCTCCTACAACTCTTCTAGACAATCTCCTTGTTTAAGCTGGTTAATGCTGCTATAATCCTTGCCTTCAGTTCAACTTTAGTATTACAAGGAGTTTTGTTGGTCTTTTACTCAACTGCGCCCCACACATAATAATCAAGGGGGTTATAGTATGATGAGGTAAATGGCCAGATGTAAGGGGTGATGTGGTCACAGAAATTGTCTAACAGCCATGACTAGGTTCTCCTGCTTGTGTGGCACAATGCAGAGTCCTGTGGTCAGGTATAGGATCTTCCAGCAGCCACCCTCTTGATCCAGGGCAGCACTACCTCCTCAAGATACAATGTTGCCATCACTCATGATCACCCCAAACACCATGATATTGCCTGGATATATCATTCAACTCTTTCCAAATCCTTTGTACTGTCCTCAGATTGACACCCAAACACTTTGAAATGTCCGTATTCAAGCTTCAGGTGTGAATGCCAAGCAGTACAGTATGCCATTTTCAAATTTCTGCCAGAGTGAATTGTACTATGGTGCTCTTTTTCTTACAGATGGTGCCCAACTTACCCTACTATACTGTGTAGTGAACAAAATCAAATACAACCCACACGCATATGAAAAATTAAAAATATAAGATGGTAGTAATTTACCCATCGCACCTTGTATAAGTAAATTTTAATGACATTTCTTTGTTACTTTTTGTTTTGTTAGCCTAATTAGTAAAGCCCTACACTAGTCAGATAGTTTCCTAAGGAGAAGGAGTGTAAATTCAAATGCGACTGGATATGAGTCAAACTGTAAATTATTTCAACTAGTAGTACCAGTGAAAATTTCATAAACTTGCTGTTTTTTAATTTGTCAATTTTTCATTTAATAATTTAATGTTTTTTGTGATTTTCACTATTTTATAGTGAAAAAAAAAACTATTTTAGCTTAACATATTATGGGAAACATTGTTTTATTATTTTACATCCTATTGTCAATTCTCTTTGTATCCTGACCAACAGCTAAATTATAATTTATTAATGAAAGAAAATTATGAAAGAAACCTGAATAATATTGAAGATACATTAAATAAACAGAATTACAAAAAAACGAAAATGATATATGTCCATTTTAGCATTTCAAACAATTTTTTATTTAGTCACCCTTCTGTTCCTTTCTATTTCCTTCTTTATTTCCATTTCACTGAAGCAGACATTAAGTGTCTGACAGCGTTATAATGTCCTCTATCTTCCTTATATATGCTTTCTTTATCTCATTGAAACCAACATCTGATATATCTTTTTCTTCCATCTTTTCTAGTTATCAAAATGGAATAGTCCATTTTCTTTTGAGGAATAGGAAGAAAAGGATGGAAGTACATAACGCACATGCTTAATTCCACCAGCAGAAATTTACAGTTAAGACTGTCATACAATATCCAAGAGCGGAGAGGTAAACAATCCTCATTCCCTTCATTTCTCATTGGTAAGAAGGACGTTCCATTCTGACCGCTTATTCCAATGAGTCACTAATTTGTGGAACAGACTCTCAAGCAGATGCTTTCGGCCACTACAATCTTAACTATTATCTGTCCTACATATCCTCATAAACTGTACTTACTTTTCTTACATCCATACAACAATCTCATTTAGTAAGCCTCTACCTTGAATGACTCTTGTATTAGACAAATATTTAATAAAAGAATAAATAACAAGAGGAACAAGCTGAATTATGATATTGTTGTAAGATTAGTCAATATTTGTAATCCATACTTAATCATTGGATATAAAATGGTATGAGCCTTGTGAGAAAAAGCAACAAAAATAAAATGTAAAACTGGTAACAAAATCAATATGGATAAAATATAATACATAATAGAGGGCGTTTCTGAAAAAATTTGATATTTTATAATTTGATAATTTGACTAATTCTCATTCAAATGATCTCAAATCTTAACAGCATAAGTAGAAATACAAAATTCTATTTAATGTCCTTTTTGTTTTTCTTGTATAGAAATGCTATTCACTTGAAAAGAAAAAGCTTTTTGGGTGCTAGAGTACAGCTTGAACATAGTCGTCGACTGTGCAGGATGCATTTGGGAGAGAATTCACTAAAAATGCACAAATTGCAATACAGATTTGGACATGGCAAGCACTGTGTTGATATGCAAGAGAAACTTCAGAAAAATTGCAATTTTTTTTCTCTGGAACTATATGAAATGCCTGGTCTCTGTCCCCATTTTTCTTACAAGCCTAGAGGAACTCAAACAATGAATCATTGCAGTCCTGTTACCAAAGACATGCAGCAGCTTGTTAGTCAGGAGCTGGACTTGACATGTTTTCTATCAGAGGATGTACACATATTGAAAAATCGTGAAATTGTTCACGAAATACACATATCTTTGAATTTTTAATTGAAATTTTGATGAATAAATTCCATTTGGCTCCACAATAAGCCTGTTTAGTTTCATTTGCCTAGACTGTGGTTACTCAAATATTTATATCTCAAATGATATCAATTCTTTTGAAATACTCTGCATATATGGTGAACAAGGTATTTGAGAACATACCTTCAGTGGGTCATAAATGGAAAAATAATCTAATGAAATGTTATATTACATGTCCCAAATTTTAAGATTCTCATTTCTCTTTCAGACATACTCTCAGTTGAGATCATAATCCACAATACAGTACCACAGATAATTGCTAACTCTATAATCTTGTTAATTTCTGTAGATGTGCTTTTCAAGGTATTTTTTAATTAAGAATTGACCTACTAGATTGGTTGCCAATCACAGGTAGAAAGCCTAGATTTCCCTGCTATTTAACCCATAGTAGAGAGAAAAGAAGGATTTTCCAAGGGAATTTGTGCAAAAGTGAATATGAAACTAACTGGAATTTGAATTCAACTCATTCTGAGCTGATAACCATTAAACTACTGCACTGTTTTCAGGTGTATAAAGAGCATCAACATGGCAGTTTCCAATCTGACACAGGAAATGAAAAAACACACTCTGCCCATGGCACTAGACTCTAATCACATTTAGTCAGAGATAGCCATCTTCTAGCCCGGTTCTTGAATGTTAGGAATGAGCTGGAAATATAGACTTAACCATAGCTGAGAGAAAGAAATCAGTCACAAGTTGTAATGATGACAGTGTTAATCCAGTAGTTCCAGGGAATTGTCAATCACAACTCCAATGAGTTGACAAGGGTTGGCTCCAAGCAGCTCAAAATTGCAGAGTCTACTATCAGATTTGTTGTGCATACTGGGTACAAATTCTACATGAGAAGTTTATGCATGACAAGATTCCAGACACCCATGTGATCCAACTGAAATGCTTGCTGAATAAAAGCTCAATTACTCCAACAAGCTTTGGTTTTTCTTTGATGAGAGAACTAGAATCAAACGATGAGCAGGAAGAATAACAAGTGGTACAATTTGAAACCTACTGAGGTACATTACCAGCCATAATTATTAGGCCACCCCAGTTTTTTGTAGATCATACTATTTTAATATTTATTGCCAAATGAAAATAGAATGGTTCTTTTGCTAATATTACTTTGCAACATTTTACAAGGCAAGAAAGCAAAGATGAACTCGTCTCAATCACCTTAAATTTTCTTCATTCTTTAATTGATGAAACTGCAATATAGGTAATTATTAAATATTTATGAATTCATTTCATGCACATGTTACTGTGCAATTTTAACAAAAGAACCATTCTAGTTTCATTTACAATTATTCACTTGGCAATAAATACTAAAAAATAGTATGAAATACATCATGTATCTACAGTGATACCCACCAAATTTATGTTGTCTAGGTTGGCTCTAGGTAGTTATGAGTAACAAGAGTGATCTCCTGCTGCTCCACTTCTTTCTATAGGGTCTCAGAGTCAATACCACTGCCTATATCAAGGTGATGGGCATAGTCAAAACTTGAATGAAGGAAGTGGCTCAAGAGAGGTTATACATTATAGTAGTAACAATATTCTGCTCCACCTGTAGCTGCTGCCAGGCACCACAGGGAAAGATTCAGTTTCTAGTTGTTACCAAACTCTAATGTAAAATCAGCAGGTTCGTTTTCTCACCGAAGCCAGCCCTGTCTTTTATGACAGGCAGCCTTGTCATGCCCTTAGGACAGTGTCGCCAGAAAAAAATTGTTCCTTATATTTTAGGACAACGTAAAACAATTATGAGGTCTAAACGGAAAGTAGGAAACAGAAACAGTAAAGTTAAAATAAGTAAGTAAAAATATAACAAGTAAGTTGTTTTTAGGGCAACTTTTCTAGAAAGTAGGATTTTGGCCTCTACGTAAGAAATACAAACCCCCTTAAAAGTCTTTTGGATTGAGACCTTCTAAGGGGTCAGACGGCAAATTTGTTATCTCCAGTGGCGGCACATTCGTTTTCGGTACTGTTAGGGAGTAACTATTTAAATTTGCCATAGACCACACGAGGTGCCAACGAGGTAATTACCATTTTATCCTTTCACTTTCCAGCAAATCCCAGATAAATTTTTATAGTTAATAGAATTTAATACTTCTAAAGTTTTCTTGCCTTTAGATTCTTTCTTAATTTGTGAAAATGTATTACTTTGTCGATGCAAACAATTCCTGTTGATTTAAGCACTTGTTATAAGTTCCTTTGTTTGTTATAACTATTTATATAAATTTCTTTGTTTATTTCCTTATTTTTTCGGATTTTGTAATTCTCTATCCTTGTGTAAATTCTACCGCCATGTGCTCATGTTATTTGTGTGTCTTAATTGCAGCTTTCACAGTTGCACAAGTACTGTAAAGGAAATAAAACTTTTTACAATATATACCTGCAGTTGTCAGTTCTCTCACACATTTCATGTGGCAATGGCAATTACACCCACCCACACAACACATGGTATCCAAATGTGCTGGTCAAGTATTTTCACAATTGTGCCACTCTTAACAGATAACCACTTAGTTCTCTTGATCTGAATTCCCTGCTGTCATTAACAAAACCAACTAATGGCCCAACAAAATCAAGAACTCATTAAAGCCTACAGGCATGGATGTAAGGGTCAGTATCTCTATGCAGTGGACTCTTCTGATAACCTAATAAAAATAGAATTTTTGTTATTTTAAACTTGACAAACAAAATATCAAAATTTATACATCAAATTATTTTTAGCCATTTGATAAATGGTTTTTAATTTTGTATTTGCACCATACTTCAGGAACTTAGAGATTTCCATTTTTTGACAGCACATGTAAATTATTCAATAACATAGTTTGATTCAGAATGTCAGTCAGTCAGTTGAGTGCCATACAGGATACACACTTGGGCAATCATGTCTCAAATGACTGACTGGGCAGAAAATTTTCCCACAGTAAGCTGCCATTGCTTTCTGCAATAGAGTGGTTGCCAACCAAGGCTATAGAACCCAATGTGTCCTGCTATTAACCCATAGCTGGAGGGAAGAGATGGATCAATACCATTCCCAAGGGTATTTGCGTGTAAGTGAATGCAACGAATTCAACTGAATTTGAGTTCAGCTCTCTGATTTCTCATTCCGAGCCGGTGTCCACTGCACCACAACAGACATCCGCAATTTTCAGAATGTACCATTTCTACAAATACTTTAATGGCAATTGTTCTGATTGACTTTACTCCTTGGTAGCGTTATAAATTTAAGCACAGTATATAGATTAGCAACTGAGTCTCATCATTTTACTGTTGAAATTACTAGATGTAAACATGAGTTCTACACTGACAGTTTCTTCTCTTGCAATTCTCATTTGTGGAACTCTTCTAATTTCTTGCTTTCTAAAATTTAAATGCAAGATCATTCATCATCATGTGCCACATTTAATTCTTGTTCTTTTATTGTCCTAGCTCCTTAATGTTTTTTTTTCTTAGATTTTTCCCCTACTCAGTAATCTCTTGTATTTTAGTGGTTTTATCACCTTGTTTGGGGTGAAATGATTAATGAAAAATCCTTAATTGAATTCACTTTTAGTTCTTTCATTGAATTGTTGCAAAAAGTGAATATTTAACCCATATTTGCAGTTCAATGGATATCGGCTTGGAACGAGAAATCAGCTGAGTTCGAATTTCAGCTGAATTCCTTGCATTCACTTACGTGCAAATATCCTTGGGAAAGGTATTAATCCATCTCTTCCCTCCAGTTATGGGTTAAATAACAGGACGGATTGGGTTCTATAGCCTTGGCTGGCAACCAGTCTACCACAGAAAGCAATGGTAACCTACTGCGGGATAATCTTCTGCCCAGTCATGTCTCTTTCGAGACATGATCGTCTAAGCATGCATCATGTATGGCACTTAACTGACTGATATTAATTACATTATATATGAAATTGAGAAGTGCATTCCACAGTCTAAATTTCCAATTTATAATCAAATTGAAAACAAAAGCTTTAAGAGAAGGAAATTCTCACAAAAAATCTACAATTTTAGGACCTTATTTCCATCCTGTCCTCTTGGTAGACCATAACATCTTAATCCTCCATTCAAAGAGTTAGGTCAGCTATAAGTATGCTATGCTTAATCTGACTAGTGCAGACTTAAGCCTATTCCATCACATATTTGCAACAAATGTAGAAACCCTCCTAAATCATTGCTTATAAAGGCAAGCCACAGTATGCTATGACCTTTACAGTTGACTAAACCAAACTGGTACACCGAATACTTTCATGGTATAATACAAAATTAACATTAACATTTTCTACAGGCAAATCGACTTTCAACAATTTGCTTTAATTAAAAATACTTTTATAAACACTTCACATAAATCATAATTACTTCCATAAATAAGTGCAGCTGACATGCTATAGAGTAATGGTAATTCCAAGATAGTTCCTCAACACTTAGCGTCTACCATCACCTTTGAAGTAATGACTTTAGGTAAAGTAGGCAGGAATCTCAAAAAAGGTTATGTTAAAAGTTTGTGTCATATTTAGTTTATATCCCATTTAAATCAAACTTTATATAATTGTTAGGAACAAAATTATTTCAAAAATTCCTACCAAAATATGTCCATGTATTATTTTATTCAGACAATTATCCACATCTTTGTTTTCATTACAATATCCTTCATCTTATATATGGCCTTATGAAGTCATTCAAGACTTGAAGAAGAAAAATAAAGTTTAATAAAAATAAATAAATAAGAAGAAAAATAAAGTTTAATAAAAAATGCCAAGGGAATTCTAATAACCAGATACAACGAACCTGAAGGAGACTGCCACCACTTTTAAATCTGTTGTTTTTCATTTTTTTCTTTTAACTTTTTTAACAGTCTTATCGATTATTACATAAAATTTTCGATTATCAAATAAAATTTTGAAAAATTTCAATATTTAAACAATTGGAGTGGGGGGCTCAATTTTTCATATAACCTTATTCGATCCTGTGCAATTAACTTTTTTGCTTGCGCATATTCATCAACTGAATCATTTGCAAAAATTTTGGATAAAGCCATTCTTGGAGTTTCCGAGAAAGATGTCATCGTAAGAACTGAAGAAAACTTGAAAATAAACAAAAACAAGAGAAACAACAACAACAAAAAAAAAAAAAAGCGACCCCCAACACGTGTGGTTCCAAAATGGAAGATTGATTTACTATAACATTGTATGAGGAAGTAAGCCCCCATTTAAAATTGTTTAAATATTGAAATTTTTCTAAATTTTTTTGATAATTGGAAACTTTATGTAATAACTGATAAGACTGCGCTGAAAAATGTAAAAAAAAGATGCAAAACAACAAATTTAAAGGTGGTGGTCATCGCCTTCAGGTTCACCCCAGATACTATATGTGTGTGTGTGTGTGTATGCATGTTGAGTAGTGATAACGTTTAGTGCTAAAGTGGTTGATTTTTCAGTGGTTTTACTGATGAAATGTATTTTGGCAATTGGGTTTTTTTTTATCGTAAAGTGCTCAATATTGGGGTGGAGATAGACCATTGATAAGCACAGTCTGTCACTTTAGCTGAGCCAACTTCGAAGTTTCATGAGGATACTCTTCTGATGTTCTCACATGTCAAGGCTGGTTTGCCATTGGGTCCTAGTTTTTTCTTGTTTATATGGAGCATGAGGTGATTTTTGTGGGAGTGGTCTTATTTGCGATCGATTGATTTTATTTTTATTTTTCTATATTTTGTATATTTATTCTTTTTATATTTATCTCACTTGCTATTCAGCTTTCAACCATACCAGTCTCATCAAACCAATATGGTTAAAAACCGGTGAACATTTCATTCCCTTTATATATATATATTAATAAATATACATATTGTCCTACGCTGATGGCAGGACTCAGAGTTTCATACATTATGCAATCATCGGGTGAATTTTTCAAACTGACAGTTTAATAAGTCTGAATGTAAATTCACTTGATGTTCATGAGAATTAAATTTTATAAAGTTTGTTGACGGAGGACAATATATATATATATATTTTTTCCATTTTAAATGAGTTATTCCGCTACCTAGGTTTCTACTATGAGTGGTGTTTTCAGGCGATTTTTAATAACTGATTTTACCATTTACAGTTTTTCTTTTTAAGAATGCTCTTGTAACGGTATTTTATTTGAACACTTACATGGCAGGGAATTTTTGAATGTGCAGTTTTTAAAATAAAACGAATTATGGTGTTTTTATCCATGGTAAATAATTCATTTTAATTTAAAAATTGCACGTTCAAAAATTCCCTGCCACATGAGTGTTTAACTAAAATACTGTTACAAGAGTGTTCTTAAAAAGAAAAATGGTAAACGGTAAAATCAGTTATTAAAAATCACTTGAAGACACTGCTCATGGTAGAAACCTAGGTAGCAGAATAACTCATTTAAAATTGAAAATATTCAATAGTTCTACAATATAATTGTATTGAACACATTTTAATACAAATGTGCACTGGTTTAACCCTATTATGACCAAAAACTAAGTATTAAACACTCAATATATATATATAGCACTGTTCATACTATATTGAGCACTCTTTTATTAACATCTGAACAATATCATACATGTATGCACCATTATATGTACATTAATTGACATTATATTTTTTTTTTTTATTGTATCACCCCCGAGCAAGGCGGTAACGCTACTGATGTGCAGGGGGCTACGTAACTGTGAGAAGATTGGAAAAGAGAAAGCCGGAAACCACATCCTAAACAGGCAACAAGGGATGAGCCTCTTAACCTGTTCAATAGACGTGGGTGGAGTGTGAACCAGGCGATAGATAAACCTATCTACTCCAATTGGGGAAAAAAAAGTGAGAAGATTGGAAAAGAGAAACGGAATGAAAGAACAAAGAAAATATTTGCAGTGTTCAAAACATTAATTTAAAACTGCGCTCAATATAAAAACAAACCAATGAATATTTATTATAAATTATGCTTTAGAACATGTACAAACTACAATCTACAACAAAATTGTACATTTTGTTTCGACATTGAAAGAACAATACATGTTCTAAAGTATAATTTATAATATTATATATATATATTGTTACGGATATAGATAGCCACACACACACCTACACACATATATTGAGATTGGTCTCCGCATGGTAACAAGGAGATGATCATTTGGAAGCCTAGAGTCAGTTTTGGGATAGCAGGTCAAGGTTGCTTGATCCAGATACCCTTAGTAACAAATGTCTAGACAGGAAATAGACAGAAGATAGACATGTAGGTTGCAAAACAGCAGGAGCCAGAATTCATGCCAAAAATCAAATCACGTGGAAAGCAAGATTTTGAAGTTAGTTGCAGATTGAATCTTGAATGAACAAGTCATATTTGCTGAGTGCTGATAAATCATAAATGAAGGAAAAAGGCATTTGAGATAATAGCATAATTTGATCAATTCATCTTAAGCAACTCCAAATAAGAAGAACGAACTTATAAATTCTTATTCATTAAAACAAGAAGAGGAGGCCGAATTGTTTAAAAAGAAAAGGAAGATAGCGACAAAGATAAAAGAAGAATCTGTAATATTATTCATGTGCTGATTCCTGTTTGTTCAAAGAAGAAAAAGAAAGTGAAGCCATGCTGTTTATCAAGAAAAGAAAAAGAAAAGAAAGAGAGATAGTGATGCAGAACACTCAACATATAATGGAGAGATTTTGAAGATAAGAAGAAGCAGAATTGTCCAAATACAGAAAATATGATGCTGGTTTGAATGAAAAAATAAAGAAGAATGCAGATATTTCAGAATATTTGTATGCTGAAAATACAACAGTCAACTGAAAGAAAATAGAGACAGTCATAACTACATAAATTTTAGTAGACTGCGTTTGAGTCCGAAGCTGTATAAAGAAAGAGGAGAAAGAGAGAAAAGAAAAGACAGTAAGATAAGAGAGAAGGAACTGATGTAAAGATAAGTTATTATATTCTTAGACCCATGTTAGAACACGCATACACTTCCACGAATATTATGTTACCACATACACCATACCACATGTTATGAATTATATGGTTCTCCCCATTTTTATTTTGTGTTAATCTCTTACATTCATATTCGCCTGTATTCATTCATATTTGTTAATATGTGTTGTAAATTGTTATTTCGATTACGTTAGGTATTGGAATATGTTTTAAGATTCAGGTCATTGGACATTCTTTCATACTTAAATTTTTTTTATTTTTAATATTTTATTACTTATTAAAATTTCTATATCAAGATCATCTCGTCTTGTCATTCATCCTTGATTGTTGGTCAGCACATGTGTCAGTATTGAAGCAGACCTGGCAAAGATTGCCATTCAATTATATCAATCGAACAGCAATCTTATTCTTTTATTTATCATTGTCTATTTGTCATGATCTAGGACAGGTAGCCCGTATCTGTCCATAGATATGGAAATGTAAATATTCCCAAATCGATGAGTAATCACCTTGATGGTTTGGTTATTGTCAAGGCAGGCATATGACAATATATATATATATATATATATATATATATATATATATATGCTCTCTTGAAACATTACTTGCACCATTTTTTATATCTATATATATATATATATATATATAGATATAAAAAATGGTGCAAGTAATGTAATGACCATGTCTATGACCCAGAGAAGAAAAACAAAAGGAGATATAAAGGAGAAAAGGTTTTATTGACAAATCAAACAATAATTATTAATATTTCTCAACAGATGAGGTACCATTGATAACACTTTTTTGATATATTTCAAGTGCTGCCAAACCAATCACTTCCTCCTTCGCAAAATTCTTTTAAATCCTAAAGTGTTTTGGTCTTCTGTTTTAAATTGCATTCTTAATATTTCCCCCAACAAAAATATCTACATATGATATCAGGAGATTTTGTTGGCCAAATCAATAGACCCACTCTAAAAAAAAAAATCATTGGTTTGGTAATTTTATATCCAAAAAAATTTGTAACATGCCTGTGTACCTTCCTGCTGCAAATTTTTTTATAAGTTATCACATTTCATTTTTACTTCTGGTCTTGATTTCAAATGCAGTTGTTACTTTATTTACACCATGTGTGTGAGTAGATTATATATACAGTTGCATTTATTTTTAAAACAGCCTTGTCTTTGTTGGAAATATATTTATTTAATATAATGTTGTTATGCGGAGATATAGATTTATCAATGCCATTAACACAGCTATAACTGACTTTAGGAATTTTTGTTAAGCATCTAAATAATATATAAATAAATGCAACAGCTGAAAAAATATAATCTGTCAATTAAATGGTCAATGTATGAATGATAACATTATATACTGAGATACCATACATTCCAGTAAAGATGGTAAGTTTTATTTTGATTCCACTGAAAATCATCAGAAATTTTGTAACTGCCATCATCAAAATATAAAGCACAAAAAACAGCACTGCTCTCTTGAAATATTTCTGACAATTAAAAAATGGTGGTATTTTGCCAGTTATCAAGTGAGATATCATAAGTAGAGCTAAAACTTACAATGGCAAAGGAAATAGATGTAATTTGTTTTGCTGAGAAATTAATCATCTTGAAACACTTAAATAACCCTAGCTTATTAAACAAGAGAAATGAACTGATGGTTATAGACATAAAAATAAATATCTACTTAAATATGTGATCTAGATGAACTATAGATTAGTTAATAGTGATTAGCAATTAATTCATTTTTTATTTTAATCTTATAATTATGAATTTTTTTAAGAAAAAGTACAAGTATTTTTTTTATTTCTGATATGAATGATTCATATTTACAACTACAATTTTTTTCTGCATATATAAAATATATAGATCCAGTTTATTTTAAATGTCAAATATAATTTTTTAAATTAAAATATCTGTAATCCCAGTATAATATATAGCTACACCAACAACCAGATATGTTTATTAAAATTTAAATTACATAATGGTCAGGATGTGCGTTGTGGTGCATTGGATATTGGCTCAGAACAAGAAATCGGGGAGCCGAGTTCAAATTCCAGCTGAATTCATTGCATTCACTTACGCACAAATACCCTTGGGAAAGGTATTAATCCATCTATTCCTTCCAGTTATGGGTTAAATAACAGGACAGATTGGGTTCTATAGCCTTGGCTGGCAACCAGTCTACCGCAGAAAGCAATGGCAACCTACTGCGGGATAATCTTCTGCCCAGTCAGTCATGTCTCTTTCGAGAGATGATCGCCCAAGCGTGTATCACGTATTGCACTTAACTGACTGAATGGTCAGTTTATACTCTGCACCTGAAGATTGCATGAAGCTCCAAGTCAGGGATTATATATATATGTCATGGGTCCTTACGTGTAACTCCAGAATTTCTTGTTAATAAATATTTGTTATTTTTATCCTGGTGGTCGTGTTGTTCTTTTCAAACCATAACCTGGTCCATAACAATATATATATATATATATATATATATATATAATTCATTCAATATGGAGTTAATTAAGGTAGGCTTTAGGGAAAGACCACTCAATAACAGCATTTCTGTAGAGTAATGCTATAAGTGGGTAAAAACCATAACAGTTATTGTGTCTAATTATTTTTATACTGATCCTTTCCAGATCTCTAATAAGTTTCTTGATGAATTCTTTGATGAATTTCATCTTAACATCAAGAAACTGATTAGACAACTGGAAAGAATCAGTATAAAAAGACACTTGTTTATATTATTCAATGAAAAATTATATCAATTGAAAGAAAAGAGGACAAAAAATTTGAGGAGCGAGTGTAAAGTGTAGAAAAAAAAAAAAATAAAATAAAATAATCATGACACCCTACACATATGGCCACATTTATGCAAACACACACAATACAAAAAAAAATCTTGCACTAATACTGAATGCATAAAAAAGAAAAATCAAAAAATATAAGCAGTCAACTGCTGATATCCACTGAAGAGTGGGTAGACGGGTCTGTCTATGAAACTGGAGTTGAGACGCTGAAGATAACAACAATCAGTTATGTGACAAACTTACTTATATATATAAAATGAGACAGAGATACACACACAAGTGCGCTGATAAGTTTTCAGCCCAACCAATTTCGTGCAATTTGACCAATTGGCAAAATATTTTTTTCAAGAGAAAGGCGTATTGGTCAGGCCACATCTTTTCAGTATGCTGTGATACATACACTTGTTATCCACTTAATATATATTTTCCTATTAAGTGTTTCCTGTTACCTTCCGCTTCCTGTCATGCAGAAATATTTCTTGGTTTATAAAAAAAATTAAAATCAAAATACATATTCTAAAAGAATAAAAGAGTATTTTTTCTTTAGAAAATTTATATTTTTCTTCTTTTTTTTTTTCTACTCATTTCCTAGAATAAAAATTTATTTTCAAAACATAACTTGTACTAATTTCTTGTAGAGAGCATTGCAATTATTAATTTTTGACTGGTTTTCTTTTATCACCATAGAAAAAAACCTTTTATATTGGGATTAAAAAAAAAAAAAAAAAAAAAAAAAAAAAAAAAACTAATCAAAGATTAATAATTTCTTCAGTTGATATTAAATTAAAAAAATAAGCAAACAGTATATAATAAATGTCTATCATACAATAACATAAAACTTTTAAAATGAACTGCTTCTTTTTCCAGGCAATGGCTTATGGCATTATCTCATTGAATCACCAGTTCTCATATGATCACCAAAGTTAAGCAATGTTGAGCTCGATCAGTACCTAGATGGTTGTCCACTTAAGAATACCAGGTGCTGTAAGTTTGGATGTGTGGATGGTGTAATGAATAATGGCTCAGAATTGGAAACCAAAGAGCAGAGTTCCAATTCCAGTTGGGTTCATTATATTCACTTACATGCAAATACCCTTTCCCAAGGGTATGAATCCACCTCTTTTGCCTCTTGTAATCTTAAAAAATATTTTACGGCTTTAAAAGCCTGCAAAATGTTGATAATCCATAAAAACAATAACAATATCCTCCAAGCAAATGACTATTTTATTCATACAACACTAAACATATCTGAAATGTAAAAATAAATTCAGCAAGTTATCAATAACTCAATAAGAGTCTTTATTCTAATAATGATAATAAAACAATAATTGTATTTTGAATTAATTTTTGCAGAAATTGAGTTTTTGTCAATAAATTACAAAATTTATGAGATTCTAATAATCTCATATAAATTTCCTTGTATGATTTAAGAAAAATTAAAGTTATTTCCTCCCAGATATGGCAGTCTAAGTGGAATGGTTCATTAAATAAAAAGAAACTATATACAACTGGCTGATGTAGTAACAAGATTTACCAATAGCTAATCTTGGCATTTGTTTAGATATATTCTATATAAATACAAATAATTTCTGTCTGAATTTCAGAGAAGAGGATCTATCATTATTTACAGTCAGACTAATGTCCTCATCTTTTTTGTTATTCTGATAACATTTCAGCCATTGTGTCCTCTGGCCTTCTTCAGATAACCATGAAACAGTAACTGTGATGATTAAAGCATTGGTGTGTGAATTTAGTGACATTAATTATGAGTTCAATCTCTGGACTAAGTTGTATAAACTCAGATTCAATGGAAACATGATTAACAATAATTAAGTAGTACTAAAAAAAATAAAAATGAATGAAAAAAGATATCCCTAGATATGGACAACAGCATGAGAACAGTTTATCTTGTAGATTGATTAGAGGGTTCAGTTTGAAATTCCCTGAAAGTTAACCAGATCAAAAGACATTCAAAGTAGGCCAGATAGCACAATAGGCGAAATGTTGCAATAGTAACATTAATGGCCAGAATATTTTGATGAGGACCTTAATTTGACTGTATATAAATACAAATATTTATCAATGAACCAAATTGTGAAGTCAAAAAACAACCTATATTTCTAAATGTCAGCGCCGTCTTAAATTCTGAGACAAACTATTACCATTATTCTATAAATTATTTAGACTAGTAGTCTTTATCTTGTTTTAATCACTATTTTTACGTACAAAATGATGTCTTTGTACTTTTAAAATTTCTTTTTTTTATTTGTTAATTCTTGTCTATATCTTTCTTTAAGTGGCATAATGCCAAAATTTAATTTCTTTGGAGAGCATTAGTAATTTCCTTGATAAAAAAATGTATTGCTGGTAATATTTTTGTTAATTTCAAAATGCATTGTCCATATTTTTATGATAAAATTTTTTATACTTTCATAGTGTTTTGACCCCAGTTTGGGAGTTAACTATTTGCTCATAACTGGGACCCTAACTAGTGCTACCACTCCAGGTCAGGATAGACCTAGGAACAACAGCAATTAAGAGGTGATTCCATGCTCCTCTAAACCTCTCAATCAAAGGCCTTGCTACTGGATGTAGTTTATGGTCATATCCAGGATGGCTTGTTTAAGTCAGGTTACTCTACAGTTGCTACTAGTACCATGTAACCTGGTAGTACTTGCTACATGGTCAAGTCATTAGTAACTAAACTGGTTCTTTCACTAGTCTTTTCTGATGAGAGTGGTGGCTAGACATGCAGAAGGATTAAAAACAAGATGTGCCAAAGAGCAGATGAACCTTCTCTCTAGCACAATGGGAGAAACAGGCCCCATAGCTATGTAATCAGCCAGTTTAGTGATGACACAGCAACACGAGCCTTCAAGCTGGAGAACATTGGCTGTGGCCCAGCTTGGATAGAGGTGAGATCTGCTAGGTCTATTTAGCTCCCCAGCTTTCAACCCAAATATATAAAAGGAATTGGGAAGACGCTTAGTTGCACAGCAACCTTACAACCACACCTGGTCATGGAACTAATAATGAAATTCTTGTACTGAATTTAGGTTAAAAATTAGCAGTAAGAATTTATGAGGATGGTTGATTTTGTTTAATGGTATATCAACCTTTATGGGTTATTCAATGTCAAAATACAAACAATCTTATGGCTTCAACTACAGATAAATAGGTATTGTTGGTAATCTTTTTTTTTTATATAAAAATATGTTACTAGTATTTTTACTATAAAAATGTATTTTTATATTTTCATAGTCTTTTGTTTTTGTTTCAGAGTTTTGTATTTTTATTTCCATGCTCCTCAAAACCTCCAATCTCCCAATCAGATGTCTTGCTGCCAGATGTAGTTTATTGTTGTCCCCAGGACTAAAAGGATTTATGAAGAAGACAAATTATTCAAAGATTATTAAATGCTGTAGAAACTTGAAGTTAAGAGAACATACAGTACGAAACAATGACTAAAAATAACAAAGATAAAGATATTAATCTGAATAATTAATAGAATAATGTTAACTAGAAATACCCGTGAAAATTGAATGATTTTGCTATTTTAATTTTCTCATGAATCATAATTCTTAAGTTAATGATTGAACAAGCTTTTTGGGAGTTCATTCTATGACTATAAAATACATGTGGAAATGAAAAGATTTGAAATTGACATGCCTCTATTTCCTTGAAGCAGTAATACATGAGAGTATTATCCCTTCCTCCAAACAGTATCCGATATAACTTTTTAGTCTTTCCTTGTGATCAAAATAGAATAGGCAATTATTTAGGAGGTATTGACATAATATAACATAGGAACTAAAGAACATGGAAAATTATATATATTTAAAACCTCCAGGCAACAGGAAAAAAGCTGAACAATGCATCAGCTGGAAGTTTCAAAATGTGAAGCGTTCATAATGATATACAAATACTAATTGAAATGTATTAATTGGAATGCTGTTAAAGATGATGGTATATTTTGTTAAACATATTCTCAAGTCTCTAGATGTTTTTTCCAATTATTCTTATACACTGACTGCTCTTTTACAAAGTTGGCTTTTCCACCTCCAAGCATCATAAGCATTTTCAAACAGTCTGCTACTGTCATTACAAAGATGCTAGTATATTGTACGATCAATATAAGGAAGTTAACTTTCAAGAAGAACTACAAACAAAAAAAATTATAAACACACATGGCACGTTATATCATAAGGTCGTAAAATTGGAACAGGAACACAATTTCTTATTAAATATTCTGAAATTGGAAAATGTTCACGACATTTTGGCCAATGTACACTCTGGCCTTCTTCAGGTGTTAAGAATTTCAAACCAAACCTTTTATTTCAATCACTGGAGTATATCATTCTCATTTCATGTGCAACACCACTTCTAGATGTCATGTAATTATCTCCCTTTAACTCAACTCTCTAAGTTATTTGTTCACCACTGCTGTAGCCAGGTATTGAACTCAACTCTTTAGATCACGTCACTGGATCTAACTAATGCTTTTATCCACTGGATAATAAACTGTAATATTATTTGTAGTCACCTAGCACAAATATTTGCCAGGGTCACTGTACAGACATTACCATTCCTTATCAACTTAGTTGTTTAACCTATATACCAGCATTTCTCGATTGGGGCACCCAGGCACCATGTAAAGTTAACAGAAGAGGAATTTATGAATTGTTTCTATATTTAAAACATCTTAAGCCATGTGCTTTGTGTCTCTACATCGCTTTGATGTCTAAGTCAAGTCTTTGTCATTTGATATTTTAAACTGGATGCTAAATTCTTAAAAATCTTTAAGGATTATGTAATCCTTTCGCATTTTACTTTCATCAAGGTATTTAAATCAATTATCAGGCACTTAAAAAAAAAAAGAGAGTAAAAGAAAAATATATTCTTCATAAAGCCTTTTAAATGAAAAGTGTACCACTTAAATATGCAATGCAATATCTTGAAAATAAATTTTCAGAAGGCTTTATTATTTTCCTATTTTCAAATTTCATAACTAATTTTTCTTTATTAAAATTTAAAAAGTGGGCTCTAGAGTTTTAGTTTTTCTTCAAGTTTGCCCTGAAGTAAAAAAAAAAAGTTGGGAAACACTATGTACAGGACCAGTACAACCATTCCAAAATGAAAAAAATATGTCTTGTTTCAGATGAATGATTGTGTCTGTATTAAAAGATAAACCAAAGATGGAAATCTTTTATAAAATGAATAGACTATTTTGCTGGTCCTGCTAAAATAGACATCAGTACTATTTTGCCAGTAAATATAAATAGTCTTTTAGAACTAAGAATATATTATATTTGGGATCATCAGTGCAGTAGTTGTCTGAGCTGTGTAAACCAGACTTAAATAACATGGATTCTGAGGCCTGTGACTGTTGTCTTCAGTGGTTGCACCTTAAGTGTATTGGCAAGAGAACCATGTATAAAAGAAAAGGTTTGGATTTGCAGAATCTAAACCTTTCAAAATGCCTGAAGTGCTTAAAATATTCAGAGACTTCTATATTTCTTTTAATAATTAG
This sequence comes from Ascarosepion bandense, assembly GCA_037127315.1. Classification (NCBI taxonomy): domain Eukaryota; kingdom Metazoa; phylum Mollusca; class Cephalopoda; order Sepiida; family Sepiidae; genus Ascarosepion; species Ascarosepion bandense. Next base: position 1,321,095 of record JBBBDQ010001079.1, read on the forward strand.
TGATGAATAAATGATTTTAACTTGTGTTTTAACAATTGATGGTGAAAAATAAACTTCTGTGTTAAATCTGTCTTATTTTTAGCATTACTTGTCTTCACAATAGTAAAAATATTTACCAGAAAAATAACCTGGAAGTTTATTTTACCAAGACCAGCAAAATAACCTCTTCCTTCATAAAAACACTAACATTTTTACCAATGTTCTGCATATTAACTGAGGCATAAAGTTCATTCTTCAGGAGCTGATCCAAGAGTGAGGAACCAGAAAGTCTACATCAATCCCATCTACCCACTGAAAATTATCTTTAAGTAACAATATAAAACAGTATTAAAAAAAAAAAAAAAAAAAAAACAACAATAACCCTAAGTAATCATAAAGAAAATTTAGAAATAAACAACTATTATTTTGCTTCTCATCTTTTGTCTTATTCTTCATAAGTTTATTTATTGGTTCTGTAGCAAATATTTTAAAATTTATTCCCTGTCAATTTTAGTGCTAAAAAACTATGACAAATGCAAGTGAAATTTTTCCATTTTAGATCCCACCCAGCTCAAAATCCTGATTCCACCCCTGATAATTGTTTGAATTAACAAAATCATAAAAATATTTTTACAGATGTACACGTATTATAGCAGTTATTGGTATGGAAAGTAAACCTAGCATGCAGAGTTCAAATTTCACCCAAATTCATTGTATTTATTTTTGTACAAACACTGTTAAGAAAATTATCGATCCATCTCTTCTTCCTTCAGCTATGGGTTAGCAAGGTAAATTGTATTCTATTTGGCTAGAAAGACAAATCAGAATTCAAGACCAGTTGGAGGTGGGGGATGACAACTCCACCCTATAAAAACAAACTCCCTGTGGAAACCACAACAGTTACACTTGACAACATGAGGCTATGGTCTTATGCTCCAAAGGGGATTCTAATGACACAATGTTTGATAATGTATGACAACATTCTTTATGAAATTCGATGACAGAGATGACATTTTTGATGCAACTGCCTGGGTGAGTTAGTTATGAATAAGTAACTTGCCTAATTGCTTAGTCATCTATGCTTGTTTATCAACTGCTACAGCATAGCAAGACATATTTTTGTCACGATATCTAGTGACGTGATAAAGTACAGGGAGAAGTGGATTCATGCCTTTCTAAGAGTTTTAGTTCTAAGTGTACACAAGCAATCTCAGTCAAAATTCAAACTCTTGATAACCAATACACAGTGACCTCCACATTTATAATTGCCCATGTCAGTCAAAGTTGAAAATTAAGAACGAAAGTCTATTGATAATAAAGCCTGACCACATAACATAATGATGGAGGAGACATTTGCCCAAACAACCATTTTCCCAATGTTTTAGCAATAACAATCATCACCACCAGTTTAAATCTTTACAGCTAAGACCTATCATGTTCTATACACGGGGTTGAATCATCCACATTCACTGTCTTCCATTTGTAAGAATGCAACCTCCACTCAGTTTCTTCCCAAGAACCACTACCTTGTGGACTGGCGAATTCGGATTTTATTGGCTTATCAACTTTTTGCAGGTTATTTAAAAATATTTTTAGATTGTAAGAATTGGGGGGGGGGGGGGTTAATAATAATGATTTACTCATACAAGTCCTTCTAATTAACCTATAGCTGAAGAGGTGGATTTATACCATTCTCAAGAGTATTTGCATGTAAGTGAATCTAATGAACCAAACTGGAACTGGAACTTGGTTCCTAGATTTCCAATTCTTAGCTGTTATCTATAACACCACCATTCAAGCTTACAGAACCTGGTATTCCCAAACAGTCACCTATCTAGGCTGGATATTGCTTAACTACAGTGATTTAACAAGAACCAGTGTTTCGACATGATATGGTTGTAAATCAATATCACTTCGTGGAAGAAACTCCTGTGTGAGTGCTTTCTCTAACACTACAACCCTCTTCAATATTTCTAGAGTCAATCATTATCTATCCTCCTTATCCTCAATCTTCACTTCCTACTTTCTCTTCTTGTGTCCATTCCACACACTTCATTCAATAACCCTATATCTTGAGTGGCACTTGGGCCTTTATTGAATGAACATTAGTATAAAAAAAAAGTTAAGATATCTGGCAGTGGAGAAAAAATACAGGTGGTTTTATGTCCTTCCCAACAGTTTTAGTTCGAACAGCATGAGAAAAAATCCTGTCAAAATTTATATTGTTTATTGATTCCATTTTTCTTGCCAAGAACTTACCTCTCTTTGCTGTCAGATACTTATTATTTTTATGTTAAAGTCACCCAATACAAGATTAAAGAGGCACTCAAGGTAGAGGGTTACTGAATGAAGTGTATGATATGAAAATATGAGGAGGCAGAATGAACTGAAGATTATGAGAATAAGGAGGATAAACAGTGACTAAGGCAGACAATCACCAGTCAGCTGTTAGATTTGGACCAAAAGAAACAAATAAGAGTTGGAATAATTTGGTAACAACCATAACTTGATGGGGTGGGGGAGACAGGCCAATTTTGAACAAATCTGGCTTCTGAATGCTTATATTTCTTTATTTCTTCATTATTTTTAGTTTTAGATAAAAGTAAGTGTGGTGCAAAATGGATATCAGCTCGGAATAAGAAATCAAAGAGCCAAATTCAAATTTTGGTTGAATCTGTTGCATTCACTTACATGCAAATACTCTTGGGGAAGGTATTCATCTTTCTTTTCTTCTTAGGGTTCTTTTTCACATGCAATTATAGTATTAAATTTTTCCACATGCAATGCAATTAATGTGTTACACTATAAGCTTGGTTAGCACCCAGTCTACCACAGAAATAAATGGCGACTTACTGCAGGAAAATTTTGTGCCTAGGCAGTCATGTCTCATTTGAGACATGCTCACCTCAGCATGTATAATGTATGGCACTTAAGTGACTGTTGATTTTTTCCAATTACAAAAGTTAGTAAATTTTTGGTTATTTATTTTAGATTTTCTTAATGCTTATGACTGGCATAAATATTTTGCTGCTTAAGCTTAAATGATTAATATAATAATGGGAAAATGATTTGTCCAAATAATCACTTATCCAGTCAAGCATATTCCCTTTTCATAAGGACTGAAATAATTGCCAAAAAACAAACAAAAAATAGTGATTAAATAAGGCTTGATGTTGATTTTGCCAATATACAATAAATATTTAGTACTCATACAAAGAATAACAAATCTGTATATTGGTTGTACTGAATACAAGTTTGAGTTTAATTATGCAGATAACACCATGTTGATGGCAGGCATAGAAAAATGTGGGAAATTCAAGATAAGGTAGTAAAGGCAAGCAAGAAGAAAGGATTAACCCTGAATTATAAGACAGACGGTCAGCAAGAACTGCCCAATATTCAAGCTAAAAACAAGAATTAACCCTGAATTATAAGAAGATAGACGGTCAGCAAGAGGGTTTCACCCCAAGCAAGGCAGTACAGCCACTGGTGCACAAAGGGGTTACAGTGAGAAAAAAAAGGAAAGGAAAAGAAACAGAATAAGTTACTGGGGATATTGGAGAAAGGACAAGAGAAAGTTGGGAATCAAAAAGATAGAAGATGGCAACTGACATGGCATTTAAACTTTTGGAGATTGTAGCTATTAGTAAAGCAAGTACATAAAAGGAAGTTCCATTGGCGAGAAGTGTGAGAGAAGAAACTGGTAAAGTAAAAGCGGTGGTTGCATTTGACTATTTTGACAGTAAAAGAAAATTGGAATAGCAGAGGATAACTTCCAAAAGCTAAACAAAGTATTAAGAAATAAGAAAATTTCATTAAGAAAAAAATGCTGAACTGCTATTTAATATCAATCGTTTTCTATGGCAATGAATTGAATGCTGGGCAATTTCTTCCCAAATTACCGAAGAGACTTAAGGCAACAGAAATTTGATTTTACAGAAAGATGCCGAGAATCAGGAAGGGACAACTCAACACCAGAAAAACAACTTTTTTATAAACAAATAAAAATAATTTATTATCAATTCAGTCAGTCAGTTATGTGCCATATGTGATACACGCTTGGGCGATCATGTCTCAAAACAGACATGATTGACTGGGCAGAAGATTATCCCGCAGTAGGTTGCCATTGCTTTCTGCGGTAGACTGGTTGCCGACCAAGGCTATAGAACCCAATCTGTCCTGTTATTTAACCCATAACTGGAAGAAAGAAATGGATTAATACCTTTCCCAAGGGTATTAGCGCATAAGTGAATGCAACGAATTCAACTGGAATTCGAATTTGGTTTCCCAATTTCTCATTCCAAGCTGATATCCACTACGCCACAACACACATCCTATTATCAATTAGAAAACCTTAATTAGTGAATTAGCGGATGTGCGTTGTGGTACAGTGGATATACAAATTGGGGGATCCGAGTTCAAATTCCAGTTGAATTCCTTGCATTCAAATACCCTTGGAAAGGTATTAATCCGCCCTTCTCTCCAGTTAGGGGTTAAATAATAGGACAGATTGGGTCTTATAGTCTTGGTCTGCAACCAGTCTACCGCAGAAAGCAATGGTGATCTACAGCAGGATAACCTTCTGCTCAGTCAGGTCTCTTTTGAGACATGATCGCTCAAGAAAGCGTTATCATGTATGGCACTTAACTGACTGAATTAGTGAATAATACCTTTCTTCAAAAAGGTATTTGAAAAGGCGTTTATGTAAAATATGAACCAGTTTTATGTTTTTAATTATTTTTTTTACAAAGTAAATCGTTAATTATTTTTTGTAAAAACATTTTTGAATGTCGATTTACTTTAAATAAACAAATTTAACATTTCAAAGTTTAATGAGTGACTGTGTATGCTTGTACTTACTTGTGACTTGTTATATTGCTGTTTTAATTTATTCGTTTTTAAATCCTAGCATTTTCAATTGATCCATTTTAAAATTTAAGTTAAGCTAGAAATTCATAATTAAAGTAAAAACTAATTTACTTAATTTGATTTTTTACAGTTGAAATGGTTAGAGATGTAAACTAAGTTCTATGCTAACAGTTCTTCTCGCTTTTAGAAGTTTTCTTGCTTCCTAGTCACCGTTGATCTTCAAAAATTTAGCTAAGATGCAATGTCAATTGTTATCATCTGTCTTAATGTTGTTTTTATTGTCTTCTCACCTTAATAGCGTTTTTTTTTTTTCCCCATTCTATAACACCAAGTAACCCTGTCAGTCTTATTGGCTTTATAAATTGCTTTGCTTAGGGATGAAATGAAATAAAATAATGAAAAACATTTCTAAAAGTACTTTCTCACGCTCCCAAAGGAAATTTGATCCGTTATGCGACCGGGAAAATTTAATTATACTTTTAAAAAGTAAATGCTCATTATTAAAAAATTGTTTTTTTTTTTTAAAGATACATTTAAACTAAAATTGGTAAATTTTCGTTTTAGGTCCCGAAGGCTTTTATCCCTTGCTATTTTGCCAAAATAGCCTTAATTCCATGAAAATATATATGCTGAACTCAAATCAACAATTACTTATTGAAGAAACCTACCTTTATTGATGTTAATAACCAGAAAAAAAAAATTGAACTTTTTGTCACCCACTACCACCATTTTCATATGTTATTTAGTGCTGAATAAATTTCGATGTAGGAAACAAATTTAAATTAAGTACACACAACTTTCTTCTGAAATTAAGTACCCCAAAGAAAAAAAAAACACGCAAATACATACAACTTTCTGAAAATTACTGCATTTTTTAAAAATTGTCAGACATTTTTTCCATTTTTTAACTTTTAACTTCCTTTCCAATTGATGTAATTATTGTTTTATTTTCAATGTTAATTATAAAAAAATGCTTTACTGTTCTACTTATTTTGCTCTTTTCGTTATTCATAATTAATTTATAAGTATTTTCATAGATATGAAGGTTAAGTTAAATTACACTTATCACTGGATGTGCGTTGTGGTGCATTGGATATCAGCTTGGAACGAGAAATCGGGGAGCTGAGTTCGAATTCCAGTTGAATTCATTGCATTCACTTACGCGCAAATACCCTTGGGAAAGGTATTAACCCATCTCTTCCCTCCAGTTATGCATTAAATAACAGGACAGATTGGGTTCTCTAGCCTTAACTGGCAACCAGTCTACCACAGAAAGCAATGGCAACCTACTGCAGGATAATCTTCTGCCTAGTCAGTCATGCCTCTTTCGAGACATGATCGCCCAAGCATGTTTCACGTATGGCACTTAACTGACTGATACTTATCACTAATTTTCATATATTTGAAAGTTAACTTTCTTCTGAAATTAAGTACCAAAGGAAAAAAAAACATGCAAATACACGCAATATATTTGAAGGTTAATTAAACTACACTTATCACTTATTTTCATATATTTGAAAGTTAATTTTCTTAAAAGAAATTTAATATTTTCATATATTTGAAAGTTAACTTTAGTCGGAAAAAATTAAGTAAAACTACAATTATCACTTATTTTCATATTTTTGAAAATTATAAAAAAAAGAAAATGTAAAAAAGCATGCAAAGACATGCAACTTTCTGCTGAAATTGAGTATCAGGGGAAACAAATATCGCATATTAATTTCAGTAAAGGAAGTAAATAGGCAGGAAATTTGTTCAGCACTGAATAACATATGAAAATGGTGGTAGTGGGTGACAAAAAGAGTGAGATGAAGTTCGATTATTTCTGGTCGTTAATATCAATAAAGGTAGGTTTCTTCATAACTAATTGTTGATTTGAGTTCAGCATATACATTTGCACGGAATGAAGGCTATTTTTAAAAAAATTTGAAGGAATAAAAGCCTTTGAGACCGAAAACGAAAATTTACCTAAAGGTAAATTTTTTTGTTGCTCGAAGGCCTTTAACCCTTCAAATCTTTCCAAAACATCCTTATTTCCGTGCAAAAATAACTGCTGAACTCAAATCAATAATTGTTTATTGACGAAACCTCCCTTTTTTTCAATTTTACAACCAGAAAAATATCGAACTTCTTTTCGCTGTTTATCTCACCCCGTAACTACGGTTCAATACATGTTATTCACTGCTGAATGACTTCACGCGTAGATTGGCGATTTTTCGACCAATTTACTTTCTTTTTGCTATTCATGCGCGTAAATTGAGTTCCAAAACCAAACAAATCGCGGACTAATCGCTCAAAAAAAGAAAACGGACCGTGAAAAAGTATCCTACGCCCAAAGTCATTCAGCGGTGAATCAGATAAGAAAATGGTGGAAAGGGGTGAGATATAGTCCGACTTTTTTGTGGTCGATAACAGGAAAAATGGTAGGTTTCTTCAATAAACAATTATCGATTTGATTTCAGCACATACATTTGCACGTAATTAAGGAAGTTTAGAAAAGATTTGACGGGGTAAAGGCCTTCGGGGAACAAAATAAAACATTACGGTATAATAGTATACCAAAGGATTTTTTGGTGTACTGTAAAAATTCAGTTTTAGAATCCTTTTTAGAACCTTCGAACTTTTGGTTAAATCGTTTTTCTGGCGTCAACGAGGGACCATAAATTTATTTATACGTTTTTGGTTTGTTTAACGAACAAAAAAAAATCGTTCAAGAAAAAAAAACTTATAGCTACAAACAAATCTGCGAAGAAAGTTAGAATCTGAATTTTTATGAATTTAAAAATAAATCAAATTAAGAAACTTTATTTGAATTAGATACGATTGCATTGAACCAAGAACAATTAATTAGCAAACATTGGTCATAGTTGGTCGATCAACTTCAATTTTATAAAGACCTTGATTTTCAAGTGTTGACAAGTTTACAAAAAAAAAAAAAAAAATAGTACGTCTTTTAGCGAAACGATGATAAATAAAAAATGTCTTATAAAAATGGGTTGTACTAACTTGGACAATGTGTAACAAATTGTAAATTCAAAAACCTGTCATGTCTGAACTCGAATATTTTTAAAACAAGTTAACTCACATAAAAATTAAACAAACACTTTTTTTTAATGAATTTTCTGTTGGAAGAGAAATTATTTTTTGTAAAGGCTTTCACTCTGAACGTCACAATTGAAAAAATTGAAAGACAAAGTCACAAAAACAGGCTTAAAAAATCATCGAAATTAAGGATGCTTTGTTTTTCGAAGACAAAAAACCCTGATTTTTAAAGAAAAATCCTTTCTGAAAGACTAAATAAATAAACAAAATCGAAAAGAAAAAAAACAAAAAAAAAACACACACACACACATTTGGTCATTACATTATTATTATTAAAAAAAAAATTAAATTAATTTAAAAATACTATCAACTTCATAAATTTTATTTTATCCAAATGCGAAAAACTTATTTTTAACCAAATTTTTATCTCTGTTTGTAAGTTTCACTTTACTTACTACTAGGCTTTACTTCATGGTTAAAAAAAAAAAGAATTGGGTGGAGGCAAGAAACAAGATTCCATTGAAATGTTGCTATAAATTAAATCCATGAAAACAATTTTTGGGGTGTTGTTGATTTTAACAACGAAAACAGTTTCGCTACTAGTCTCTATTAAAATTTAGTAAACAAAACACTGAATTAATTTTTTTTTTTTACATTTTTAACCTATACTAACCTAACAATATGTAAGCCTTTCCTTTTCTTGGTTTTTAGTAATTTACTAAGCGCAGCTTAGATGTGGCACAAGGCCGAAAGTATGGGGTACCCAGTGAGGATCGAACTCACTACTTAATTGCAATAGTTCTAGCGAGACAAGCTTGCTAACCATTACACCACCTCGAGGTGCCCTTTTTCTTGGTTTTTAAAGCCCGCGCATTTGCGAAATAACGAAAAATAGCCCTCGAAATGCATTTATCCCGAGAGGATGCATCAATTCAATTATTTCTTCTAAGTCTCTACAGTGTCAATCATTATCTGTCCTATCATTTTCCGTTTCGTACAAAAAACAATCCTAATTCTGTAAAACTACCCTGAGCGGCTTTCGGGCCTTGTAATGGTGGACAATAGTGAAAAAAAAAAAAAAAAAAACTTCAACTCCTGAGAAGAATAGTAAAAAAGAAAAGGACAAACGCTGCCGAAAGCTACAGGGCATAAGAAGTTGTGGAGAGCCATGATCATCCAAACGCTAATGGCACATAAAGAATTTTGTTTGGAACAAATACAATATCCGTGAAAAATATTTCATAGATCTATTTAAAAAAAAAATCAAATTGATTTTCCGAAATCTGGCTATGACGTGTTTCCTCCTAATTCTCTAGTCTTCTTGTATCTCGAATATGAGGCTAGGTTAACTAAATTGAACTAAAAAATGTCAGGAAGTTAATTCAGTCCTTGGTATGCAGAGGATGTTAAAAAAAATTAACAATAACAAATTGAAAACAAAAAAAAAAAAAGTTTTTGTAGAAAGTTCATTAGCCATCTTTGAGTCGTTTTTTAAAGATAAGAAGAAACATTTGTTGACAAAGCAATCACTGTCGTCATTATCATACATAATTAGCAGAATGCGGCAAACACCTTTTAAAAATACACGAGACAAACAGAAAAGCTTGGTTGCACGAAATAATTTGATTTTAATTTTAATTTAGAAATTCGAAAACTAAAAATCGCAAAGGTCAAACCCAAAAAAGAGTTGTATAGTTTTGTGTACAAAAAGTCTGCTTTTAGCTTTTACTTCACAAAACAATATAGTCCTGGTTAACTTTTTAGTTTTCATTGGTGACAAACTTGTTATAAGTACTATTAAGTATGCACTTAAAATATAGTGGCAAGCATCTTTATTTTTTTTTTTTTGTTTTGTTTTGTTTTGTTTTTCAAATCCACCTACACTATTTCATTTTCAAGGGTTATACAGCGGATGAAGAAGATAAAATATAAAAATAACTGAAGACAGAACGATGATGCAATTTAAAAAGAAAAAAAGGTTATTTTAAAAATGTCCGGAATTAAGCAATAGTTAAATTACTTTTTTAGTTAGAGTTGATGCTAACAAATGATTGAAGTGAGTGAAAAATCAGTTAAAAAGTAAATGGGAAAAATAATTACTTAAATTTTTATCATCATGAAAAGAAAAAAAATATTAAGTTACAAAGTGAGAGAAAGAAACTTTGAATCTTACTGTCTAAACAAAAATATTTTAAAAGTTTTGTTTAACATAAATGATGCCATATTTTAGTTTTTGTTAGAACAAACAAAACGAAAATAATTGTCACGAGAAAGAAAGCTACACGCACCTGTATTTGATAATCTGTTTGGAGAAGGGAAAAACCAACAAAGCTGTGTATTTTTGATTCAATCAATTGTTGCAATTAGGTTTTACGGTTTATTCAATATTTCGTGAAAAAAGTAAAAACATTCTTTAATCTTTCTGTTTCACATTTTTGAAGTAAAAAGGCTATTTAAATCCATCAGCGAAAGAAGCTATTGTTTGCAGAGTCAGTGTGCTGAATGACGATGATGATAAAAAATATATTTTTATCCCCTTTTAAATGAATTATTTTTTAAAACCCAACTGTAACACACAAAAAAGAAAATCCAATGTTATTGTTTTCAATAAAAATTGAAAATTATTTTGGATGTTGCATCTTAGATTATAAAAAAAAACCACACACACACCTCACCCAGTTGAACTGGAGTCATAATAACCAAGGATTATTTTCTTAAAATTTAATTAAAATAAAACTTAATTACATATTTTATTGTACAATTTCATTTATGCAAAAGTTAAAACTATAAATCAAAAATGTTGTTCTATTTTAATTAGGTGCACTGTATTTTTATTTTTTATTTATTGACAGTGTCTTCTTTATTTAACAATTCTAAAAAAAAAAAAAACACAGACTTGCTTAGAAGAAAGAAGTTTTTCCTTTTTTTTTAATCAATTTTCCTTTTATTTTTGTCGTTGAGCATAAAAAAAACTTACCCAGCGTCTATGAATGATGAATTAATAATTTATTAACAAGAAGATTTAAATTAAAATTCACTTTCTTTCTTGTAATAAACATTTTTGCTTGAGTAAATATTTCAAGATCATTTTCTTCATTAAATTTTGCTCCCAAAAATCTTTCTTTATCATTATTATTAATGAGAGAAAAAAATGCATTTTAGTTCCCTGACGATCAAAAGGCAACTCACAAACGTTTTTCTGTCATTTGATCTGCACAATAGTTCTGAAATTTCTTAAACACTTTAAAAACTAAACAGTTTTTTTACTTTTTACTCAGTTTTATTGATTTCTTTTTAGTTTTTACCACATCTTGGAGAGAATTTTTCAATCTAAAATTTGAAAGAGGTACTTTCCTGCGACAGCCAATTATTATATATTTTTTTACTAAACTTAAAACTAAAAAAGAATTAGGTTAAAAAGAAATGGTTAAAAAGTTTTATTATTAAACAAAAAACATTAAAGACAAAAACAACATCTATTTTTCAAAACACAATGAATTATAAGAACGAAATGTATTTATTCTGAAAATAATAATAATAACACTAACAGTGACTAAGTGAAAAAAAGTAGCTGTCGATAATAGGGAACTGGAAAAAAAACTTTTATTATCAATAAAAAATATAAAAATACATATGAACAATAAATAAATGTCAACACTCAACAACAGCGATCAAATCTTAAGTTCTCATCGTTAACAATTAATTTATTTTACTTTTTGTGTTTTTACCTGTTTATCTTTGGTTTGCAATTGCATACTTGACCAAAAGTTGTTTCTTAGACCTTTGTAGGTTTAATCATTTTATTAGGAACTTTAAAAAAATTGTGTAATTGTTGTAATGAAGAAAATTTTAAATATTATTTTTTAAAATCATTATTTTAAAAGTTCAAGCGTAAATCTCAAAACAAAACTAAAAGTGTTATTATCACAATTACAAAGAAAAAGTCTATGTTTAACCTGAAATATAGTTTATGTCAGGTTCGATCATAATTAAAAATAAAATAGAATGTTTACTGATTCAATTAAATAAATTCAGTGTCGTCATTCGAAGTGGCCTTATTAATTTTAAAAAGGTACCGCACCCGGGAAAACCTGAGTTGAAGACGAACGAAATGTTTGGGTAGTAAATCCTGTACGACAAGGTTATTTTAATTCCAGAATATTATTATTATTTCCCAATCTTTTAAAATAAAACGTTATAAAAAGAACTAAAGAAAAAGTAATTTTTGTTTAGAGTCTTCAAAAAACAAAGACTGAGTTTTCAAAACAACTGCAGTGTTCAAAATCAGTGAATCAGTAAAACTACAAAAAAAGTAAAGATTGCTTTAATTTTTTAAAATATAATTCAGTTCACTGACCTCCCAAGTTAGGTTTTCAAACAAAAGTGAATGTTATTGGCGCAAGAATTTCAATGTGATTTTGACAGGTATGGTAAGAATTTTCACAAAAGAATGTATTTAAAAAAAAAATTGAATAATTGTGAATTCTCAATTAATTCAGATCACATTTTTTTATGTATTTTTATTTTTTGTGTATTTTGTTTTGTTAGTTTAATGTATTTTTTATTATTATTAAATAAATAATATTTTGTGTGTTCAATGCCAACATTCGTACTTCAAATTTTACAAATTGTAGGAAGTAAAAACAAAACACTTTTTTTTTCCTTTGGGATTAAGTTTTTTTTGGGAGGGTCACAAGACAATAAGTGTGGTGAAATAAAGACTAAAAGAAAACAGTTGTTTCTCAATGAGGAAGACAAACTTTTTTTTTTATTTACATAACAACAACATTTACACAATAACTAACCAAGGATGCTGAATTTAAAAGTTAGTTTTTATTTGGAAAAATGGCAGAACACAATTTGATTGTGCCTACCATTGCTTTTTTTATGTGACACTGTCTGTAGAGAGAGACTCTTGCTTGCTTGACAGAGAATTCGTAGAATTTTTTTTAATTAAAGAAATAAGCTTTTGGTTTTGTTTTTTGTTTTTTTTTTTTGTTTTTTATAACTCCAGTAGGCATTTTAAGATTCTCTAAATATGCGTACTTTAAGCAATTACTCTTCATTAATACAGGTTTGATTAAAAAGTCAGACATGTTTTTATTATTTAATTTTCATTCCAATAAACATTCAAATTACGTGTTTTTTTGTTTTGTTTTTTTAATAAAGTAAGTTTTTTTGTAAGTTTATATTTAACCTCAAGACATTGAATGCTGTTGAAAGTTTTATGAAGAGTGAAAAGACTGATGCAACAACTGTAATGAGGCACTGTTGTTAAAAAAATGTTGGTGTACTCTGTGTGTACTGTAGTAAATAAAGAATCCATTCTTATGAAACATAAATTACTTATTATTGAGTGGGAGGCTTTCTTTTAAAAAACACGATGCAAAGAATGAACAAAAAACATTTTTTTTAAGAATCAACAACAGTAATTTAATTACCATTCATTTCTTATGACACATCATATCACATTCAAAATCTTCCTTTAATGGTTCAAAAAAAATAAAAAACTAGAGGAGCAAATAAATATAGCTTTATAATAATCAAAACTCAAAAAGTGATAGCGATACTGTTCGACAACAAACAGTTTTTCAATTTTAGAAGAGCCATATTGATCATCCACAAACAAGGCGAAGGCTCATTTGATAAAAATGTTTATGTTTATTATTTAAAAAAAATAAATTAAACAGGAGTTATTTAACGTATTCAGAGAGGGAGAATAAGGTATTTTATTTATGAAACAACGAGGAAGATTTTTAAATTTCTTTCGTCATAAAGATAAAATTAGGTTCCTATTTCAACGTAAATAAAAATAAAATCGATCAATGAATTAACATACAAAGAAGAACAAAAAAATAATGTGTAAATAAAATATTAAGTAATAAAAACCCTTGAATAGATTTCTTAAAATGATCATAGATATCAACAAAAAAAGTACTTCGTTATTGACATTTTTTGTGTATAAACAAAATGAAAATATTTTTCACCTACCAAAACAATAAATGAAGGGCAATAAACCATAGAATGCTCCATCGGGGTCTTTCCCAAACTAGAAGGCTCTGGATTTGCATAATCCATCCTTCCCAAGGACTGAGATAAGTCCTAAGTACCTCTTCTTGTTTGCTTACACTGTCCATGACAGAGTCAATAACTATGAAAACTGTGTCCAGCAGGTAAACAACAGAGCAGAAATACACGAGTGCGCAAACACCATTTTCCTCTTGCTTAGTTGCTTACGATGACGTCACTTGCTACAATCTAGTTTTCGGCAAACTTCGGTATTTTCCGTTCATACAATCAAATACCTCTCACATTTCTTCTGACTATATAAATACATAGAACTTTTTCCCCTTTATCTCGACGTAAGTGAATATTCCATTTTTACATTTTATCAAGACAAGACTAGAAATGAATGAATGATAATAATTTTTTATAAACGAAAAGAAAAGTGCTTCAGCTTGTTTAAAGAATAAGGCTTAAAATGCACGCCACTGTGATTTTGTAATTTTAATCAGTTTTTTACTTTTTAGAAAATTGCTTAGCTACTTGTTCAAGCAAAACTAAACTTGTTAAAAAAAAAGTTAAGTCGAAAGAAACGAAATGATCAGAACGTCGCCATAAAAAAAAAAAACATTTTAAAGATAAAAAATAAAATTGATAAGAGTTGAGTTGATTTTATCATTTTTATGACTTTAAATTACTATCAACAACATGCACGCACGTGCGCAAAAAAAATCATATTGAACTTTAATAAGTTTATCGTAAAAAAATACTCAATCTCAGTAATCATGATTTTTTTAACACAAAGAAGTTTATAAAGTTGAAGCTAACACTCAAAATTTAATATACCTAGCATAAAGATTTCAAAGGCGTGTTTAAAGGGAAAAAAACAGCCAACAAAAATAAAATTATTAAAAATTTACGGACGTAGTAAAAATAAAAAGAGAAAAAATGGATCACGAGTTTAAAAAAAAACAACTAATTTTCAACCAATCACTGTTGAGTTAGATCCACAAACATTCCAATTTTTACCTCTCGAAAGTACATGACTGTAACAGGTCGTCATCAGACAATGAAAAATGTCTGCTCCAAACGGACTCCCTTCACTCAGAGAGGGAAGCGAAACGGCTAGAGATCAAAGGACTCGTCAACAACTGAAACTACAGGCCATAACGCTGATACTTCCTTTGTTCACTTGTAAATTGTGAGCAATGACATTTACCCACTAAATGTGGGAATTTTCTCTATATATCAGACATATGTCCATTTCTATGAACATTTCTTCAATTAAGTCTGTTTCAATAAGTTAAGTGTCATACGTGATACACTACACGCTTGGGAGATCATGTCTCGAAAGAGACATGACTGGCTGGGCAGATTTTTCCCTGCAGTAGGTTGCCTTTACTTTCTGCAATAGACTGGTTGCTAACCAAGGCTATAGAACCCAATCCAATCTGTTCTATTGTTTGAGCCATAACTGGAGGAAGAAAGATGGATTAATACATTTCTTGAGAGTATTTGTGTGTAAGTGAATGAAACGAATTCAACTGAAATTCAAACTTGGTTTTACTTTACATGAAAACCAACTGACAAATACACTTAACATGCAAAAGCTTTGTTGTAAAAATCTGTATATAAAATTTTGTAATTACCGTTAGTCTTTCGGTCTATTCTTTCACACTCTGTAAAATTACTATACATTGACTGAATAAAGTCAAATTTTGGGGAGAAATCCAAACACTGCAAATTTTATCAATTGGTTTGCAAAACTGAATGAAACTGATTTTTTAAATTTCAACAAAAAACATTAGTGATAACTTTAACAAGGATTGTTCAAGTTCCACATGCCATGCCTCTTCCAAATATCTCAGTTATTTTCTTTTAATTCTATTCTCTAAGTTTTCTGGGGTTTTTTTTTATTTACCTTAGCTGTGGCCAAATATTGAACTCACAATCCTTTGAGTCAAGAAACAAAATTACTTCAACAATGCTGGGCCATATATCCTTGAAAATCAAATAATGTAAATAATTATAATACCTCATCTCAGAAATATAGTCAGATAATTGTTTCTATATTCATTCTCATACTAACTTTTTTGAAGAAACTTATGCATCCACAACACTCTTAATGTGGTGTAGTGGATATCGACTCAGAACAACAAATCAAGGTGCCAAGTTCGAATTCCAGTTGTATTCCTTGCATTCACTTGTGCACAAATACCCTTGTGAAAGGTATTACTCTGTCTCTTCCCTCCAGTTATTGGTTAAATAATAGAACAGATTGGGTTCTATAGCCTTGGCTGGCAATCAGTCTATCGCAGAAAGCAATGGCAACCTACTGCGAGATAATTTTCTGCCCAGTCAGTCATGTCTATTTCAAGACATGGTCGCCCAAACCGTGTATCACGTATGGCTCTTAACTGACTGAATAACCACAACGTCAGGAAATGTATTTTGTAGACATTAAGAAAATTATTTTGACTTCAAGGTTTTATTTTAATTTCTCAAACATGTGTGTAGGATATTTTTATATATTATTTGCCACAAATGTATACAAAATATGGATCCTAACCTAAGAAAATTTGATTTGTGACATTCATCTTTTCTGGCCAATCCTCTCTATTATAATAAAGGCCACTGCATATTCATTTATATATATATATATATATATATATATATATATATATATAATGTAGAATACTTGGTATATAAGTCAGGTACATTCCGATAGAGACGAACTCAAAAGAACTCAATGTTAAATTTATTTATTTAATTTGACAGAGTAATTTTTTTTCTCTTTCGGATCTGATGAGTAGCTTTTTTCCAGCTACAAAATACATATTACACATGAAATTGTAGAATATCTAAATTTTTTTCTAAAATATATATAACATTGCTCATTCAGTAATGAATTAGAGTACTCTAACTATTGGCGTATAATGCATCATATGCTAAAAGTCTGCCTCCTTCTACCGAGCGCCCATAGTTCAGAAGTAGAATCGCAGACTGATGCCAATTCGGTCGGGTTTCAATTCTGGGTAAAAGCAATCAGATGTCTAACTGTACTGAAGAGCTGTGATATAGCAAAACAGATCTGTCTGTAGATGACTATATATGTATATGTGTGTGTGTGTGTGTGTGTGTATATATATATATATATATTTCCCATCTGTCATGTTCATGGAGAGAGAGACAATTTACTAAGAAGCGTTGGTTCAGTTCATTTTCACTACCAGTTATGAAAGCTCTTGCCACATGTTTGCTCTTTAACAGTGATTAATTATTTTATTTTTCTGCAATAATTATGTTGTGAAGTAATGAAAAATACTCTCTATTATAATAAAGACTGTTGTGCATATATTCCCTCCTGTCATGCTCAGGGCGGGAGAATAATCTGTGAGGAAACAGCTAATATCTCCTCAAATATTTTGCTTTTATTTTTGATGGCAGGGGTAATCTTGTAATAAAATAGAATGCAATTAACTAATTAAAAAGAAGTCAATAGAGATGCATTTGTAATTCTTTCATTCTTTATAAATACCAAAAAATTGCCTGTGTAATTTACTGAAATTAATTAATTTATTGAAATGATTTGTTTGAACATTATTTTTGATTGATACTCATAATTTAAGTAGATATTCTGTTTATAATCAAGCAGTATTATATATTTATTTCTATCAACCTGGTTATTTACGATAAATTTTTGTTACGAAAATGTGTGCCATTCGGCAGGATTTAATAATTAATATTGTTTGAGCTGATACCCTCGTCATTATTGTCATATTCACAATGTTTCGGACATTGTATACTTCAGCTTTCTTCAAGTGAATTTCAAACCAAACCCTTTCTTTTGTCCAGTGAGATAGATTGTTTTAGTTCCACATGTCATGCTTCTTCTGAATATCTCCTTTTCAGTTATTTTGTTTAGTAACTCAACTCTTTAAGTTCTTTTGTTTACCATTACTGTTGGCCACAACATTTTGGCTCAGGTCACTGGATTACTTAAACCAGTACTTTTATTCACTGAGCCATGTGCAGACAAAATAAAGTGTTCAGTTCAAAATTCCAACATATATCACCTGCAGAAGACTGGAGCGTACAATAGCTGAAACATCATGAATATGACAATAAAGATGGGGACAATAGTCTGAACTACGTAAATAGTGTAAATAGTTAAAATACCTCATTTTAGAAATATAGACAAAAATTGTATAGTCTTTTAAAATGTCTCAACAACAAGAGGCATGAATTACTCCCTAAAGCACCTTAGTGAGTCTACAGCGAGACAAGAACTTCACTCGTTTTTGGTATACATATACCTAATTAACTATAAAGATATCAATACTTTGCGAACCAAATACAGTAAGCAGAGATGTAAACAACATTTTGATTGATAATTTCTCTTTATTTTTATGAACACCAAGAAAAAATGCCGAATAAATTTTGTATCCAATAAGAATTTTCAAGCTCAGTGTAAATCTTTTTGAAACACAAATGTTCAAAATGTCATCTTGTCTTTTCTAATGCAAATCCCAGTACTGAATTACAACCAACAGTAATTTCATTCAAGGCTAGTTTTATACATTACTATGACTATAAGCTTACACATGCATACAAATATAATCTTACACATACTTACAAATGTACCAAACTAAATCTACACACTCCCATTACTACAAAGACTGTCAGAAGCTACCTACCTGCTATAAACACTTCAACTTACAAATTACCCAGTATACAGAAAGTAAACTTAAGAACTGAATTTTTAATTCAATATTTATTTATTTATTAGAAATAAATTTTGTTAATTTTATTGCATAAAACATTGTTAATTTTGTCTTCCAAATGATATCTGGTTTGGATATTTAAAATGTAAAGTTGAATGCACAGATTTTTGCATAAATTTAGTCAACTGAAAATTATTGTTGTCACCAAAGTAGTATATATAACAGTAAATAGTAATAAAAATTTGATTAAAGAATGACTTTGGATTCAATACTTGAAAAAATGTCTTTAGATAGCAGTAAAATTTATTAAGTTTACACATTAAAGGATTTTCCATTTTACTTTGGGTTTCTGTTTTGAATCCTTTAGCTTTCAAAAGTATGTGGAAAGGGATGTTTGGTTTCGGTATAAGCTGTTTTTA
The DNA here is from genome assembly GCA_037127315.1 of Ascarosepion bandense. NCBI lineage: Eukaryota > Metazoa > Mollusca > Cephalopoda > Sepiida > Sepiidae > Ascarosepion > Ascarosepion bandense. The sequence goes on from JBBBDQ010001079.1 coordinate 1,340,131, forward strand.
AATGAGGTTAGGTGCAAAAAACTGGCTCGAGGGGTCCTAGTCTGCAACCTATATAACCCTATAAAACCGGCAACCAAAGCACAACCAAACCCAACAATGAAAACATGTGTAATTGTAGAAACCCTAACAACTGCCTACTACAAAATAAATGTAAAACAAACTCAATAATCTATCAATGCAACATAACATCCATCGAAAATCCAACTGTAAATAAAGTGTATATCGGATCAACTAAGAATACTTTTAAGCAGTGCTGGTACTTGCAATCCTAGAAAAAAACTAGAACTTGCAACTCACTTAACATCTGCCCTTTATGTCTAAGTGAAAAACTACACATTCTTCAGTACCCTAACAGCAACGATTTATTAAACTGTAGAGTTGAATTAGCAGTAATATGCAAACATCGCAAATATTTCTCGCTAAAATTTAAGGAAACAAAAAAACACACTAACCATGAAACCCCACAAAAAAAACACAAAAAATACACACAACCAACCCTATAAATAAACAGAAAAAGAAAACAAACCCTATACAATGCCAACAAAAAATAATGCAGTTGCAGCAGAATAGTAGATAAATAAATAAAAATATCGAAATTAAATTAAGAAGAAACCAACCCCTAAACCAAATAACAACAGCAAGGCGCCAGCAGCCTAAACCCTCTCAAGATAAATAGATTAACCTATCCTGAACTCAGCCACAAACAAACACTTAACCCTAAGACCTTAAAAAGGTCAACAGAACTCAAAATACAGACCAACCCCTCTAACACCCAAAAAAAAACAAATCCAACACAAATAAACAGGCTTTTCAACTAGATAATTCTCATTTCTAAGAAACCACCTGAAGATGAAGCCAACAACATACTATGAATTTATAAAAACATTGTAACAACCATTACAGTATAACGCTCTACATTTGTATTGAGCACTCTTTATAAAAGTAAATGCCTGAACAAAAGGTTAAAAAACCTACGAGTTCAACAACTTAGTTACAATATATATATACATATATATATTGAAATCATGTATTTGAACATTATTTTTGATCAATACTCATATTTAAGTAGATATTCTGTTTTATAATCAAACAGATTTATTTCTACCAGCCTGATTATTTACAATAAAAATTTGTTACGAAAATGTTATTGTTTCTCTCTCTCTCTTTCTCTCTCTCTCTCTCTCTCTCTCTATATATATATATATATATATGTATTGTTCTCCTATCATGCTCATGGAGAGAAACAATAACAAGGCAGTTTTGGCTCAGTTTATTCACTTTACTATCAGTTATTAAACTTTACTATATTTGACATTACAATGGGTGCATTAAACTCTGCGGAGATTTCCAATCTCATTGGTTTATTTGCTGTATATAATCTCACTGCGACATTAACACACATGACATAAATGATGGACATGATAGTACAAAATTCCACACATTTTAAAACCGATAAAAATAGAAAACTAATCCACAGAGAATTCAAAAGTCTAAACATGAAAATAAATTAATTTAAAATTAGTAAACTTCCTTGATGTAACACTGAACTTAGTAAATGATATTTATCAACCATACATAAAACCCTACAAATATCCATTATACATCCACCCAAAGTCTAATCACCGCACCACAAGTATAATCAAATATGTACCTTCCTCCATAGAATATAGAATTAATAAAAACTCTTCTAGTGAAGAAGTATTTTATAAACACAGAGATTTTTATAATGATGTCTTAAAGAATATTGGCTATAAATACCATGATATTAAATACGTAAAAAATATGACTATAACAAGAAAAATAGAAATAGAAAAATCATTTGGTATTCACTTTATTTTAACCAAATGGTTAGCACTAAGTTAGGGCTGAAGTTCCTCAATTTAATTGAGAAACATTTCCCTAATAATAACTACTAAGTAAAATTTTTAATAAAAATACCCTTAAATTAGATTATAGTTGTACAAATAATCTGGAAAAAATCATTAAAGATCATAATAATAAGATCTTAAATCAACATGTAAACCTAAGTCACAATAATTATCCAAATAATGAAAATAACAATAATACAAATTTTGTAAGTGTCAAAAAAAAAAAAATACTGGAAAATAGGTGTCTAAGAAATTCAATTGTGTACCAATGTATTATATCATCAAACCAAAACTCAACTATTAAAAAGTTGACATTGGATCTATTAAGAACACTTAAGCAGTGTTGGTATTTGCAATTAACTTCCTTAAAAATAACAAATACCGAAACCAAACATCCCTTTTCGCATATTTTTGAAAGTTAAAAGATACAAACAAAACCCCCAAAGTAAAATGGAAAATTCTGAAAAAAACAAAAATCTGTAAGTTGTTCTGTGACATCTGCTCTCTGTGCCTGAATGAAAAGCTGCAGATTTTAAAGTTCCCTAAAAATAAAGTACTACTGAATCATAGAGATAAATTGACAGTTTTATGTAAACATCGAAAATATTTTTCTCTAAAATTTAATTAATTACAATTGTTCATTTATAACTTATACTCCAATATGTCTTAAAAATAAAAAATTATTTTACTAAAATAACTGACCCACACAATATTTATTTGGTTTTCTAAATATTTCAGCCTCTTTAACTCATGAGGTAGTACAAAATCAAATAAAAAAAAACAAACTAAAATCCAACCTGCTGTTAAAAATTGTCTACTCATTTAAATAATGTATGGTTCCAGTATGTATCTTACCCAGACAAAATTAAAAAGTGTCATGCCTTGACATCTGGCTACTCTGTTTCCTTTCTGGAAACAAATTTTCATCTGCTTAGTTCATTTTTCTTTTTTGATTGAACATTATTGACACACCTACAAGCATATTTGCTAACTACCACACCTTAAGTTTAAAAATAACCATGAATTCATCTTATATTTTCTAAATAAATCATTTTCACAATTTATTTTAAGAAATCACCTGAAGAAGAACAATATTGTTCTGAAACATGAAAATTTTGTGTAACCAAACCCTGGCCAACCCCCACCCCTACCACGTGCAGTACTCCATATAAGCTGAAGATTTTAGAACTGAGAAGATAGAATAGACTGGGAGACACATGGAGAGTCCCCACACTACTGCTGCTGGAGTCCACATCATTCAATGAGACGTCCTGTCCAAAGCCTTGCACAAGCTCAGAAGATTTGATTTTAAATGGGAAGGGTTAAAATCACTGTATACAACAAAGCATATATAAACCAAATTATTGTTACATTTGTTTTTTAAACCTGAGTTAGTTCTATTATTCCAACGAATTCCTTTTGTTGTGTAACGCCCAACTATCAGACCAGTCCTCACTTCATGTTTGCTTCATCAATGATTTTCTCTCCCTCTGAGATCAAAAACACGGCATGACAGCAGTGTGGATGGTTGCAAACAGACGAATACCAGCTAAGAAACATCCCCTCCTCCCCACATGATACCAGTAGCAAAATGATGACATGTTAACAAGTGAGGAGTCAGCTAGATAATAACCATGGTGGCCTGAAGGAACTTGAAGACAACATGGGTTATAAGGCTACATTGCTAATTGCTGTTGACTAGGATTGATATAATGGTAATATATTTGGTTGATGCTGACTAGGTTCAAAAAGGTTGAGGGTTATAGATAGACAGTTCTCTTAGGTTTCTTTTTCTTGTGTTATTTTAGTGTGAGGATACAGTAGTAGTAGTAGTCGTGTTGGTATCATTTCTTGGAAGAAGCAACATAAGGAGGATGGAATACAGGTTGACCAGCAACTTGCCATCACCATATGATGGCTTGTCTCAATTTACTGAAGCCAGACTCACCAAGAAATCTGACAGCAGAGTGGAGTCTTTATCTTTCAGTTACTATCACTGCAATGTCTTAGCAAATTTTTCAGTCATATTAAAACTTAAACTATGGCTGTCGCTGTCAGAATTCCACGCCCACAAAGTTCAAAGTTTTGACCAGTATCATTTTAGGCTACCTTGCACATTCAAACCATAAAAGTAATTTTCATGTTTCCAGTTTTAAATGTCCTTTCTCACATTAAACAATTTCAGGCAATCATGGATTTTCACAACTTCTTGTCTTTTCGTATTTCAAGTAGTTCTTGCTTCTTTCATTTAATCAAACTTATCAAGCATGTTACTTGCTGTTTTACTTTACTTCTTTTGCTTTCAATATACCCTTGAGTGTTAAATTCTTTGAGCCTTCTTTCCTTTTATGTGTACAAAAACATTTCAGAGGATGGGAAATATGATAATGAAATCTGAAAGTACATTGGTATTGTGAAAGTTGCCTTCAAAAAGCTAAGCAAAGTTTTAAGAAAAAGAAAACTTTTATTAGAAACAAAGAGAAGAATACTGAACTGTTGTACAATTTTGGTCATCCTATATGGCAGTGAATGCTGGACAAACTCATCACAGATGAAGAAAAGACTTAAAGCAACAGAAATGTGGTTTCTACAGAAGGATGTTGAGAATACCATGGACTGAACATGTGAACAACACAAAATTTTAGAGAAAATGGAAACAAAAAGAACGCTTATACTTAACATCAGGAAGAGATAGTTGAATTTTCTATGGCATATGTAGAATGATGATGAGAAAGGTGAGGGAACAAACCAGAACTTTCTGGCAAGAGTTTATTGATAATCTTAAGGCTGCTGAGACCACAGCCACCAAGATGATCATTAGTAACACACTATGTCATTGTAGACTGAAATCATGTAGTGTCTGTAAGGTCCCCCTACTCAAGAAGGCACATGCACAGGCCCATCTGAAGTTTGTAAATGAGCACCTGGATGATTCAGAGGATGTTTGGGAGAAAGTGCTCTGGTCAGATGAGACTAAAATTGAGCTTTTTAGCATCAACTCAACTCGCCATGTTTGGAGGGAAAAACAGGCTGACTTGGACCACAAGAACACCATTCTAACCATTAAGCATGATTGGGGAAACATTATTCTTTGGGGTTGTTTCTCTACTAAGGGAATAGGATGACTACACTGGGTCAAGGGAAAAATGAATGGGGACAGATATAGAAAAATCTTGAGTGAAAGCCTCCTTGCCTCAACCAGGACACTAAAGATAGATCGTGGATTGGTATTCCAGCATGACGATGACCCAAAGCATATGTCAAAGACAACAAAAGAGTGGCTCAAGAAGCACATTAAGGTAATGGTGTGGCCTAGTTGGTCTCCAGACCTTAATCCTTTAGAGAATCTGTAGAGGGTGCTGTGCTTGCTAACATGGGTTTCTTCACCAAGTACTGAGTCATGTTTTTGCTATGGGTTGAAATATTTATTTTTTTCAATAAAATATAAATAAATGTTCAAAAATTAATATAATGTAAATTCCTAAAATTCTTTTTATTGTGGGGACCTACCTACAAATGGACTCTTCCACACCTTTATAATATGGCTACCGATGCTGAGTGAGGAGTCACTGAGTAGCAGCCGCAGAGTGCGTGAATGAGTGAGTCAGTATGCTGTGAGAGAAAGTACTCTCCAGTCCACGTTTACCTTTGTACTACGTTTTCCGAGAATATACTATTCAACCTTATAGTCCATGTTATCTTTCTATGGCCCTTCAGTCATAATACTGGCAATGAAGAATACTCGAACCACAAAGGTAACCTCTACCTAAAAAATTCCACAAAAAAGGTTACGCCATAACACTAGCGACGAAGAATATTCGAACAACAAAAGTTGGGGAGAAAGAGAAAATTTACCAAGCTTTTAATAATCAATCCCATAAAGAAAAGGTATTAAATTTCAGGAAAATAATAAACCCTTTTAGAAAGTAAAAGGCTTGGGTGGGCAGTATTGTGAGGACCTACCTACAAATGGACTTTTCCACACCTTTATAATATGGCTACCAACGCTGAGTGAGGAGTCACTGAGTAATAGCCACTGAGTGCGTGAATGAGTGAGTCATGACGCTACAAGAGGAAGTACTCTCCAGTCCACGTTTACTTTTGTACTATGTTTTCTGAGAATATACTATTCAACCTTATATCTGAGTCTGTGTTATCTTTCTATGGCCCTTTGGTAATAACACTTTTTTATATTTTATTTCTCACTTTCAAGACAGACCTACCCTGAAAATTATAGACTGCTTCCATTTTTGTAAAGTGGCAAACTCAGAAAATCAATAGGGGATGAAATACTTATTTTCTCAACTGTATAGAAAAACACCAACATTTATTTAATTTATGAGGAAAATGTCCAACATTCACTAATATATCAAATATTACATAGCACCTACTCTATCTTTTTTTCCTGTTACAGTGGGTATTTTTAATCTATTAAAAATTTACTCAGTTTATGAAAGATATCTTTTACTGTTACTATGCACCTTTGGATGTAGCTGTTTGTACTTTAAATAAAAGAAAATTATTATACAAGGTTAAAAATAGTAAAATATTATTTTTTTATTAGAAATTTTATGATTGCAAAAAGAAAAGCATTTTATGATTAAATTTTGCTCTTGTCAAAATATCTTCCTTTAGCCTTGATTTTTGGCATTCATTGCAAAAGTTTCTTTAAGTATATGTTGGATAATTGATTCCATTCTTTTTTCAATAACTCCAAAAGCACTTTTTAATTTTTTTTTTTTTCACTCTCCTGTCAAGTTTACCCCATGCTAATTTTGGGAGTGGCTTTTGAGAGTCATCTATTTTGTTTGTGTGGAGGCTTGGTGAACACGTGCGTGCATGCTGGAAGTGAAAATCGCACTACAACTTGTAGGCTTCTCACATGACCACACGAATGTGGAGGCGAGAAGTATTAAGTATGGCTTTCCATACTTAATACTTCTCACCCCCACTCTCGCGTGGTCATGTGAGAAGCCACAAGCTGTAGTGCGATTTTTCACTTCCCGCATGCACACACGTGTTTGCCAATCCTTCACACAATCAAAGTAGACAACTGTTACTATCGTTCGTCCACGAACTGCCCATTACAACCAACATTATTTTCATCTTTGATAATGGCTGATGTAATCGAAAATCTCAGAAAGGATTAAATAAAAACATGTATCAATATTGTGATTTTCTTTCTTCTTTCAACAATAATGCTATTAAGCTTATCAGATAATATGAAAAAAAATTACATAAAATAAATCAACAAAACTTGTCTATATTATTTAATGAAACATGCATCAATGAAAAAATGCTGCCTAAATACACACAATATATATCAGCTTTCCCTGACAATTCGTTTAGGTGAAACCAACCTAGGTAGGTTTGTCTGGCTCATTAAGTCATCCACATACAACCCTGTTTCGCTGTATCCACTAGACACATCCACTTGCTTCTGGCTGGGATCGAAACTTGATCAATTTGGTGTCACTCGGAGTTGCTACCCACTAAGCCATAGGTGCATGGAATCAGAGAAAGGAAATGTTAACATGTTGTATATAAGCAGTGTATACTCATGCCAGTCACAGAAAGAACTCAATTCATTTCTGAAGAGTCATGCACATTCGCAGAAGTGGAAACTGTTTTTAAAATTTTCTTATCTAGAGAGCTCAATCATAATGAGAGCATAATATATATATATATATATATATATATATATATATATATAAATGATAAAAATATAGTTTTAAAATATGCTATATTTGTAGATAAAATTATTCAATATAAAGGATAGAACAAGTATAAATATAAAAGTAGACACTGTGTTCAACAGCAAGTGGGAGCAGTCGGTTTCATGCTTGATCACAATCTTCAGGCCATGTGTGTATTTTTTTTTTTTTTGTTGTTGTGGTCGCTCAACAATTCATTTCTACTGGTCAATAACTATTTATGTATAGCAACATCAAGTATTTCAGGTTTATAGTATTAACAATCATGTTGCAAATTATTCTAAAGTTTATTGAGTAAAAATGATTGTGGATACTTCTTTTTTTTCTATGTATCATATTCCTTCAGGACCTGAGCAATCACAGCTCTCCACAAGTTTCTCAATCCTGAGGCTCTTAGCATTCTTTCTACTTTTCCTAAAGCCCCCACCACCCATTCACACAAGCACTTCAGGTAAATGGCTAGATTTCTTTTGCTATCTCTCTTGTTCTCAATATGCCCCATGATTATTAAGTTTATCAAGGTTTCCTTCCTCTTTATGCATCCAAGGAATGTTACCTTTTCCTCATTCTGAGTATAAAGGTTCCTTCTGTTGCCATTTTCTTTAAGACAGAAAAAGGAAACAGTGGAGAGCCAGGATCACCTATGTACTGAAGAGACCACTCTAGTACCTTTCCCAAAAGGTCATGGCAATTTACAGATAATAGAGAAAATGGAATCTGTGGAGAGCCATGACAACATATGTTCTGAAGGAACCACTCCCTTTCCAAAAAAGTCATGACAATTTATGGATAATAAAACAAAAGGATCTGTGGAGAGACATGATCGCCTACTTCCTGAAAGAAAATGACATTAAAAAAAATTACTCTAGTAAAACTTTAACAGAAGTCAATGTTAATGAGACAAAATGGTCAAATAAATGTGCTATTATTTCTTTAATCATTTCATCCCAAGCCAGGCAACAATGCCACTAAGACACAAGTGTAAGTACATGAAAGAAAACAAGTAGGCATTAATCAGAAGAAGAAATAATAACAGAACTGGATTCAGGAACTCAGAAGATGGTGAATGAAGTTGCATTTACAATTTTTGAAGATCCCAATTGTCAGAGAAACTAAAAAACTGGAGGAGAGTTTCATGGACAAGAAGTGCAAGAAAATAAACTGTTAGAATGGAACTTATAGTTATATCTAGCTATTTCAACAGTAAAATGATGAGACCTATTTGTCAATCTAGTGGTAGACTTAAATTCATGCTGTTGATGTACCAAATAAGAAAGCTCATTCGAACAATTGCCATGAAAATAATAATAGAGAGACACAGGGAAGCCACTTTATGGTGGTGAGAAAGTGACTGTAGATCCCAGATTAGAACTGATAAAATTACTGACACATCTTTGGATTTTGTCAAGAATCCCAGGATATATAGCAGAAGTACCATATATGGTACCAATATTCAATGTTATGGACAAATAGTAGATTTATACACATTCTGACAAGAAAAAACTTTTTTGCCCTATGTAATGAACCAACTTTCCTGACAATATACCTCGGAAGTTATTCAATATAATCCTTTGACTTCATATCAGCAGAAAATGTGAGACCAAGAAAGTGCAATAAGTTGGTCTCCTGGAAGTTAGCATCACCCATGCTGATAGAAGGTAAAAATGGTTCTTTATGATGATTGAAATGTATCAGTTTTGTTTTGGAAGCATTAAAATTAACAAGCCATTTTTTGATCCATTTAACAACTGATTGGAGGTCATTTTCAAGATCAGCTGCTGGTTTAGCATTATTGGTCCAATGGGCTTACCATTTAGTCAGAAGTAAACAGTTGTGTCATCAGCATAAATACCAAGTTAGGAACTAATGACATTGGGAAAGTCATTGATGAAGATAAGAAACAATGTAGGTCCAAGGATAGAGTCCTGGAGGTTGTCGGGCATTAATTTGAAAAGATCAAGAAGAGTGGCTTTTATTACATGATTTTTAAGAAAGACTGAAGCTGCAGATGAGTGTTGTGATGCATAGGATATCAGTTTATCTGAAAGAAGGCCATATGAAGTGAAATGCTTATGTAAATAAATCATTTTTATGTTTAGGTGAAGGTAAAACAGTAAAATGTACCATTGACAGAGTGCATTTAGTGGTAATGTTATTAATATATCCCCCACCTGTTTAACTATATTTGTCTTTTGTTCATTGTATATTTGTATATTTAGCAATATACTTTATCTTCTCTTTGTATGGCTGCATGAAAGATAAGCATTCTCTACTTGTTAAACAAATCTGTCAAGTATTTGGGCACAGAGCAATTTATACTCTTCCTATTATATATATATATATATATATATATATATATATATAACTGTAAATTTATCTTTGAACACGTCTCGAAAAACCCACCGAGTATAAACGCAGAGGGGAAAAAAATGGAAACAAAAAAAGAAACGAACTAAGCACTTGAACATTAGTCAAAGTACTAGTCGAAAGAAAAAACCCCCGAGACAAGGAACCTAACACATAAAGCGCTCAATACAATAGCAGAACAAATAAATAAGTAAGAAGCTAACCTAGAGTCAACGAACCTACCAAGGTTTCACCAAATAACGATCCATTTGGTGAAACCTTGGTAGACCCGTTGGCTCTAGCATCTTACTTATATATATATATATATATATATATATATATATAACGAAGATTAACGAAATTAGTTATAAACAACTAACAATTTGAAATTATTTCTTTGAACATTATTTTTTATCAATACTCATATTTAAGTAGCTATTCTGTTTTTTGCAATCAAACTATATATATTTATTTCTACTGGCCTGATTATTTACACTAAATTTTTGTTACAAAAATGTGTGTCATTTGGCAGGATTCTAACCTGCAACACCTATCCACATAGAGGAAGCCACCAATTGAGATAGGCCTGATTTAACTTTGTTTAGACTGTTGGTCATTCGTGGTCAAGAGGTTTAAGATGCACCAGATCTGGAATGCCATATCTTGCAAAAAGTTTGTGCAAAAAATTCACTGAAGAAGTTGATTTTTACACTTACAAATTTCAGGCCACTTAGTAAAGCTATCTGCTACCACAAGATAATGTAATATGTTTATTAGACCTGTAAAATCTATGTGCAGTCTTGACCATGGAGTATCTGTCTTTGGCCAAGGTTGTATTTTCATAGTAGATGATTTTGCTGCCAGAGCACAACCTTTGTAGGTTTTTACTACTTTTTCAATGTCTTGATCTATTTTGGTCCCACTACTGAGCATCAAGAAAAGACAGCTAAAGTTCATGGGATATGCAATGAGGAAGGAGGGCTTGGAAAACCTGATACTAACAGGCAAGATACAGGGGAAAACAGAGGATAACATATTTGAAGGACTTGAGCAGGTGGATGACCAAATGGGGGTTGTGTGGTGTAACAGGAGAAAGCGTGCTAAGAGCCACCAGGGATAGAGAGACATGGAAAACCATGATCGCCTACGTCCTGAAAGGACAAGGCACATAGAAGAAGAAGACACATAACTTCTCATAAGAGATTTCATCCTTGCAATTCCCGGATATTCACGAAGAAAATCATTTAATATTCACTTTTGTAATATGCTGAGTATTACTCTTTGTGTGAACATCAATATTCCAACACATGGCAAATAAACTTTCAAGTTTGGATTAGGTTCATTTTACCTTCTGTTAGTTACTTTTTTATTTTTGCAACAAACATGTCTTTTTCTGCTTTTTATTTGTTCTAGGGTAGTGAGTAATTTGCATACTGCATTGCATAATATATTTTTAATTCCAATTTCATTTTTTAATGCTGCATTGACAGTGTCCTCGAAGAGTTCAGTACTTTTTGGTATCAGTCTTGATAACTGATCTGCACATTCTAATTTTTTGGACAGTTGGTATTCCATTGTAAAATCATAATTTAATAAGATGGTACCCCAGCATTGTAATCTATTTGCTGTATGCGTAGGAATTCCTTTTTTCATACCAAAAATAGTTAATAGAAGCCTGTGGTCTGTATGCAAACTTCTTTTGCAAAATTTGTAAAATTATTTTACTGCAAATATTATTGCTTTTTTGATAAGGTTATAGTTTTATTTTGTCGGTAACAGCAACTGTGAAGCTTATGTGACAGCTTTCATATTTTTGTCATCATACTTATATAAAATTACTGCTCCTGTTCCATAAGCACTAGCAGCTGAAGCCACTACAATTTATGCTTTTGGATCATAGCGCACTAATGATAAGTTTAATGTTGCTATTTTTTTATTCTTTTGAATACTTTCTGAAACTTACCAGTTCAGTTTCACTTTACATCTTTTTTAAGTCAATTGTTCAGTCTAGCTCTCAAATTGCTGCATATTAGATTATATGAATCTGATAACAGTTTCCTAGTCCTAGAAATGCTTGTAAATTAGTAACACTTATTGAGAGAAGCCTATTCTTAATTGCACTTGCCCTCAATGGATCTGGTTCACATTTTTCCCAAAAACTGATTTCACATATTCATTATATTGTTCTTCAGATACACTTAATTAATATATCAACCAGATAAGCAACTGCAAAATCACAGTCTGCTGGCATAGCGTTCAAAGCTTGTTGAAATATATAGCCGTATTAGGGGTACTCGATTTTATGCAAAAGCAATTTGCAATTTTCCGTTTGAACCCATACTCTCATATATTTTGAAAAATTCTTTTTACATGCTCAATGTATTGTTCCTTAGATTCACTTTTAATTAATATATCATCCAGATAAGCAACTGCAAAATCACAGTCTGCAAACATGGTATCCATAAATTGTTGAAATATAAAGCTGAAGCTAATTTTATACCAAGAGGAAATTGGTTGAACTTATATAATCCTTTATACGTATTCATAGGAAGAACATTCTTCTTCAACTTGTATATGTAAATATGTTTCAGAAAGATACATCTTTGAAAAATAATTTTCACCATTTAACTCTGTAAAAATTTCCTCTGAATTTTGTAATGGATAATTATGGGAATTGAAACACTTGTTTAACGTTGTTGAAAAATCAGCACCAATCTGAATTTGAATTTATTTTTCTTTACATACACGGCTGGTGCTGCCCATTTTGAATGGTTAATATTTCAATTACACCTATTTTTTCAAGCCTGTTTAATTCTTCATTGACTATACCCAATGCTGCAAATGGTAAACTCGATTTCAGTTTAAATAGTGGCATCAAACATTTTTTTCCACTTGAAATTTTGCTTTGAATTTAAAACATCAAACCCAACTCATTCGAGAGAACATCCAGAAAACATTTTTTCAATTCTTTAAATTTTCACTCAGCTTTTTTAAAAATTAGTTGCAATAAAAGCAAATCCCAAAACTCAAATAATTCCATCCAGTCAGTACTAAATAATTCAGTCAGTCAGTTAAGTGCCATATGTGATACACACTTTGAACAATCATGTCTCTTTCGAGACATGACTGACTGGGCAGAAAATTATCCTGCAGTAGCTTGCCATTGCTTTCTGCAGTAGACTGATTGCCAGCCAAAGCTATAGAACCCAATCTGTCCTATAACTGGAGGGAAAAGGCGGATTAATACCTTTCCCAAGGGTATTTGTGTGTAAGTGAATGCAAGGAATTCAACTGGCAATCAGTAATTAGTCAGTACTAAATAATTTCATAGTATTTTTTAACACATAAGCCTTAGCTTTTACACACTTATTACAGAATAAAACATTACAGGTGATTTGGCCAGTGAAAAAAATAATTTCTAACCTGAAACACTACTCATTACTTTTGAAGTCCTTTTAACAAAAGGCTTACGGCCATATCACATTGAATACACTGGTTCTCGCTCGATCACCAAAGTTAAGCAATGTTGAGCCTGGTCAGTACTTAGATGGGTGACCGCTTGGGAATACCAGGTGCTGTAAGCGTATAGTGACGGATGTGCGTTGTGGTGCAGTGGGTATCGGCTCGGAAAGAGAAATCAGTGAGCCAAGTTCGAATTCCAGTTGAATACCCTGCATTCACTTAAGCACTGGTACCCTTGGGAAAAGTATTAATTCGTCCCTTCCCTCCAGTTATGGGTTAAATAACAGTGTAGGACTTGGAGACCCTGCCCTTAAAAACAAATCCCAATGAATCTTGATACTCAAAAAGAAAAAAGTATTACTAGACACAAAAACTTATTTAAAACAATAAATTTTTGAAAGAAAAAAGTATTACCAACAATAAATAAATAAAAATTTAATTAGCAATAAATGACTCGCCGAGGTTGATATATCATAAGAACAAAACAACCAACCAACCAACCAACCTTTTAATAAAGGCTTTCCAATTTTTTTCCATATGGCTTCAATAATTATTCTGATATCATTAAACAGTGTTTAATAGCATTTTTAAATTCACATTGTTTATTTTTCACATTCACAAATTTTCTTTGGTTTTCTGTGATTGTTTTTTGCATCACATTTCTCCTGTTTTTTTCAGTAATATGAAGTTACAGTATTTTTCATGTTTTACCAGTACTAATTTCCTTAATAAAAGTCTTGTTTTTCTCTTGTCTTCCCAGTTACTGCATTCTTCTCTAAAAATTTGTTCATATCTTCAAAAAATGCACAGAAAAGTCAAGTCCATCATCTGAAATGCATGTAAATTCTTATATGGCATTTGTGAGCATGTAGGGGAAAAAGAACTTGGAGAATTTTGTTTTCCTCTTTATTATTTCAAATCCACTTTTGTTTCTGCAGCTCCAACTACTGCTGATTTTGTTGTTGCTGTTGAATTTGTACCACAGAAGTCAATACTTCCTCCATCTTTGAGGAATATCTGTTTTCATTTTTCTTTTTTTTTTTTTTGTTCTTACCACAAATATAAAAAATAAACCTTTATATTTGCATTTTTCTTGATGGCATTTTATAAGGTATTCATTTTTGGGCTTTGATTTTTAAGTAATACAAAGTAATAAAATTTGTTTTGTCTTCATTTTGAGATATGTTCTGATCATTTATTTAGTTATTTGTATTGGCCTGTGAAAGTGATTGTAGCTATTTTCTCTTTTTGATTAGTTGTTGCTGGTGCTATTTTCCTTATTTTCTATGGTATTTTTGGTATATTTTGTTTTTGTTTTTAAATTCCCTCATATATTTAGAAAAGGTTGTGCTTTTCATATATTTACTATCACTAAAGGATGTTTTGTGTGCATATTTTCTCCGTTTCCAGGGTTCTCATTTAACCCTTTTTATATTTTTTCTTTGTTTTTGCTGTTCTTATAGTATCTTGTTATATTGATTTTCAGGCAATTGCTTTTTAAGAGACATTTCAGCTTTACTCTACAGTTGCAGGTCGGCTTGGTTTGAGTGCATGAATTGTTGAATATTTTTCTGCTGTGCATTTTTATTATTTGTGTTCTGCTTTCAGTACAAATGTAGCTGAATTTTTACATGTTTCTATCAAATATCTTGTGAAGAGTGATTGATGGGGGTAATTGTTTGTGGATGAGTTTAATGAATATTTTTACTGCATTTATTTTTGTTTTTGTTGTATGGTAATTTAAACCATATGTTTTTTTTTCTTTTGGCTTTTTGTATACTGTGTGGTGTTTCCAAAATCCATTATCTTTTACAGCTGTTAGGACAACACAATAAACCAAAAATACCTGATCTCACTGCCCATAATGCTCTGTTAATCAGCATATAGTTGACCTACTACCCAACACACATGGTCTGAAGATAGTCTTCAAGCATTTAACAGACTATTGGTACTTGGTGTGAGCCTCCATTTTTATGTTTATACATGCTTTATTTTATATATTGAGGCTTACGGCCATATCAAGTTGAATACACCGGTTCTCGCTCAATCACTGAAGTTAAGCAATGTTGAGCCTGGTCAGTACTTAGATGGGTGACCGCTTGGGAATACCAGGTACTGTAAGTGTATAGTGACGGATGTGCGTTGTGGTGCAGTGGATATCGGCTCGGAAAGAGAAATCAGTGAGCCGAGTTCAAATTCCAGTTGAATACCCTGCATTCAGTTAAGCACTGGTACCCTTGAGAAAGGTATTAATCCGTCCCTTCCCTCCAGTTATGGGTTAAATAACATGGTAGGACTTGGGGACCCTGACCTTAAAAACAAATTCCAATTTATTAATCTTGATTTTTGAAAAGAAAAAGTGTTACTAGACACAAAACTTATATAAAAACAACAATAAATTTTCAAAAGAAAAAGGTATTACCAGCAATAAATAAATAAAAATTTAGTTGGCAATAAATGACCCGCCAAGGTTGATATGCCATAAAAACGAAACAACCAACCAACTATATATTGACCACTATTACCCATAAATATAGCAGACCTTAAAACAATATAATAATAATAATAATAAAATAATAACTGCAATATTTGTTGTATTGAGCACTTTTATAAAAAAAAAAGTAAATGCCAGAAAATTCGGAATTTGTTGGTTTTTTTCACCTAGATGCATACCTTAAAACTATATTTTTATCATATACACACTACAGGCAAGTTTGGGGATGCCCTGCATTTCTTTAAAAGACACCTTGAAATGAGACTTTTTTTTAAAGTGATAGATAAGATTTCAGTTACTACAGTGTATTTGCTTTTATTTTGATAAAAAATAAGAACTTAACTATAAAAAATTATCATACAAGAGCATCATATTCTGTTTTGGTCAATAAAATCACAACCTGCCTTAATTACTGCTTTACAAATTCTTGGCATTCTTTCCAACAGTTTTTGAAAAAAATATATGACAAACCTTCCCAAGAATTCTTCAAGCACTGTAAAAGCTCCTCTCACTCATGGGGTATTCTCTTTGAACTCTCCTATCCAATTCATCCCATATATTTAAAGCATACAAAGTATTTGTTATCAAGGACAAACTTAAATGCTTTGTCTTAAAATTTCTGCAAAAATATTTTTTGTTAATTTTCATTTTCCATGTCTCAATAAATTTATGGAATTTCAAACAAGGCCACATAAAAATTAAAACTGCCATGACTAATTTCTTCATTATATAAATGTGTTGAATTAAAAATTAGCTAAAGAAAATTAAATTAAATTTTCTTCATAAAAGATTTTGGCAATATGTTTAAATTTATAAAATCTTAATTTTGGATTTTTTGAGATGCAATTTAAAATACATTTCTATTAATTTTTTTATTGCAGCACACAAGGTCTTTGTTATGAAGGAAAAAAATTTCAAACTTTGTTGTAAAACTTTTATATAAAAGCTTTGTTATATTTTACAAAACCTTATTTTTTTCTTCACTTTTCACTAAATATGTAAAACCTATAAAAATGAAACCCTCAATAACTTAAAAGAATTTTACAATAGAACAAAAACAATTTTTTTAAGTGCAATGACATAAAATTAAAATTATATGTAAACATTTTCATATTTCTTATTTAGTAATTTTTTAACTGTATAAAGATTTCACTTTTTACAAGAGTTTGTCACTGTGTTTTACTGTTGAGCACTCAATTTTAAAAATATGATCAAACTTTTCTGATTGAATGTTAATAGTATTGCTAATAAGGCACTAAATTAAATTAAATCATAATTCCATAATATTAAACCATATAAGTCAAGGCTGGATTATGATTCTAGGGCCCCTAGGATTATGAAATTATGGGGCTTAATCAGACGGAGTCACTCTCTAACTCGCCTGCACCTGCTGTGAATATTTTTTTACTCATGATATATTTTAGCAACATTTACATACTATATGTACTCATGTATAAGCTGACTTCATGTATAGTGTGACTTTATAATTTTTTGCATGAACTTTAACCCCTCTAAAAAAATTTAACTGTATATATTGAGCTGGTCATCAAAAATGCATGGCGTTTAACCTCTTAAAAAATGATCTCTGTATAGTGTGACCCCCTATTTTTTGTGTAAGATAAAAACTCACACTATACTTCAGTATATAAAGTAATGTATTCTAATATTTTCCGTGTCTTATATTATAGACAGGATGTTCTTTCCTATGACTTTAAAAGTTATTTTTAGTGGATATAGGTGTTTGAGTGGACATTCTTATTCATTTAAAAATGTTATAGGAAACAAATCCTATATTATTCGACCAAATATCTGAAACAAACAAAGGTAGAAACAGGCACATGCAAAATTGCTGAAAACAAATTTTGAATAAAAAAGACCAAGACAAATTTAAGGAGCCAGTGTGAAAATTAGTAATTCTAGATTCTGATTGGATAGAAAACAACAAATGAAATTTTATGGCCTGTATCATATTTCTCACCACCTAAAAATATAAGTTTACATCAACATTATTCCAGTTGACTACTTATCCTTTCAAGCCAAGCAATCAGAAAGGAGTGGAGATCAGATAGGACACCACTTTTTTTTATAATCATGTCGCCTCAAGCAAGGCATTTTACTGCCACTGTTGTGCGAGGGGTTACATAGGAAGAAAGTTATGAGAAAGAGTGACATGTTATAGGGGGTGTCAGGAAGTGGCTAATGGAAGAATGAGAATATTGATGAGTGTGGAGTGGATGGAGAAAAGAGCATGAGAGAGAGGATGAAGGTTAGTGAGATAGGAGATGACTTTTTTTTATATAATCATGTCGCCCCAAGCAAGGCATTTTATTGCCACTGTTTTGCAGGGGATTACATAGGAGGAAAGTTATGAGAAAAAGTGACAGGTTATAGGGGGTGTCAAGAAGTGGGTAAGAGAAGGATGAGAATACTGATGAGAGTGGAGTGGACAGAGAAAAGAGCATGAGAGAGAGGATGCAAGTTAGTGAGCAAAATTAGATTTTTTAAAAAGTTCATCTTCAAGTCGAGGACATTTCAGCATGTACTAATATATATAAATCTGTTTCACTGTATCACAGCTCATCAGTACAGTTAGACATCTGATTGCTACTAGCCAGGTTTGAAACCCAGTTCTACCACTGAGTTATGGGTGCTTGGTAGAAGAATAGATAAAATGACAAACCCGTAAAAACGGAAAGGATAATCCCAAAAATTATCTAATTAATATAAAAATATCAAATAGATAAAAATAGAGAGCTCAATGGATATTATCCAGAGCAGTGGACACATATCCCAGTAACACACATATGCACTCCCTCACCTTTTTACAGTCAACAGAAAGGAAGAAGAGAACAACAACAACAAGACACATAATGTCCATAAGTACATATTTCTTTATTGCTTTTTCTTCTGTTTCACTAGATGGATTGGAATCCAGCAGAACAGTAGGATAAAGGACAAATAAGAAACATCTATAAATCTAACATTTTGGTTTTATTACATTTTACACTTTGCATTATCAATATTACTTACTCCAACATGGTGTAATTATTTATGACTGAGTGGTGAGTTCAATCCTAACTAGATACCTAAGACTTTTGGCCTTGTACCACATCTAAGCAAAAATTAGAAAATTGCCACTGCAATTCAAGGCCTTTCAATTGCAGTAACCTTATTGTTAATTTCTCTCAAAACTTTTCTGTTACCATAGCAGGATATGACAACACATCTAACACATCACTCAATAAGTCCCTGGCCTGATATATAAAAATAAGAAATCCATATGAATTTTATGAAGTACTATTCTTCAAATTGCAAAATTATTAGTTTACAAATTAGATTATTAGATTAGACTGGATTATTAGTTTACAAATTACAGTTATTTAAGTGAAGTTACTGTTGCAAATTTTTAAAACAATAGAAAAATTTGAATTTTGTGTGTTGATTAAACATTACTTTTTGATAAGAAAAAATAGTCTTCAAGCAAAGCAATAACTTAATAAGTGTTATTCAGACTCTGCTCCTTAGGAAACAATGGTTAAGAGGTAGAATGCAGACTTTAAATGCAGACATAAAGACACAATTGATGCTGAATGCTCAGGTTACCCAAAATCAGCAGTTGTCCCAGAAAACAACAAAAAAAAATCCACAAACTCATTTTGGCCAACCGTAAATTGAAGTTGCATGAGATAGCAGAGGAGTTGAACATATCAGAAAGTTGTGTATTTACCATTTTGCATGAAAATTTGTCAATGAGAAAGCTGTGTTCTAAGTGGGTGCCACATTTGCTCACAGTCGATCAAAAACAACAACGTATCAACAATTCAAAGTGTTGTTTGCAACTGTTTCAACGTAACAAGAAAAGTTTTTGCATAATATGTGACAATGGATAAAACATGGATCTTCCACTTTACTCCAGAGTCAAATCAGCAGTCAGCTGAGTGAACATCAGCTGGTGAAAGCCGTCCAGAGCGACCAAAGATGCAAACATCAGCAGGCAAGATTTTGGCCTTCGTATTTGGGATTTGCAAGTTATTTTGTTCATCGATTACCTTGAGAAAGGAAGAACCATCAATAGCAAATATTATATAGCATTATTGCAGCATTTGAAAGAAGAAATAACCAAAAATGGTCACAAATGAAGAAGTGATCATTCACCCAGAAAACATACCATGTCACAAGTCAATCGCAACGATGGCAAAACTACATGAATTGCACTAAATCTAAAGAAGAATCTGCAATGTTATTGGTTGTGACCTAGCATCTCAGCTTCAGTCATTTTCCCATCAATGTAAAGTAGTTTTTCTGTGCCTTTTCTATAAATACTTTAATGGTAATTGTTCTGATTAATTCTCCTCTATGGTACCTAGATTCTTCTTTTTCAAAACATGATCACCCAAGCATTTATCTTGTATGGCACTTAACTGACTGACTGACTGACTGACTGACTGACGTATTGCTTAGAAAGTATGTTGCATTCAAAATCAATTCAAATGCAACAGGCATTAAATTTATTTACTATGGTGTTATGGAGTCAGTCAGTTAAGGTCCATATGTGATACATGCTTGGACGATCATGTTTCGAAAGAGATATGAATAACTGGGCAGAAGATTATCCCGCAGTAAGTTGCCATTGCTTTCTGCGGTAGACTGGTTGTCAACCAAAGCTATAGAATCCAATTTGTCTTAATATTTGACTCATAGCTAGAGGGGGAAGAGATGTATTATATTATTAAGTAGTAATTAGTTTTATATTGTTAGGAAGTAATGAACTGATCCCCCACTTTATGCCCAATAAAACCCTTAATCATGTTTTCAACTCTTATATTCAGTCAGTCAGTTAAGTGCCATACGTGATACATGCTTTGGGTGATCATGTGTCTTTTGAGACATGACTGACTGGGTGGAAGATTATCCTGCAGTAGGTTGCCATTACTTTCTGTGGTAGACTGGTTGCCGGACAAGACTATAAAACCCAGTCTGTTCCATTATTTAACCCATAACTGGAGGTAAGAGATGGATTAATACCTTTTGCAAGGGTATTTGGGCATAAGTGAATGCAAAGAATTCAACTGGATTTCGAACTCGGCTCCTCAATTTCTTGTTCCAAGCCAATATCCACTGCACCACAATGCACATATGGAGTAACCCTCAGTAACACAAATGAACTTGGCAAGATGCCTTAAATAAAGAACTTAAACAGAGTCCAGAGTCAAAGTTCCAAGAGTGTTTGTTATAGTACCATTGGAGTTGGTCAAGACATATCATAACCGTTAGTCATTCAGTGAAGTGCCTACATGATACATGCTTGGGTGATCATCTCTCAAAATAGACAGAACTGACTGGGTAGAATATTTTCCCACAGTAGGTTACTGTTACTTTCTGTAGAAGACTGGTCACCAACCAAGACTATAGAATGCCATTTGTTCTGCTATTTAACCCATGGCTGTAGGGAGAAGAGATGTGTTAATACCTTTCTCAAGTGTATTTGCATGTATCTAAATGAAAGGAATTCAACTGGAATTCGAACTTGGCTGACTGATTTCTCATTCTGAGCTGATATCCACTACACCACAACACACAAGCAAGTTTTAACAATGGTGACAAGAAATCAAAACTTATACAGAGTAAGAAAAAATACTTTTTTGCTATGGTGCGCATAATAAAAGTAACAACAAGAAATTAGAACCACATTTGTGTGATTTCTTTTCTTTGCTGTGCAAAAAGAAAAATAACAGATATTCTTAAATATGGAAGAATTATTAGCACAAGTGGTAAATATACAACAACACAACAGCAATAACAGCACTTGTTGGAACTCCAGAAACAGCAACAAGGGTTAATTGAAATAATTCAGAAGAAAAACAAAAATTCTACAGTTTCTTTAAATTTATAGCTGAATTCACATACAATTCATTTGAAGGAATTATCTTTTCTGCTTATTTTACAAGATACAAGCAAATTTACAGAGTAGAATGCAGTGACTGGGAAAAACAAGACTTTTGTTGAGAAGTTAGCATCAGTAAAACATGAAAAATACTGAGAAAACCAGGACAAATTTGCTTTAAAGAAATGTTAAGTATTCTGACTAAAACTTTTATTAAAAAAAGTTTATTCTTCAATACTCATTGGAAATGTGTGAATCTGATGAAAAAAGATGAAGATTTTGTTGCATATGCAGGAATTATTGACAAGTGTGAAAGATTCAAATTAAATGAGCTGACTCTTGATATGTTTAAAGGATTAATTTTCATTCAATGGTTAACAGCAAAAAAAGATGCAGAAATATGTGGTAGAATCCTAACAAAACTGGAACTGAATCAAACACCACATGACATATCAAATAAATGTCAGAGAAACCTAAATCTGAGATGCAATTCAGAGGAAATTGAAGAAAGAGAACATGTATATATATATATATATATATAAGCCAAAGAATAATGTGCAAAAAAAAACAAAACAAAACTGACCATTGTTTCAAATGTGGAAGGTTATATCTTGGAGACGACTGTCCCTTTAAGAATTCAAAGTGCTACAAGTGTGGAAAAGTAGGACATAAAAAAATCACACTGTAAAACTTAAGCAAAGATAAGTCTACACAGAAAAAAATTTGTCCACAGTATTGAGACACAAAAATAATTACAGAAAACCCCACAAAATTTGTATATGTGAAAATTAATAATGTGGATGTAAAACTGCAACTAGACACTGATAGTGATATCACAATAATCAATGAAACACATGGAAAGCAAATGGAAAACCTATATACAAAAGAACTTAGAAAATTGCATGTGGTGTGTCAGGTAAGAAATTATTTTGTAACATTAATTTTTTGTAACTGTTGTGGGGTATTACCCATATAAGATAATGGACTCGTCATAGGACTATATGTAGCCAAGGATTATTAACGCTCTTTGTGGAGACTCTAGTAGCATTCACTGACTGACTTACAGTACAGTATTCTCTTTTGGCTTTTCTATGTGTACATCTTGTATTGTTGTATTGTTTTGTCTAATATATGTCTAAACCTACATTGGCATTTGTCTTATTATTGATGGCCCTAATTTAGGTCCACATCAGTAACAAGTGTGTAAAATCTAAGGCTTATGTATTAAAAAAACAAAACTTATTTGATACTGACCGGATGAAATTATTTGAGTCATAGGATTTGCTTATAAATATTTATTGCAAAATGTAAGTGAACAAGTGACCAATTTTACAAAAACAATGTGAAAATTTAAAGGAAGAACTGAAAAAATGTTTTCCAGATATTCTGTCAGATGAGTTGGGTCAGTATTCCAAATTCAAAGCAAAATTTCAAATTTAAATTGAAATGGAGTGTATCATTCACAATATTAGATCAAGTCAACAAAGAATTAGAAAAACTGACCATTCAAAATTGCTAGTACCAGCAATGAATGTAAAGAAAAAATAATAAAATTCATATTTGTACTGATTTTTTGACTGGGTTAAACAAATATTTAGAATCACATAACTACAAATTACAAAGTCCAGGGGACATTTTTGCAAACTTAAATGGTGGAAAATCTTTTTCAAAGCTGGATCTTTCGAGGTGTATTTGCAAATACAAGTTGAAGAAGAATGTTCAGATTAATAATGATAAATACACACAAGAGATTGTATAAGTTCAACTGACTTTTGGGGGGGATAAAAGTGGCTCCAGCTATATTTCAACAAGCTTTGGATGCTATGCTAGCAGACTGTGATTTTGCAGTTGTTTATCTGTATGATGTAGTAATTAAAAGTATATCTAAGGAACAACACATTGAGCATGCAAAAAAGAATTTTTCAAAATAAAAGAGAGTTTGGTTTCAAACTCAGTATGAAAAAGTGTAAATTGTTTTTACCTAAAATTAAGTACCTAGGACAAATTGATAAAAATGATCATCAACCAAATCCATCAAGGAAAGTGCAATTAAGAATATGTCTTCTCCGACAAATGTTTCTAGGTTACAAGCATTTCTAGGACTAGTAAATTATTATGAAATTTATATACCTAATATGCAGAATTTGAGAGCACTAGTGAACAATTTGGTTAAAAAAGTGGAATTGGATTGAAAAGTGTCAAAAGACATCTGAAGAAATCAAGAAAATATTAACGTGAGACTTGTCATTAGCACACTTCAATCCAAAATCAGAAATTTTATTGGCTTCAGATGCTAGTGTCTATGGTATAGGAGCAGTAATTTCACATAAAGATGATGACAGAAATATGAAAGCCATCAAATATGTCTTGCATTTACTAATATTGGCAGAAAAATTACAGCCAGATCAAAAAATTTCACGTTCTCTAGTTGTAGTGGATAGCTTTACTCAGTGGCCTAAAATTTGTAATTTCAAAAGATCAACTTTGTTGGTTGCAGTGAATTTCTTACTCAAACTATTTATAAGATATGGTATTCTGGATTCCATGGTCTCAGATAATGGCCCACAATTTACTGCTTATGAATTTAAAAAATTTTGTAAAATGCTCTCAACTGAAAATATTACTACTCTGTCATATCAACCAAGGTCAAACAGACAAATTGAATGGTTTGTAAGTATTTCTAAGAGAGCTTTGAAAAAAAGCAAGTAATGAAAAAGTGAGTAAAGAAGCACTACAAAAATTCTTGAGTGTACCAGATAATGCTGAATCCCAATACACCAACAGGCAAGCCATTGGTAGAACTGATGTTTGCAAGAAAAAATAAAGAGTGTCTTATTTACTTCACAATGACTCCTTCTTTGAGATTTTTTATTTATTTTATTTTTTAGTATTCACCTCCTGCTCTTTCTGGCAAGTTCACAAAGTACTGAACTTTATATTTGTTTCATTTTGGTTCCACCACTATTTTTTCCATACGTGGTAAACAAAAATGTGGACAAAAGATTTGATAAAAATGTCTTACTTTATTCTAAGTGTTTATAATAGCTCCTCACCAACTCCTTAAAGAGACAGATTTTTGTTTTAGATACTAATATAGGTTTTTTTATACATAAACAGTCTTTGAGATTTCACTCGCCTGATTGACTCAGTCGATTAAAAATTAATTGGGCGATTAAAGTTTATTGCTTTACTCGCTGTGGTCGATTAAAATCTAGAAAAAAGAAATCTGATTCCTTTTATAACCCAAAAGTATGCCATTGAAGATTCACAAGTTACTTAGAATGACCTACAATGACCTTTTATCATCCCAGTCAATGTAAAAATTTGTTTAATTAACGCTTCCAGAGTGGAGCCAAAATGTCTCTGTTGCCCAGATTAAAAATGCTTGACTGAATATCTATATTTTCTCTCCACTTACGAATAGTAAAAATGAACATTTGAAAGAAAGAAAAAAATTATACATACTTCTTTCAACCCCACACCGAAAAACAAATTATACAAGTAAGTAATTTTTTTTATAGAAAATCATTGAGAAAATCAGATTTGTTATTTTTTTAGGTGCCTCCACTCAATTGCCAAAAAAAGTAGCATATCATGATGTTAAAAAATTTTATCATCAAAATGTTTATGCTATTATTAAGAGAAAAGATCAAATTTTGTTGTTATTATTTTTAAAAAACTTTTTCGTCGGCAATTCACGCTATGTTTACATAAAGTGACTATTAAGAAAATGGAGTGAGTCGAGTAAAATGATTTTGAGGCTCTCAACTGCTGGTTGAGTGATTTTTTTTTCAAATCTCAAAGGCTGTACATAATCCAACATACTATGGTTATCACCCCTTAGTTTTGACAAGACATCATTAGGTGGTATTGTTAAACACCTATAAAAATGGGGCTTCAAGTCCCTCTTTCTCTCTTTCTAATATGTGTTAGAAGTAACATCAACCAGGACTGAGTTTAGGGATATCTTTCCCCTTAGTGACTGAACTTACACACATGTACACAAGCATGTATCATCCACATAACTTTTAATGTCTTCTTTCTTTTGCACTAGAGTATTTTCTCTTATTTCTTACTTGGTTGTATAAAAACCAAAAATTAAAAATATCCCCACATTGAAATTTATTCCTTTTTTTTACATTTATCATTTATATATGTAAATTTTGTTTGCCACAGCCCTTAATCCAATTATAACTTAAGACATATCATGTTAAAACATTGGTTTCTTTAGGATCACCAAAGTTAAGAAATGCTGAGCATGGTCAGTACCTAAATGAGTAACCATTACCAGATGTTGTAAACTTTCATGTGCAGGTGGTGCGATGGATAATGGCTTGGAATGGATAATCAGAAAGCTGAGTTTCAATTCCCTTTGAGTTTGAGTTTAACAAACCCACACCCTTAGGAAAGGTATGAATCCTCATATTTCCCCCCCAGTTAAAATAACCATTATTATCTCAAAAAAGTTCTTACAATTTAAAATATTTTTTCACTTTAAATAATCTGTAATGGGTTGATGAGCTGTAGAAAACAAATCAACTAATGAAATACTGATTAGCTACACAAGCATGTCTTTTAGATCTATTTACATTTTGTGGAATTTAAAATATAGAAAGTACCGCAGCCACAAAGTGAGGGATAAATTTATATATTGCTTGTAATATAGAGTTGATCCCCCACTTTATACACACATAATTTATTGCCTGTTGATAAGCCTTAGAAAATGAATGAATGCATCAATCAAATTCTGATTAGCTACATAGGCATGGCTTCTAAATTTATTTACATTCTCTGGAATATAGATTTATAGAAACTACCTTGGCCACAAAGTGAGAGATCAGTTTATAAATTGACTATAATATAAAATTGATCCCCAATTTATATTCATGTTATAATTTCTTGTTTATTTATCAAATTCTGATTAGGTATGAATTAACCTCTTTTCTCCCCAGCTACAGGTTAATTAGTAAAACTTGTATCTCTAAGCCATTATTATCAGCAAACAAAATTTCTTACTATCTAAAAATATTTCCTAGCTTTAAATATCCTGTAAAGAGTTGATAAGTTATAAAAAAACAAATCAATAAATTAATTTAGTCCAACTTGAAGCAGAGCCGCAACAATACTTTTGGACAAACAATAAAAGAATTAGAGAAAAATTAGACATTTGTACCTGCCAAAAAGTTTCAAATGGAGAGTTTTTCTCTTGACACTGCTATTATTTTAACTACCTTCACCACATGGTAATATTTATTGTTATAAAAGGTGGTGATTAGAATTGTAATAAAACCTAAACATATGATGAATGTGAATTTATATATTTTTTTGTTCTTGAGAATTTACAACAAAAATATTAAACACTATTTATTTATTAGATTGTTTATTTACAAGAATAATTTTATATTTACAACATTCTAAAAACTAATACAATTTTATTAAAACTTATGCAATATTTATTATTTACTAATTGTGGTAATAAAATAAGCAATCTTCCCTCTTGCTTGAAACTATCAATCACAATAAATATAATATTTTTCAGCACTGAAGCTGACTTAGTCTAATAAAACTTTGACAGAATCCAACGTAGAATCTGTAATGTGATAGATACCAACTTGGCAGCTCGGTTACAGTTGCTATCTCACCGGCGTGATGTGGCTTTCCTGAAACTCTTCTATGAATACTTTCACGGCTTCTCCTCCAATGAACTTAGATCACTGGTGCCTCCTAGGTATGAATTTACATGAGCTACTAGACTGGCAACTAGGTCCCACCCTTTCACAGTGAAACCAATAAAATGTAACCGCAATTTCTACTCTAACAGCTTCTTTTATCGCACCTCCCGCCTGTGGAATTCTCTTCTATATACTTGCCTCCTCGACAGCTACAATCTCCAGAAATTTAAATGTAAGGTCAATAGACATCTCCTATCTCACTAATTCGCATCCATTCTTCAAGTTCTTTTTCATCTACTCCATCCTCAGTATTCTCATCTTTCTCTTATCCACTTCCTGACACCCCCTCCCTATAACCTGTCACTCTTTCTCATCACTTCCTCTATGTAACACCCTGCACAACAGTGGCAGCAGAATGCCTTGCTTGGGGTGAGATGATTTTAAAAAAATAAATAAATAAAAAAATAAATTTTTACTTGGTGTTGTTATTATATTACACTAATCTTCTATATATATATATAAAAATGTATATGTCTGTCTGTCTGTCCGTGTATTTGTGTGTCTCCATTCTAACGGACCCAAGTCCTCTGAAACCCTTGCTTCAATTTCAACCAAAATTGAGTCACTTGTTGATCATGACATGAATTTTTGATGTACATAAAAAAATTTCAAATCAATTTACAGGGTACAGCAGAAATCACCAAAACACTTAAAATTTACAAACTCTTCTCTTCTTCTTCTTCTTCTATGTGCCCTGTCCCTTCAGGACGTAGGCGATCATGGATCTCCACGTCTCCCTATCCCTTGTGGCTCTTAGTATGTTTGCTCCTGTTGCTCCTGGCAACCCCCGTTCCGTCATCCACCTGATCAGGCCCTGCAAATATGTTATCCGCTGCCTTCCTCTGTCTCTCCTTCCTTCTATCTGACCAGTCAGTATCAGGTTCTCCAGGCTTTCCTTCCTCATTGCATGTCCCAGGAACTTCAGTTGTCTCTTCCTGATGCTCAGCATCAATTTCCTTTTTGTTGCCATTCTTTCTAACACTTCGTCGTTGCTTGTATGCTCAGTCCACGATATCCGTAGCATCCTTCTGTAGAACCACATTTCGGCCGCTTCCAGTTTTGTCCCCATTTTCGATGATATTGTCCAGCATTCACAGCCATACTGAAGAACTGACATCACGTAGCAGTCTAGCACTCTTTTCTTCGTTTCTATTGAGATCTTCCTGTGTGTTAGTATTTTGCTCATCTTCTGGAACGTTCTCTTACAAGACACTTTATGTAAATTCAATCAAAATCAGGTAACTAGTAGATCAAGATCCAAACCTTTGATGTACACAAAAATATTTAGAATCAATGTACAGGATTTATTAAAAAAATCAACAACAAACACAATTTCAGGTAGTCTTTTGCGCACTTTTATGCATTTCTCCAAGACACTTCACTCAAACTCAACCAAAATTGAGTCAATGGTAGATCAATGTCTGACAACTTGATATGTGAACAAAAATTTCATTTGACACACAGGGTGTGGCAAAAGTTAATGGAAAATGTTGCTTTTTGTGATCATTTATTTTTTCAAAACGCTTAGTTATATTCCAACAAAAATCGGGTCATTTTTGTAACTTCTACAAGGTGCCAACCCCTCTGATGTTGCAGGGACAATGCATTTACTTTTTCTGCATTTACAACATCATTGCATCACATTACAGCTCCTGTAATGCCAGCCCCAGTTCTTTCAATTGTACACCCATCGTTCCCATTTATTAATAAAATTGACCAAGTATGACTCCCGTTTTACAAATACAACAAAAACCAATACTTACTTCACATTTTTTTTACTTACACATCACAGCAACCTCATAATGGAGCTTTTTGAATAAGCACTTGACCTTACCATTTCAACATAATCACTAAAAAACCCGAGCAACACCAGACTATACAGCTAGTGTATAAATAAACAAATATGAAAGCAATTTTTTATTCATAAATTTATAAACATTTACTAAATTATTAAAATATATGACCCAACTATAAGAAAATATTTTAAATTTTTCATTTTATAAAGTTCAAATCAACTGGCAATTAGCTGATGCTTTGCTAACTGTTCCAATAAGTAATATAATAAATAAATTGTGATTATTGCTTGTTTTGTAAATTCACAAGCACAAAGAAAATTTATAAATTAACAATTCATATGTTTAAGTTTTATTGCTTTTTGAAACAATAAATATTGCTGAAGAGTGAAGGTAGTTAAAATAATAGCAATGTCAAAGGAAAAGCCATTCTTTTAACACTGTTTTGTTTTTGTGGTCAAAAAGGTTCAAATTTTCTGAATTAGTTAACTTTGTTTCACAATGTGTATTTTTGTCTTTGTTTCTAATGATCTTTTTTTTTTTTAATCATATCACCCCAGGCAAGGTGGTAAGGCCACTGGTGTGCAGGGGTCTACGTAAGAGTGAAAAGATTGGAAAAGAGAAAGCTGGAAACCACATCCTAAACAGGGAACAAAGGATGAGCCTCTACACCTGTTCAATAGACGTGGATGGAGTGTGAACCGGCTGATAGTTCAGTCTATCTACTCCAATTTTTTTTATTGTCTTTATATTATAACTTGCTGACTGACTTCAATGGTACGCTAACAAACTCTCTTCGAAACTCTGCATATTTACCAGAAACCTCTCCACTGAAGCCAGATGTGACATGTCAGCTTTTAATGTGGGAATTCCAAGCCCTTAAACATGGGGGAAAAGTTCTCATAGACCTTGCATGTCTAATTTTCTACAGACAAGACTCTACCCTTCAGCTGAGTCCCTTTCCACCCAAAGGCAGGGAGTCTGACAAGGTTGAGCTCTGTCTGAAATCTGACTCTAAATTTTGTTCCATATTTAAGGTATCTTACAATGTTCATTTGCTTTTGAGGACACATGGCCCAGTAGGTAAAAGCATTGGTTAGATCCAGTGATTTGACCCAAAGAGTTGTGAGTTCAATACCTGGCCACAGCAGCGGTGAACAAATAACATACAGAGTTGAGTTAAAGGAAGATAACTAAGGCATCTGGAAGGAGCATGTCCCATGGAATGAGAATAATCTAGCCCAGTGATTAAAATAAAGGGTTCAGTTCAAAATTCCAATCACCTGAAGATAATCGGAGCACACAACCAAAGCGTCATGGATATGGCAACCAAGATGAGGACAAAAGTCCAAATAATTTAAATAATATCAAATCTTGTTAAAAATGAGTGAAAAGTGGTTTAGTCAATATTACAATATATATGAACATATCAATAAGTCTATAGCTTAAAAATAAATAAAGTATTTCTTTTGCACGAAAAAATATGTAGATACATCAGTATCTCTGCAGTCCAGTGGTGTAGGTGACAGTGTGATCGCTCTGGGTGCTAAACTTTTAGGGATGCAAAAATATTGTTGGATAAAAAAATTATGTACAAAACTGGAATTTGTAACATCTCATAGCTAAGGAGGAGGCACAATAGTATAAAACTCACTTTGCTGTAGTTTAATAATGGAGAAAGCATTTATTTTGGACATATATTTATGTTGGTACATCAATAAGTTCGTAGTTAAATCACAGGGAAATAATTTATTTTACAAAAGTGTATTGTATAGCATAATGGCAAGAATGCATTTATTTTATGCAAAACATATTTATTTTTCAATATAAACTATAATGAATATTTGTCAAATAGATTGCACATTATACAATGAAAATTTCAGATCAAAATTCAACAATGAACTGTATGGCAGATTTGGAACTTCTTGATCTTAAAATTGTTGATTATATTAGAAAAACATTTCAGTGTGTTAGTTTATGTTTATTTTATTTATTTTTTATTTTTTATTTTTTTTGCTTTTTTCACCCGTCAAATATTACTGATTAATTTGACATTGTATGGAATAACAAAAGAAGATAAATTGCAACTTACATGATGTTCTTTAATGGAGAGTATTATGGCAGAGTACTGTATCTGTGAAATCCATTCTGCTTAATTTTTGTCAATTCACAGGAGACCCTTCTTTTAATTTTTGCTGGTTTCCATAAAATTTGTTTAATCTTTATTTTATGTTCATGTTCAGCTGAGTTTTCATAAAAGTCCAGAAACCTACAAAAAAATGTTTTTTTTAGTAAAGATAAAATGAAAATATGACAAATTTATTTCCTTACATGGTACAAATCAGTGTCTTCTCCCCTGCCACCAGCTATAGGTTAAATAGTAGGCTAGATTGGACTCTTCAGCTTTGGTAGGCAACCAGTCTAGGAGAAAGAAATCTTAGAATTCCCAAAGTAGATAGAACTTGCTCATATGAAAACATATGATTGTCTTAAGCAGTGTTTACCAACCTTTTTTCCAACCAGCACCTCCTTTGGGCACAGACTTTTTGTCAATGTCCCCTTTCAAACTAAATTTCTAATCTTCTTCTTCTTTATGTGCCATGTCCCTTCAAGACGTAGGTGATCATGGACCTCCACTTGCTCCTATCTCTTGTTGCTCTTAATAATTCTCCTCTTAGTATCTCACCCAAACCCCATTCGGCCATCCACTTGTTCAAGCCCATTTAGTATGCTTTCCCTTGTCCCTCTTTTCCTCTATCCATCCTTTGAGTATTAAATTCACCAAGCCCTCTTTTCTCATTACATGTCCCAGAAACCTCAGCTGTCTCTTTTCAATGCTAAGTATAAGTTTCCTTTTTGTTTACATCCTCTCCAAAACTTTGTCGTTGCTTCCATGTTCAGTCCATGGTATCCTCAGTATCCTTCTGTAGAACCACATTTCTGTTGCTTTGAGTCTCTCCTTCATTCCTTTTTTTTTTAATCATATCATCCCAAGCAAGGCATTCTACTACCACTGTTGCGCAGGGGGTTACATAGGGGAAAGTGATGAGAAAGAGGGGTTAGTTATAGGAAATGCCAGGAGGAGGGTAATAGTCAGATAAGAATACTGAGGATGGGGTGGAGTAGATGAAAAAAGAGCTTGAGAGAATGGATGCGAGGTAGTGTGATAGGAAATGTCTATTGACTTTACATTTAAATTTTTGGAGATTGTAGCTGTTGGGGAAGCAAGTATATGGAAGGGAATGCCACAGGTGGGAAGTATATGAAAAGAAGCTGTTAGAATAGAAATTGCAGTTACATTTTATCGGTTTCACTATGAAAGGGTGGAATCTAGTTGCCAATCTAGTAGCTCATGTAAATTCATACCTAGGGGGCACCAGTGATCTAAGTTCATTGGAGGAGAAGCCGTGAAAGTATTCATAGAAGCGGCACAGAGAAGCCATGTCATGCCAGAGAGATAGCAACTGCAGCCGAGCTGCCAAGTCGATATTGATCACATTACAGATTCTCTGTTGGATTTTGTCAAGAACCCCAAGGTGAATAGCAGAGGCACCCAACCAGATGTGGCAGCAGTATTCAATACATAGGCAGGCCTTTGCTGCCATACAGGAGGACAGATTATTTATCTTTCATAGCAAGATGATACTTTGATATTAGTTCAAAAATAATTTTAATATTGTTCTCATTTCTATAAATGCCAATGATTAAAATGCTAAAAACAAATTTTATTTGATAGTTGGGGTCACTCACATCATCCCAGCAGGGATAGCCTAATGTTTATAGGAATAAAATATACACAGAAATAACACTAAAAACATGTTAAATTATAAAATTAAAATTGTATAATTATATTTGTTTATATGTACTGGTGTGTGTGTGTGTGTGTGTGTGTGTTTTAGTTATATGTGTTTTAAGGTTCCATGTCATAGAGAAAGAAAAATCACTTCATCTTATGACAAACAAGGTGCCGAGAGAGGAAATGGACATCTTAACTCATTGAGAGTATTATAGTGGAATATCTTGCTACCCTTCTGGTACAGTAGGATGGATGAGTCCATCTGTTACATAAGTCATAGCTACTGATTAGCAAGGAGTGTATATGATAGTGTATATTGCAGTAGACTAATATCTCAGTGACACGTTTGTACAGAACAATCCGATGTCCATATTTGGTAGTTTACCACTTGGGTGCACAATTCATTATTGTACCTTTCTCAAGGATACGACAGAGCGTCTGCGAAGAGAGTGAGTTGGATGTTTTTAGATACAAAGAATCAGTTTCTCAGACAGAAAAGTTTTCCATTGCATGCTGGGAGAACTTTTTATTATTTTGATCTTATTTATTTATTTTAAACAAAGTTTTAATTTTGTTTCATTTTATTTCTATTTATTATTATTACTACCTTTTATTTTTATTTATTAATAATAATGTCCCTGCAAATTTTAATACAATGTTTGACTTTGGTGCTAACTGACTAAGACTCTTACATTAGGTTTCATGTTGCTTAGAAGTAATTGTAAAACTCCTCATTTTGTAATTTGCAGGCTACTTTTTTGTTCAATCAGAAGCTGTGTATCTGTGTTGAAACTACATTCAGCCATACAGAAATGAAGAAAAGCAATGAAGAAAAGTTTGATAATTTCCCACAGCTTTAGAGACCTTTCAGAAATTTCTTTTTGTAGCCAATATTGAATAATATTTTTTTAAAAATGTATAAATGCCCATTGCCTCCTGAATATGTTCAACACCAACACCACCACCACACAAATTATATAAAAACTCCCAGTCTCCCCTTTCAACATAATAGAGACCTCAAAATGGTGTTAGCACCCATGTTGGGAAACACTGGTCTAAGTGAAGGAAAGCTACAACAGAAAATCAACTCTTCTTCAAAGGTTGAGTGTGGAGCCAATCACCTCACTCCATGGAACAATTTGATTACAGAAAGACTCATGATGTAACCCTATTTCCAGATGGCTGGTATTAATTCTTTATTAATTTTAAAGATAAGAAGTGATTTCTCTAAAATTTGAGAATATAATTATTTTTGTCAGGAAAAGGACCGAATTGATTGAATCTATGTAAAAGAATCATAGACATAATATTGTCATCCTGTTTTGACAAATTGTTGACCCTAGGTCAAAATTGGACTGTGATAATTTCCTGTCTTGAGCTACCTGGTCTATTGAGTAAGGACAGGCAAGCAGTAAGAGAGAGTGAGTTCACCCCTTCAGTAGTGAAAGCCTCCCCCCCACCGCGGAGACTCAGTCGAAATGGAACAAGGTGGATAAAAAATTAGCAGAATTGGGGCCTGGGATTTGAATAAGATAGTCAGACTGAAATTGGAATGCTGCTAGAGATGACTGAGAACATTGTTACTGAATGTATTATTGAAATACCAGCCAAATGTTTGCATGTCACCAACTTTGATGTGCTTATAATTGTGTATATAATTGATATATAAATATATAAAAAAAATTACACCTGTGATGTTGCAGTGTTTTACTAATTGTATTCCATTTGCCAACTATCAGCTACTGTGGATCGCGTAAATCTGGTCCTATATATCTGACCTCACATGTGTCAAGACTAACCTAGCCAGGTGATAACAGGCAATCCTACTTTGGCCAGTGCAAGATCAAACAAACACAGCATAGGCAGACTGTTTAATGGTCAGGAAGGATTGGTCAAGGTATGCCTGGTGATTGTGTTATAATCAGAAGCCTTACATGTCAGGAGGTGCCATGCAGGTTGTACAATTTAACATATAATTTCACTGCAGAATTTAAACTCATTATAGTTTGGTATGTGGCCAAATGAAGTGGAATAGATTAAGGGAAGAATATTGTTTTGTTAATCTTCCATGTTAGGATTTCCTGTCCACTTTGAAAATAATCATTTAAAAAATCTTGACTTTTGCCTACATTTAAATGCTGAACATTGGTGCAATATATTTTCCATATGTTTGATAATATTCATACATTGAAAATCAAAATTCTATGATATGGAATAAAGCTTTTTTTTAATTTAATTCATTTTACCTGAAGCAAGACAATAAAGCCACTAAGACACAGTTACTGAGTGTTGGTTTAATATAAGAAAAAGAAAACATTATTAAAAACAGAACAATAACTGTCTATATTTCTGAAATGAGATATTGTTACTATTTACAGGATTTACATTTTTAGACTGATGTACTTATCTTTATTATCATATTCACATGTTTCAGACATTGTATGCTCCAACCTTCTTCAGGTGATATACATGGCCTAGTGGATAAAAGCATTGATTGAAGTAATCCAATGACTTGACCCAAAGAGTTGTGAGTTCAATACCTGGCCACAGTAGAAGGGAACAAAAACTTGGAGAATTGAGTTACTAAAGGGAAATAACTGAAACTAAGATAACCGGAAGAGGTATGACACATGGAACAAGAACAACCTACACCAGTGGACAAATTAAAGGATTTGGTTCAAAATGTCAATGTATATCACTTGAATAATTCTGGAGCATTGTGAATATGACAATAAAGATGAGGACAACAGTTTGAACAATGTAAATAGAAAATAATAAAAGGAACAAACAAACAAAAGTTAAGACAGACGATAACGATTGACATTGCATTTAAATTTTTGAAGATCAAAATTAAATGGAAAGCAAGAATCCAGAAGTAAGTTCCCCTAGCAAGTAAAATGGTTGTAAATAATTGACTCCTGCTATCCGCTACGCTTACTCTTGTAAGTGTAGCGGATAGCAGGAGTCAATTATAAGACTGAAAATAAAGACTGAAAATAAAGACTGAAATAAGACTGAAAAGGGATTAATGTTGTTATGTATAAGCAGAAGCTATCTAGTCTTCATTTTTCTAGTCTCAATAGAGTCCAAAATCAGCCTTGTAGGGGATGAATTTTTTACATTTTATAATCCTTTTCCTACAAATGAAATATTTCAAGCTTCTTGCTACTCTATCAGTATTTCCTTGGAAAATGTTTGGACAGACCACACTTTTAACCTTTGCAGCTAAGATCTATTATGTCATACATTCTGTAGCTGACTATTCTCAGTCCCTTTGCACTCCACTAGTAAAATAGAAGTTTCGCTCAAACAACTTTTTCCCATGAATTGCTACTTTATGAAATCAACTCCCAAGAGAATGCTTCCCTAATCATGACAATCTCAACCTGTTCAAGTCTAGGATTAGCCATTATATTTCCCCCATATCCTCATAAACTGTGCCTTTCACCTCTTACTCTGTAACCACTACCTCGGGTGGCTCTTAGACCTTCTACAGGATGAAAATTATTGTAAAAGAAAATTTAACACTTGTAATCATAAGGCATGATGGAAGAAATCATGTACTTTTTGAAGTGGATTGACAAGTATATCATCGCAACTCAGACTAGATGCCAGGTTCATTTGCAAGATATAACTTCTTCCAGTCAAATGCTTGTGGCTTAAGAAAATAATTCTTTGGCCTGATCATTGCCAATGAAATAAAACTATGAGATGATTGTAGCCATCTAATGGGCATGTCTTCCTTTTTGCATTGCAGTGAGCAGTCTTTTTCTCTCTCTCTCTATGCCAGTCTTTCGGTCTGTTATGAACCACTGTCTTATAGAGAACAACTTTATTTATCATCTTAGCTCTGTCTAAAAAAGTAATTCATCAAGAAATGACAGTCTGGCTGGCTTCCCTTCATGACCATTTTTATCAGGCTCATTTGACCTGGTCCTTGAAAAGTCCATTTCATTAAGCTGACCTTCTTTGCTAATATAATAACTGTCAAAATAATTTGTGTAACAACTTTCAGATGTTTTTCTTGAACAAGATATTGGCTGACTGATATCACTACACAAGATGATTATATTGAAAACAAATATTTAGTGTGTGTAATAAATGCTTTTTTCATGAAAAGGCTATAGACTTATTGATGAGCAGTATAGCCCGGCATTGCTTGGGTGTAATGAAAGCTTTAAAACTAATCCATGGTCCTGGAGCTCAGACTCAGCCTATAGAATATTTGTGTGAATTTTGGTGAGAATTGGATAAAAATTGTGGATTTGTATAAAGGACATACAGACAGATAAACAGACACACATAAACATCTTGCCTTTTATATATATATATTATCGATTTTCTGCACTATTATAAGAACTGTAATCTTGAAACTTCTGAATATCGTTTCTTATGTCTTTGTCTATGAGTGTATCAAATTTGATTAAAATCGGACCACTCCTTCTATAACCCGATTTTTTAGATTATCAATTTTTGATATTTATCGGGGGTACCTGGACACAAAACCTAGCTAAGAACACTCGCAGATGCTTATAGTACAACTGTGTAAATTTTCAAGAAAATCGGTTCAGCCATTTTGGAGTCTATAGATAACGGGCACACACACAGACACACACACACAGAGACAAAGTTCCATTTATAAATAAGTTTAGATCTATATTCCCAAATATGCACATCACAGTCTTCATTCTCTAATCTTGACAGATTTCTTGTGAGTGATGGATTATTTTCTACACTATAACGCCTTTTTCACAGGCAAAATGTTACAAGCTCCTTACTACTCTGTTGCTATTTTCATGGAAAATGCCCTGCCAAACTACATTCCTTAGTTCCACTAATTCTAACCCTCACAGCTAAGACCTGCTATATCACATACATGTAAATTATCTTCATTCCCTCTGTATTCCATTAGTAAAAAAGAAGTTCCACTAGAACGGCTTCTTTCTATGAACTGTTTCTTTGTAGAACTGAAGATTTATCTCTTCCACATATCCTCATAAACTGCACTTTTACCACTTACTCTTACCACTCATGAAACAATTACCTTCAGTAACCATGAGTGACTCTTGAGCCTTATCTTAGAATATAAGTTTGTTAATCCCAGAATTTAAATTCTAATTTATGATTTATGACTATTCAAATAAATGACTCTGGACAAACATGAAATTACCTGGGAACAGTTCAACAACCACCTTTATTAACCTTGAGTGACTCTTGACCTTATCTTAAAATATAAGTTTGTTATTTACTATTTTTTTCTCTTTCCTTAATTGTAGTAGATAGATTTGCTTATCATCCAGTGTACACTCCTCCACAGATTTTAAACAGGAATAGTAGTTTATTTCTTGTTCCCTGTTTAGGATCAGGTTTCTGACTCCTTCTAAATTTTTTTCTTCCTTTCATGGGTCAGCCAGTATGTCCTCACAAAAAAAAAAAAAATGGTAATCTCAGAATATGTTTGAACCACATGTCCTTATTCTGTTGCATTGTTTCTCTGGTTAGTTAATTTCCAAGTCATTGCTTTGAAATTACTGGCGATTGAATGGAATTTCTATTGAGCATTTCAGCTGGGAATTTGAGATTCATTGAAATTGGCATTGTTCTGTATGACATCATTGCCAAGTGACAGTCAGTGCCAGTTTCTGGTCTTTCAAAAGTAACTTTTTACTCATGCCAACAATGTTTTCTGCGAAACCATTTGACTGATGGTAATGTGGTGATGATGATGTATGCTTGAAATTGATTGAAACACGTGTACAGGAACATGTTACAATACATATTGTGGATGATATGTTTCATGACAGGAGAGATGCTAACATATTTACAAAAGCAGACCAGTTCTCAGGCAATTGGCATGTCAAGTTGATGAAGCTTCAAGTGACCTGACCACATTCCAAATATACTTTGGACAATACCACTTGCATCAATTGTCCCTTTTGCTTAAATTCTGCAGCTGGTATCTCTCAGAAAATATTGGAGTAGTTCCAAAACATTTTTTAATCGTTTCACCCCAAGTAAGGTGGTACCACCATTGATGTGCAGGGGACTACATAAGAATAAAAGTTTAGACAAGAGGAGAATAAGAAGAAAGATGAACCAGTTACAAGGGGTGTCAGAGAAAAGACAAGAGAAGGATGAAAACACAGGTGTGAAGACAGTTGTGAAGGTAGAGAGGAAGAAAAAGAACAAGATAGAACAAGATATACAGGGTGATGTAGAAAGAACTGGAGTCAAGTTGATAAGAGATGGGCATTGACCTTGCATTTAAATTCCTGGAGGTTGTAGCTGTCAGAAAAGCAAGTATACAGAAGGGAGTTCCTCAGGAGGGAAGTGCTAGAAAAGAAGCTGCTGGAGTAAGAGTTGTAGTTATTGTTGATGATCTAGTGGCATTCAATCAAGACAAGTGTCTTTGTGTGCTGCTAGAAAGATTCTGCAAAGTAGTGTGACACCTTGCCCTTAGCTGGCTTGCTTTCTCTGGTCCCGAAACTGTTGTGATGATGACGACCGGAACCTGGAACCTGCGTGGGTTGATGCTATTGAAACGGCACCAGTTATGACGACGCTCTCGGGTTGTCAATTATGATGATGGCCTCGTTACAGTAGCTGGTCTTCAAGACATCTATTACAATGGTGAACTTCTCTGCCCATGCTGTGTTCTTTGATCTCAGAAAAGTCATGTCGAAAACCCAGTGGCCGTCTTTCTACCATTTCAAACCAGACTGGACTCTCGTGTACACTTGTGTTGAATTCCTATCTTATCCATCTTGTCATTTAAGTATTAAATGACATTACAAATCCAAAACACTATTTCAACATCCAAAAAGCTGGAAATGAGCTTCATAAGAAACTGCATCACCAAAGCTTTCAAGCCCCTCCAGTATCTAACAAGGAAAGATACTCCATGGATGTGGTCAAACTTCCAGAAAATCACCTTTGACATGGTGAAGGACATGATTTCAATGGCACCTGTCCTGGCCTACTTTGACCAACTCAAAGAGCTGGTACTTGAAACATTTATCTGTGAGTATATCTTAGGAGTAGTCCTCATAAAAAATATTAACCCCATTGCATACACAAACTGTTCCCTCTCAGACAGAATAATGTTACACACAGATAGAGAAGGATATACTTGCAGTAGTCCATAGACTGGAAAAGTTTCACCACTAAATCCAGGAAAGATGATGAATGTTATAACAGACCACAAAGCATTAGTCTCGATATCCCAAAAACCTCTGACAAGAGCACAAAAATACTTCTAAAATCTTCTGATTTTTGGCAAGACAAAACAAGCTCTAGTGAACCAGTCCTATTGAATCAGGTGGGTACTCAAGCACAGTGATGTCTTTATTAGCTAAAAGCTAATTATTTCATTGTTTTTTTGTTTTGTTTTTTGCTTGTGTAATATATTACTTTGAAGGGTGGATGCAATTGACAGATAAATCTGGTTGTAAAGAAGGTCAACAAAAGTGACAACCAGCTTGAAAGGTGATGGGCCTAGCCAAGGATGATTGACAGATACATCCGGTTGTAAAGAAGGTCAACAAAAATGGCAACCAGCTTGAAAGGTGATGGGCCTGGCTGGGGATGATTGACAGATACATCTGGCCATAGATAAAGTCAACAAAGTGACAACCTGAGAAAGCAAGATGGTATGAGTGAAGAGTCATGGCCATGTAGTTTTTGTGATATAAAGTCTAGATTTTGGCTGAAAAAAGAGAGACTTCAGCTAGCTTCCAACTTCCAATGGACCTGCTTGGGAGTACCTAGTGTTATAAGCTGGGATGTGTGGGTGGTATAAATGATATACAGCCATATCATGTTGAAACACTGGTTCTTATATGATCACATAAGTAATATTGAGCTTGGTCAGTACTGAGATGTGTAACTGCTTGGGAATACAAGTACGACTGCTTGGGAATGCTGTAAGCTTGAATGTGTGGATGGTGTAATGGAAGAAACTTAACTAATCTTCATTTCTTTGCAGAAGCATTGAAATTATTCATTTTGATAAATTTTTCTCTTATATGTTGATAAAAGAAAACTAGTCAAAAATTGATAATTTCTTCAGTTGATACAGTATTTATTCACAAGGTTTATAAATTAAAAAAAAACAAACAGAGAAACAGTATATAATAGATATCTATCTTACAATAACATAAAACTTTTAAAATGAACTGCTTCTTTTTCCAGGCAATGGCTTATGGCATTATCTCATTGAATCACCAGTTCTCATATGATCACCAAAGTTAAGCAATGTTGAGCTTGATCAGTACCTAGATGGTTGTCCACTTAGGAATACCAGGTGCTGTAAGTTTGGATGTGTGGATGGTGTAATGAATAATGGCTCAGAATTGGAAACCAAAGAGCAGAGTTCCAATTCCAGTTGGGTTCATTATATTCCCTTACATGCAAATACCCTTGGGAAAAGGTATGAATCTACCTCTTTTGCCTCTAGCTATGGGTTAACTGGTAGGACTTGTATCAGTAAATCATATTCTTCAAAAAATTTATTCTTTTTTTTATTTCTTTACTCATTTCCTAAAATGAAAGTTTATTTTCAAAACATAACTTGTTGTAATTTATTGGAGAAAGCATTGAAATTATTAATTTTCAACTGGTTTTTTATTCATCACCATAGAAAAAAAACTTTTATATGAGGATTAAAGAAAGTAGGTCAAAAATTAATTGTCGTCATCTTGCGGCCTTGGCCGAGATAGAACTCACTACACCCCTTCAGTATTCCCTGTGTATTTGGAACCCTGGCGCAATTTGTAGCGAAATTCATAATCTTGTCAAATAGCTGAATACTTGATGCTTCACCAGGGCTACCAAGGGTGTTTTTATTGTGACACCAACACTAGATGGGTTGCCTCTAGGCCTCATTTTGTTATTTAGCTCATAACTGGAGGGAAGTGATGGATTAATACCTTTCCCAAGGGTACTAGTGCTTAAGTGAATGCAGGGTACACAACTGGAATTCAAACTTGGCTCACCGATTTCTCCTTCCAAGACGACATCCACTGCACCACAATGCACATCCATCACTGACTAATAATTTCTTCAGTTCATACAATATTTATTCAAAAGGTTTATAAATTTTTAAAAATAACCTGACAAACAGCATATAATGTTTGTCATGCAATAGCATAAAGCTTTTAAAATGAACTGCTTCCTTCTCCAGGCATGGGTTTGTAGCATTATCACATTGAAACACCTGTTTTCATATGATCCCCAAAGTAAAGCAATGTTGAGCCTGGTCAGTACCAAGATGGTAAGCTTGGAAACATAAGTGGTGTAACAGACAATGGTTTTGAACTGTTAATCAGAGAGATGAGTTCTAATCCTGCTGGGTTCATTATATTCACTTATTCGCAAATACTCTTGGTAATGGTATGAATCCACCACTTCTTCTACCAGGTATGGGTTAATTAGTAAGACTTGTATCACTAAACTATTATTATTTCAAGAATAAAACTTCTTACAATCTAAAATTATTTTCTAGCTTTAAATAACCTGTAAAGGGTTGATAAACCATCAAAAACAAACCAATCAATCAATTCATTGATTTCCAGCAAACTCTGTGTTATATCTGGTATATCTCACAGTTCCAATACTTGATATGTGGTACACTGTTAATTGTGATATAATAGAGCTCTAAACAGTTAGCGGCTTAGCACTTAAATACAACTCAGCTCATTTGCATGAGATACCACACGCTGATCTTCAAAAATATAAATGCAATGGCAATTGTTATCTTCTGTTTTTTAATTCCTGTTCTTTTAGTGTTCTCTCTTCTTGATCGTACTTTTTTCTCATTTAACTCTTTGCATCTTAGTGGCTTCATTTCCTTGCTTGGAGTGAAAAGATCAAATAAAATATCTACAGAAATGGTTGTTTTATTGAATGTGAGAAATGTGCATACATAATTTAAAAACAAAAAGTTCATTTCCCATTGTTTTTTTCTTTTTTACCCTCTTAAATATGCAACGGCATTAATGTTAAAAAGTGCCAAGTAAATATCCTGGAGTTATTTAGCACATACGGAGAATGAAAATGAGATAGAGTATTATAAATAAATGAGATATTCTGCTATTAATAAATAAAAAAGAAACTGTAATGGTTTCCTGAAATAGAAAAAAAAAACAATGACAAAAAAAGAAAAGAAAAAAATAAACGATGGTCATTTAGAGAAAACTAAAATATCCCTGTCATTTTTGTGCCAACAAATTCCATCTTGAATTTTTCTCTGTCTGTAACTCTCAACCATTTTTGTTCATCTGATGATACTTGGCCCATTTTATTTCCAGACATCTTTTCTGCTTCTTTTTTATTCTTTATATATGAGAAGCTTTCTTCTGATTGTGCTGATAAACCCAGA
Source organism: Ascarosepion bandense (assembly GCA_037127315.1). Taxonomy (NCBI): domain Eukaryota; kingdom Metazoa; phylum Mollusca; class Cephalopoda; order Sepiida; family Sepiidae; genus Ascarosepion; species Ascarosepion bandense. Next base: position 1,383,598 of record JBBBDQ010001079.1, read on the forward strand.
ATGAAAAAAATAGACATTCAAACTTTGCAAAAATAAATAGACCCCTCAATTCACATGCCAAATGAGCAAATGCTTTTTACCTCATAATACACAACATTTTTTTACTGCTATGTCCCTTCAGAACATATGTAATCACGGCTGACTTTTCTTAATTATCTATGAATTTCTATGACTTCTTGGGAGAGATATTGTAGTTTTTGTTTCCAATTATCTTTCCCATCAGGATTTGCGGTTTTTTTTTCTAGACTGGCTGCCAACCAAGGTTATAATAATATCCAGTTTATCCTGCTAAATCTTTTCTGAAATTCTAATGTAAACTTATTGTGAAAAGTTTCTTATATACTCAAATGAATCTGTGGTATCTGATACAAATCAGCTGAGTTGTACTTAAGTGCTAAACCAATAACCGTTAGCACTCCATTACATAATATATGACAGTGTACCACATATCGAGTACTGAAACTGCGAGTTATAGCAGACATAACAAATGGCGTCTCTGATAGAATGCTTGGGTCCTGTGGATGATTCTGAATATGTCGAGATTTGGATAAAAGCCTTTGTGGTGGCTGCAGCAAGAATGCATAATCTCAAAGACTCGAGAATGGAAGGCAGACAGAGCCAAATAACGGACTTATTTATGGCTTCTGGGGGTTCGAGGTGTTAAAGAAAATATCAGCATAATAAAAGAGTGCATAATCTCAAAGGCTCGAGAATGGAAGGCAGACAGAGCCAAATAACAAACTTATTTATGGCTTCTGGGGGTAGGCCGAAAAGAAAACTCGCCATCATGAAAAGATTGAAATTTTTTAGAAGCCAAGCAGTGGCTGGAGAAATTTATTATGCAGTACATAAACAGACTCAAGGGACAGGCAAAGCACTGCGACCTTGAAAAACTAGGGACTCAAGGTACGTCAACTGAAGATGAGCTGATTCTATTACAAACAAGGGAAGGACTTAATGAACCGCAGCATAAACAAAAAGTACTGGAATGCATGCAAGGCGGCCATATAAACTTAGAATTAAGCATGGACTATTTACAACAGCTGGAGAAAATCAGAGATTTCAACCAGCCAAGAGAAGTGTTAAAGTCATACAGGTTGAACGTAACCAAAGCCAAAGTGAAGTGCAGTTGCTGCAGAATGGCACATAAAAATAATAAATTCTAGTTTCCAGCACTGGGGAAATGATGTCTAAAATGCGAATAAATGAATCATTTTAAAACTACTGAAGTGAAAACATGTAAAAAATGAGAGTAATAACCCCTACCCCTGAATAACAGCAGGAAGCCAGTGTATTTGCAATAAATACACAAAAGAGTAGTAGAGAGAATGTGAAAAAAATGGCAGCACATTTAACATGCAAGTTGACACAGATAGCAAGATAAGCCTAATTCCAAGAAATTTTTGGATCAAACTTGGCCGACCCAAATTAAAAAACGTTATTTAAAGTTAAAACAATTTGATGGAACAACAATAAAAACATTGAGTACCTTCTGTGGCACGTTTTAAATGGATACTCAGTTTGAGGTTATTCAAATCATAGTAGTAGCCTGCAAGAAAGACCACAGATTGTTATGTACTGATATAGTAAAAGTAGATACAGCCAAATTAATAAACTCCATGAAAACACAAGGCTAGGGCTTCTAAAAGGATACAAAATAAGTATTCGATTAAAAGAAAATTACCACCCCAAATACATTCAAGCCAAAAAAGTATCAGTACATACACTGCCTTTAGTTGTAGTCAAGTTAAAGCACATGATCAAGCAAGGCATCCTCGGAAAAGTAACACATGGTAGAAGAAACTGGGTCTCACCTATTGCAGCAATAAAAAGGCCAATGGAGATTTGCAGATATACGGTGATTATAAAGTTGGAATAATTCACCAGATATGTTTGAACTTGTTTCCATTATCAAACACGGAAAAGGTGAGCCATGAATTGGCAAACACGGAATATTTTGCAAAATTTGACTTGAGATCTTTCTACAACCAAATTTAAATTGACAAAAAATTTAAAGAAGTCACCTTATAGGCCTGTTAAGGTGGACTCATTTACTATTTAGTCATTTCAAAGGGTAATTGAAGGAATATTGTTAGGCAAGGTAACTAACATGATTATTTACCAAGATGATATAGGGGGAGGAGTGAAGACCAAACTAGAGTTTAATGTGGATCAAATATTAAGGCAATTGAAAAAGGCTGGATTAACCATTAATAGAGACAAATGAAGCTTTGATTGTAAGAATCTGACATGTTTGGTCTACCAAATATTGAAGACTGTCATAGCACTTGACAAAAGGCTCACGAAAAAGATTACGGAGGTAGCAAAATGAAATTGAAATCCTTTTTAGGTTTGATAAATTTTTCCAGTAGATACATCCTAAAATATAATGAACTAATTAGACCATTGTCAGAGTTGTGTAAAAAGAAAAAAAAAGTTTCATTTAGAGGTACAACCATGGCTTAGAGTATATATGGACCACACACACATCAGTAACATAGGATCATTTGTCATAATGGTGGATGCATACTCTGGTTGGCCAGAAGTAATCAAGGCTGGAGAGCGTTCATAGTCAAACAGATTTTGAGAGATGTATTTGCAAGGAATGGAGTATCGCAAACGTTAGTGTCAGATAATGCTCCAGAATTTTGAGATAAAAATTTGTGTGCATGGTTCAGGCAAAGAGGCTGCATGTTGTAAAAAACTTCTTTATACTACCCTCAATCCAATGGAATCACAGTGAATGGTAAAAACAGTTAAAATGACATTGAAGGCATACCCACCCGTCACTGAAAGCATTGAGGCATTTCTAGCTAAAATGCTCCTCAATTATAGGTCAATACTACATGTGGAAAGGAAACTGAGCCATTTGGCTCTCATGGGTAGACATATTAGAGCCCCCATTACTATGTCTTTTGCCACAAGGAAGAGAATATAGTACAAGAAAGACAAAAGTGCAAATTCTGAAGAAGCAAACTTCCTTTTGCAGAGAGGCAATGATACAGTTCTCATCAAGAAGAAAGGGCAGTATGTTTTGGCTCATGTAGATCAATTTAGAAAAGGATTGTGTTGGATGATGTGGAGATGAAAGACCAAAGTCGGGAGGAGGAAGGTAACTACAATGAGGAGGCAGAACAAAGAACAGAAATGCAGGAGCAAGAAGAGAGAGAAAGCTACAAGATTGGGATGAACAAGAAATGGACATCAGTGGAGAATAAAAGACTGATGAAGAAGAGGATGAAGAAAATCCAAGGTTGCTGATAAAAAGAAGAGAGGAGCAAGAGCAAGAACTACAAAATCAAGAATAGTTAGATGTAGTGAGAGGAAAGCCAAGAGGATACAACCGCTCCGATTCAGGGAGGGCACAGTATCCTATGCAAATTGGCTGAGTTGTATTTAAGTGCTAAGCCAATAACTGTCGGCACTCTATTATGTCATGCATAATGGCGTACCACCTATTGAGTACTGAAACATTGAGATATACCAGAATCGGTAAAATCAAATTATCATTTTTTTAAAACTCATGCATTATCAGTTGAACATGAAAAGACATCTCTTGTACTTTGATGTAGATTTAATTCAGTGTTAATGGCAATGGTGGTATTAGCCATTTCCCTAGAAAGAAACATTTGGCATTCGTTAAACAAGTAGCCAGTACTGCTTTTGGATGAAATTTATAAAAACTTTTTCTTAAAACAATTTTTCAGAAAAACAGGTTCTCAAATTCAATAGCTGTAATGTTTTTGAACATTTTCCATAGTATCTTTCAAATGTTCTCCTTTTAAAGTGGTTCATCTTCCAGAGCAAAGCTTGTCAGTTAAGTCACAACTGCTATTTTTAAAACTTTTACATCATAGCCGATATGTACAAGCCATCACTGTATCTGTATACACAAATGTGTTTTAAATGCCTCTATAGCAGTACTGCTCTTTTGGAAAATATGTTGTGTTTTTGTTATAATCCTCTTTGGGGTTAAACTTTGAAATGAACTATAAGCAACAGACTGTTGGATAAAAGAGCATATCAGAATTAGGTGTATGGGTAAGTTTTGAAAGCTATCACAATGTGTTGTAAAATAAAGGAAGGTAAAGAAGGTGTTGAGCATTACCTATTTATTATTCATTAATATTCTGAGATCAAAGTCTCATCTTCAGAATGATAGGAGAGCTTGATTTCAAGTCCTCTCATGGATTGTGCCTTTCAATGAATAGTCATCTTTCACTGCTACTGCTGCTGTTGATTGTAGTGAGTGTATGTGTGTGCCTGTAAGTGTGTTTGTGTATGTATGTGTGTGTGTTTATGGCTCATGTATGTGCGTGTTGACCTATAGTAGTACTTGGCATTTACACATCTTTGTTAAAGTGATAGTGGGCGCTGTTTTATGATGTGATGTTATATATGTCTGCTTTAATTTATGGTTTATATATGTGCGTATTGACCGATAACAGGATTTGTTGTTTTTGTATCTTTGTTAGAGTGATAGTAGGAGTCATTTTACAATCTGGTGCTATATCTGACTGCTTTAATTGGAGGTGTGTTTACTGTTTTATATATATATATATATATATATATATATATATATATTCAAAACTTACCTATACACCTAATATGCACAATGCTTCAAGCAAATTACAGAACTCTTCTATGTCAGAATTAAATTCTATATATATTTTTTAACCAATAAAACCTCATAAGAATGTTTGTTGATAAGCAACAAATACTGTCCAAATGATTGTGGACATAGTTGTAAACCTACCAGATGTTATTTTTGGACCATTTAGAAAATAACACTAATAACTCTTTTCACTACTCCCACAAATTTGAGAAAAAGATTTTCAAGAACAAGTGTGAAATTATTTTCTAACAAATGAAAACCTTGTATTCAAAAAGTTCACACCTTAGAATTTTGTTCTTCTCTACAGGTATAAAAATAGAAGCATACTGTTTCTTAGGGTTCAAAACCATTTTGGAAGCTAGTGTGATCTACACATACATGCACACACATCCACAAACATGCACACGAAAACAGACAACAGCCAGCAGCCATCAACTAAAACCTTATCTACACACTAACAGAAATAGTAGGCTTACCATCATAAAGTATTGTAAGTTTGTCCGCACATCTCGCACTGTACAATGGACACTTAATTGCTTCATTAAGCAAACTTCACTGAAAGGAAAATTGAACATTTTATTGTTATTGTATATTTATGAAAAGAAAATATAACTTTTATTTCAACTGATGTCTTGCTTCTACTTTTCTTTCAGAAAATATTTTTTTAAATTTATTTTTGTTTCATTTAAAAGCTTTGTTGCAGTTAAATCTTGACACTCAGATAAGAACAAAAACCTGGGTAAACAGATCCCAACAAGCAGATAAACTAATTCTAGGCACGGTTTTGAATGATTCAACCTTGGTTCTGCCTTGGTTGGCTGACTTAATTCATCATGTTGATATAAGAAAGAACTTTCTGACCAACCTAATCTATATTATAAAAGAGTTTATTCTCTGTCCAAAACAAGATGTCTGTGTGTGACTTCGTATATGCATATGTTTGTGTTGTGTATTTAATGTATCTACAGGTACATGCACACACATATACACACCATTTGACTAAATTTAAGAAAAACGTTACATTAAAAATGAAAAACAAAAAGAAAGAAATGAACAGATTGTGCTCAAAGAAAGACAGAAAGAAATAAAAATAATCAAAGATAGAGATTGTACTCAAAGAAACAAAGAAATGAAGAGATTGTGCACAAAAAAGAAAGAAAGAAATGAAGTGATTGTGCTCAAAGAAAGAATGAAGAAAAAATGAATAGATTGTGAACAAAGAAAAAAAATAGTTTATTCTCAAAGAAAGAAATATGAACAAAAGAAATTGAAAGATTGTGCGAAAAAAAGAAAGATTATGCACAAAGATAGAAAGCATGAAAGAAATGATGAGATTGTGCTCAAAGAATGAAAGAAAAAAGAAAGAGATTATGCTCAAAAAGAGAAAGAATGAAAAAAATAATGCAGAGATTGTACTCAGAGAAATAAAGAAATGAAAAAGTTGTACTCCAAAAAAAGAAAGAAAGAAAAAAGAAAGAATGGAATGAAAGATATTATGCTCAAAGAAACAAAGAAAGAAATTAAAGAAATGAAGTGATTGTACTTGAAGAGAAGAAAGAAAGTGTTGTGACCAAATGAAAGGTTTAAGAAATAACAAAACATGTGTCATAGAAATATTGTAAATACAACAGAAGAGTATTATATAACTATTGCATGTGTTGGTTGTCCAGCGCTCAATCAATTCAGCTGTTCCCCTAAGGCCTCCTCTCTTACTAATCTTAGGCAAAAGAGTCCAACATAGACTCTTTAGAGGGAGGACACCCCAAAAAAGCCCTTTCCAGTCTGACTTCGTATAGAGTCTTTTTTGTTTTTTATAATTACCACACAATACTTTTTATGCAAACAAAAAAAAAGTAAGGAACAACCACTTTGAAGTTAAGTTGACAATTTTTTCTTTAATTTTATGACAGACATTTTACGTGTTAACAACAGTCCCTTTTATGAGGGTCTCTATTCATTATTCTGAAATAAGAAAAATTGGATAAGTTTAATGGTAAATGTTAATAATTTCCAATAATCTAATGTGTATTGTGTTTTTCTGGTAATTCAAAGTTCATCAGTAAGGAGACTCATTCTTTTCCTTTTTCTGCAGACCTGGTATGAAATGAAAGATGTTCAATATCTTTTCCTTTTTGGGTCAATTTCTTAAGGTTCCATAAATTTCCTTTTCTTTTGTTCCTTCTGAACTCTGGTACTGATTGCAGTATTGGAACCTCAAATGTGTCAAAGACAACTTCCATAGAGTCATCTTCTATAGAATGTCTATTGACTACACATTCATACTGTTTTTTAATTTGGGTTAGATGACATTTACATATAAACTTCGGTTCCTGAACCATGTAAATCATGTTACCAATTTGTCTGTCTATTGTTCCTATCTACCAGCTTTAATATTCCCAAATACACGAAAAAAACCTTTTCACCAACCTTAAAAGCACTTTTTAAGCACTTTATTCCTATTTTCTGCTTTTGTTTCACTCAAAAGGAATTTGTCAAATGCCAATTTTATTTTCCTCGTAGGCATGACCTCTATTGGCATCTTGGCAGATGGAGCACTGCTATTAGGGGTTACACAATAAACCTGCAAAAACTGCTGTATCACCGTATTGGTGGGAATACCTCTTGCCTTTCTCAGTGCTCTCTTGTATGTGTTTACAAAACGCTCTGCCTGTCCATTACTTCTTTGGTGATATGGCGCCATGGTAATATGTTTGATCAGGAATGACTGACAAAAATCCTTAAATCACAGGATGGGAACTGTGTGGCATTGTCTGTTATGATACAGTCAACAACTTCAAAACTGGAAAATAGCTTGTGCACAAACTTTATTGTCACCTTTGCAGTTGGCGTCTTACATTTCAATCTCTATATCTCTATAGCAATGTAGTTGACCACACCCAAAACAAGGTCTTGACAGCAAAGTAACTTTATTATTTTTGGTTGACCCCTTTTAATTTTTCTTTTTTTTTATGTAAGCCACACCACACTGTTCAATGATTTTTGAATCCTCTCTGACGCTCACAAAACGTTGGCAATATTTGGTAATTTGCTGTAAAGTAACATCAGGCTCATTTTCAAGCATGTTTTCACCCTACAACATATTTCGGCATCTTTCACTGAAATCAAACCCTGGACGAAAATCAGGCATTTAAAATTATTGGTTCTTAACTCTGCCAATATGAAGTCATTGCTGTGTTTATTGACTACACTCCTGAAAGTAAGATAATCTTTGCATTCTTTGTAGGTGAGATTCATGAATTTCCAATGCTTGGGGAACAGTGATGTTTTTTGACTGAAGATTTCTGTTAATGATTGAATCACTTCTTTTAATTTCAAGTTGCTGGATTTCTTAGGCAAAATATAATTAACGAACTTAGTATATTCAGCTGTGCCTAATTTCCTGAGGAATAGACAAACCTTTTTATGGTCAGCCCAACTTGCACAATCTGTATTGTATAAATCCTTGTGACGTTTAAAATACGAAGCGAATGTAATTTCTTCTTCAGGCACAAACGTGAAGTTTTCAATAGCACTTCATGTAGTCTTTTGAGAGAACATGTTTTCACCGTCCTCATTTTGGTTTTTGATAGATATATTATACAAATGCCTTTGCTCATTCTGTGTTTAAAAGAGCATTTCTTTAAGTTTCTGTTGTCTAACCTGAATTCCAAGGTGCAATTTCTAGAATTTCTTTTGGTATTCTGCTTGTTCTCATTGGAATTTTTCTTGTCTTTCCAAATATTTCTGTTCCAACAGTAGTAGTTGTTCCTGTTGGGGCTTCAGCTCTAGCACTGCACTTTTAAATTTGTCCATTTTACTACGGGGATATGTAGAATAAGAAATGAGGGGGGAATTTTTTTCTCCTTACCCTCTTAACCAACACTAAGTCTGTTTGACTTGTACAGTTCTTTTAGTGACTTGTTTGAATGAAAAAAAAAAATAACAAGGTTCACCAATCTTTTTCCTAACCACTGAATTGAACTTGTAAAAATCCTATTGTGTTGAAAAGTTTCTTTTTTTTTTTTTAACTGTCACTGGATACTCTTTTGTTGTAGATTTTGATTAGAATTCCTTCTTTCACAAATGTTTTAGACACTGGCCAAAAATATTTATTTTATGACTTCATGTGAAGCTTGTTTTTTCAAATCCTTCATCGCCAAGATGTTGTGACCAAGTGAAAAGTTTAAGAAATAACAAAACATGTGTTATAGAAATATTGTCTATTTAACAGTAAATACAACAGAAGAGTATTTGTGTCAGCTTTGTGTCAGTTGTCCAGTGTTCAATCAATTCAACTGTTCACTCAAGGCCTCCTCTCCTACTAATCTTATAGTAGGTAGAAGAGTCCAATATAGACTCTTTAGAGGGAGGACACCACAACAAAAAGAAAGAAATTAAGGAATTAGGCTCAAAGAAAGAAAGAAAGAATGAATGAATGAAAGAAATGAAGAGGTTGTGCTCAAAGAAAGAACGAAAGAAAGAAAGAAAGAAAGAAAGAAAGAAAGAAAGAAAGAAATTATGCTCAAAGAATGAAAATTAAAGAAATAAATAAAGAGATTGTGCTCCAAGAAAGAAAGAAAGAAAGAAAGTGGTTATGCTCAAAGAAAGAAAGAGATTATGCTCAAAGAATGAAAATTAAAGAAAGAAATGAAGAGATTGTGCTCCAAGAAAGAAAGAAAGAAAGAGATTATGCTCAAAGAAAGATAGAATGAAATGAAGAGATTATCCTAAAGACAGAAGGAAAGAAAGAAATGAATAGATTGTGTTCAAAGAAAGAAAGAAAGAATGAAAGAAAGAAAGAAAAATGAAATTGAGAAATGAAGTGATTGTTCTCAAAGGAAGCCAGAATAAAAGAAATAAATTGATTGTGTTAAAAGAAAGAAAGAATGAAAGAGTTTCTTCTCAAGCAAAAAAAAAATGAACTCGAGAAATAAAGAGATTGTGCTCAAGGAATTTTGAACCCTGCTGGAGGCTACATTTTCCTTATTAAGTTTTTTCAACTATGCAGGCCAGTAGATGAAATAAGTACTGTTTAAAATAAATGGAGCATTTACACAAATACACAATTATAGAAAAGGCACTGGGAAGCTATATTATTGTGGTATGAAAGTGACTGAAGCCAAGATGCCAGGTGAGGGCCTATAACATTACAGATTCTCTTTTGAATTTTATCAAGAATCTCCAAATAAATAGTAAGAGCACCAGACCATATATGGTAACAATATTCAAAGCCTGGATGAATGGTAGACTTATAAGTATGTAAAATAAGTTCAATAATAATCCATATTTATAAAATTGGATATGTTGTCTGTGTTTGTTTGTGTGTCTCCATTTTAACAAACCCTACTCCTTCGAAATCCTTGGTCCAATTTCAACCAAAATTGGGTCACTTGTCAATCATGATATGGACCTTTGATGTACACAAAAAATGTTTGAATTGATTTGCAGGGTACAGCAGAAATCCCCAAAATGCTTAGAATTTACAAACTCTTCTTCTCCAGGATGCCTAATGTGAATTCAAACAAAATTGGGTAACTTGTAGATCAAACCATTGATCTACACAAAAATGTTTTGTATCATTGTACAGGGTTCATCAAAAATCAATGACAAACATAATTTTGGGTGGTCTTTTGCACACTTTTATGCATTTCTCCAGGACACTTCACTTGAACTCAAACAAAATCGAGTCACTGGTAGAGCATGGTCTGATGCCTTGATATGAGAACAAAAATTTCAATTGGCACACATTGTGCAGCAAAAATGACTGGAAAATGTTGCAGTTTGTGATCATTTATTTCTCTGAAACACTTAGTTTTATTCCAACAAAAATTGGGTCTTTTTTGTAACTTTTTGCAATTGTTTATTTCTCCAAAATGCTTAGGTGCCAACCCCTCCAAAGTTGCAGGGACAATGCATCTACTTCTTCTGCATCACAACATCATTGGATAGCATTACAGGCTCTCATTCTTCCAATTGCACAGGCATCATTCCCATTTATTGGCAAAACTGACCAAAAATGAATCCCGTTTTACAAATACAAAAACCAATACTAACTTTGCATGTTTTTTTAACTTATGTGACACGATAACCTCGTGCTGGAGCTTTTGGAAGAAGCACTTAACCTTAAGATTTCAACATAACTTTCTCATTAGTGCAATGTGGCTTCCCTGTGTCTCTTCTAGAAATACTTTCATGGCTTCTGCTCTGATGAACTTAGCTCTCTGGTGCCCTCTATATATGAATTTACTTGAGCCACAAGATTAGCAACTAGGTCCCATCCTTTTATTGTGAAACCAATAAAATGTAAACACAAATTCTACTTCATCAGCTTCTTTTCTCGCACTTCCCATATGTGGACTTCCCTTCCATTTACTCGCTTCCCTGACAGCTACAACCTTCAAAAATTTAAATATAAAGTCAATAGTTATCTATCTCACTAACCTGCATCCTCTTTCTCATGCTCCTTTCTCCGTCCACTCCACTCTCAACAGTATTCTCATCCTTCTCTATTACATGTATATAATCTTGCTTTGAGTCTTAGATCATTGTATGCAAAAGGTTAATATCAGAGTTAAGTTTAAAGACCAAAATTTTGAATGCTGGTTTCTAGAGTTAGATTAATTGCTGAAGGGAAAGATTTACTGAGGAATACAATTTGTCAAGAGATGCCAATGGGCAAGACTGTGCTAATAGGAAGTTTATTTGGCATAGAGGGATGTTAGACTAATTGCCAAGGAGAGAGATTTACTGAAGGGAACAGAAGGGTGCTACAGATAAAAATAATATACTGCCGAGCATGGTATTTGCATGGTGGGATGTTTGTGTTGTGGAGGGGAGCCAAGAGGAGTCAAGTGGAGTCAGTAGGAAATAAATTATGTATCTCCACCCAAATAGGACTCCCAATGGTATATTATTTAACTTACACAGTCTCCCCTCAGCAATTAGTCAAAAAGTATTTTTCATGGTAAATAGACAAATATATCCTTCCTAATCAGAAAACTGCGTTACAACAATCTCTGCCTCCCATCTCTTAATCCTCCTTAATTTGGTTCCACATTGTATAAAGCAAATCTAAATAAATATATTTATTAAATATAAACATATTGATAAATTCCTGTAATGTAGCTTCCCTGTACCTTTTCTAAAAATATTTTCATGGTAACTGTTTTGATATGCTTTCATCTTTGGTACCTTGACTTTACGTATTTATGCTCAATACTAAATTGGCATTTAGGTCTCATCATTTTACAATTGAAATTGCTAGATATAATCATAAATTCTATGCTAACAGTTTCTTCTCTTGCAGTTTGTGAATCTCTCTCCTGGATTCTTGCTTTCTAGTAAACTTTGATCTTCAAAAATTCAAATGCAATGTTAATGTAAAAATGATAAAAAATATCCAGATCTGATTTGTTAATCTTAAGTCTCCTTGATACCTGTTCTTTTATTGTCTTCTCTCCTTAATAATGATTTCTCTAACATTATTTCACCCATGTATCTTTACCACTTTCTTGTGTTAATTGGGTGAAACGATAAAAAACATTCAAGTTATATCCTTTTTTTTTTTTTTTAATCATATCAACAAAGAATTTTTGTTCTTTTTCAAAATTAGTATTTTCAATTGTTTTTTTATTTTGGTTATTTTTACTAGGTTCTAAACTTCCATCAAAATTTATCAATATTTATAAAGCTTAGTCATTATTACAAATAGCAGGGGGTGGTGTGTGTATATTAGAACAAAGGATCAAGTTTCCCCACCCTTCTAAGTGTGGAAGACCTGCGTGCCTTGAAAATCCGCAATCTAGAATTTTTAGTATTTGTCTATATTTCTAAGATGAGGTAATATTTACAGTATTTACATTATTCGAACTATTGTCCTCATCATCATCTAGAATTTTTACTTGGACTTTGAAATTAATGGGAAATATCTAACTATCTCAGCCACAAGGCAACATTATCTATGAGTTATTATAATCTACTTATTGAATAAAAAAACCATTATTTCAAAAGTCAGCATTTGAAACATATAATATATAGAATAAGAAAAGACACTTTTAATATCATTATTATATGACCACACAAGTCCTGAATCCATTAGTCATTAGTGAACCATTGTACCACAACCATAACAGCAGCAGGTATATCTCAGGCAAGATAGTCTGACAATCTTCAGGCTGGTTTTTTAATTCAGAAATATAAAGAACTCAGTTTTGCTGTTTAACCCATAGCTGAAGGATAAAAATGGATTCATCCCTTTGACAAGGTATCTGTGCTAAAGTGAACACAACAAATCCAGATTACTAATTCTTCCTTCTAAGCTGATAACCATTACATTATTTGCACATTTAAGTGTTTTCTAAAGAATTAATGGATTTATTTTTAATCTAAGATTTTTATAATATCAAACAGAATTAGTATAATGAAATTTCCTTATTTGAAATAATTATCCTGTTTTTATTTAGTAAACTGTGTATTACGTCTATCAGTCTGCGCATTCAATAAATCTAAGCAAGGAAAATGTGTACTCCAGCAGGGATCAAACCTGCGTCTTTCTTTGTAAGGAAAACAAATATTTTACCAATTAGACACAATATATTTGAATTTTTTAAAAATAAAATTTTAGTTTGTATGTATATATAATAGAGTCGAGTTTAAATAGTTTTTGAAAATTCTTCTTTTTTTACAAAAAAATTTTAATTTGTATCCATCCTACAGGAAATTTTTGCAAAACTTACATTTTTTAAAAAAAAAAAGGTAAAATGTTAACGTATATAGAGTGTGCAATGGATAAAGTGTTGTCTACATTCCACAAAAAGAAAAATGACAGACATCTCATTTTAACAGATATATTTACCAAAATTACACAAAAATATCTTGAAATACTAAAGAGTTAATTTGTTCAATAAAATCACCATTTGGCTTAAACCATGCAGTACTGATTCCTATGTCCTCAATGTCTATATCTATAAATGCTCTGCAGGGAGCAATGGATAAATTGTCGTCTAAATTGCACAAAAATGAAAATAACCATGACATCTCATTTTAACAGATATATTTACCAAACTCACACAAATATATCTTGAAATACTAAAAAGTAAATTTATTCTATAAAATCGCAATTCAACCACTGTTGAAGCTTCAACCACTGCCTCTAGACAATTTCGGAATTCCTGCAACTCTTCTGGAAGGTCTCCTTATTTCAGTTGGTGAATGTTGCCATAATCCTTGCCTTCAGTTTATCTTTGGTGTTACAAGGAATTTTGTTGGTCTGTTGCTCAACTGCACTCTGCATATAATAATCAAGTGGATTGCTGTCTGTTGAGTTAGGTGGCCAGATGTAAGGGGTGATGTGGTCGCAAAAATTGTCTGACAGCCCTGACTGGGTTCTCCTGCTTGTGTGGCATGGTGCAGAGTCCTGTTGCCAGAGATAGGGTCTTCTAGCAGCCACTCTTTTGACCCAGGGTGATACTACTTCCTCAAGGCAATCAATACAGGCCTCTGTGTTGTGTCTGAGGCCCTGTGGGATGACGAATGCAGGCATAAAGTAACAATCAATAGTGATTACTTCAGGCATCTTTGTAATCACCATTGGACTCATCCAACTCTTTCCAAATCTGTTGCACTGTTCTCAAATTGGCACCCAAACACTTTGAAATGATTGTATTAGAGCTTCAAGTGTGAATGCCAAGCAGTATAGAATGTAGTTACCAAATTTCTGACAGAGGGAATTGAATAATGTTGCTCTTTTTCTGACCCTACTATACTGGGCTGTTAACAAAATCACAAATGAATAACACTCATGCACAAAATTAAAAATATAAAACGGCGACAATTTACCCATCGCATCAGGTATATACTAAAGTTTAGTTGGAATAGTTTTACAGCCTTTACTTTTTTTTAAAAACATAAAATGTTATTGTCTATACATACTACAAAGTTAGGAAATTTTTTAAAAACTTACACTTATACTAGTGTTTTTTGGGGATGATTCTGCACCACTTACTTTTTTAAAATAAAATATTATTGTATATAAATTACGACAGTGTTGGTAGGAAAATTTTGTAAAACTTGTTTTTTTTTTTTTACATTTTGTATACATGTTTGAGTGGAGTTGGGATATTTTTGCAAAGCTTCTATTTTTTAAAAAGTTTTAGTGTGTATCCTAAATACAGGATATATTCACATTTTTTGTTTTTATATAAACTTTTGGTTTGTATACATAATACAGTGGAGTTGAAATATTTTTGTAAAAATTAATTTTTTTAGATAAAACTTGAATTTGTATATATTCTGCAGTAGATTTAGGAAATCTTTGCAAAACTTTATTTTTTTTAATATAAAATATATAATATTAGTATATATATATATATATATATATATATAGTTATGAATTAATTAATATATATAATCATGTAGTTATGAATTAAAAGTACATTGCGACACAGAAATTTCTATGTTTCGAGATTCTCATCTTCAGGCAATGTTGCTGTTGGTTGTGCAGATGATTTACATTTAAATGACAAAAACCTTTGGTTTGCTGTGTATGTATGTGGGAAGATATGGTTTTTGTCATTTAAATGTAAATCATTGGCACAACCAACAGCAACATTGCCCGAAGATGAGAATCTATCTCAAAAAATAGAAATTTCTGTGTCGCAATGTACAATTAATTCACAACTATATAATTATATTAAGTTCTATAATACTCATTATATTGAGCACTGTCCATAATAAAATAAATGCCGGAGCACTCAAAATAATAAAACCTTGAGTCCTCTTCACCTGGAATTATATATATATATATATATATATATTTTAAATATGAAATATTAGTGTATATGCATACTACACAACAGTGTAGTTGGGATAATGTTGCAAAACTTTCTTCTTTTTAAATATTTGTAAGCATTTTACATTAGAGTTTCAGTATTTCTGTTAAATGAATAAAATCCATAAAATAAACTGAATATCAAGGAAGTAAATTTTTACCTGATCCTGTGTGTGTTTTTTGGTAGTTTTTACAGCTCCTCAAACTTGGTGCTTCCAACCGTTTTCTGTTCATGTGACTGGAGATAAAGCATGTACACAACAAAAAGCACGCAAAAAACATACGTAATAAATTCTTGTTTTTTTCTTGCTGCTCTTGTTTATATATGACGTAGAGGTAGGCACAAAGAGATTCCAAACACACCCAAGCCATGCTGACATCTTCAGATAATTCAGTAAAAGAGTAAAGAATCAGCTCTACCTTGTTTATGAGTTTTGAAGTAATCCAACACCAACCACCTACACTGTTCTACTAATGTAGAAATCTGTGATGATTTCTTGTACGTTTTTTTATGTGTCTGATGCTGTTTATTTGGTATTTAGTGCCAGAATTTTTTTTATTTAGCGGTAGTAGTGTTGCAGACACAGCATCAAGTTTGAATATGGGATCTGGTTGATGACCCTTAATTACAGGTTGAAAAACAATTTTAAACAGATGCCTGAACAGAAAGAATCAACATTGGAATAATTCAGATTATTATGTAAAAATTATTATTAAAAAACGAGTATCCTCCTTTTTGTTGTTTTTTATTTGCATAATATTATAGCTGTCTTCTTTTGGGGATTTTTTCAGGTGTATCTAGCGTCTGGTAATTCTGTAGATACATTCAAGGAAAGGGAATAGTGAGCCAGAAAATGATTCCCTCCACTCGTAAAATGATGTGAACTAATTTTTAGTGTGCAAATTCTTACTCAAAGTTCTTACTTAAAGCCAAAAAGCCAATCCAAAACACTCTGGTAATAGGTTCGAGTATATATATATATATATATATATATATCAAAATTAAGACAGACACGTTATTCCATAGTTAAGTGGAAGTATAGGCCTATTTCAGGCAAACCATCTTCAACTTCTGTCTTTATTGTACATAAGATTTTACACGAATCATGTAAAATCTTCTGTACAATAAAGGCGGAAGCTGAAGATGATTCACCTGAAATAGGCCTATACTTCTACTTAACCATGGAATAATGTGTCTGTATTTATATACATATATATTTAGAGTTCTTCTAGAGAGTTATCCTACCACTTTATGTACAGGGTACTCCTTTGGATTCTTCTATATCTACACCACACACACACATATATATATACATACACTACCGGACATAGTTATCAGGCCAGCCCAGTTTTTTAAAGGAAATTATGTATTTTATACGATTTTTAGTATTTATTGCCAAATAAATTTTTTATGTAAATTTATTTCTAAATGAAAATAGAATGGTTCTTTTGTTATTATTACTTTGCAAAATTTTACAAGGCAAGGAAACAAAGATGAACTCGTTCGAATCACCTTAAATTTCCTTCATTCTTTCGTTGATGAAACTGCAATATAGGTAATTATTAAATATTTATAAATTCATTTGATGCGCATGTTATTGTGCAGTATTAACAAAAGAACCATTCTATTTTCATTTACAATTATTCATTTGGCAATAAATACTAAAAAATAGTATGAAATACATCATTTGTTTAAAACACTGGGGTGGTCTATGTGTGTTTGTGTGCGTGCATCTGTGTCTGTGTGTGTCTATATATATATCTATATCTATATATATGTAAGTGGACATTAAATTCAACACCCAGAGGCGACAGTCTATTTCATGCTAAATGCAATTTTGTTTAGCAACAAGTAGACTGTCGGCTCTGGGTGTTGACTTCAATGTCCACTTTTATATTTATGTATGCTTTATCCCTGATATTGAGCACTTTAACCCAAAATATATATATATTTTTTATAATTATATCGCCCCAAGCAAGGCATTTTACTGCCACTGGTGCGCAGGGGGTTACATAGGAGGAAAGTTATGAGAAAGAGTGACAGGTTATAAGGGGTGTCAGGAAGTGGATAAGAGAAGGATGAGAATACTGATGAGAGTGGAGTGGAGTGGAGGGAGAAAAGAGTATGAGAGAGAGGATGCAGGTTAGTGATATATTATATAGCACACCTTAAAACTATATTTTATCATATATAATATGGATTGAAATTCAACAGATGTATAATATATAGTTGTTATTGAATCTTTTCTTTAAAAAGCTAGCAAGTGTTGATCTAAAACAAACAGTATGTATATAAAAATGTCCCCAAATCAACATGTAATAAGCTAACAATGTCTGCTAGACACACACACACACACACACACACACACACACTTATAAATTTACATTATCTTCTAATTTTCACATAGACAAACTAGAATTATCATAGACTTACATACATTAAGAAATATTTATGGTTTTTGGTTTGGGATACAATGATTTCTTAAAATTTATATAGAGATGTCATCTCTCCTTGAAATTTGATTTGTCACAATTTATACTAATGTTTGTTTTTTACAAGTCAAATGCACATGAAACATGATTAACCAATGAAAATCAAACAACACAAAAGTAAAAATACTGGATTTTCTTTCTTCTTTTTCACCATATCTCATTCTCTGATGAAAGCCTTAATAAAAGTGAAACATGTTAGGTTGATAAATGTTTCTTATTTGTTCTTTATCTTATCACATATACTATATATTTAATAGATTTATATTTTTAATCAGATGCTGATTTTACTTCAAACAGTGGATACTTCATATTTGAAAGAGATGCTCTATATTTATTTATTAGACAGTACATTTTGTGGTGCAATGGTTATCGACTTGAAATGAGAAATTAGAGAACTGAGTTTCAATTCCAGTTTGATTTATTTCATGCACTTATGCACAAATACCCTTGGGAAAAGTAATAATCTATTTCTTCTTCCTCCAGCTATGGGTTGAATAACAGGACAGATTGGGTCATATAGACTTGGTTTGCAAACAATTTACTGCAGAAAGTAATGGCAACCTACTGCGAGAAAATCTTTTGCCTTTTCAGTTATGTCTTGAAAGAGACATAATTGCCCAAACGTGTGTCACATATGGCACTTAAATAAAAGAATCAAGAGTTATTTAAGTGAGAAAATTGTGGAGAGATATGATCGCCCAAGCTTGTATCATGTATGACGATTAACTGAAACAGAGTGTATTACCCATTTTGTCTGATATTTAGTAAGTAATATCTTGTAAAGTTGTTTTAGTTATATGTGGAAGAAAAATTAAAAGAATCATGGTTGAATCCATTTTTTTTTATCAAAGTTCAAAATTACCCTATGCAAAAGTATTGGATACATCATTTAATATTTTGTTGCGTAGCCTCTGTTTTGTTTCACTGCTTTCAGTCGCTTTCTATAGTTAGCCACAAGCTTTCCACACTGATCCACCATTACTTTACCCCATTCTTCCTTTCATAATTCCTCTAATTGCTTTATATTTTGTGGATTCCGCTTATGAACTTTAAACTTCAAAGTATTCCACAAATTCTCAATTGGATTCAAGTCAGGAGACTGACTTGGCCCATTGAGAGTACTAATACCATTATTTTCAAACCATTCCTTTGTAAGTTTTCCGGTATGTTTGGGATCATTGTTGTGTTGAAGCACGAAATTCCAACCATGTCCTAAAGAAGTTGCAGATTTCTGAAGGTTCTTCTCTAGAATCTCTCTGTACATGCTACCATTTATTCTACCATGGATAACTTGTAACTCACCAGTGCCCTTGGATGAAAAGCATCCCCATATCATAATGAAACCACCCCCAAACTTAACTGTGGGGATGGTATTGTGTTTGTTGAAGGCAGTGCCATTTTTTCACCAAACATTTGTCGCTGTGTTCCTTCCTAATAGTTTAATTTTCATTTCATCCGACCAGATTACCTTTTCCTAAAACTGCATACCTTTCTTTACATAAGTTTCAACAAACTTTAATTGGTCTTTGACATGTTTGGTTTTCAGTAAAGGCACTTTCCTTGGTGATCTTGAATGAAAGCCTGTATGATATAGAGCTCTGCTAATGGTATCCTTACTTACATTAATTCCAGCACCCTCAAGATCAGTTTTAATTTTGGAACAAGTAATGAAAGGGTTCTTTGCACATTTCTGCTGATGAACCTTGAATTCCTCTCATTTATTTTTCTCGGTCTTCCATTTCTTGGAAGGTTTGCTGTACTGTCGCCATAATTCTTATATTTTCTGATGATATTTCATACTGTACTTATTGCTAGATTCATTTCTTTGCTAATTTTTTGGTAACCGTGTCCTTCTTTGTGACATTCAATGATTCTATCTTGCATATCTCTGGATAATTTTTTAGTTTTTGCCATTTTTAATCCTTGAATTGCAGAATGCACATCAAAGAGTCAGATGATTACTAGCACTATCTTGTAAGCAATTGTGTGCTTCTCTGATTGGTCAGAGATAACATTCCAATACTATCAAAAATTTGAATATTTTAAAGTCTTTTAAAATACAAAGTTTCAATTAGAAGTTTGAAAAAAATGTCATGTATCCAATACTTTTGCATAGGGTAATTTTGAACTTTGATAAAAAAATGGATTAAACCATGATTTTTTAATTTTCCTTCCACATACAACTAAAACAACTTTACGAGATATTACTTCAAATATCAGGCAAAATGGCGAACATAAACTAGTGTTATAACAGAAAATAACATGTATCCAATACTTATGCGTGTCACTGTATATATATATATATAAAATAAGTAATTCATCGAGTTTTATTCAACCTCAACAGAATGCAGAAAGCACTGGACGGCCGTTTCATCCTATATCTGGGACTCATCAGCAGCACACATCTACTACCAAGAATTGAAACCCAGCAAATGTCATACCAACTGTACCATGGGCTCCATGGTGAAGAGGTAATGAATTAAACTCTATATAGTGCCGCTCATTCATATATTCTGTGGTGGAACTCAGCTGAGCTGTTTTAACCATAAGACTGTGCCTCCCAGAACCACAACTACTATCACAAAGCCACTCACACTGGAGCATTAAAAACCGGTTCAAGCATTGATATACAAATGAGAAATTGTAGGAGGATTTGAAATTTTAAGTAAGTAATTCATCAAGTTTTATTCGACCTCAACAGAATGCAGAAGCACTGGACAGCCGTTTCGTCCTATATTTGGGACTCATTAGCAGTACACATCCACTACCAGGAATTGAAACCCAGACAGTTGCATTATTAAGCGAATGTCATTCCAATTGTACTATGTGACCTGGGACACATTTTGGGAGGCACAGTCCTATAGTTAAATGAGCTCAGTAGAGTTCCACCACGGAATATGTGAATGATCGGCGCTATATTGAGTTTAATCCGTTACCTCTTTGTCACCAGGGCCCGTGGTACAGTTGTTATGACATTCGTTTAATAACGCAACTGTCTGGGTTTCAATTCCTGGTAGTGGATGCGCACTGCTGATGAGTCCCAAATATAGGACGAAACGGCTGTTCAGTGCTTTCTGCATTCTGTTGAGGTTGAATAAAACTCGATGAATTACTTACTTAATATTTCAAATCCTCCTACAATTTCTCATATATATATATATATATATATATATATATATATATATATATATATTTATTTATTTGGTGTATGGCTAGGTCTTGAAGGCTATCACAATGTGTTCAGTAAAATAAAGGAAGGTAAAGAAGGTGTTGGGTATTACCTATTTATCATTCATCAATTTTTCGAGATCAAAATCTCATTTTCAAAATGGTAGAAGAGCTTGTTTTCATATCCGTTCATGGGTTGTGCCTTTCAACGATAGCCTTCAAGACCTACCCATACACTTAATATACACAATACTTCAAGCAAATTACAAAACTCTCTTATACATTTATTTATCTGTAAATTTATCTGAATTTACAGATAAATAAATGAATATCTGCTCTGTAAATTAAATTAAATTTACATTGAGCTCTCTGTTGGATCAGTTTTAATATTTCAATATTACTAGGATCCTCTCAATCTTCTTTACCAATCTTCTCCTGGATTTTTTACTGAGATATATATATATATATATATATATATATATATATTGTGTATTTATGCAGCAATCTCTCTTTTATGCAAGTTTTAATAAAATGGACAATGTATTATGGTTAAGTTTTTTTATATAATTTCCCATGTGATCATATAATTTTTTTCAGAACATAAATTATGTAAAAATTGTCTGAACATTTTATTTCTCCAAGAGTTTTTGCCTATACTTTTAGCCATTATCAAGGATGAATTTTATTTTACTCTTGACTGAATATATGTTTGTGTAGATATGTAGTGTCATAGTTATGTTTTATATTCTAAAAGCAGTGAGCACATTGTTGCCATGCTCATAGTTGACATTATTAAGTGTTTGATTTTTCTTCTTTTATTAATAATGCTATCATTATCTTTGGCCTTTGTTTTACAGGTGGATGATTTTTATTATATTTGTATTATCATTGAGTATGTTATAGATAGAGTTTGAGAGGTCTCCATGTGTATTTAAATAAGATCTAATTGAGCTATGGTGTGACAAAGAGAGAGTCAAACACGTTCACATGTTTAAAGGTTCAAAATTCTTGGCACCTGAAGAAGGCTGAAATGAACGAAACGTCATTCGTAATCTTTCTTTTTAATTTTTTAAAGAATTTTTTAAAACAGAATTTTGGCTTTTAGAAAAACGTGACAGATATTAATTATTTCTCTGCTGGTTGAAAATTGGGATTGAGTTAAACATTGAATTAAGCCAGTGTGGTTGTTTGCCAGTAGAGAAATTTGATCTAAACAGAAGTTTAGGCTGTTATATTTGGGTCGACAGAAAACAATAGAGATAAATGAAATAATGACTTTGATAAGGAAGATTTTGGTGGCGATTAAATATTGAGACATGTTTGTTTACTAATTATGAATATGGCATACGTTATATGCCCATTTAATTTCGGAGGTCACATGATTTTTGGCTGTAGCAACAGACACTCATGTTAAGTGCATGGTGACTTAGCTTATGACCACCGGTCTTCTATGTATGTTTTAATGTTGAAGTTAAGAGAGTCAGATGGCAATCATAAAAGAGCACAGATGTATACAAGATCATGACCTCCTCTCGCTGAAGCAAGTGTGTGGACAAGTCAGGAACAAAGACTTTGAGAAATATTATCATCGCAGCAGTCGCATTGAAAAATCACTGAGTATATGAAACTTTACATTCACCGCTAGAACAACAACTATTGGAATTACATCACCTGTTCAGCACCTTTGCAAGACACATGGCCCCAGCATTTTATTTGAGAAGATTTGAGAAGAATTGACCAAAAACCCACTACCACCATTCCTTCTTGGCCTGCAGCCACGTGCGATGCCAAAAAATGGACATGTTTAATTTTCTCTGTATAACTCCACTCTGTTAATAATTTAAATGTTCTATGTTCACTGAATATTAAATGTTCATCCTTATGTAAGCTGAAAGCTCAGACCTGATAAAAAAATCAACAATTATTGCGATTTCTTGTCGTCTTTCCATGACAACACTATCAAGCTAATCAGATCATACGAAAGGATCTTACACAAAATAACTAGACAGAACTTGTCTATATTATTCAATGAAACCTGTATTAATGAAAAAATGCTGCTAAAATACACACAATTTATATATATATATTTATATATATATATATAGAATCTATTGGGATTATTTACTAAATCTTCTCCTGGATTTATAACTGTTATATATATATATATATATATATATAACATTTATAAATCCAAGAGAAGATTTGTTAAATAATCCCAGTGGATCCTAGTAATATTAGGTTAAATATTGGAACTGACGAAACAGAGAGCTCGATGTAAATTTAATTTACATAGCAGATATTTATCTATTACTCATGTAAATTCAATAATTTACATTTGGGGAATATCCATTTCTACAAGCTCTTAGAACTCACGTTATCAACCCCATCCAGTCGTATAATGAAGAAACTTTAGTGTGACCAGAAATAAAGGTTAGTTTAGAAAAAGGAAAGCCATAAAGATAGGTGAGAGGGGGAATAGTAGCACTAGCTGAGTGATAAGAGTGAAGGGAAGGCAGTTACTATTCATCAGAACAATTACCATGAAATTATTTATAAAAAAGGCACAAGGAAACTACATTAGAATAGTGGGAAAATGACTGAAGACAAAATATCAGGTATGGATTAATAAAATTGCAGAATCTTCTTCGGATTTCATCAAGAATCTCTAAATATGTAGCAGGAGCACCAGACCATATTTGATAGCAATATTCAAAGCATTGATGATTCTTTTTTTTATAATCATATCGCCCCAAGCAAGGCATCTTACTGCCACTGGTGCACAGGGGATTACATAGGAGGAAAGTTATGAGAAAAAGTGACAGGTTATAGGGGGTGTTAGGAAGTAAGTAAAAAAAAGATGAGAATACTGATGAGAGTGGACTGGACGGAGAAAGAAGCATGTGAGAGAGGATGCAGGTTAGTGCAATAAGTGATGCCTTTTTTTTAATAATCATATCGCCCCAAGCAAGGCATTTTACTACCACTGTTTTGCAGGGGGTTACATAGGAGGTAAATTATGAGAAAGTGTGACAGGTTATAGGGGGTGTCATGAAAGTGGGTAAGAGAAGGATGAGAATACTGATGAGAGTGGAGTGGATGGAGAAAGGAGCATGAGAGAGAGGATGCAGGTTAGTGAGATAGGAGATGATTATTGACTTTACATTTAAATTCTTGGAGATTGTAGCTGTTGGGGAAGCAAATAAATGGAAGGGAATTCCACAGGCGAGAAGTGTGAGAAAAGAAGCTGTTGAAGTAGAATTTGTGTTTAGATTTTATTGGTTTCACAGTAAAAGGGTGGGGCTTAGTTGCTAATCTTGTGGCTCAAGTAAATTTATATATAGGGGGCACCAGTGAGCTAAGTTCATTGGAGCAGAATAGTAGACTTTTAAATATATGTTATATTCTGGAGGGAAAAATTGTCTAGCATGACACATGGACCAACATTCCTAGCAGCAGATCTAGGAAATAATTCAATATATTCTTAGAAAATAAAAAATAAAAATAAGCATAGATATGTCAATAAATATATGTAATAGTAGATAAAAATATACTTAAAAAATGCTAAAAATAATAAATAAAATTAGAGAGTAAAAAGGGAAAAATAAGTATAAATATGTAAATAAGTGTTTATAATAATCAAAAATATGCTGGAAAAATTAAGTAAAAATAAGAATATACAGTTTGAGAAAGCTCTTTTTCTAGATAAAAACAAGTACATATTTAGCATAAAATTGAAAGCTTCATTGTATATTATTTTACATTATTTACACTGTTCAGACTGTTCTTCTGATCTTTATTGTCATGTTTACAACATTTCAGCCATTGTACAGAATGCTGGGAATTTTGAACTGAACCTTTTATTTCAAACACTGATATATATAATTCTCATTCCATGTGCAATGCCACTTCGACACCATGTAGGTATCTCTCTTTAACTAAAATTTCTAAGTTATTTGCTGTAACCAGGTATTGAATTCACAACTCTTTGGAATAAGTTACTGGAACTAACCAACACCTATATCCATTGGGCCAAGTGTCTTTGAGGCAATAAAGATGAGGACAATAGTCAGAACAGTGTAAATAATGTAAATACTACCTCATCTCAGAAGTATAGACAAATATTTTTTTTACATTTGACAAAATAACATTGGAAACTGTATTGATGTCTTTGTTTTTTTTTTTTTTTTTTTTTTTTTAATCATCTCACCCCAAGCAAGGCATTCCACTGCCACTATTGCGCATGGGGCTACATAGGGGAAGGTAAAGAGAAGGAGTGGATAGACATAGGGAATGTCAGGAGAAAGGTAATAGATGAGTAAGGATAGCGAGGATGAGTGTCGGGCAGATGGGAAGAGTGTTTGATAGAATGGGAGCAGGTTAGTGTGTTAGGAGGTGTCTATTGACCTTACATTTAAACTCCTGAAGATTGTAGCCGTCGGGGAAGCAATCGTTTGGAAGAGAATTCCACAGTCGGGAAGTGCGAGGAAAGAAACTGTTGGAGTAGAAGTTACGGCTGCATTTTATCGATTTCACTGTAAAAGGGTGGGATCTAGTTGCTAATCTAGTATCTCGTGCAAATTCGTATTTAGGGGGCACCAGTGATCTAAGTTCATCGGAGCAGAAGCCGTGAAAGTATTTATAGAAGAGACACAGCGAAGCCACGTCTCGCCGGTGGGAGAGAGACTGCAGGCGGTCTGCCAAGTCGGTATCTATCACATTACAGACCCTCCTCTGAACCTTATCGAGAAGCCCGAGGAGAACAGCAGGGGCACCCGACCAGATATGGCAGCAGTATTCAATGCACGGGCGGATGGTAGATTTGTAAATGTGCAGGATAGATTTAGACGGAAAAAACTTCCGGGCCCTACACAGAGAACCGACTTTCATAGCAGCGGATTTAGCAATGGATTCGATATAGTCATTCCATTTGAGGTCCGCTGAAAGTGTGAGACCAAGGAGGCGTAGTGTTTTACTCTCTGGGAGGCAAGCCTGGTCCATGCTAATGGGAGGTAGGTGAGATTGTCGATGATGGTTAATTGACAGTAGCTTCGTTTTAGAAGCATTAAAATTTACTAGCCACTTCTTACCCCAGTCCAATATGGATTGGAGGTCTTTTTCAATCTCGGCTGCGAGTTTAGCTTTGACGCCTACACCAGATTTTTGTTGGAGGCGAGAGTAAACTGTGGTGTCATCGGCGTACAAACCTATTTGGGTTCTTATGGAATCAGGCAGATCATTAATATATATCAGGAAGAGTGTAGGACCTAAGATGGAGCCTTGGGGGACACCTGCGTTTGTATGGTAGTTCTGAGAGGCATGTCCGTTTAATACCACTTTCATTGTGCGGTTAGAGAGGAATGACTGGATTAGTTCAAACAAATGTCCAGTTATACCATAGCTCCGCAGTTTACATAGAAGGCCAGCATGCCAAACTCTGTCGAACGCCTTAGATATATCCAATGCAACGGTTCGAGCTTCGCCATTCCTGTCGAGTGCCTGGTATATGTACTCGGTGATGGTCGTTAGCATATCAGCAGTAGACCTGGTGAAGCGGAAACCATATTGCTTGTCCGAGAGGAGCCTGTGTGCTGTGAGATGCTGAACCACCTCGGCGTTGATAATGGCTTCGAACACTTTGCCAAAGATCGGAAGAAGGCTGATAGGGCGGTAATTTGCAGGGTCAGAGGGTTCTCCAGTGTTTTTAAATATAGGAACTATAGAGGAAGATTTCCAACAGGCAGGAAAGCAGGAAGCAGATAGGCAGAGGTTGTAGAGCTTAGAAAGGATAGAGGAGAGTTCAGGGGCACATTTCTTTAAGACTATGGTTGGGATTCCGTCACCACCGCTCGCTTTGTGAGGGTCAAGTTTTAAGATTATCTTAGAGACAAGCGAAGGTGTAATGTGGACATCATTCAGTTGTGCCTCGGTTCTAGGTGAGAAGTCGGGTGTAAAAACTCCAGACGAGTCCAGACTCGAATTGTTCGAGAATCTGCGGGCAAAACATTCAGCCTTATCTGCTGGGGAGGTGAGGACCTCAAATTTGTTGATTAGCGGGGGTATTGTGGACTTGCTCTTGTTAAGTACTCTTTTACAGAGTCGCCAGTAGTCTTTAGAGCCGAATTTAGAGCATGCTATGCGTTGCTTCATTCTGGCAGCAAACAACATCTTAGCTTCGTTAAGTACCCTTTTACACTTATTACGAGCTGAAGTGAAAAGGCGCCTGTTTTGTTCCGACGCATAGTTACGATAAAGTCGGAAGAAATGATTCCGGTGGGCAATGGCAGCCGAACAAGCGGGTGAGAACCATGGAGACGAATGAGATTTAAGCTGGAATTTCCTAGCAGGGATGAAGGCATCAATGCCAGCCTTAACCCAGGAGGAGACCTCGGATGCACATTCTTCGATGGGAAGACTAAAGACGTTGTTCCAAGGGATGTCACAGAGGAAGTCTCGGAACGAATCCCAGTCTGCTCTTTGATAGCAGTATGATATTCTACTTGTCTGTGTTTCATGGGTCGGGCGGGAGTGGAGTGAAATATTGACGGACACTACAGTGTGGTCAGAGTTTCCAAGTGGGCAGAGTTGTCTGGTAGTGCAAGAGTCTGGGATGGAAGTGAAGCAGAGGTCTAGAAGTGAGTTCCTTCCGTTAGGGTTGTCGGAGAAACGCGTGGGGAAGTCCACTACTTGCGTAAGGGATTGGGTGATTGAAAAGTTCATGGTGTGGACACCAGCAGGGTCAGTGACAGCGTTCTTCAGCCACTTGGTGTGGTGGGCGTTAAAGTCACCAAACACGAATACATGGGCAGAGGGATGGGTAGAAATGGCTTTGTCAATATTGTCAGAAATGATGTCAAGTAACGAACAATCAGGGGAGGAAGGAGAGCGGTACAGAAAGAAGAGATAGCTAATCGAGCTGAGAAGTGAGAGGCGGAAGCACATGAAAGAATGATCTGGGGATTCAAAAGATGACACCCTAGCTAAGGGAAGGTGTTCGCTGACATAGACACCAAGCCCATGCATATGAACATTGGAGTCCTTCCTGAAGAGGGGAAGGTAGCCAGGAACGCAGAACTCAGATGAGGGGATAGAAGGGTTAAGATTAGTTTCACATAGGGCTAATATATCAGGTGAGTTATTATGGAGGAAAGAATCTACGCTGGGGAAGTTGGTGCGGATGCCGCGTATGTTAGTGAAAGAGATGCAGACAGGTTTGGGCGTTTTCAAATGAGCTGGTTTAGTTTTGTTATTATGTTTGCTTTTTTCCATAGTAATTCAGTTAAAGGAGTGGTCTTAGAATAGAATCAGTCGGTCAATCATTTGCAACTTGTGAAGGATGGAGACTGGCGCGGCCTACAACATAATGTGGCCTCGGGGTTGCCCACCGAACGTTCATGCAGGGACGCCCGTCCATGCGCGATATGGCACTACAAGAACCCCGGTATTATTCAACTGTTGATCAGAGCGGCCTCTCAAGACGCTACGCAAGAGTTCGGGCTCCTAACTACCAGTCGGAAGCAGCAACCAGGAAACTGCCAACCCGGTACCCTCAGAATGTAAAGACTTTGCCACCATACTCCGTAACTGCAAAGAGCTTCCAGCTGAACTAACACCAAGACCAGAGAAAGGGGATGAACCGGGAACCCCTTCCTAAACAAGAAACAAGGTGATCACCTCTAAACTCATTCAAAAGAAGGGGGTGGAGTGTGAGACCGGGCGATAGTAGAAACTATCTACTCCAATTAAAAAAAAAAAAAAAAAAACAAGGAAAAAGTGACTGAGGCTTACAAAGTTTTAACTTAGTAAAAGTCGAAAATACCCTTGAATAGCAAAATTATTTACACAAATTAAGTGACAAAAAAAAAAAACAAAGACGGCCAAAAGACGAAAAAAAAAAAATAAATAAATAAAATAATTTCCAAGAAATTTCACAAAAACAGACTGAAAAATGGACTGAATCCCGGTTGACTTACCACAAGCAGCTAACACTGTAAAGTTGATTTAATTCAATTTCTGAAGACAAAAATAGAAATTAAACCGTTTTTTACAGAATATAGTCGAGTTATGTTGCTTGCGTTCGCTTACCAAACCGTTAAGAATTCAATCTCTCGAAGACAGAAATTTAAATCTTCTACAAGACAAAACTAATGGAAATAATTGAACCGTGATGCTATTTATCATTAGTCGAAAATACCCTTGAATAGCAAAATTATTTACACAAATTAAGTGACAAAAAAAAAAAACAAAGACGGCCAAAAGACGAAAAAAAAAAAATGAATAAATAAAATAATTTCCAAGAAATTTCACAAAAACAGACTGAAAAATGGACTGAATCCCGGTTGACTTACCACAAGCAGCTAACACTGTAAAGTTGATTTAATTCAATTTCTGAAGACAAAAATAGAAATTAAACCGTTTTTTACAGAATATAGTCGAGTTATGTTGCTTGCGTTCGCTTACCAAACCGTTAAGAATTCAATCTCTCGAAGACAGAAATTTAAATCTTCTACAAGACAAAACTAATGGAAATAATTGAACCGTGATGCTATTTATCATTAGTCGAAAATACCCTTGAATAGCAAAATTATTTACACAAATTAAGTGACAAAAAAAAAAACAAAGACGGCCAAAAGACGAAAAAAAAAAAAATAAATAAATAAAATAATTTCCAAGAAATTTCACAAAAACAGACTGAAAAATGGACTGAATCCCGGTTGACTTACCACAAGCAGCTAACACTGTAAAGTTGATTTAATTCAATTTCTGAAGACAAAAATAGAAATTAAACCGTTTTTTACAGAATATAGTCGAGTTATGTTGCTTGCGTTCGCTTACCAAACCGTTAAGAATTCAATCTCTCGAAGACAGAAATTTAAATCTTCTACAAGACAAAACTAATGGAAATAATTGAACCGTGATGCTATTTATCATTAGTCGAAAATACCCTTGAATAGCAAAATTATTTACACAAATTAAGTGACAAAAAAAAAAACAAAGACGGCCAAAAGACGAAAAAAAAAAAATAAATAAATAAAATAATTTCCAAGAAATTTCACAAAAACAGACTGAAAAATGGACTGAATCCCGGTTGACTTACCACAAGCAGCTAACACTGTAAAGTTGATTTAATTCAATTTCTGAAGACAAAAATAGAAATTAAACCGTTTTTTACAGAATATAGTCGAGTTATGTTGCTTGCGTTCGCTTACCAAACCGTTAAGAATTCAATCTCTCGAAGACAGAAATTTAAATCTTCTACAAGACAAAACTAATGGAAATAATTGAACCGTTATGCTATTTATCATTAGTCGAAAATACCCTTGAATAGCAAAATTATTTACACAAATTAAGTGACAAAAAAAAACAAAGACGGCCAAAAGACGAAAAAAAAAATAAATAAATAAAATAATTTCCAAGAAATTTCACAAAAACAGACTGAAAAATGGACTGAATCCCGGTTGACTTACCACAAGCAGCTAACACTGTAAAGTTGATTTAATTCAATTTCTGAAGACAAAAATAGAAATTAAACCGTTTTTTACAGAATATAGTCGAGTTATGTTGCTTGCGTTCGCTTACCAAACCGTTAAGAATTCAATCTCTCGAAGACAGAAATTTAAATCTTCTACAAGACAAAACTAATGGAAATAATTGAACCGTGATGCTATTTATCATTTCGTCGAAAATACCCTTGAATAGCAAAATTATTTACGCAAATTAAGTGACAAAAAAAAAAACAAAGACGGCCAAAAGACGAAAAAAAAAAAAAAAAAAATAAATAAAATAATTTCCGAAAATTTCACAAAAACAGACTGAAAAATGGACTGAATCCCGGTTGACTTACCACAAGCAGCTAACACTGTAAAGTTGATTTAATTCAATTTCTGAAGACAAAAATAGAAATTAAACCGTTTTTTACAGAATATAGTCGAGTTATGTTGCTTGCGTTCGCTTACCAAACCGTTAAGAATTCAATCTCTCGAAGACAGAAATTTAAATCTTCTACAAGACAAAACTAATGGAAATAATTGAACCGTGATACTATTTATCATTGAGTGAAAATACCCTTGAATAGCAAAATTATTTACACAAATTAAGTGACAAAAAAAAAAAAACAAAGACGGCCAAAAGACGAAAAAAAAAAAAATAAATAAATAAAATAATTTCAAGAAATTTCACAAAAACAGACTGAAAAATGGACTGAATCCCGGTTGACTTACCACAAGCAGCTAACACTGTAAAGTTGATTTAATTCAATTTCTGAAGACAAAAATAGAAATTAAACCGTTTTTTACAGAATATAGTCGAGTTATGTTGCTTGCGTTCGCTTGCAAACCGTTAAGGAATTCAATCTCGAAGACAGAAATTTAAATCTTCTACAAGACAAAACTAATGGAAATAATTGAACCGTGATGCTATTTATCATTAGTCGAAAATACCCTTGAATAGCAAAGGTATTTACACAAATTAAGTGACAAAAAAAAAAAAAAACAAAGACGGCCAAAAGACGAAAAAAAAAAAAAAAAAAAAAAAAAAAAAAAAAAAAATTTCACAAAAACAGACTGAAAAATGGACTGAATCCCGGTTGACTTACCACAAGCAGCTAACACTGTAAAGTTGATTTAATTCAATTTCTGAAGACAAAAATAGAAATTAAACCGTTTTTTACAGAATATAGTCGAGTTATGTTGCTTTGCATTCGCTTACCAAACCGTTAAGAATTCAATCTCTCGAAGACAGAAATTTAAATCTTCTACAAGACAAAACTAATGGAAATAATTGAACCGTGATGCTATTTATCATTAGTCGAAAATACCCTTGAATAGCAAAATTATTTACACAAATTAAGTGACAAAAAAAAAAAAAACAAAGACGGCCAAAAGACGAAAAAAAAAAAAATAAATAAATAAAATAATTTCCAAGAAATTTCACAAAAACAGACTGAAAAATGGACTGAATCCCGGTTGACTTACCACAAGCAGCTAACACTGTAAAGTTGATTTAATTCAATTTCTGAAGACAAAAATAGAAATTAAACCGTTTTTACAGAATATAGTCGAGTTATGTTGCGTTCGCTTGCAAACCGTTAAAGATTCAATCTCTCGAAGACAGAAATTTAAATCTTCTACAAGACAAAACTAATGGAAATAATTGAACCGTGATGCTATTTATCATTAGTCGAAAATACTAATGAATATGGAAGATAGCCCCACAAATTAAGTGACAAAAAAAAAAAAAAACAAGAACGGCCAAAAGACGAAAAAAAAAAAAATAAATAAATAAAATAATTTCCAAGAAATTTCACAAAAACAGACTGAAAAATGGACTGAATCCCGGTTGACTTACCACAAGCAGCTAACACTGTAAAGTTGATTTAATTCAATTTCTGAAGACAAAAATAGAAATTAAACCGTTTTTTACAGAATATAGTCGAGTTATGTTGCTTGCGTTCGCTTCCGCAAACCGTTAAGAATTCAATCTCTCGAAGACAGAAATTTAAATCTTCTACAGACAAAACTAATGGAAATAATTGAACCGTGATGCTATTTATCATTAGTCGAAAATACGCCCGAATAGCAAAATTATTTACACAAATTAAGTGACAAAAAAAAAAACAAAGACGGCCAAAAGACGAAAAAAAAAAAAAAATAAATAAATAAAATAATTTCCAAGAAATTTCACAAAAACAGACTGAAAAATGGACTGAATCCCGGTTGACTTACCACAAGCAGCTAACACTGTAAAGTTGATTTAATTCAATTTCTGAAGACAAAAATAGAAATTAAACCGTTTTTTACAGAATATAGTCGAGTTATGTTGCTTGCGTTCGCTTACCAAACCGTTAAGAATTCAATCTCTCGAAGACAGAAATTTAAATCTTCTACAAGACAAAACTAATGGAAATAATTGAACCGTGATGCTATTTATCATTAGTCGAAAATACCCTTGAATAGCAAAATTATTTACACAAATTAAGTGACAAAAAAAAAAAAACAAAGACGGCCAAAAGACGAAAAAAAAAAAAATAAATAAATAAAATAATTTCAGAAATTTCACAAAAACAGACTGAAAAATGGACTGAATCCCGGTTGACTTACCACAAGCAGCTAACACTGTAAAGTTGATTTAATTCAATTTCTGAAGACAAAAATAGAAATTAAACCGTTTTTTACAGAATATAGTCCGGATTATGTTGCTTGCGTTCGCTTACCAAACCGTTAAGAATTCAATCTCTCGAAGACAGAAATTTAAATCTTCTACAAGACAAAACTAATGGAAATAATTGAACCGTGATGCTATTTATCATTAATTGAAAATACCCTTGAATAGCAAAATTATTTACAAATTAAGTAGCCAAAAAAAAAAAAACTTAAGGGCAAGCCAAAAGACGAAAAAAAAAAAAATAAATAAATAAAATAATTTCAGAAATTTCACAAAAACAGACTGAAAAATGGACTGAATCCCGGTTGACTTACCACAAGCAGCTAACACTGTAAAGTTGATTTAATTCAATTTCTGAAGACAAAAATAGAAATTAAACCGTTTTTACAGAATATAGTCGAGTTATGTTGCTTGCGTTCGCTTACCAAACCGTTAAGAATTCAATCTCGAAGACAGAAATTTAAATCTTCTACAAGACAAAACTAATGGAAATAATTGAACCGTGATGCTATTTATCATTAGTCGAAAATACCCTTGAATAGCAAAATTATTTACACAAATTAAGTGACAAAAAAAAAAAACAAAGACGGCCAAAAGACGAAAAAAAAAAATAAATAAATAAAATAATTTCAGAAATTTCACAAAAACAGACTGAAAAATGGACTGAATCCCGGTTGACTTACCACAAGCAGCTAACACTGTAAAGTTGATTTAATTCAATTTCTGAAGACAAAAATAGAAATTAAACCGTTTTTTACAGAATATAGTCGAGTTATAAGTTTTGTGACAATATCCTAGAAATAGAAAGTAAAAATAAGACTATACAGTTTGAGAAAAGCTCTTTTTCTAGATAAAAATAAGTATTTATTTTGCATAAAATTGAAAGCTTCATCATAATTTTTTACATTTGTTAAAATAACATTGAAAACTATACAGATGTCTTTGTTTTGTTATAACTTGGCATTTATTCAATACATAAACAAAACCATTAAATGTGTAAACAAGTTTGAAACAAATGAGTTGACATTATGTTTGAATTGCAGACAACATAAAAAAATGTATCAGACTTCATTATAATGTTCTACTTGCTGTTTTGAAGCTCAAAATATATTAACTTAGCCAAGAAGTTCTTTCAGGCAATGTCATAATTCAGTTCTCTCAAAATATTTTCTCTCTTTCAACACAGAATCACTCTTGGTTCCTTTTGTAGTCTTCCATGGAATTGAAATATTTTCATTAAGATAATCACTTTATCTAATTCTTTTATGTGCCAAGTCATTTCAAGATGTATTCGGTTGTGATTCTCTACAGCTTCCAATTTTTTGTTATTCTAAATAACATTCCACCTTTTACCATCTGTCTTTGTCTCTTCTACCATCCATTTGCACAAGCTTATTAACTAGATTACTCAATGTCTTTCTTTGTTTATCTGGTTCAGGATATATTAAAAACAAATCTTCTTTCATGTGCCTGTCCTTTCTGGATGTAGATGATTGTGGCCTTCCACAACTTTCTGTCTTTATGCAGTCCCTGTACTGACTTAAATAAATTCAGAGAAGAGAAAATCACAATTATGTCCCTTTCTCAAATGTCTATCTCTTTCATTCCTTTATTTTTTTTTGTGTATCTATCTACTCTATTTCTATCTGGCTATATCTATCTCTATCTCCCTGTTTCTCTACCCCACCCATGATCGCTGTCAGTTTTTTGTATGTTTTGTTGTTTTTTTTTCATGTATTATTGCAGATTCTCTTTTGCTATCACTCACTTCTAAGAAAAAAACTGAAACCATATACTTTTTTAAAGTCCACTTAATAAATATTTTTTGTGAACAAATATTTTGGTTTCTTGTTGACTGTTGTAAATATGTTTTTAAAATTTTAAAATTAATTAAGCTGAATAAATTTCTTTAAAGTTAGGCCATTTTCTTATGTTCTCATTTATTACCAGATTACATGGTAAAATTCTAATATGTACATTCTGATGAGTGGAATATACATTTCTGGCGTAAATAGATCATGACTATGAGCCTTTAGTGAGCGACCACCCGCTATATACGACCAGTTTTAAATGGCAGTAAGGATAGTTGCATACGACAGGTTCCACTGTATTTTATTTTATTCATTAGTATTCGCTGCCTCCTCTTTCTGGCATGTTCATTACATACTGAATTTTGTATTTCTTTCATTTTTGGTCAACCACTAGTTTTTTCATACATTTCTTTCCTTTTTCTGGTACTCATATTTCTACGTTCAACAAATTCTTGGGTTGGTAGTACATACAATACTTGCGGAGGTTCTTCCTTTCTTGCAGGCCTTTTTTCAGTGAACCTTTTCTTTAACCTATTACAATGTCTTTTGTGTTACCAAATTTTCCTTTCTCCATATTTTTTCCTTCTTTTTGTCTTTCTTTCTTTCTTTTCTCACATTTGTCTACCTGTATTTACAAATATGCCTCAGAAAGATCCAGCTTCAAAAAAAATTTTCCATCATTTTAATTTTGCAAAAATTTTCTTTGGACTTGGTAAGGGGTTATTATGTGATTCTAAACATTTGATAACCCTGTCAAAAAACAGCACAAACACAATTTTTTTTCTTTATATACACTCCTGGTGCTGCCCATTTTGAATGGTCAGATTTTTCAATTACACCCATTTTTTCAAGTGTGTTTAATTTTTCATTGACTTGATCTAAGGCTGTGAATGGTACACTACATTTTTGTTTAAATACTGGTGTTGACCCTTTTTCGATTGAAATTTTGTTTTGACTTTGGAACAACGACCCAACTCATCTGATAGAATATCCAAAAAATCTTTTTTCCAATTCTTCCTCTAAATTTTCATATTGTTTTTTTAAACTGGTTTCTTGTTCCCTCATATTTTTACAATAAATATTTATCGGTAAATCCCATAATTCAAATAATTCCATCTAGTCAATACCAAATAAGTTTGTAGTATTTTTTAATACATAAGCTTTTATACACTTGTTCCACAATGAAATATTAGAATTCATTTCACCAATAAAAAATCATTTTTCACCTGACAAACCATGTGTGATTTTCAAAGTACTTTCTAATATAAGTTTTCCATTTACTTTTTATGTGGCTTCATTGATTATTGTGATATCATTACATGTGTCTAGTAGCATTTTTACATCTACATTATTAATTTTTACACAGACTTTTCACAAATTCTTTTTGGTTTTCTGTAATTATTTTTCTATGTCAGTGCTGTGTATGAAATTTTTCCACAAGAAATTTTCCTTGCTTTAGTTTTACATTGTGACTTTTCCACACTTGTAGCCTTTTAAATTCATAAAATGATAGTCATCTCAAAGATATAACCTTCCACATCTAAAACATCAATTAATTTTTTTTTTTACATTTTTCTTTGGCTTGTATATATGCACATTCTTTTTCTTCAAGTTCCTCCATATCGCAACTTAGATTTAGGATTCTCTGACATTTGTCTGATATTTTTAGTGCTATTTTTTGATTCTGTTCCAGTTTTGTTAGGATTCTAGTACATGCTACTGCATCTTTTTTTAACATTAACCCTTAAATGAAAATTAATCCTTTAAACATATCCAGAGTCAGCTTGTTTAATCTGAATCTTTCACATTCCTTGTTAATGATTCCTTCATATGTGACAAAATCTTTGTCTTATTTTTTAATCATATTCATATACTTCCAACAAGTATTGAATAACAAACTTTTCTTGCTAAAAAGTTTAGTCAAAATATTTACTGTTTCTTCAAAGCAAATTTAGTAGTACAAAATTACAGTATTTTTCATGTTCTACTGGGGTTAACTTTCAACAAAAGTCTTGTTTTTTCTTGTTTTCTCAGTCACTGCATTCTTCTCTGTAAATTTGCTTGTATTTTCTAAAATAAACAGAAAAGGTAATTCCATCATCTGAATTGTATATGAATTCAACTATGGCATTTGCCACTGCAACAGGAGTGAAATAAATTGGAGAATTTTTCATTTTCTTCTAAATTATTTAAATTAATTTTTGCTGATGTTTCTGGAGTTCGAACAACTGCTGTTGTTGCTGTTGTATTTTTACCATTTGTGCTAACAATTTTTCCATATTTAAAAATATCTAGATATTTTTCTTTGCATATAGCAAAAAAAAAAAAAATACATCAACATGGTTCTAGTTTCTCATCATCACTGCAGCAAAATAGCTATTTTTTCCTACTCTGTATAAGTTTTGATTTGTCATTGCTAATCTTATGACTTGCTACCAGCAGTTATAATATTATATCTCAACTGATTCCAATGGTACAAACACTGTCAAAACTCTCTCAGAACTCTGAACTCTGCTTGAGTTCTTTATTTAAGACATCTTGCTTTGTTCATTTGTCTTACTTCCCAACAATAATAAAATAATAGTAATGGTACCTATTGATATGATCAATTATATGAGTCAATGTATGTCAAGCTAACTAGAATTTCTGCTAATAAAGTGCTCAGTTGTTGTCTAGAGCAATAATTATTCATAAAAAATATTTTAAGTTCACAACATGCATCAGAGGTTGAATCTGAATGGTAAAGAATTGTGAAACTCAAGTTGACCTCAGATATGTATCATGAACTTTCAATATTTTTGATACAATAATAGATAGATATGAACAGGCTGAGATAGATATAGATATGAACAGACTGAGATAGATATATAGATAGATAGATATGAGCAGGATGAGAACTTATTTGTGCAAATAATATTTACATAAATGTTCTCATTCGCTGCATTCTCTGAACAGTGACACAAAATTGCCCGGTTAAGCCAAACTGATGTAACAATTGATTCAAGGGAGTTTAATCTGGTCTATATTAACATGGATGCTTTGTCATATTGAATATTGCTTTTATACAAACTTTGCTTTTCACTGTATGCTTCCATTATCATGGCCCTGTACCAGACTAAATTAAGTAAATATATAACTGTATCAAATTAATCATACAAAAAAGTTCTGTTTATAAGCCACTTGAATATGTAAAACTATAAATGTTATAAAATAAATTCAAATCAAAACTAGTTCTAGGATTTATTTACCTAAGCAATAAATAAATTTAAATTAGAAGTTTTAAGTAAAAAGTGAAGCAAGCTAACTTCTACAAATTAATAGATAAGTAACATAGTTATTATAAGCAGTTTGTTGATCGAAACTATAGATTTCCTGGGGAGTATATGGACACTACTATACCACACAGGGCTGTGCTTAGGGTCCCCGCAGACACCACAATTGCGGGAAGGCCGCAAGTTCCCTCGAGGTTGCAAGCCCCCAGGAAGCTAGACTCCTTGGCTCTGCAGATCTATTGTAATGAAAAAAAATTAACAAAATAATTATTAGGATTAACTGATAAATTATTATCAACTTGTATGTTGCAATGGACATCTATCAACTCGTCTTGCTCTCTCTCTTTATATAATCTTTGATAGATGCCTTCTGGCATTTGTAATTAAAAAAAAAATGAACTTGAGAGAAAAATAGATTATAGATATCTGTTTCAACATGCTACAAGAACATAACATGTATATTCAAACTTTCAGGATGTCATAAAACGTTTAAGAAAATTTAGCAACTCTGAGAGTCTGCAAAGGAAGTTTCCGAGAGTATGTTATTTTATTTAAAGTACCATTTATTGTGGGTTCAGTATGTTTGGGGAAGGGGGAGGAGCAAGTTGGATTCTGTGGGTAGAGGGGCCTGCAAATCGCATTCTGCGGGGAAGGGGGATGTTGCTAAGCATGGCACTGATACTGAAACCGTAGGGAGATGGTTAATTTTATTTGGTTCGTACTTGTATCATGCATAACTGAACAACCTACAGCTTACAAGTTTTATCCAGAATTATCATCAGAAGGTTGGTTGCAGGTTGGAATGTGTGAATTAGTGTGGAATAGTGTAAGAACAAAATATACATTTTGCATTCTAAAATAGAAATTTATTAAAAGAAATGAACAAGAATTCGTAGAAATTAATGTTCAATTTGAAATTTTAGGGTATCAAGAGTTGTAAAAAATGTTCGTAGTAGTAATGTAGGTATTTAAAATGTTCGCAGAAGTTTAGAGTTCATGGTTGTGTAGTAGCAGAATGTAAAGTCTTTGTTCCTTCCTCTTTTTAGTAGGTCGCGACAGGTTGAGAGAGAGAGAGAGAGACGGAGCAAAACAAATAAAGAAGTTGTATTTAATGTGTCCATTTGTTCTCTCTGGCAGCATGGAGTGAAAAAGAAGAAAAGAAAATTGAAGAAGAGGTCGAATGAAACTGTGACGTGCCCTGTGTCCAGGTCAGCTTCTTAAACTTTCTTTTGTTACATTACCACAAGGAAGGTAAATAAGTTGTTGGGTATTACCTTTTTATTATTCATTAATATTTCGAGATTAAAATCTCATCTTCAGAATGTTAGAAGAGAATAATAAATAGGTAATACCCAACAACTTATTTACCTTCCTTTATTTTACTAAACGCATTGTGACAACCTTCAAAACCTAACCATATTCCTAATATACACAATGCTTCAAGCAAATTACAAAACTTTCCTAAAGAAAAAAAAGTTGTTTTCTGAGGTATCTAGACAATGAAATGTTTGTCTGTCTGTTATATACTCAAAAACTATTGATGAAATTCACCCAAACTTGGCATGCAGTTAGGCTATATAAAATTGACATAGGTCAAATTTGAAAGTCATGAAAAGTCAAAATAAAGTCAAGGAAACCATTTCTTATGAAAATTAAATATTTATTCCTTCCCTCTATATTTAAAGATATAATGGTAAGGAAGATAACTAACATTTCATCGTAAAATAAGGCATGATTACTTCCCCTAATCATTTTAATAATCTATACAAATAAAATGAAAGTTTTGTTTGTCTTTCATAGACTCAGAAACTTGATGGATTTTAACTAAACTTGGCATGCAGATAGACAGATAGCCAGGGAGTATCATGGGTTATGTAAAATTGACATACGTCATCTTTGAAGGTTATAAATATCAAAAATAATTTCAAGGAACTTATTTCTTATGGAATAAGATTTAAGAAGATGCCTGTCCAAAATTTGACTTTGTAAAGAAGACCTAAAAGAAAACACATCAAGTTCATAAATCTTATTAAATGTTAAATTATAATAAACAGAAAAATAAAGAAATATAAGTTTTTCTAACAATATTAATTATCTTTTTATTACAAATTTTTTTTGTTTGTGTTAATAAATAAATCACAAAATGTATAGTGTTTTTTGGTTATCATAATTTAAGTGTGCCACGGAAGTTTATAGATTTAACTGTGCCGTGAAATAAAAAAGGTTGAAAAACATTAGTATAGAGCAATATTGCTCTATACTAATATTTTTCAGCCATTGTTCCACAAACTTTAAGATTTTGCAAGAGGTCACTAAGGGTTCTGCAATAAATAGGCTAGTGCAGTTCTGAGTAATTTGTGTTCAATTTTATATTTTTAATTTTACTAGAAATGTACAGCATATTGTTGGAAAATCCTTGATTATTATAATAAAGGCTTCACTTTCTTATAAAATTTTATAATTATAATAAGGATAGGGTATGTTTTTAGCAATATCTATATGGCAACAATGTGAAACTGCCTTGTGATTGATTTGTATGTGATTGATTTGTCTACCATTGACTGACTTATTCTAGTATATGGTGCATACATGATGTCTATATATTATGTTTACCATGTGAACTACAATAAAAATATAAAAGAGATAGATATTAATAATGGTATAAAATAATTTCTATGCAGAGGTTCCCTGAGCCATGAAAACTATTTTAAGGGTTCTACAAGGATAAATATTTTGAAAAATCCCGTTATAGCAGATAATTGCAATACCTTTTCTGTGCCTAAAACAAACTTGAATTAAAACTTTGCATGCATGTTACAATAGTTATGAGTTGGGTGTTATGAATCTTCGTGTTTTTGCCATGATGAATGTCTTGCTGCAACTGAGTAATTTTCCGCAGCAAAATGCTTATATAGTGGTTTAAACAGCCTAACAAATTGGCGGTAAAAAGATTACTTACTTACTTTTGCTTTGATTGGCTACATCGGACCAATCAACAAACAGCTTACATTTATTAAACATACATAATGAATACATTTGTGTAGTTCCACAAGAGTCAATTCTATATTTAACAAATGCATTGCCCAACTCACTCTTCTCTTCAAAGTTCAATTTCAGTACACTTAATACTAAGAACACTTTATCAGAACTTTCATGCATGAATAATTTCTCTTAACAGAACTATATATTTTTCTTAACACTGTTTGTACACTTCAACAAGAATGAACAATATAGAATATTCTAAAATTTGAAACAATTATTTTCATACAGTCGATGGGAGGCAATTCATGCGCGACCATTTCATGTACTATTCAACAAACACACTTAATGTACGTATTTGTTAATTATATGTTATTGTTCCAAACTGAATGCGTTGTTGAATTTATTTCATCTTACTTCTTTCTTGTTCAATCCCAGAATGTTGATACTCGTAAAGTATAAATGGTGGGTTGTAGGGATTTGGTTGGAAAATCCCTTTGGGAGTGGCCTTGTGCCAGGCAGATTTCCAGAAAGAGAAAAAATTAACCAAGTAACCTTGCAAGTAATCTGTAGAATTATAGATTATAATCGAGCACCGCCCCCCCCCCCCCACAGTATCACATCAAATTTAATTTTTTATACAGTTTAGCTTTCTTTGAATTAGTTCTCCCAAAGTAAATGTTTGTAAAAGAAGACAACCTTCTTAGACTATTATAATTTTTTATTATTATTTTGAATTATTCTATATTGTTATTACGAATAAAAACATTTTTGGCCATATATTAGTCTTTTATACCTATGTTTTTAAATCTATTAATAAGATCTCTAGAGTTTTTTTTTATATGCATGAACAAATTGTGCCAAGTCTATTGTGCTAGTTTGTGGGGCGATACCTGATGGCCCTCATTCTCATTTCATTGGAATACCTAGCTAATGTACTTTTATTAATCTGTAATATATTTGTGTTTTCCGGTGATGTTTGGTTAGTTTTAACCAGAAAATGTCTTCATTTTTTAAATAATTACTACATTTCATTTTGAAATTTATTGTTGTTTTTTTTGTTTTTGTTTTGTATTTGTCTTCATTTTTCTTTCAGGGTTTTCATAAAGTGTCTGTGGTGTAGTTTCTTTGATTTTTCACATCAGTCAGCTAAAGTTTCATCTGTGATACACGCTTTGGACGATCATGTCACGAAAGAGCCTCTTTCGAGACATGATCGCCCAACTGACTATTCCGCAGTAGGTTGCCAGCATTGTTTTCTGCGGTAGACTGGTTGCCGACCAAGGCTATAGAACCCAATCTGTCCTGTTATTTTAACCCATGACTGAAGCAAATAGAAATAGACGGAATACCTTTCCCATTGTGCGTAAAAGTAAATGCAAGGAATTCAACTGGAATTCGAACTCGGCTCCCCTATTTGTCGTTCCGAGTCGATATCCACTGCACCACAATATCCACTGGTTTTTCAAATATGGCTCTTAAAACCTGAATGTTAATGTTATCTTTCTAGAGATCTACTAAATGTACAATTTTTAGGCAGAAGCTAAAATCTTCCAGTTGAGTATCCGATGGTTTGAAATTCGATAAGTTTATTAGATCTTTTCTGCCATCTCTAAGAAATTCAATAACAACACATCAACAAAAAAACTACACAAATTCAGATACTTCTTAAAAGAAAACACTAAATGAAAAACTCAAAAAGTACGTAACTAAATATTTACACGGGGAAAAAATTTAAGGTTTTTAAAAAATTATTCACACAGAAATACTCATAAAAAATACAATTTTATTTTTTTAAATTTTATTATTATCGCTTATTAAAATTTTATCAATCCTCAAGCTTCTTTTTCCTTTAAAAAAAAAAATGCTTTCTAATTTTAATCGTTAGTTTCGCAGATTTTCCTCGAAACTTGGAAAAACGAAAAACAAAAAAAGAAACGTTTACTGAAGAAAGATTGTTAGTAACAACTTGTTATGTGTCTTGTCCACAATTGATTTTCTTTTTCGTTTGCCCTGAGGCTGATAAAAAAAAAAAAGAACAGCTGTACTATGTTTTCATCTTTTCCCTAAACATGACCAGTGGTCAGCTTGACCACTGGTCATAATCAACCTCAATATTTCTATGTATGATATAAAACAGCTCCGAGGACAGGTGCAACTTTGGCTGAGACTTGTCAAGTATAATAATCAACTTGGCCAGTTTTTTAATAAGATGGGTCGAAACCATAGCAAATTAACAAAATTAAAACCTGATGTTATCGAAGAGTTAAGTCGAACTACTGGATTTTCCGAAAGGGAAATTGCAGTTTTTTATAAAGGTTTCCTTAAAGACTGTCCGCGTGGTCAGTTATCGATGCAACAACTCAAGAGAATCTATGGAAACTTCTTCCCTTATGGAGATGCATCCAAATTCTCTGAGCATGTCTTCAGAGCGATGGACACGAATTGCGACGGAATAATAGATTTTCGGGAATTTATATCCGCCTTTAGTATCACCTCAAAGGGGAAAATTGAACAGAAATTGCAGTGGATTTTTGATATATACGATGTTGATGGTATGTATGCCAAAAAAAAAAAAAAACTGTTCATGAAAAAATGTCTTCATATCTTATGTGGTTTATGGCACAAGGCCAAAATCTATGAGGAGTTCTTTTTTGCCTTTCCTTGCAGAGCCCAAAATTCTATCAGGTGTGACCCCCCCACCTCCTCTCATTTTTACCGTATTCTCTTTTCTTTATTTCATAGTGATTCTGTTTTTTTGTTTTTTTTTATCTTCTGACTCCGGTCCGAATGTACTCCCCTATTGTTCGTCTCTTAGAGACCTTATTTTTCAAAGAATTTGTCTCCTTTGAATTTCGTAAGTGTCATTTACTACAAACTACTTTCTACATGGATTATGGAATCTACATATGGGGCAAGATAAAAAAAATATTCGAAGTTCGGAAATGAAACAAAAATCCGTATGTATGGATGCTAGATTTGTCACCATTTCCATTCCAGAGAAGAAAGATAGCATTTTCTGGGATAAAACCTCCCCCCCCCCCCGTCTAATGAAACAAATGGGCACGTTTTTTTCAAGGGCGTAAATAAACAATTAAGGAGATTGGGATAAAAAAAGTTCTGAATGAATTGAAAAGTGTGGGATGAAAACGAGAAGGTAGGATGTGAGATCTTAGTGAGGGGGGGGGGAATAAAAAATAAGGATCGGATGCATTTGTTTTGTATTTTATGAAAATGAAAATGTAGTTTTCTTAAGTCTACTTAGTCTGACATAAGGAAACAATAGTGCGAGAATCAATCCTCTTGATGATACTCCACTACGAGTGAGCTTACTTACCATTTTTGGAAAGCGTGATTTGTTTCTAAGTTACTTTTTTTTTTATCTTTCTGCATAAGAATATTTCATTCATATTACGAAAAAATAATGTCATAAGCACTCTTCAGTTAATGGTCATTTTAATTTTAATGTGTACTTGTTGTTGAAACCATCAAATAAAAAATAAAATTCCTGATTGGTTAAAAAATTTAAAAATTGTTTTCTGTTAAGTTTTCAAAATTTATATTGTTTATGTTTACGTTTGACAAAATTTCACAACGTAAAAATTTTGAACAT
The DNA here is from genome assembly GCA_037127315.1 of Ascarosepion bandense. Taxonomy (NCBI): domain Eukaryota; kingdom Metazoa; phylum Mollusca; class Cephalopoda; order Sepiida; family Sepiidae; genus Ascarosepion; species Ascarosepion bandense. The sequence goes on from JBBBDQ010001079.1 coordinate 1,428,536, forward strand.
TTTTTTTTACTTAAAATAAAATGTTCTTTTAAGATTTTAATTCCATCATAGAATTTTGATTTCTTTTTAGCAACAGAAAGTTAATCCAATGTTTCCGTTTTTATTTTAGTTTGCCTTTTTAGTCAAAATGGATTCTTTGCAGGTTGCATTAGTGTACTGTAGTAAAACTAAACTTCAAGCAATATATACAAAACAGAAATATTCTCAGAAAGTAAGCCCACTGGATGACAGAAGGGACAAAACTTCCACCACTAAAAATTCTATTTAACATGTGCAGTAATAAATTAAATAAGAAATTAACTAAAAAAAAAAAAAATTCAATACTAAATAAATTCATTTTTTTTAATTTTACTTTTTCCCTTCATAATCTGATGGTTTCAAGATTCAGAAATTGCATCATCATTTTACTGTTTAAAAGATATCATGGAAGTCTTTAGTCGTTACAATTTTATATATATACACGCCTATGAAGCATATATATATTGTGTGAGTATGAAAACAAGACCTAAAAAGATAAAAAAAGAAATCAGTAGATAAACTTAAACAAAATCACAGGGTAAGTATATGTGGGAATGTACATGTAGGTATATGTGGATAAAAGTTAGTATGAGTAAGTGGATTGACCTGATGGGGTCAAATAGATGCCTAAAGTCATGGGAATGGGTTTTTTTTCAGAGGTCATGCCATCTAAGACAGTCAAAGTAACTTCAAATACTACCCATATTTGGAACTGGACTCTATCTCTCTTCTTTCCTACCTCCTTCCCCTTACATTTATTGTCATTTATTTATTTGCTTGTAATCTTATGTTTATTATTATTATTATTTTTATTATGTTCCCTCTTCATTTTAAGAAAACGTTCATTCCAGCAGAAATTTTATGCCAGATGGAGGAAATATTGTAAAAGAGTCTAATGATATGAGCTAGTTAAGCTCATTGAAATGAACTATAGTTTATAACTAATATTGTTATATATTGACAAACAACAAACACGCATATATATAAAAATATGAGTTATATTTTTATTGATGACGATGAACCGTGTAGCCTAGGATACAGAGAGTTGAGGGAGCGCTCTTCCAAGGGTTGACGGGAGTGTCTCTCTTCACCGGCCGATCTCTGTCGGTGCTACTCTGGTCTGGTCTGTCCGGACTGTCTGGTGAATTCGGGCGCCGAGGTCTTTTTATAATCTCCAAACCGGGATTTTTTCTTCCGGTTTTTTTGCCTCGCCCACGCACGCCCACGTAATTCTCAGAGACACCTGTTCTGTTTGCCTCTTGTAGCCATTTCCGCTACTGCCGGAAATAAGGTCAAACAAACATCCGTTCCTTTCAACAACCGGAAAACGCCCCCGCTTGCATCCCTTCCTCGGGTGGGGCCAGATTATTATATTACACTATGATGTGTTGAGTTTCCCTTTATAAACTTCATATTGCTCTGGTTAACACCCATTGAGCTCTCTATATGGATTTGCCTATTAATATTTTATATTAAGGAAATCTTGTTGGATTATCCTCACCGTTTACGGACTGATAACTATATATATATATATATATATATAAATTTTGTGTATTTAGGCAGCAAATTTTCTTTTAGACATGTCAGATTAAATAAATTGCAAATATTGTGTCTGCTTATTTTTAATAAAATTTGTTCATAGTTATATACCAGAGCTGTGTTGTATCTACTCTCCTCTACGGATCTGAGTGCTGGAGAATGACTAAGGCAGATCTTGCCAAACTTTGCCCCTTTCACACCATATGCCTCCAACAAATACTGAGAATGTTTTGGCCAGAGAAGATCTCCAATGAAGACCTGTTGAGGAGATGCAAGCAAGAGAACATGGGCACCGTCTTTACAAGAAGGCGGTGGAGATGGATTGGGGATGTGCTCTGGAAAAATCCACAGTCAATCACAAGAACAGCACTGCACTGGACCTTAGATGGCAAAAGAAGAAGGGGAAGACCAAGAATGACATGGAGAAGTACAATGGAGAATGAGATGAAAGTCATGCAGTACTCTTGGGGTTCATTGACTAGTCTGGCCCAAAATAGGCAGAGGTGGAGAAGCTTTGTTGCTGCCCTATACATCATTGGGTGTAACGGATGATGAATGAATGAATATTTCTATTATCGATCATTATTTTTTTATATTGTGAATGTAGACAAGAATGTTGTAGATGTCTAGAAATGGATGAATGGTCAATATAAAAAAATAATGATTGATAATACAATTATCCTACACCAAGAAACCAACAACAGCAAACTACAGATTCTTGAGGCAATATTCATTAAAACACTTAAGTTGTCAATTAATAGAATCAGCTATAAATGCTGTAGGAATGCTCTAAAATGTTTGTAAAAAGAACAGTTTTTTCATGCTTTAACATGTGCATGACCATGACATTACAACATATAAAAATATTCCATTTTGTATAATTTTCATGTTCTAATGAATGCTAGAAATTTGTCAACTGTTATATTTGAAGTAGAAAAAAATTGACAGTAATTTTTAGCAACACAGTTTTGCGGTTATTTTTGTTGACATAACTCACACTCCTGAAGATGATCTCAGAAAGAGATTGAAAGTACTTGGGTACCTTGAGAAATGAATGATAATAACATTTGTCAACTTTACAGCTCATTTCTGACATCTTTCAATTATAATACATGAAAGATTATCCATGTGTTTGAACGGATTTTATTAAAAATAAGCAGACACAATCTTTTCAATTTATTTAATCTGACATATATTATGAGTTAAAGTTCAACTATGGATCAGAATCCAACAGAATGATAAGGTAAGTAACAAATGGGAAATGATTATCAAATTAACAATCTAACATGTTTTACTTTTATTAAGTCTTCATCAGAGATTGAGAGAAAACAGATAAAAAGACAGAATTCTGGTATTTTCTATTTTTCATTCAGTTCTCATTGGTTGGTCATGCATTAAAACCGGAGATAATTGTATATGTAAGTTTGTCAAAATTCTGATATGTCTTAGCGGGCATTGGATGGTAATGTGGATCTGTGTCTATTTAGTCAGAAGAGTTCTAATGTTTTCACTTTTGTTTGGTCAGTCGGCATAGTGGAATGGTATTCTATTAACCTGGGGCGGTTTTTATGTACGTGTTGTCTATTAAATAGACATAAGAATAGATTCAAGAAAGGATTGCAATGTAATGTTTTAGATGTGTGTTTATAGTTGGTAATAATGTTGTTATTAAGCTTTCAAAGTATTTTCTCTTTAAAGAATTATAGGTGTTACTATAGCGTGAGGTCTGTCTCAATATATTGTCTACCCAGGTGCAGCACGAAGGTCTACTGTGTCTCTCCCTTCACGTGGCCATTATGTGGATGCAGTGACAGGAGCACACACTCATACAGTTGATCGATTGTAGTTGTATGTAAAACAATGATTCTCAAGAAAATTCGGGGTGTTGGTAGTCAGCTGTTTCAGTCATATCTTGAGTTTCTAAAAATCTGTGAGCGTCTTTAATCTGGGTGACAGGGACATTTTGGATCCACTCTGGAAATGTTACTTAAATAAATGTTTACACTAACCGGTACAATAAAAGCAAGACAGGAGCTTGTCAATCTAAATTCCATTTGTCAGATCTTACTTTGATGATTGCAGAATGTCATCGTCTTTTGTTTCACCATATATTTCAATGTAAATCAGGTGCCATGCATAAGACCAAGAGTTTAATATCATTGTAGGTCATTCTAAGTAACTTGTGAATCTTCAATGGCATACTTTTGAGTTGTAAAAGGAATCAGATTTCTTTTTTCTATATTTGAAGGGATACATTTCATTGTGAGATTTTTTAATCGGCCGCGGGCAAGTAAAGCAATAAACTTTAACCGCCCAATTATGCAATTTTTCATGTGATCTTATGTTTTCTTTCCTTTGCTTTCCTTTGAGGACATAAATTATATAAAAGATGTCCAAATGTTTCGTTTATCTGAATGCTTTCGGCTATACTTTTTTCAAGGCATTTTCAAGGATGAATGTTATTTTATGTGTGACAGAATGTATGTGGTATTATGTATAATGCAGAGGAGTGGTATGTGTTATGTACTGAATATGGTAAGCATGTTGTTATCGTGCTCATAGTTGATGCTATTGAGTGTTGGGTTTTTCATTTTTATTAATAAGGCTTCCATTATTTTTAGTTCTTTTTTGCATGTGGATGATGTTATGATATTTGTGTTGTCAAAAAGTATGTTCCAGATAAGGTTTGGTAGGTCTCCGTGTGTGTTTAAATGAGATCAAATTGAGCTCTGTTGAGAGAAATGTAGTGTCAGTCTTATAGTTAATTTCGTAGTAGTATGGCCGATATAATTATTTACGAAATTAGGATCAAGAATGCAGTTCTTTAAAGGACATTTGAATTCATAAATAATGTTGGTTCATTATAGTTTGGATCTTGTGGGTGAATTGTTGTTTTTGATGATGGGGTTAGCTGTTTTAAATTTGGTGTAATAGATAATTAATTTAATTTTTTTGTTTACGTTGACAAGAGTTGTATATTTTTGAGTGATGTTTCAGAATGAAGATTCATCCTGTTTATAATTACTATGAATTTATTTTTTGTAAATGTATTAATGCTATTATTGTTTTCAGTGTGTTTACTGTGTGTGTGTATATGTGTGTATATATATATATATATACACACACACACACAGTTGAACCTCAACCTACGAACACCTTTACTCATGAAAAACTCACCATATGAACAAAGGTTTGTCAGAAAACTTGTTTCCACTTACAAATTAATTTTGACTTAGAAAATTAAGAATGGGCTTCTCTACACTGCATTTCAAACTAGATATTTGATATAAATGTACCATAAATACTTTTTAATCTTATCTAAATATACTCTATTTTATATTTTTATGTTTTATATATTATTATGCATTTTATATATAATACTGTAGTAGTATTATATGTTGAGGTTTGTGAATAAAACTAATCCAAGTACACACTTTACCAATATCTTAAAGTCTTTCTACGTACATACTACCATGTTCAAAAGCAATCTGGTTTCTCTCCCATGTGGTATTTTTTGCATACACCCCGCTACTATCACCAATTCTCCTATCACAGAGATCATGTCTTTCTTAAATTAAGGTGTTAGGACAGCCATATTTCTTTTTCCTTTCCTTCACTCGTTTTGCATTGCAGGCATATATATGCTCGTTTCACCACACGAGGTAAGTCATCTCTTCTACACTCTTCCATGAGGTCCTAGGCGTGATGGTAAACTGCATCCTGCATCAAGGCCTCTGATTTAGAGGTTTCGAGGAGCATGAAACCATCTCTTAATTGCTGTTGTTCCCAGGTTTGCCCTGTTGTGGTGCACACTGTTTCCGTTTCTTTCCAAACTGCACCAAGCCAATGCTGAGGTACTCTGGTGAGCTGATCAGCTTCATTAGCATGGGATCTGATGAGCTCTATGTCAATGGTCAGTTTGTATTCCTCCACCAGTTCCTTGATTGTACTGAACCAACGTCTTAACATTTCTGTTGCCCCTTTCGGGCACACTTAAGCCTTTCAGGACAACATGACAGAAACCCATCACTGCACACACGTCTAGTCAGTCTTCAGGTGAACCACGGTCACTCTCCATTGCAGTGCTGATCACAGCCAACAGGCATCTTCAACCAAGAATTCACCGCTTTCTACAATGCCGCTTGCTTTGACCCATATAGTGACTTCGTGTCTATCATCGCACCGTTAACCCTGTGCCAGATCCTGTGCCAATCTGGTAATGATGTCTGTCAGCATCCAAGTCAGGGGTGGGTCTCTCACCTCATCATCCCAGCCAGTCATCGCAGAGTTTGCATGCTGCTTTATAAATGCAGTTGCGACATGGAGCCAGCCACATACTGGAAAATCTCCAGTCAACTTCTCGTACAGAGAAAAGATGCTTCAACAAGTGAGCACGTTAGGCAATGGTGAGAGGTTACTCTCGCAAGTCCATTGCAATTTACCTGGTTCCTCCCATACACGCAATCCCATCACGCAGGTATCACTCTCTAAACACTCTGGATTCTTACTTGTCACTGCAAATTATTGAAGATGTTGATTGGTTGTTTTGTTTTTATGACATATCAACCTCGGCAGATTATTTATTACCAACTAAATTTTTGTTTATTTATTGCTGGTAATACCTTTTTTTTCTTTCAACAACTTATTGTTGTTTTTATATAAATTTTGTGTCTAGTAATACTTTTTTCTTTTCGAGTATCAAGATTCATTGGGATTTGTTTTTAAGGGCAGGGTCTCCAAGTCCTACCCTGTTATTTAATCCATAACTGGAGGGAAGGGACGAATTAATACTTTTCCCAAGGGTACCAGTGCTTAAGTAAATGCAGGGTATTCAGCTGGAATTTGAACTCGGCTCACTGATTTCTCTTTCCGAGCTGATATCCACTGCACCACAACGCACATCCGTCACTATACACTTATAGCACCTGGTATTCCCAAGCAGTCACCCATCTAAGTACTGACCAGGCTCAATGTTGCTTAACTTCGGTGATCGAGCGAGAACCGGTGTATTCAACGTGATATGGCCACAAGCCTCATTGAAAATGTGCCTTTACACACACCGCAATGCATCTACTCTCATTGAGAAATATGTCATCAATGTTTGCTGATGTGAACCTCTGAATGGTTTTGCTGTGTGTGACCATAGAATTCACAATTGATCACATTAATAGCGGAGCCATGTTGAGCTCAAAACCCAAGTGGGTGAGACAATATCTTTGCCCATTTATCCTCACTGTTTGAAAGGGCTATAATGATTTGTCAACACAGATTGCAGATAGGCACAAATCCAGCACAGTGGTATCCGATTCTTCTTTTCACCACTCCTTTAGTTTTTGTGTGCAAATATTTGCATCGGCTGTGTGCGTATCAGCATATTAGTTGAGCTCCTGTAATCCATGACTGGGCAGACCTTCTGTTTGTTTTCCTGCAGCACAGCCATTAAAGGGATCAGGCCTGTGCGGAGCTCAAGTTCTTCCTCGGGATGTAGAAGCAGCCAGCCATTGTCCATCCAGGTTCGCAGCTCATGAGTATACTCCTCCCTGAGCTGCTTTGGTACTGGATATTCAGCTGTCCGGTTCCTCAATGCAGGTGATGTCAGGTCACCAGATCACTTCCAAGATGCAACCCAGATCTTCCTCTTTTCGTCATACTCTGCATGGAAGTCAGGATCATTGATGGTGATGGCTACGCACAAGGGTTGGTCAGGTTTAGGAAAGCTCGCAATCCTGTCACTGGTCACACATGCTCCTCCCAACTTCTTGATAATGTCAAATCCAAGCAGTAGGTTGAAACCAATCAGTCTTCCATCTACAACCAGAACCTCAACATTTATAGGAGGTCTGCTGCTCACGTCAGGGTTGAACAAATTCTACCTCAGAGCTCCTAAGGATCCTTTCACCAACTTTTCACCACTTCTTTCCACTTCCAAGAGTGACAATTATGTTGGCTTATGAGCAACTGTGAACAGCCTGTGTCTAGCAAGGCTAAACTCCTGATTCCATTGATGTGTACGACAATTTGGGCAGTGCCTTCTTTATATATGGCTTGAGAAGTAGACTGGTGCTGAGGCCTATTTCTCTGGCTTGTTTCCCAGGCAAGAGAGAGACTACCTTTTGATATGTGGTTCTTTGCAATCCTTATTGAGATTGTCGCACCGATAGCATGTTATGGAGCCATGTGTATTCCTGGTAGAAAGCTTCCTCGTCACACTTCATGTTGTTTGTACCGCCACAACTACCAGACCCTCCTCTAGTACTTCGTTTTTCATGATTGCTCACACTTGAGCCAACAGCTGGTCAACAGACAATTCATCCATCTGGGTTGAAGTGCAAAGGAGATGTTTAACCCATCAGATAACCCTCGCACAAACACACACTCCAGGCCATAGTCATTCATTTTGCCGAACAGAACGGAAATTTTTTTGTAACTTTGCCAAATAGACATCTACTGATCCTCTGGAAGATCTTGTATAATCTTTTGAGTGATCAACATGGCACTGAAATGAAGAGCAATGGTGGTTCACCTGAAGATTGACAATGTATGTGCATTGATGGGTTTGTGCAAATAGTTCATAACCTAAAAAACCATCTATAGCAAAAACTATACAATATCTGTACAGTGTGCATTTTATCTGGCTGAAATTCTTAATAGATTTAATTAATTAATAATAGATTTTATCTGGCTGAAAATCTCTTTTTTTTTCTCCCCGCTGCTGGTAACCCACAAATGCACCACCCATTAGCCTTAAAGACACTACATGTTATGGATGCTTCACCTGGCACAACTTACCAAATCAGCCTTCTCAATCCATTCGACCATTGATGGTCCAGGCACAGAGGCATCGAACACAAGAATGTGTTTGAGGTTAAACTTCCTCTCCATCATTTTTGCCTAATCAGCTTGTTGTAGTTTATGAAAAAAAACTAACCCAACTACTCACTTTACCAACTTTTTAAAGTACACAATACCACATTCAAAAGCTGTCCAATTTCTTTCTTGCTGGGTATTTTTATTCTGAACTGATCTCACAAAAAATTTCAGCGGTCACTTTGGTTTCGTTTACCTATATTTATATTGTGTCCTGAGTAAGGTAGTGGACTGGACAAGACTCACTCGAGGGCTGGTTGTGGCCTGCGGGCCGGGAGTTGCCGACCGCTGTTATAAAAGAATGACCAACAATATATTTTTATTGTAAAATTAACAGTAATACATAATTATGTGCAAAATATCTGTAGCTGAAGTCATAAAATTTTGCATAAAATATTTAGATTTTATATATGGTTACATCTAGAAGGCTATCACAATGCGTTTGATAAAATAAAGGAAGGTAAAGAAGGTTCATTAATATTTCCAGATAAGTAGGTATTTGAAGGCTATCACAACGTGTTTAGTATAATAAAGGAAAGTAAAGGTGGTGTTGGGTATTACCTATTTATTATTCATTAATATTTCGAGATCAAAATCTCATCTTTAGAATGGTAGGAAAGCTTGATTTTGGGTTCGTTCGTCCGTTTGTGGACTATGCCTTTCAATGAATGGTCATCCTTCACTGCTATTGCTGTCTTTAATTGTAGTGAGTGTGTGCATGTGTGTACCTGTAAGCATGTTTGAGCATGTGTGTTTATGATATGTATATGTGTGATTGATAGTTGGTGCTGTTTTAAGATCTAATGATATCTGTCTGCTTTAATTTATGGTTTATATCAGTACACTTTGACTGCGTTGACTGATAGTATGATTTGCATTTTCGCATCTACCAGATTAGTACGATTTGGTGTTATATTTATCAGCTTTAATTGGGGGCGTGTTTATTGCTACATATTTTTTTCCATCCTGGTGTGTGTGTGTGTTTTTTGCATATACTTCTTGTGTTTTTTTCTGCATTCATTTTATTTATATATATATATATATATATATATATATATATATATATTCTTACATACCATTTCTCGGTATCGTGTATCCGTGTGTGTGTATAGATGTGTGTGTGTGTGTGTGTGTGTTTCGTTGTGTGTTGGAATGTGTGTGAAATATAACCCATAGCAGTTGATATGTTGCTAAACAAAATCAACCACAACCAACCACTGGGTTGACAGGTACAAGTTTAAATATAAATAAAAATTTTGAACAGTTTTGTTATTTGTGCCAAATGTGGATAAGTGAAACAACAGTTGTTCCTTCTACCAATGGTGACTTACTGTATGAAGTTTTTATTTACACCAAGCATTATTTAACAAGCAAAAATATGCAAATAGAACCATCCTATCAAAATATATATAGGAAATCAAAAGTACAAACCAAAACACAAAATACTAACACAGTAAAACATCTCCAGACCAGCAGGAGACATTAAAGAGGATCAGCAAAATATCTCCAGCATAGGAGACATTAACGTGTCCTGCTACACATGAATTTGAATTCCATTAGGCAATAACCTTGATGAGTCATTTAATTATCAATTAAGATTCTAATGAATAGAACTTGCAGCTGAATTAGACTAAAACTAGGGTTAGAAATGTTATCAGTGAACAATTTAAATAAAAACCACCAGCACTGTGGCTAAAGCAAGAGCTTGACTCTGTACCCCTTACCATGGATCAAATACTAACTTTTTAGAAATTTAAATATAAATACTTCTTGTGATTATTGATGCAATATAATTGGAAATACAAATATAAATACAAGTAATTTTATTTCAGATTCTAAAAGTACGAAAACAAATACATGGAGTGATGTGTAAATTGTCGACATTTTATATTTTTAATTTCATGCCTGTGAATTGTTTGTTTTTTATTTTTTTCAACTGCACAGTATACAGTAGGGTCAGTTGGGCACTGTCTGTGAGAAAAAGAGCACCAGGACACAATTCACTCAGCCAAAAATTTGGAAAGGGCATGCTGTACTGATTGGCATTTGTGCGAAAAGTTTGAATATGAACATTTCAGAGTGTTTATCTGAGGAGAGTTTAGATGATTCGGGAAGAGTTGAATGAGTCTAATGGTGATTACGAAGGCACAGCAGCTTAGAAAACTCACTCTGATTGTTCTGACAAAAAAAAACTCTTAAATTTGTTGGTGAGGGCCTCGGACTCAACACGGAGACCTACATCAGGTAGTGCTGTTCTGTGTGAATAGGGTGGCTGCTGTAAGAATCTATGTCTAGCAACAAGACTGCACCATGCCAAACAAGCAGGAGAACCCAGTCATGGATGTCAGACAATTTCTGCAACCACATCACTCCCTTACATCTGGCCACCTAACTCACCAGACTTCAACACTGTTGATTATTATGTGTGAGGCACAGTTGAGCGAGAGACCAACAAAACTTGTAAATCAAAGATGAACTGAAGGCAAGGATTGTGGCAGCATTCAACAACTTAAACATGAGGACCGTCCAGGAGGTTTGCAGGAGATTCTGAAGTCATCTGGAGGCTCTGGTTGAAGTCAATGGTGAATTTATTGAAAAATTTACTCTTTAGTATTTCAAGATATTTTTGTGTAATTTTGGTAAACCTATCTGTTAAAATGAGATGTCAGTGTTATTTTCATTTTTGCATAATTTAGATCACAATTTATCCATCACACCTTGTGCTTCTGAAACTAGGCAAAAATCTAAATCTAAATTCTTTTTCACACAAGTACAAATGCTCTGAAAAATATTTAGATAGAATTCAAATACATTTTTATTTGATCCACCACTACCAACAAGAACTGTACATTGACAAAATCTGAATTAAAAAATGTCAAAACTAGAGCAATTTATTTCATCTATTTGAATTCATAAAGCAGCAACACACAACCAGGCTTGGTGGTCAAAAATTCGTTAATCACACCATCCACATTTATATATCCAAATTCTTCATTTTCGATGCTTAATAAAGCCAAATTGCTGAGGTGTTTCTGACCCATTGTGCTTCAGAGATAGATTTGTTATTAATTTTAGCTAACTGAAAGAGTGCTCACAGATCACCACAAAGACAGCAACAACCAACAGTATGTACAATGCTATTTGTAAATTGGGGAATACATCCTTGGCATAAGATATTGTGAAGTTGAAAACTTGATTGGGGTTTTTCATTTAACAAAGGCAGTCTTTTCTTTTTGTATTTACATTTGGTGGCCTGTAATTTCACGACCAGGTTCAATTCCAACAAAATCACCCTCATATACTGCAGCAGCTACTTTGCATTTTTCTACCATGTCTTCATTTGAGTCATTGTTCAACTCGAAGTCAATAATGTTTTCAATATCTAAGATGAACCCAAATTGCTCATGTAACTGATTCAACCTTGTAAATCAATCTTTCAGTTCTGTATTCAAGGTGTCTAGTACCTCCTTCAAGGTAACATCCTTTTTTTTTCTTTCTCACATTCAGACGCTCATCTTTCGTCTCCTCTTCAGTCATTCTTTTTTTTATGATGCACCCTTCTATGTTGACCAATGTCAGTAACTCATTCTAAGCATTTTTCCTCGCCTTTTGCAATTGAATTTTTTCAGAGAGAACCTCATTCACTTTTGCAGACTTTGAATGTCAGTTTGAACTTCATTAAAGTAAATTCTAAGGCACTGAAGTCTTATCTGTACTCAATTGATGGAAGTCAGGACATCATCCCAGAATGGCTGCTTAGTTAGAAGGCTGAAAGTATTCATGTTGTGCAGTAAGCAGTTGGTATCTCTTGCCATATCTTCCAGTAATTCAGCTATGTTATCCAACTTCATTTTTACAATGTGAACATCATCATGCTTAACACTCCATCTCGTATTGAGGGACCGCTTTACAGCCATCCTTACTGTCTCCTTAAATTTTTCCCACCACATTGCTGAGATGAAGAAAAAATTGTACAATGAATGTAGAACTCTGATAATTTGGTATAGCAATCATGTGGTCTGATTCTGTATACACTCCTACAAGGTTCAAAGAATGGTTGTCACAATTCACAAAGATTTCTTTTGGGTTTCTCTGTTTTCTGCGTTTCTGGACACCAGACATCTGCCCAGCCATTGTTGCAGCATTGTCATGGATATATGTATGTCCATGACAACCATTTAAATCAAGACAATTTCATTCCAATTTTGAGGTAATTTCTTCTGTGACACTCTATTGTGGGGACCTACCTATAAATGGACTTGTCCACACCTTTATAATATTGTTACTAACTCTGAGTGGGAAGTCTCTGAGTAGTAGCCACAGAATGAGTGAATGAGTGAGTCAGGACACCTGCGAGAGTAAGTACTCTCCAGTCCATGTTTACCGTTGTACTATGTTTTAGGAGAATATACTATTCAACCTTATCTCGAAGTCTGTTAACTTTCTATGGCCCTTTGGTCATAACACTAACGACGAAGAATGTTCGAACCACAAAGAGAAACCTCTACCTAAAAATTAAACAAAAAAGTTTATGCCATAACACTAACGTCTAAAGATCCGAGCGTGTTAACCTTAAGTCAGACGACAAGGAAGTACGAACCAAAGAGAAACCCTTACATCACGTGCTTGCAACACACAACATCTGACTAAAAAAATTGTACGATTGATAGAAAATTAGAAGGCAACAAAAATTTCAAATATTCACGAAAAAAGTTACGCTTACAACAGTTGTATGTTAATAACACAACTGATAACTAAAAAAAAAAAGACACACCAAACAAATAAACAGGCAACGTAAATACGAAGAAAAGACACAGATTTGGACGTCAGATATATTTGAAAGAAGGGAAAAGCATAGAAAAATAATAACTAAATCCATTTTTTTTAAACCAACAACTCGAAAAAACTTACTAGTGAAAACTGTAAGTAAGATTTTGTTTTTTTCCCCCCCTTGTTGCTATAATCAAAAGCATTTCATTGTTCTTCACTTTCCTCAACCACATAGAAAAAAAAGAAAATATTTTCTGTTTTGCAGCGTGGTTGTTTATGCAAATTGTTTTTTCTCTTTCTTAGAAGAAAAAAAAAGAAGCACCCAGACTGTATTGGTAAAAAACTTAAAGAAGACAAATTGTCTAAATTCCGTTTTTTTTTCTCTGAAAACACGTATTTGAAGACATTATGGAGGACTTTAAGGCAATCATTATTCAGGTGATGAAGGCACAACTTGATCATCAACAGAAAACTGAGGAACGTATACTACAGCAGCAACAAATGTTAGAAGAAAAATTGCTCCTACAGCAAAAATAACAACAGCAACAGCAGAGAGCAACAATAGCTTTTCCTTGAATTCCAAAAACAAGAAGAATTACTTCTAAAAACATTAAGTAAAAAGGAATTTAGTGAAAACAACACTGCATTTTCTCACAACACAATTTGGAATTCTATGGAGACATTCAATTATCTTCTGACAAAGATAAAACATTTGAAGCTTTCTATAGAAGATATGAAAATCTTTTTACAGTAGACTGTGTGGATTAGTCGAATGCTAAAAAAGTTTGCCTACTTTTGAGAAAGTTGGGGACAGTGGAACATAGTAAGTTCATCGATTACATTCTTCCGAAAAAAAAACAAGTGAATTAAGGTTCGATGAAGCAATAAAACTTTTGTCTGAGTGACTAATACAACCCTATTCCACAAAAGATGGAAGTGTTTTAATTTGTAAAAATGAGATGCCCAAAACCTGAAAGATTAATTAAAAGAAAATTTCCCAAAGTTTTCTTGGCAGGGTTAGGAAAATGTACTAAGACAAAAGCCAGATTCAAGCTGAAAAAAACGTTCAACCCGTTTTCAAAAGAAAAAGAACTGTTTCCAAGATTTGGAGTAGTGGACTGTGTTGTCAGCGACAATGGTACACAGTTTACGTCAGCAGAATTTAAGAATTTTTGCAACATTTTCCAAGAGCATTTAAAAAAGCTCAAGGAACTTCTACTGACATAGCATTACAGCAGTTTTTACAAGTTTATTGCATAACACCGAATCCGAATACACCATCAACTGGCTCACTGACAGAAACCATGTTTGCCAGAAAGGTGAGATCCATGTTTGACAAATTAATTCCCAAACATTAATTCTCCCAGGTCAGAAAATCTTCTTTAAAAGTTTTCAAAAGAATATGCCGTACTGGGAGGAGGGCACGATCACTAGAAGGATCAGTGAGATGGTGTATATAATACAGGGATCAAGACATACCCACAAAAGACATTAATCAAATTAAAAAAACGGCATGAAATGGATTCCAACAGCACACAGGATGAAGTGGAAGAACCCATCAAGATCATTTACAACACATTTGACCTCAAGCCCCCGCAACATATCCCCAAACAACTATGGTCAGGGAGAAAAAGAAAATTTACCAAGTCTTTAACAATCAATCCCAAAAAGAAAAGGTATTAAATTTCAGGAAAATAATAAACCCTTTTACAGAGTAAAAGGCTTGAGAGGGGGATATTGTGAGGACCTACCTACAAATGGACTTGTCCACACCTTTATAATATGGCTACCAACTCTGAGTGAGAAGTCTGAAGAGTAGCAACAGAGTGAATGAGTGAGTCAGGATGCCTGCAAGAGAAAGTACTCTCCAATCCATGTGTACCTTTGTACTATGTTTCAACCTTATATCTGAGTCCATGTTATCTTTCTATGGCCCTTTTGTCATAACACTCTTGGCATATTTTTCATGAATTTTAATAAAATCAATGAATCCTTCCTTGACTACAACAGTTTTAGATTCATTGTCAACAATGACAAACCTGAGAATTTCAGACATTTGTTCATTGTGAGAAACATCAGGTGTTGTGTTGAACCTAATTCCATAGTATCTGCTTCTGTTGACTCTCGATAAAATAGGTTGATATACTTTGTTGCACAGTAGCTCAATGAACTCCTTCTGTTTCTTGCCAGGCAGAAATATTGTAGAATGTGAATGCAACTTGGCATAATCGAAGTGAAACTGCAACAGAGTCGTACTTGCTAAGTAGCTTACCAAGATTGATATCCCTGAAATGCCAGATGTTAAGTCACCAAAAGCATGATACAATTCACAAAATCCATAAACAGATCATTCCACAATTGCTTCTGTTTTTCCATATTCTTCAGTATTACTCTGTCAGGCCCTTCTGATATACGTGTCTCTAAAGTTTTTCTATACAAGAAATGATGCATGGGGATGAATGCTCTGTTTGTGTTTTGCTATTCTTTCACTTTATTTTTTCCATGTTTGAAATCCACAAGATATCCTGAGTACTTCCATTCGGGATTTTACAAGGGCTTGAAGAAGACATTTCTCATTGGCAAGTAAATATAAAACCTTATTTCTCCATAAATTTAAAACCTGAATCTGCAATAATTCATGAATAATTTTGGCAGTTCTTTAACTGCTCATTTTAAAACAGATTTTCACAACTGGAACAGTTTATCTTTACAAACTCCTTTGGTGCAAAAATATACTTTTCTCAAAGACACATAGTAAAAAAAAAAAAAAAAAAGCCCTAGATGATTAAATGCTGACAAAAATAAAATTTTTGTCAAACATTTGGCTTACAATTCCCTCCCAGTCATGGTAATAAACTTGTCAATAATTGAGGGATATTGTGATCCATGACAGTGCACCCTGGGGAAGCCTTCCTGATGATTTGCCACTGCATCAGCAAAATGTTTCCATTCCAGCAGATATGTTTTGCTGATGGTTTTTAATAAGATAGTTCTTTGCTGTGTTTAGACTTGAATTTGTAGCCATCATTCATATTTATATTTGTGTTTTCACTATAAAACATACTCATGTGCTAATTAACAGCAATCACTTTCCAGTTAGATACAAAAACTAAGACTCAAAGTAAAGGTCTAAACATCAATACAATAAACTTCACAGCTACTCCACTTGAAAATAAAGTGTGGCGTGAGTAGCCAGGCTCAAATGCAAAATAAGTAACAGAACTGACCAACAAACAGAATTGATAAAGTTTGCAATTAGCAAAAGCAAGAAAAAGAAAAGAGCATGGCAAAAAATGATATGAAGCAAGCAAATAATATATGCAAAACAAATTAACAGTAATAAGGTAAAACAACAGTAATGTTGTTGAGGAAGTTAGTAGGAAAGGAAGAAATGAACACGGGACTTGTAAAAACAAGATATATTAAAAAAAACAATAATACAGAAAGAGTAAGTCTGAGTGGAAACCTCCTCTCTGCTGCGACAAATAGTCTATCTATGTCTACTCCCAGGCGTCTGTCCTGCGTCTGCGCATACAGAGCCTAGCCAGTATTTGTAATGAACGAAACAGTCCGTTATAGAGGGCTTCTACTCCAACAAGTAATAAGGCAAATTAACAGTAATAAGGCAAAGCAATAGTAATATGGCAAAATGCTCACAAACTAATAAATGTGGTTGACACACAAAAGCAACTTCAGACAAGCATTCTGATTTCAAGACAAGACAGACTGGGACTGAGTCATATGAAAATGAAAACTGGCCTATATTATTGGCAAAGAAAAAAATCCCAGCATGCATTTGTGTGCTTCTACCTATAAATGGGCGAGGAGTATGTATTTTTCAATCATTCCTGGGGATTGAAATTAACATAAAGATATGAAGTTGTGGTTAAAAACAAATATAAAACTTTGAAACAGGAACTGAAAGCAGAGAAGTGATCACTAGTGCCAAGAAAAAAAGAAGTCATCTTAAATGAAAAATGGATGACAAGTGAAAGTCTCAATGTAATAAAAAAAAAGATAATGCCTAGAAGTGGTGCAAAATATATGATGTTAAAACAAACACATCAGAAATAGATGCAAGCAAGCAAAAGAGGTATGACTCAATGAGAAATGTCTAGAGATTGAAAAATTGTTGAACATAGCCATAGCAAAGAGGATTTAGGGATGATAAAATTACTGAAGTAATAAATGAAATGTACACCAGCAGCAAAATACCAAAGAAACTTAGAAAAAACATATTTATAATGTTGCCAAAGAAAACAACTACACACAAATTGAATTCTATTAGACAAATCAGCTTGATGAATCATATCACTTATAATTAGGATTTTTATGAATAGAGTTTGTAGCAGAATTAAACTAGAAATAAGACAAGAATAGTGTGGTTTTGTTCAAATCTAATTTTTATTATCAGAATGCTAGAGTGAGCAATAAAAATGTAGACAGATCTTTACTTGTGTGTCATAGATTACACAAAAGCATTTGAGAGGGTATGACACAAAGAGCTACTTGAAATATCAGGAAAGTTTGATTTAAAGTAGTATCTAACCACTATTGTAAACAAATAGCTTGCATGTGGATAGAAAATGTGTTTAGTGAATACACAAAAACAAAATAAAAAAACAAGAATGCATTTTATCACAAGTACAGCAAGATGACCTCTGAGACTGAAGTGGGCAAATTTTTCAATGCAAGGTCTACATTCAAAAACTCACAATTTTATAGGGTCACATAATATATTAACCAAAATAATTAATATTTAAAATGGACAAAATAAAAGGTTAAAAAAAGGCAATTAATTTTTATTAATTAATATTTTAAAGAACTGTAGAAGATTCATATGAAATGCATTTATTTGAAAGACAAAGTAACTCAGTTTAAACTTTAAAGGAAAACAATTTTTATTAATAACTATTTTTAAGTAGAAGCTTTACATGAAACCCATTTGAAAGACAAAATAACTTTTAGAAAAAAAGTAATTATTTTTATTAATTAATATTATAAAGTAGAAAAACATATTTAAAAACAAAGTAACTTTGTTTTAAGAAATAAAAAAAATTATTGATTAATATTTTAAACACATAAAGTAACTCAATTTAAAGAAGAAAAATAATTTCTCTTTCAAATTTACTGACATTTGGTGAGTCACATGAATTCCTTTGGTGGGTCACAGTTTGCCCACACCTGCTACAAGAGAACTAGAAAAGCACCCATGACTTATTATTGGTAGACATAAACTTAACAATATATTCTACACAGATGACTGTTGTTAACAGATTCAGAAAGAAAACTAAAATAAATTTTAATCAAGAAAAGCAAGAAAAAACTAACCAATAAGTTTAAGAAGATAAAAGGCATCATTGTTAGCAAAAGAGTTACATACAGGGGATGTAAACAGGAAGCATGTACAGAAACTTAACTACATGAGTCGTGTAGTAACAGGTTTGGATATCATATGAAGAACGACAAGGTTTTGAAGAGGATGCTAATGCAATGGAAACTTATACTTAACATCAGGAAGAGACAGCTAAGGTTTCTGGGACATGTAATGAGGAAGGAGGGCTTGGAGAATTTAATACTCACAGAACAGAAGGAGTTGATGGAATTGAGCAAATGGATGGCAGAATGGGGTTTGGGAGAGATATCAAGAGGAGAAATGTTAAGAGAGACAAGGGATAGGGGCAAGCAGAAGTCCATGATCACCTACATCCTGAAGGGACATGACTCATAAAGAAGTAGTAACAGGTGACGGTGTGGCACAGAAATCCAAAGTACGTAGTTATAGTGAAAGATACTTTCATTATTCGAACTGTTGTCCTCATCTTTGTCATATTCACAACATTTCATGACATTAAAGATGAGGACAATAGTCCGAGCAAATCTCAGAAATATAGACAAATAGTGAAAGATACCTTTTACAAACTGAGCATGGTATTGAGAGATTAGAAAACGTTTTCAAGACAAAAGAGTATTGGGCTGCTATGTGATGCGTCTGTCTTCTATATGACAATGTTTGGCAATTTTCTCATAGATGGAGAAATGTGAACAATAGAGGTGGAGTTCTGATGAATGTTGAGAATACCACAGACCGAATTATGTAAGTACTGAGGAAGTTTTAAGGAGAATTGAAATGACAAGGAAATCCGGAAGAGACAGCCAAAGTTAATCTCGATGTTTCCTGAGGAAAGAAAGCTTAGAGAATTTAACACTTACAAAGGCAAGGACATCAATAACCTAGTTGAATCTGAGTAAATAGATAGCAAAACAAAGATAATTAGGAAATGCAAGAGTTACTTGGTATAACAAAAGATAGGAAGTTGTGAAGAGCCATGATTATCCACATCTTGAATGGACATGATATATAAAATAAAGTATTTAACAGCTGAATAATCTAACATAAAAATGACTTGCAAAATGTATACAGCTTTGAATTTGGACATGTAAAAAAGTGCTAAGAAGCTATCGACTTAATTTACTTCCCAAAACCACCAAATATTGAAATACTTTTTTGCACACACTATAAAATTTTTTTAAAGTATAAAAGTAAAAACATCACTTATATTACACTGGTGTGAGATTTTTTTTTCTTTCAAATTTTAAAAATAAAAATTTAAAGATTAACTTTTTGATCAAGTAGAAAATCTATGAAATATAAGTATTAAACTTTTTTTAATGAAAACAAAAAGGTTGTTTTTGAATGTTCAAAGAAATTTAGGATCTGATTTTATGTCAGTGTTTATTTAAAACTAATTTCCCATGTTTTAGCATATGATTATTTATGTAAGCCGAGTTTATGTTTCAACATCTCATTGTTTATTAAAACCTGTTTTTCATGTTTTAGTGTTTCAACATTTATTAAATCTCATTTTTGAATGTATCAGTGTTTATTAAAACTTGTTTTACATGTTTTAGTGCCTGAAAGTTTATTATAACCCATTTTTCATGTTTTACTATTTATTAATACCCATTTATCACGTTTTAATATCTCAGTGTTTTATTAAAACTCATATTTCATGTTTTAACATAATGAACATAATGTTTTTTTAAAACTCATTTTGCATGTTTTAGTGTTTCTTCATTTATTAGGTCCTGGGTATGACAGTAAACTGCATCTGGCAGCAAGGCCTCTGATTAGAAGGTGAGGAGCATGGAACCAACTCTCAATTGCTATTGTTCCCAGACCCGGAGTAGTAGCACCTGTTAAGGTCCCAGCTATGGGCAAATAGTTACCCCCCCCCCCCCCGCGCCAAAAAAAAAATGAAAGTATAAAAATACCCTTTTATAAAAATAAATACATAAAAATAGAATTTTATAGAAAAATATAGATTTTTGAAGAAAAAATTATTACCACAACACATTTTTGAAGGAAAAAATTTTTTCTCGGCAAAACATTTTTGAATACAAAACTATAAGATATTTTCAGCTTTCTAAAATAAGAAAGAATAAAAACAAAAAAAAAATTTGTTAAAATCTGACTAAATCAACCTTCTCACTATAATCAAACATTTAAAAAACCAAGCCTTAAACCCCACCTTTTTGGCATTAAATAACCCACAGAGGTTGATATGGCGTTAAACAAAACTCAAACAAATCATCATTTATTAAAACTCATTTTGCATGCATTAATGTATCAGTGTTTATTAAAACCTATTTTACATATTTTAGCATTTCAATGTTTATTAAAAACCTATGTTTTAGTGTTTATTAAAATCCATTTTACCTCAATATTGTCTTGGTATGTGTGGCAGCTTTCTATCAACTTAATAATGTTAATAAAGTTATTTTTGCATTATAAATAATATTTAGAATCAGTTAAAATAATGTCATTCACTATAACTTTTTTATTTAATCAAGAAATTTTACAGTTATCTTGGATTTTTTTTTTTTTTTCAGGTAATGGTCTTGTATCATGGGATGAAATGTTACAGATAGTTAGTGCCCTCTACACAATGATTGGTTCTGGGGTTCAACTTCCTGATGATGAAGCTACACCAGAAAAAAGAACAGAGAAAATTTTTCAGCAAATGGAGAAAAACCGTAGCAGTCAGTTAACATTATCAGAATTTATTAACAGTGCTAAGAATGATCCGTCTGTTGTACGTGTGTTGCAGTGCAACTCTGTTGCAAATGGCTAATGTTTTGATAATATCCTTTATAAACTGCAGACTATATCAGAATTCTATGATCTAAAGCAATTTTTTAAGCCTGAAATGAAAGCAAATTTCTTTCTTTCTTTTTTTGTTTTTCTTGCTTTCTTTTCTGGATTTGGCTATTGAAAAAACTAATAATTATGTGCACATTGAATTCCATAACTTCAATTCTGTTTGTGTACAGGTTTATATGGTTTGTTTTCAGCTGCTTTCCATCTGCATGGCTGATGCTAACCTCTAGGACAGTGACATGTTACACCTTCTTGGCGTAACATTCTCTGTTGACATGAAGTGGAAAGATTATGTGGAATCCATTGCTAGGTCTGCTGCGAAGAATGCTGGTTCACTGTGTCATGCTAGACAATTTTACTCACTAGATTCTATCTTACATATTTATAAGTCTACCAATCGTCAATGCCTTGAATATTGCTGCCACACATGGTCTGGTGCTTCTGCTATATATTTAAAGATTCTTGATAAAATCTAAAGAAGAATCTGCAATGTTATTGGTCCTGATCTAGCATCCCAGCTTCAGTTACCTTCCTACTGCCGTAATGTCACTTTTCTGTGCCTTTTCTATAAATACTTTCATGGTAATTGATCCAATTAACTTTCCTCTTTCTTATCTAGATTTTATGAATTTAAACACAGTACTAGGATGTGCGTTGTGGTGCAGTGAATATCGGCTTGAAATGAGAAATCCGGAAGCCGAGTTCGAATTCCAGCTGAATTCATTGCATTCACTTACGCGCAAATACCCTTGGGAAAGGTATTAATCTGTCTCTTACCTCCAGTTATGGGTTAAATAATAGAACAGAATGTGTTCTGTAGCCTTGGTCGGCAACCAGTCTACCGCAGAAAGCAATAGCAACCTACTGCGGGATAATCTTCTGCCCAGTCAGTCATATCTCTTTCGAGACATGATCGCCCAAAAGTGTGTATCACGTATGGCACTTAACTGACTGACTGACTAGACTGACAACAAGTTCTCATCATTTTAGAGTTGAATTGGCAAAGATGTAAGCATAAATTCTTTTCTAACAGTTTCTTTTCTCACACTTCTCATCTGTGGAATTCTTTCTTTCCAGCCAACTCTGATCCACAAAAATTTAAATCTGTTTTCCTCGTTTTATTTCTTTTATTGTTCTCACTCCTAAATAATGTTTTCCTTTTTTGTTTTTTATTCTTTCATACTGAATAACCCCTTGTGTTCTTTATTGCTTTGCTTGGGGTACAATGATTTAAAAAAAAAAGTTCAAATAAGAAAATCATGAAATTATTTTCAAAATCTTTTTATTTTTTTTGTTTAATATCCAAATCTAAAGAACAGAAAACCATTATCTTGTAACCAAAACCCAAAGAAGTAATTGTAAAAATATTTAATGCACCATACTGCCAAACATGGTTCAGTGTTTATAAAAAAAGAGACATTATTATAATTTACCAGACCATTATCCTTATCTTTGTTATTTTGGTTTCATAATATTCTGACAGGAGTTTATCTTATCGACATCTGGTGCTGTGATGCGAAGAATTAGGTAAGCTACTTTACGTCAGTGTCTGCTAACATCTTCGTTTTTTTGAAAATGGTTCTTCTTGATTCCTTGCCAGGAATCATGGATTTGTTTATTTTTTCAGGCTTTTTTTATGCTAATGAGTTGGATGAAATGATTAAAAGTCTATTAAGTCAAAGACATATTAGTCTTCTGCAAGGCATGTTAGATTCTGGTATCGTGTAAACAAACGATTAAAAAGATAATAGTCTGCATAAACGCTGAAGCATTCTTAGATACCTTAATTCAGAATCAGAACAAGTTTAATTCATGCATTGCATAATATTCTCTCCTCCTTCAAATGTTATTTTGTGAATGCACCTGTTTGAGTAGATGCCCTGTTCTTTTTTTTTTTTTTATTATATCTACTGGCTGTGTATTGGAGAGACTTAATCCAACAAGATTTTATTTCTATTTACATTGTTTGGACTGTTGTTCTCATCTTTAATGCCATATTCACAATGATTTGGCTATTGTACACTCGATTTTCTTTAGGTGATATACATTGGAATTTCAAACTAAACCATTTTATTGAATTCATGGAGGGTAGATTATTTTAATTCTACATGGCCCAGTTGATGAAAACTTTGGTAATCTAAAAAGTACTTGACCCAAAGAGTTGTGAGTTCAATACCTGGCCACAGCAGATGGAACAAAAAACTTGGAGAGTTGAATTACTAAAGGGAATTGAGTGAAACAGACATATCCAAAAAGCTATGGCATGTGGAATTAGAACAATTTAAAATTCCAACATATATCAACTGAAAAAGGTTGGAGTGTACAATGGCCAAACCTTGTGAATACAGACTGAACAATGTCACTTTTTTTTTTTTATAACCATATTGCCCCAAGCAAGGCATTTTACTACCACTGTTTTGCAGGGGCTTACATAGAAAATAAGTTACGAGAAAGAGTGACAGGTTATAGGGGGTGTCAGGAAGTGGGTAAGAGAAGGATGAGATTATTGTGAAGTGAAGTGGACAGAGAAAGGAGCATGAGAGAGAGGTTTCAGGTTAGTGAGATAGGAGATGACTATTGACTTTACATTTAAATTCTTGGAGATTATAGCTGTCGGGAAAACAAGTAAATGGAAGGGAATTCCACAGGCGGGAAGTGCGAGAAAAGAAGCTGCTGGAGTAGAATTTGCATTTGCAATTTATTGGTTTCACAGTAAAAGGGTGGGACCTAGTTGGTAATCTTGTGGCTCAAGTAAATTTATATATAGGGGGCACCAGTGAGCTAAGTTCTTCGGAACAGAAGCCGTGAAAGTATTTGTAGAAGAGACAGTGTAAATAGTTACAATACGTCATCTTCAAAATATAGACACAGATTTTTTCACTTGAAATGTTATTTTGGTGTATACCCATATTTCAATAAATGCCTCGTTTATTTATTAAATAGTAAATTTATTTTTGTCTACCAGGCTGAATATTTGAGAAATTTGTCTGCTTTATATCAAGACTCAAACCTGTGTTAACCTGATTGATTAGGAAGTTTTTTGTGGCCAAGCATGGTTTAAAGCATTGATTAATAAATAAAAATCCATTACTTCTTTAGAAATTGCTTTATTTACATTTAGTTTAAAAACTGAGCAGATATGAAATTTCAAGAATCTATGACAAGAAGGATTTCACTTAAAGGCACTATTCAGCCTTGCCTGATTGACAAAAGTTCCTCATGGCCGAGTCAGTTAAAGCATGTCTGATCTAATGACAGTTCTCTCTGCTCAGGGGTACATAGGTTTGAATCCTGCTGTAGAACACATATTTTCTATTTATATGATTACTTGAATATTTAAACTGGTAGATGGAAGTAAATAAATATACTATTGAATAAATTATGAGTATCCACTAAAAACAATGTCTAAAGTGATAAAAGCTGTTGGATTATTAAATAAAAATGCATTACTTCTTTAGAAATTGCTTTGTTTACATTTGGATATGAAACTGAGCAGTTGTGAAATTTCAAGAATTTGTGATGAAGAGATTTCATTGAAAGGCACTATTCAGCCATGTTTGATTGGCAAAGGTTCTTTCTGGTTGAGTTGGTTAAAGCATATATAATCTACTACAGTTCCCTCTTTTGAGCGGAATCCTTTTTTATATCCTGTTGGAGAACACATATTTTCTATTAATGTGATTTCCTGAATATTCAGGTTGCTAGATAAAAAATAATGTAGCACCTGCTCAAATATTAGTGAATACTCTTTTTTTGAGCAGATATTCTATTTATTTTCATCTACTAAATGTGATGTAATCTGTCAGATTAATAAATTAAAAAAAAACATTACTTGTTTAGAAATTGCTTTGTTTACAGTTGGATACGAAAATGAGCAGATGTGAAATTTTAAGAGTCTGTGACGAGAAGTATTTCACTTAAAGGCACTCTACAGCCTTGTTTGATCGGCAAAAGTTTTTGTAGCTGAGCTGATCTAAAGTACATCAGATCTAGTAAGTTTCCTCTGCCCAACAGGACACAGGTTCAAATCCTGCCAGAGAATGCTTTTCTTTGATATGATTTCTTGAATGTTCAGGTCGCTAGACAAAAAATAATGAAGCACCTGCTCAAATATTAGTGAATACTCTTATTTAAGCAAACATTCTATTTATTTTCATCTACCAAATGTGATGTAATCTGTCAGATTAATAAATAAAAAAATCCATTACTTTTTTAGAAATTGCTTTGTTTACATTTGGATACGAAAATGAGCAGACATGAAATATTGAGAATCTATGACAAAAATGATTTTGCTTAAAGGCACTGTTCAGCCTTGCTTGATCGCCATAATAATATTGTTTAACTTCCTTTAACCACCTCCCTTAACTTTCTGAATAACCATGAATTCATTTTATATTTTTAAAATAAATCATTTTCACCATTTGTTTTTAAAATATCACCTGAAGAAGAACAATAATATTCTGAAACATAAAATTTTTGTGCAGTGTTATAATGCTTTTTTATAAACCATTGTAATAATAAAATTACAAAATATATCCATAGAGAGTGTTGTGGAGTAGTTTTTGGATTGAAAGTTATAATCGTGCTATGTCGGTTGCTAATTGACTCAACGTACCCAAAATGTTAGGAACTTGGTAATCTTCCATTGTAAGCTAACTCCCTAATATTCGGCTAACTGCTGACTAATATCAACTGCCTTAGTCCAACTATGTCCAAACTGGAACTAACTAATAGTTCTACTGAACTCCAATAGAACTCTAAAGAACTCTCTAGAACTACTAAGAACCCCTATGTACTTCCCAAGAACTTAAATATTTATTTTTGTATATAAATACAAAAAATGTGGCACAAGGCCAAAATTGGGGATGGAGAAGGCTGGTCATCATCTGTCCTAATTTAACTTAGCTGTTCCCTTTCGTCGACCCTGATCCACTTACAATAAACCTTTTACCATAATACCACATTTTTACTTACCATTCTTACCACGTCCACCATAATACCTCAGCTGCTCTATGTAGTCCTACTTAACTCCCACATGTACAATTTTCAGTGGAGGGCATGGGCAGAAAATAAACTTCCCAAAAACTTATCGAGTTAACTTCCTGTTAATTCTTATTAATATAGGAGGGAGAGTCCATTATCTGAGGAATAGGTGTGTTTCATCATAACAGAGAGAGAGTGGGGGGAGAAATATATCTACATATGTATTATAATTTAATAAAACTTGTTTGGATGAATACTTGCTGCCTAAATACATTTAAATACTACCTTATATAGTTTTGTATTTATGCAGAAATACCTGTTTTATGTGCTCTCTGTCAGAAACTTCTCAGTATAGTTCCAGTATAAAGCACAGGTAGGCTTTGTGGATCTTGAACAAATGCAAATGGCTTCTCCAACAGGGCTTGGCTATCCACCATAGTAGACAGGCAAACTTGGCTACAAGTGGCCAGCCATTCTGCTCACATCTTTTATGAATATTTTATTGAAAAAAACTGACAAAGTACTTTTGTTTAGATTTTTTTTTAGCTTTTGGTTTTGGTTATCTAATCTAAACTTATTTATAAATGGAACTTTGTCTGTGTGTGTGTGTGTGTGTGTGTGTGTGTGTGTGTGTGTGTTTGTGTTGATTACCTATAGACTCCAAAACGGCTGAACCGATTTTCTTGAAAATTTACACAGTTGTACTATAAGCGCCTGTGAGTGTTCTTAGCTAGGTTTTGTGTCAAGGTACACATGATAAATATCGAAAATCAATAATCGAAAAATCAGGTTATAGAAGGAGTGGTCCGATTTTAATCAAATTTGATACACTCATAGACAAAGACATAAGAAACAATATTCAGAAGTTTCAAGGTTGCAGTTCTTACAATAGTGCATAAAATCGATTATATATATATATATATATATAAAAGGCAAGATATTTGTGTGCGTGTTTGTTTATCTACCTGTATGTCTGTATTTTTTTCAGCCCTTTTATTTTAGTTTTTGCTTCGGGTTTGGCTCTAAGTAGGTATAATTGTAGTTCTCAGTCTCAGCCATGATACCATTTACTCAGAGGACTTATTTAGCCTTCAAAATTCAGTTTACAACGAAAAAAACTTATTTGATATCAATACAAGGAAATCAAAATTTGACTTACATCCATTCATTTTTCTTTCAGTCAGTGGTTTCGCTTTAACTGGAAACAACTATTGCTTTTTAGTCTTTTATGCCAGCGTCCAAAGAGTCTGAGCTCCAGGACCATGGATTAATTTTAAAGCTTTCATTACACCCGAGCAATGCCGGGCTATACTGCTAGTAAAAATATAAACAGAAGTACCTTGTCAGTCTTGTTCAATGAAATGTGTGTGTGATTATAGTTTAAAGGTATTTATAGATAAAAGTGCTCAATATTAGAGATTGAGCAAATATAAATGTAGAATACACATAAACACAATATTATAATAATAAATAACATGTAAAAAGTTAGCAACTTTATAAAAAGAGGTGTTGTAACTATTACATCGTTCAGACTGTTGTTCTCATCTTTATCTTTATATTCACAATGTTTCGGCCATTATTCACTTCAATCTTCTTCAGGTGATATATGTTGGAATTTCAAACTGAACCCTTTATTTAGCCCACAGTGTAGATTGCTCTAGTTCCACAGGCCATGCCTTTTCTGGCCCAGAAAAATAATATACAAATCTCTCAATTAGTGTGGCAAATATGCATCATATCAGTAATTATAAAAAAATGAGTTTTCAATTACTATGATTAAACTGAAGAATGTTTTACCACATGAATTGAATATTATGTATGCACTAATTGAATTTTGGTACATAAAAATTTTAGAGCACTAATCAAAAACACATTAATTGAATGTGCATTCATTGAAGGGTGCCTGTATTGTGCTCATAAAAAAATATAATTTTAATTTTTAAAATTTTATTATTATTGCTTATTAGAATTTTATCAATCCCCATGCCTCTTTTTTCTTTTCATGAAAAAAATGCTTTCTAATTTTAATTGTTAGTTTCGCAGATTTTCCTTGAAACTTGGAAAAGCAAAAAACAAAAAAAGAAAAGTTTACTGAAGAAAGATTGTTAGTAACAACTTGTTATGTGTCTTGTCCACAATTGATTTTCTTTTTCGTTTGCCCTGAGGCTGATAAAAAAAAAAAGAACAGCTGTACTATGTTTTCATCTTTTCCCTAAACATGACCAGTGGTCAGCTTGACCACTGGTCATAATCAACCTCAATATTTCTATGTATGATATAAAACAGCTCCGAGGACAGGTGCAACTTTGGCTGAGACTTGTCAAGTATAATAATCAACTTGGCCAGTTTTTTAATAAGATGGGTCGAAACCATAGCAAATTAACAAAATTAAAACCTGATGTTATCGAAGAGTTAAGTCGAACTACTGGATTTTCCGAAAGGGAAATTGCAGTTTTTTATAAAGGTTTCCTTAAAGACTGTCCGCGTGGTCAGTTATCGATGCAACAACTCAAGAGAATCTATGGAAACTTCTTCCCTTATGGAGATGCATCCAAATTCTCTGAGCATGTCTTCAGAGCGATGGACACGAATTGCGACGGAATAATAGATTTTCGGGAATTTATATCCGCCTTTAGTATCACCTCAAAGGGGAAAATTGAACAGAAATTGCAGTGGATTTTTGATATATACGATGTTGATGGTATGTATGCCAAAAAAAAAAAACTGTTTATGAAAAAATGTCTTCATATGTATATTCATTGTGTGGTTTATAGCACAAGGCCAAAATCTATGAGGAGTTCTTTTTTTCTTTCCTTAAAACAGGGTCCAAAATTCCACCTTTAAATTTTTTTGTTTTTCATTGTTTGTAATGCAGTCTTATTGATTATTACATAAAATTTATGTTTATCAAAAAAAATTTGAAAAAATTTCAATATTTAAACAATTTTAGTAGGGCGCTCAGTTTCTCATACAACGTTATAGTAAATCGATCCTCCATTTTGGAACGACTTGTGTTGGGGTCGCTTTGTTTTGTTTTTTTTTGTTTTTTTGATGTGTTGTTGCTCTTGTTTTTGTGTTTTTCAAGTTTTCTTCAGTTCTTACAATGGCATCTTTCTCAGAAACTCCAAGAATGGCTTTATTCAAAAATTTCACAAAGGATTCAGTTGTTGAATATGCGCAAACAAAAAAGTTAATTGCACGGGACCAATTTACTATAAGGTCATATGAAAAACTGAGCCTACCCCCCCAATTGTTTAAATGTTGAAATTTTTTACAAATTTTTTTGTTAATTGGAAAGTTTAGGGTGTAATCGATAAGATTGCACTGAAAATAGTAAAAAAAAACTGATAAACAACAAAATTACAGGTGGTGGTAATGTCGAGTGGTGGTAATGTCAAGTGGTTCCAAAATGGAGGATCAATTTACTATAACGTTGTATGAAAAACTGAGACCCCACTAAAATTGTTTAAATATTGAAATTTTTTCCAAATTTTTTTTGTCCATTGGAAAGTTTAGGGTGTAATCGATAAGATTGCACTGAAACAAAGTAAAAATAAAATGCAAAACAACAAATTTAAAGGTGGTGGTAGTCTCCTTCAGGTCCGCCCAAAAACCTATTGTGTAAGTGCCATTTACTACAAACTATGTTTAACTGCAAACTACAATTCTATGATAGAACCTATGTATGATAAAATAAAAAATAATGAAGTAAAAATACTGAAAGTTTTGAAACTAAACAAAAATCTGTATTGGTATGGGTTTCACCCTTTCTATTCCAGAGAAAATCTTGAGAGGAAAAAAAGAAAAACATGAAAAATAAGGATTGAATGCATTATTTGAAAAAGAAAATGTGTCTTAAGTATAGTCTGACTCAAGGCCACTTAAGTGTGAGAATCAATTCTTTTGATGATACTTCACTACATACGAGCTTGCTAACCATTTTTGGAAAGTGTGATTTGTTCTTAAGTTATTCTTTGTTTTTTTTTCTTGTTCTACAAATTGAAAATATTTCAACTATAAATTTTTATATTTTTATTAAGAAACAAATATTGGAAATAACCAAAGACCCAAAAGAGTAGAAAAAAATGAAAAATAATTTCTGAAAATGTCATAAGATCTCATCAGTTACATGATCATTTTAATCAACACGTACTTGTTGATAAACTATAAGAAAATAAGATAATTTGGTTGAAATTCTTTTTTGTTAAGTTTTTAAAATTTATTGTTTACATTTGATAAAATTTCACAACATAAATATGTTATGACTGTCAGGAGTTTTGAACTTTTTTTTATTTGCAATAAAAAATATTGGTAAATATTTTAAAAATTTTAATTCCATCATAGAATTCTGATTAGCATTAAAACGTACTTAAAAGTACTTTAGCAACAGAATGCAAATCCAATGTTAACGTTATTAGTTTTATTTCTGTTTTTTTAGTCAAGTGAAGATGTTGCAAGTTGGAAGAAGTTACCTAAAAACTAAAATAAAAGGAAAGTTATATATATATATAGTTTTTACTGTCATTATGAAGGGAAATACAAAATATTACTTGAGATATTGTTTAAAAAAGCATAACAGTAGCAAACTGCTTGTTTATTTTTAGTTTGTTTTCTTTTTACAATCAACCAATAACTGTTCTTGATTTTTAATGCCAGCAGCAGAGAATTAAAAGGATTTTTTTTGTGAGAATTTTGTTCTTTCTGTGAAACATTTTTGTCATCGTTAGGGCATCCATATCTGTGATAGGTAACTTGAAGAAAGTGCAATCTGTAAAGAATAGCAAACTATGAAGCAAGATATATAGAAAAAAATTGACTGTACACCATAAGCCCATTGGATGACAGAAGAAACAAAACTTCCAGTACTAAAAATTCTATTTCATGTAAGATGTGCAACAATAAATAAAAATGAATTTAAAAAACATCTCAGTACTCAATAAATTAAATTTTTTAAAATTTGTACTTTTCCCCTTCACAATCAGATGGTTTTAAGATTCACTTTTACTATTTAAAATATATCAGTATCAAAGACTCAGTCCTTATATATATATATATATATATATATATAATGAGTTAAAGGTCAAATGTAGATCAAATATGGATCAGAATCCAACAGGTTGATAAGGTAAGTAACAAACAGGAAATGTTTATCAATCTAACATATTTCGCTATTATTAAATCTTCATCAAAGATTGAGGGAAAAGAGATCAAAAGACAGAAACTCTGGTATTTCCTATTTTTTGGTTCAATTCTCATTGGTTGGTCATGTATCACATGCATTAAAACCGTATATAATTCTATATGTAAATTTGAAAAAATTCTAATACATCTAAGTGAGCATTGGATGGTAATGTGTAGTAGGAGGAGTTCTAATGTTTTCACTTTTGTTTGGTCAGTTGGCATAGTTGGGTAGTATTCTATTAATCTGGAGTTATTTTTATATATATCTTGAGAAACATTTTTTTTTAATGAATAAGGAATTTTTACAAAAATTATTTTCATTTTTGTTTTAAATTTTAATTAGAATAATTTATAAATTTCAAAAATCTTAAAATCCTGTATTAATTTCACCCTTTTAGATAATATTAAATGAAAACTATATTTACTAATCATAAATAAAAAAGCTTAGTATAAATCATGAAATACTAGTATTTCTAGTAGAATTTTGAATTTGTTTTTTTATATGTATATAAACATGCTGATTTTTGTAGATACAGAAGTTCATACAAAACATTATCAGAAAATAAGAGTAAATTCAAAGCTAAAGTATCTACAAGTCAATCAAACATTAGATAATGAAAATTTTTCTAAATTATATATATATATATATATATATATATATATATATAATTGTTGGCTCATTAGATGAGTATGACCATTGCTAACAAGCATTGCCTGTGCTGAGAAGATAGTTGTGTATGACATGTATAACATTACAATGACCCACACCATCACTGCTAATCTCAGAGACAAACAGGTGATATCTGGATTGGCATGGAAGTAAATATTAGAGTTTCTTTCTCCTAGTCTGTCCTACTATTTAACCCATAATTGGGGTGAGAAGAGATGGATTCATGTCTTTCCCAAGGACATTCGCATATAAGTGAATATAAACGTGTGTGCTTCTGCATGTAGTTACCTAATAATCATGAATTCAGTCTCTATATAAAGCAATGAAATTTATATTCTCTGATGTGGTTAAAAACAAAAACAAAGACCATAACCAAACGGCGATTTTACTAAGAAGAATGAAGTGATACAAAATATCTTGTGAAATGAAAACAATCCAGTGCCTGGATTAAATAAAAAATGCCTATTATTTTCACCGTGACAATTTGAGTCTAGTCTAGTAATGTATGATTCTGGCACTCATCATTGGAATGCTAATATTCTAACCCTATACATACACATTTGTTTTACTTTTATACATCCAGTAGGGATGTGTCTTTTCACTGGATCTGTTCAACTTGTACAGCAAGAATATTTTGAGGACCCTAGAAGTTATGCCTGGATTCGTAATTGGAGCCCACAATTTAAACAACCTAAGGTACGCAGATGATACAGTGCTGATAGCAGACACAGAAAGGAAGCTACAAGACCTCCTACAGAAGGTAGCAGAAGAAAGTAACAAGAAAGGCTAGAAATAAACTGCACGAAAACCGAATGCATGGTCATCAGTAAAAAGGGCAGCCCAAAATGCCAAATACAGGTCGGGGATACCGCAATCAAGCAGGTACAAAAGTTTAAATACCTGGGAAGTATTATAACAGAAGACGGAAAGTGTGACACAAAGATCCGAAGGCAAATTGGCATGGCGAAGGAAGCATTCCAGAAGTTGAGTAAGGACAATTTCATTAGAAACTAGGATGAGAATACTGGATTGCCATGTGCTGTCTGTCCTTCAATATGGCAGTGAATGCTGGACAATACCATCAAAGATGAAGGAAAAACTTGAAGCAACTGAAATATGGTTCTACAGAAGGATGCTGCGAATATCATGGATTGAGCATGTGAGCAATGATGAGGTCTTGGAAATAATGGAAACAAAAAGGAAATTAATACTGAGCATCAGGAAGAGACAACTGAAGTTCCTGGGACACGCAATGAGGAAGGAGGGCTTGGAGAATCTGATACTAACAGGCCAGATAGAGGGAAAAAGAGACAGGAGAAAGCAACAGATAACATATTTGAAGGACCTAATCAGGTTGATGATGGAATGAGGATTGCATGGTGTAACAGGAGAAGGCGTGCTCAGAGCCACCAGGGATAGGGAAAAGTGGAAGGACATGATCGCCTACATTTTTTTTTTTTTTTAATCATACCACCCCGAGCAAGGCGGTAACACCACTGATGTGCAGGGGGCTACGTAAGAGTGAAAAGATTGGAAAAGAGAAAACTGGAAACCACATCCTAAACAGGGAACAAGGGATGAGCCTCTACACCTGTTTAATAGACGTGGGTGGAGTGTGAAAGGGACAAGGTACATCGAAGAAGAAGAAAGTTTTTTACTCTTACACTTCTTGCTTATGAAACTCTTTTCCAGCTTCTTGCTTTTCTGTCAGTTATGATCATCAAAAATTTAAATACAACATCAATAATCTTCTTCTGTCTCCTTCGATTCTACTATTTTTTTTATTGTCCTTTATTCTTGGCAACGTTTACTCAGTTTTCTCTAGTGATGTTATAGCTTTGCTTGCAGTAAAATAATTAAAATAAAAAATCTACAAGTTTACAGAAATAAGAGTTTAATTGCAATAACTTTCCTCCTATGTAACCCCCTGCAAAACAGTGGTAGTAAAATACCTTGCTTGGAGTGACATGATTATAAAACAAATAAGTGAGAAAGAAAATGCTCTTCTGCTGTTTTGAAAACAGCATTGTAGTAACCAAGGGAGACTACTCACTAACTCTTTTTCCATTGTCAGGTTATTTTGTGAGTGATACAAAATCTCCCTTTAGTCAAGATGAAATCATGCCAGGGTCACCAATTGTTGATATGCTATTTTATAAAGACTCCTTACTATAAGGAGATCCCAAATATATAAATAAGAAGTACCAAGAAAAATTAAAAGAATGATGTCAAAATACGTTTACTAATTTTAGTAACTGTAACAATGAAAAACAACAAAACGTAAGATAAATGTACTTACGATAGTTGATTGTACTCTACGAGATTACTACTTTTAATTTAAGGTGAACTTGTTGATTACCATCTAAGAATAAGTTTTGTTCCTCATTGGTGTGAGTACGGACATTGATCACATTCATGTCGTCTTCCAGCCCCTTCCCAGATTCCAACTAATTCTCTAACTGTGCCAAAGGGCATTAACTCACCTCGGTTATCTCAACATCACTAGTAGTGTTGGTTCTCTGCTAGTTATACAAGGTGTTCTATCTAAAACTCTACACTATTTTCATTTCTTTGGGTACCTTTTCAATATTATAATGAAAAATCTTTTATTATATTGAAAAATAATTTTAGAATTGAAGCAATCGGAGTTCTTCATTGTAAATCATGAAAATTTTCAATTATATAAAAGCTCAAGAATGCAACCAAATACTTTTTCATTTCTTTATACCATAATTTTTAACATATATTCTTTCTATATAAATGTTTTTCTATATAAATGTTTTTGGTGAATAATTCACCAAAAGCATTTTGTTAAAAAGTAAAACAGTTCAAATTTATAATTCAAATTTATAATGTACATACTTCAGATTTCAGGCAAACTGTAATCAGAAATGATTTGTAGATGTTTTCAAGCATTGTATTCTTTTTTCTACATCAATTTCTTAAACTTTTCCAATTTAGATTAAAAAATAGTAAAATATTGACTAAAAAATGAAATTTTTATCATTGCTTCTGTATCTTTTTTAATAAAATTGTATTTTTTTTTTAATTTGTTGTAAATATCAAAACAAAGCTGCTCTCCTTTAAGTACCATATAGAAACTTTTCTGCCTACCATCAGAATAGATGACACTAGTCTCCTAGAGAGCAACGCACTGGGCCTCCTTGGTCTCGCTCTCTCAAATGAGCTCAAATAGAAAGACTAAATCGAATCCGTAGCTGCCTCTACTCCTAGGAAGGTTGAACCAGGAAGTTTTTTTCATCAATACATTTTGCACATTTATAAATCTACCACTCTTCCATGCATTGAATACTGTTGCCATATCTGATCGAGTGCTTCTGCTATTCATCTTGACAAAATCCAAAGGAGAATCTGCAATACAATTAATCTGCAATATAACTTAGTAACTTGCCTTCAGTCACTTTCTCACTGATGTGATGTGGCTTCCCTCTGTCTTTTCTATGAGTATTTTTATGGCAACTGCTCTGGCAAACTTTTTTTCCTGGTTTTCCAACCACCTGTATTTACTTGTGCTACTAGATTGGCATCTAGGTCCCACAAATTTACTGTCAAAATAGTTAGATGTAACCACCTCTTCTACTCTAAAAATCTGTTTTCTTACACTTCCCGTTTGTGGAACTCCCTATCATTTACTTGCTTCCCTAATAGCTACAATCTCCAAAAGTTTAAATGCAACATCAATTGCCATCTTCTATCTATTTGATTCACATCCATCTCTTATCCTTTCTTCAACATCCCCTGTACCTTGTTTTTTCTCTCACTGCAACCCACTGCACACCAGTGGCAGTCCTTTCTTGCTTAGAGTGAAATGATTATTAAAAAAAAGGAAGTCTTGTAAAATTAATACAAAATTGTAAAAGACTTCTTTTGTGGTGAATAAGGACTGTTTGCTTTGCTATTTTTTATTTTTGACATCCATGACCTTAAAATAATCTTACTATTAAAGTAACAATCATGAAATTAAAATGGTTAGCCCTTGTCTTTATAAAAAATTTCAGTTACCTGTTGTCAATTTCAGAAATGAGTAATTCATAAGTTGTACTAAGTAATAGTCCTCAAGAACACGAGTAGTGTTCCTAGCAATTCACATATACCAAAGAGAATCTGTAAAATGTTTTAAGTGATCCTAAAAAAAAAAGATAACTGAAATTTCAGACTTACAGTCGCCAATGTTTATCACCGGTGGTTTAAAGCATTTCCGGATATCCGGATTCATTTTAAATAAATAGAGTTAGTTAAGCGAGAGAGTCAGTTGAGTTCTGCCAGGCATTTGAGTGAAGTAGAATCTCCGTTCGTCTTGTTTCGTCCAGTTCGGATTTGTTGATCTCCATTAGAGTTAGAGCTGTGTGTCACATTCACCTGCCCCAACCGAAAAGGCTAACTCTAAACGAATAAAGCATCCTTTTCAACTCATCCAAGTTGTGGAAGTTCGTTCTTCATAGTTCAATCTTGTACCCCCAGCTTGAGGCTCCGACATTTTCAACAAACTCCTGGCAAACATCACAGCGTGGAGAACGGCCGCCGGAGAAAATTGTTCGGACGGTCAGTTGGGGTGTTACAATATATGCAGTGTCAATATAGTCTCCATGCAGCATGGATTCTGGTCAGGTTCCTGTTTAAAGCAATCCTCAGAAATGCAATGTTGATTCCTATGTCTACCGTCTCTGATATAAAGCACTCTTTCCCCATAAATATAAGGAATTTTTAACACACACACACATAATTGAGCACTTAACAGTTTTTCTTATTACTATGACCCTTATATTTAGTACTTACATTTGAGCAGATATTTTAAACAGTAAAATGAATGTCTATCTATAGACCAGTTGACATTAATTTAATTACTTAACTTGTTTATAATCTAGATGGGTGTCTAGCCACTCTCATCACCAGAAAAGTTTTGTGTGGGAGCAAATTTAGATGTTGATGACGTGACCATGTCATGGATTTGTGTTACATGGTACCAGAGTGACCTGACATAAACTTTAACCATAGAACTCCTAAAATCTCCACAGAAAAACAGATTGAACAAATATGAGATGCAAATCAAACAAGATGCAATAAAGGAATATATATAATTCTGCTTGTTTCAGTAAGTTTTTTTTTTTTTTTTTAATCATCTCACTCCAAGCAAGGCATTCCACTGCCACTATTGCGCATGGGGCTACATAGGGGAAGGTAAAGAGAAGGAGTGGATAGACATAGGGAATGTCAGGAGAAAGGTGACAGATGAGTAAGGATAGCGAGGATGAGGGTCGGGCAGATGGGAAGAGTGCTTGATAGAATGGGAGCAGGTTAGTGTGTTAGGAGGTGTTTATTGACCTTATTAAGTCATGTTATTTTAAAATTTGTATTATTTTTTTTTTCCACTTAAAATTTTTTTTATATTACTGGGCTTCATCAGGTGTATGCTAATCCAGGTAAACTACAAGGAATTCTGAACTGAACCCTTTATTTAATCTATGATGATAGACTGTTCTCATTCCACTGCCAATATCTAGGAATATAATGTCTAGTTCTTATTTTTAGTACTGCTCATGGACTCTGTGGATTGATAAATCTTAAAAAACACATCAGTCTTTTGCAGGTTGTTTAAAGCCAGAAAAAATTTTATGACTCAAACTTCCTAGTAGTGGATTTAGCTATTGATTCAATGTAATGGTTTCACTTGAGGTCAGAAGAGAGGGTGAGGTTGAGAAGGTGCAGTGTATTGCTTTCAGGGAGACTTGCTTGGTCCATGCTTATGGGGAGCAGGAGAGACTGCTTGTGATGGTTGACAGCAGCTTCGTTTTAGAAGCATTGAAATTTACAAGCCATCTCTTACCCCAGCCTACCACAGAGTGGAAGTCCTTCTCAAGATCAGCAACAAAGTTATGTTTGTCCATCTTGTCAGATTTCTTACTGATGCGGGAGTAAATGGTGGTGTCATCTATGAAAGGTGGCTACTTGAGATTTTATCACGTCAGAAAGGGTGTTGAGAGCCCTGTGGAACGTCAGTGTTTTTGTGGTCGAATGAGGAGGCATGCCTGTTCAAGGGCCTGTTATATGTACTCAGTGATGGTCATTAATATATCGACTGTAGTCCTAGCAAAGCAGAAACTATACTGGATGTCTGAGAATAGTTTATGGGCAGTAAGATGCTGAACTATTTCAGCATTGATAATAGCCTCAAACACTTTTCCAAAAATTGGTAGGAGGATGATAGGGCGATAGTTGGAAAGGTCCAATGGTTCCCCTGAGTTTTTAAATACAGAAACCACAGAAGAGGACTTCCAACAAGAAGGAAAACAGGAAGCAGAGAGGTAGTAACTGTAGAGATTAGAGAGGACAGAGGAGAATTCAGGGGCACATTTCTTCAAGACAATGACCGTGATTCCATTGCCTTCACTCACCTTATGGGGTCAAGTTTTGAAATTATCTTAGATACCAGGGAGGGGGTTATGTGAACATCTCTCAGTTGAGCCTCAGTTCTAAGGGGGAAGTCAGGTGCAGATACTGCAGACAAGTCAAATGTAGAGTTGGAAGAAAATCTATGAGCAAACACTCAGCCTTGTCCACAAATGCTGTGAGGACCTCATATTTATTAAGAGAGGGATGGCAGGTTTGCTTATGTTCAGCACATGTTTGAAGAGCTGCCAATAGTCATTGAAGCCAAACTTGCAAGCAGCTATATGCTGCCTCATTCTCTCAGCAAATAGCAGCTTAGCCTCATTTAAGATCCCCTTAAACTCATTATGAGCAGAGGCAAATAGGTGCCTATTATGGTCTGAGGCATGGCTCCAAAATAGCTGAAAGTAGTGGTTCCTATGGGCAATGGTGGCTGAGCAGGCAGGAGAGAACCAGGGGGACAAATTAGGTTTGGGACAGAACTTCCTGATTGGTATGAAAGCATCAATGCCAGCTTTCACTCAGGAAGAGACCTCAGTGGTGCAGTATTCAACAGTGAGACTAAACACTTTTTTCCCCAAAAGAACTAGACATTATATCCATAAACAAGGGCAGTGGAATGCAAACAGTCTACCCTCATAGAATAAATAAAGGGTTCAGTTCAGAATTCTTTGTAGGTTACCTGGATTAGCATACACCTGATGAAGGCCAGAGAGCACAACAGCCAAAATATTGTAATAACAAAGATGAGGACAAAAGTCTGCATGTAAATAGTGTAATGAAAAAATCTACATTATCTTAACAATTTAAATAAATGTATATCTTTTAAAGATTTTGATGAGGCATCAGGAAAGCTTGTAAATCAAATGAGTATGATTCTTACTGCCATCTAGTGGCTGTTCAGTAAACTAAATGGTTGGTCGTCAGAACTTCAGCTACTCTTGTGCTCTGGTTTCAATACTGAATTCTTAGTACAAATGTGCCACCAATTTTCTGGCACTCTTGGTTCTAAAACTGTGCCAATTAAGTTATAGATGTTGCCCAGAAAACAATTGGCTACTCACTGCCCTTCTTGGAGGACAGTTCTAATTCTTACTTTCATAGCAGAACAGAAAA
The DNA here is from genome assembly GCA_037127315.1 of Ascarosepion bandense. NCBI lineage: Eukaryota > Metazoa > Mollusca > Cephalopoda > Sepiida > Sepiidae > Ascarosepion > Ascarosepion bandense. The sequence goes on from JBBBDQ010001079.1 coordinate 1,468,249, forward strand.
CATAATGAAAGACTATATGCATCTCAGCTACCACTTGTTCGATCTGTTATTCTTGAGATTATGTCTTAGACCTATTAGTTTTAGGACAAAGCATTTGGAGTGAGTGCTTTTATCTTTGGGTCCTGCATAAAATGAATGCTGTCGCATACTGATAATTTTAAATGTCATTATTTTTCTTTATTTGATAATGTGAGTGTTTGTTTTATGTGTTGTGTGCATACACACACACACACACACACATATATATATATCTATGAATGCTAGGAAAAAACAATAGGAAACACTTATAAATCTAATATATTTCACTTTTATTAAAGCTTCATTAGAGAATGAAGAATGAAAAAAATGTTCTGGTATTTTTATTTTTGTGTTTAATATTCATTGGTTAAGTAGACTTCATGTGCATTTGACTAGCCAAGTAGCATTTCTGTGTCTAATTTACCTGTGTAAGTGTATCATAATTCTTGTCTGTCTATGTAGGATTTGGATGATTGTGTGTGTGTGTGTGTGTGTGTGTGTGTGTCTAGTAGGCATTATTTTAGTTTGGAATTTGTCTGCATGTTGATTTAGAGACATTTTTAGTTAAATACACATAAATTCTGCTTAACCAATGAAAATCAAACAACACAAAAATAAAAATACCAGAAAATTTTCTCCATATCTAATTCTCTGATAAAGCTTTAATAAAATCAAATAATTTTAAATTTATAAACATTTTCTATTTGTTCTTTATCCTATCATTTTGTTAGATTCTGATCCATATTTAATCCCAATTAATATATATATATATATATATATATATATATATATATATATATAGTAAAGTTTTGTAATTTGCTTTATATATATATATTGATGCATATTTCATTAAATAATATAGACAAGTTTTCTCTATTTATTTTATGTAAATTCTTTTCATATCATCTGATAAGCTTAATAGCATTATTGTTGAAAGAAGAAAGAAAATCACAATTGGGGCTGCTGTCTAATTTCATTGTGCATTGTTCAGTGACACATGGAAATAAATAAATAAATCTTCTGGTTCAATTTTGACTAATATTTTTACTATTAGCTTTGCTCTGAGAATTTATTTTTAAACCTCTGATTGCAATTTTTATTCTATTTTGACATAGCAAATCGACTTGTCATCAAAGTTTTATTTTAATGTCTTTGTTCAGTTCTTGTTTGCATTTGTTATTAATGTTATTACTTTTTGTTTACATCTGTTATTAATGTTATTAATTCCGGTGCTTTCATTTTTTTCCCCACAACAAAACTGTTTACACTGAAAGTTTTGTTTGCTGGCACCACATCAGAAATGACTTTTGAACCCTTTCAAGCAGTTTTAATGTCTTCTCTTTATGGAAATAAAATCAAAAATATACAAATTTAAAAAATTCAGCAATTCAGCTATCGTTTAATTCAATTGTTTTTGTTTTATTTTCATTTAAAAGATTATTAGGTAATGGCATATCTGTTCAAGGGAAATGTCTTGATTAGGGTTTCCTAACATGGGTGATATTGCCCACTGGTGGGCAATTTCAACTGTTGGTTGGCCGATGATCAACTGAAAAGAAAATGGTGGGTGATATAGGGTTTGGAGTATTAAAAAGGTATTTCAACAGATGCTACCCCAAAAAAATATTCAAAGGAGGTATGCAAAGAATTTTTGTATACCCCCTCCCCCCCAGCTCCTCAAAATAAACAAGAGGCTAAATGGAAATAACTGGGCCACATTCCTAGATAAGTTATAAATATACCTGCAGCTAAAAAATATTTTTGTATTTTCTATAGTTTTGAGAAGGTTCTTTAACATTCAAGTAGTTCTTCAGACAACAGTTTTTTCCTTTTCTTTTTTTTTTCAGATATAAATTATAAATGTCAGTTATTTACATTGTTCAGACTGTTGTCCTCATCTTTATTGGAATATATTCACAATGTTTCGTCTGTTGTACACTCTAGCCTTCTTCAGATGATATATGTTAGAATTTTGAACCAAATGCTTTGTTTAGTCCAAGTGTATAATGGCTAAAACAGTGTGAATATGACAATAAAGAAGCGGTCAATAGTTTGACCAACATAAATAATTACAATACCTCATCTCAGAAATATAGACAGATGTTGAAAAAATACTAGCTGATTTTTTATTAGTTGCTAGTAGTGTATATCTATAACCATAAACAAAAATCATTTAATCCAAACCATAAAACCAACCTTGACTATAAACTATTACTTGTTTTCAAAGTTCAAGCTTGCTTTTATTTGTTAACATGGTAGCAGCAGTAGCAATTGCTAAAGTCGTTATTTATTACCTCCCTTTGTGTCTTCAGTCAGTTAAGTGCAATACGTGATACATGCAAAAGAGACATGACTGATTGGGTAGAAGATTTTCCTACAGTAGGTTGCCATTACTCTCTGCGGTAGGCTGGTTGACAACCAAGGCAATAGAACTCAGTCTGTCCAGCTATTTAATCTATAACTGGAAGGAGAATATATGAATTCATGTCTTTCCCAAGGATATTTGTGTGTAAGTAAATGCAATGAATTCAACTTGTTATGTTTTACTACATCTGTAACCCTATTTTCAGATGGTTGGTATTAATTTTGAGTGATTTTCAAGATGAGAAGAGATTTCTCTAAAATTAGAGAATATAATTATTTTTGTCGAGAAGAGTAGCCAAAATGTTAACAGGTGGAAAATACAGATGCAAGGTTTCACTGAGTGCAAAATTCTTTCATTGAGAGAAGCAAGTGAAAATTTATCAAAGTTAGTCAAAATATCTGTCAGTGGGTTTTGATGATGTGTGACCCTGAAATGAGGCCTTGACAATTTCCTGTGTACTGGGTTACTGGAACAGTTGATGGGAACAGGCAGACAAATAGAGGGAGTATGTATACTATTGGAAGTAGAGATGATTAAATGTAATTGTTTTCAATTCAAGCTGGTAAAAATTGTACAGGGAGGAGAATGAAAATCTTACACCCCTCTTTCCCACCCTGGTCTGGGTGCTATTTAACAAAATCAGAATGCAAAATGAAATTTGGTGAGTCAGCTCCCGTGTCTTAAGAGAAGAGGTCGGAAGAGAGATTTGAAATACGGTTGGCCTGAAAACTCCCTTGCTGCTAGAAATATTGGGAGAGAGGAACGTTGCAAATTCAACCAACTGATCGTCCCATAGGAAAAATACAATAGAAATATTTTTGTAAATGAAATACCAGCCAACTGATATTTATTTTCCATCACTTATTTTAACTTGATTGTAATTTTGTAATTATTTATATATATATAAATATATATAAATATACACTGTGTTGTTGTGGTTTTAAATCTAATTTTCATCATATACTAATCTCTCACAAGTTTGGACCATCCTCATCAAGTGGTAATAAGCAGTCCTGCTTTGGCTAATCTGAGATTAACAACACAGTGTGGGCAAAATCAGCCAAAGGTCGGGGAGGTTGACTGAGTTGTGTTATACTTCACAAAGTCAGTTTAAAAACCAGTTACAAACTTTTACCAAACAATTTCAGTTCCATTTTGAAGATTTACTATACAGGTGAGTTTATGAAATATTTTCATGAGAAAGTTGGTAATGATGCAAGAAAAGGTTGGGAACCCCTGGTCTAGATATTGACTTTGTTTAGCTCAGTGCATGAATAGGCAAATGAGAACTCAGTGAGAATTGAACTCAAGAACGCATATCTTCACTTGCATGAATCAAAAAGTAACGACTACTGTAAATATATCAATTTGATCATAATTCTGATATATACTCACAATATTTTAAAATGCCATGTTTCTTGAGGATGACAACAGTTATGTCTCTTCACAGTTTCTTTTTTTTTATATGTGTGATTGTCCTTATCTTTGTTACTGTTATCATATTTCAGTCAATATGTCCTCTGGCATTCCTCAGGTGTATATTGATCTGGGTAACCTACAAGGTATTCCAAACTGAACGCTTTATTTAATCTATGGTGCTAGACTGTTCTCGTTCAAGTGCTCATGTCTCAAGATATCATCTTGTTCTTATTTTTAGTACTCTTCAGTTATTGCTCTCCCTGTTTCTACTGAGTCTGAGTACATGCTATCTGACCCAGAGATTAAGCTAACAATCGCCATGTTACTAAATTCATGAACCACAGCTTTAACCCATGATACCATTGTCCCAATATAACCTGAGGAAGGCTTGAAGGTATAATGGCTGAAACATGATGACAACAACAAAGATGAGGGCAGTAGTTCAAATATAAATAGAGTAAAGGTGTGAATTATCGTGATTTCTTGAGAAAAATAGTGGAGTAGTTTTTCCATTGCTTTCTCCATGATTTGGAATTCAGAGTAGTTCTTTTTAACTAACTGTTGTAGAGCAGCTAACACCCCTAGTGAACAAATAACTTAGAGAGTTGAGTTAAAGGGAGATAACTCATGGCTTCACACATGGAATGAGAATGATATATATATATAACTTTCTACAAGTACTTTCACGGCTTCTGCTCTGATGAACTTAGCTCACTGGTGCCCCCCTATATATGAATTTACTCGAGCCACAAGATTAGCAACTAGGTCCCACCCTTTTACTGTAAAAACAATAAAAAACGCAAATTCTACTCCAGCAGCTTCTTTTCTCACACTTCCCGCCTGTGGAATTCCCTTCCATTTACTTGCTTCCCTGACAGCTACAATCTCCAAGAATTTAAATGTAAAGTCAATAGTCATCTACTATCTCACTAACCTGCATCCTCTCTCTCATGCTCCTTTCTCCATCCACTCCACTCTCATCAGTATTCTCATCCTTCTCTTACCCACTTCCTGACACCCACTATAACCGGTCACTCTTTCTTATAACTTTCCTACTATGTAACCCCCTGCAAAACAGTGGTAGTAAAATGCCTTGCTTGGGGCGATATGATTATAAAAACCCCAAAAAAACCCAGTGATCGTAATAAAGGGTTCAGTTTGAAATTCCTAGCACCTGAAAAAAGCCAGAATGGCCAGTATGTCGTAAATATGGCAGCAAAGACGAGGACAATAGTCCAAATAATGTAAATAGTGTAAATACTAGCATATCTCAGAAATATAGACAAACACTAGCTACCATTCAAGGCTAGTAAACCCAGTTTACTTGCTATTATAATGAATTCATGTCTTTCCCAAGAGTATTTAGGTGAAATTAACACAACAGACCAGACTGGACTTTGAACTCAGATTGCCAATTTTGCATTCTGAACCACTAACCGTTGCACTAGCTGCCTGTCCTATATACTAGCAGACTACCTGTAAAGGAATAACCAAATATGTTTATTTACATATTGATTGATATTTCTGTCTAGAATCAAACTGTTACTTTCTTGATACTTTTGTCTCTGATCAGTGCACTTTGTAAAAAGTATCATAAATGGATATAACCATAGATTAAATGGAATTTTCTTGATAGCTCTTTTATAGGCCGTTTGATTTTGTGTAAAGCCTGGCTGTAATCTCAACTTCCTTAAATCATCTTTGATAAGCTGGGTCCATGTTTTACATGGTCTACCTATCATATGTAATTGAACCATCATGAAATATTGGAGCGAGTTTTACGGTTGTATGCCCTTACTAACACCAACCAATCTAAGAAGATTTCCTATGAAAGTTAGAGAGTTCAGTCTACCCTTTTACACTCCTCGTTCCAAATGCAGAAGACCCAGTTAACTCACTGTTATTGTAATAATATTAACATAATGTTAACAATTTAGGAATTTTCTGATTCTACACTAAAGAACAATAACTTGCTTACCAAGAGACCAATTGACATGAATGTTTCACTATTATACAATTTGGGGACTATTCAAACACACATACACACACCTACACAGCAATTGACCAAAGGTAGAAGACATCACAAACAATCAGCTACCAACAAGACAGCCCTAAAAATAGGTATAAATCTTTTAATTGGGTTCTAGAAGAAAAAGAAAATTACCTTCATCTTGGGCTCGGTTGATTTTGGTAAACACAACAAAAAGCATGTTACTTTGAATATAATAACCAATTAAATGGCTCTTCCTAGTTTTCTAAAATCTCAACCTTAGAAGCTGGTAGTTTATAGTGGCATGAGAATGAAGAGTTAAAATGAACAGTTGATTCATACCCATGCCAAGAATATTAATGAAGGATGATGAGGAAACATATGCGTAATTTATTCATGAATTTACGCGCTTGAAGTAGTGTCAGTAGCTCATTAAGAAAATAAATAATAATTCTTAATGTTTGCAATTTTAATGTATAGTCATTAAGAGGAAATGTTCATACAACAGATTAAATGATAGGACACAAAATAATACTAAAAACATCAAGACAAGGTCAAGAGAGTTTGTTGCTCACCAAAAGAATATATGGCTTTGGTTTGCATTCATTTAAAAGTAGACAAAGATTGTTGGAAGTACTTAACTTTCTTTCATTGTTGGGAGAGAAAAAAAAAACTGCTGCATGTTGTTAGTGGCCAATAATATAACTGGTGAATAATTTTATTCTGGCAAGTGCTTCAACATTGATTGCAATGAATCTTTCACATGGCTTCAGACATTCTTCTCTTCTAAATTTTTCTCCTCATTTTTATATCAAAAGGAATTCTGTATAGGCTCACAAATGTATTCCTCTTCTTGGCTGACTGTCTAATTTCTTTGAATGTGTTATGTAATGGGATAAATAAATAAAAAAATCAAATGGGCAAACCTGAAGGAGACTACCACTACCTTTAAATTTGTTGTTTTTCTTTTTTTTTTTACTTTTTTCAGAGCAGTCTTATCGATTATTACATAAAGTTTCCAATTATCAAAAAAAAATTTCGAAAAATTTAAATATTTAAATAATTTTAGTGGGGGCTCACTTTCTCATACATCGTTATAGTAAATCAAGCCTCCATTTTGGAACCACTCGCGTTGGGGTCACTTTGTTTTGTTTTTTTGGCGGGGACGAGTTGTTGCTCTTGTTTTTGTCTTTTTCAAGTTTTCTTCAGTTCTTATGATGACATCTTCCTCGGAAACTCCAAGAATGGCTTTATTCAAAAATTTTGCAAAGGATTCAATTGTTGAATATGCGCAAGCAAAAAAAGTTAATTGCACAGGATCGATTTACTATAAGGTTGTATAAAAAACTGAGCCCTCTCCCTAAAATTGTTTAAATGTTGAAGTTTTTACAAGTTTTTTTGTCAGTTGGAAAGTTTAGGGTGTAATCGATAAGATTGCACTGAAACAAAGTAAAAAAAAAAATGAAAAACAACAAATTTCAAAGTGGTGGTATTCTCCTTCAGGTCCGCCAATCAAATGAAAGAGAAAAAGAAAAAAAGAGTATAAATAAATAAACAAATAAAAAGATAAGAGAAAGAGATGAACAAAACAAAAAGTATAAAAATATAAATTAGACTTCTGGTTTAAGACAAAAGGTCTAGACTTTACTAGAATGTTCTGGGTGGTTCTAGAGGCATCTCGAAGCTGGAAACAGAAGTGATCCAGGAACGGAAGTGATTGGAAACAAAGAGTGGGGTGAGAACAGACCAAGAATGTTGCATGTAGTGGATGGATGCATTTCTTACTCTCTCATTTTCTCCCCATCCCAAAAAGAAAGAAAAGGAAAAGAAAGAATATTCATATAAAGCTGCAAACTGTCAAATCAAAGCAGACAACAAAAATTGGTTCTCTCACTCTCACTGCAATCTTAACTTGTTCAGGTCTAGGGCTAACCGTTATCTTCCACACATATCTGCAAAAGCTGTACCACTTACTCTGTAACCAACTGCCTTGAGTGGCTTTCAGACCTTGTATAGGGTAAACATCACTGTAAAAAATTGTTTTTCAAACCAGAATAATTTAAAAAAACCCATTGGGTACAATGAAATATTTTCTGACATTAGATATGTACGAAAACAACAAAAATAAATGCAACATCTAAAACTTAAATGTAGCATTTGTTTTTAAATTAATTTCTTTTTATACTCTCATTTAGGTGTCACCACTTTTTCACTAAAAAAAAAACAGCATATCATGATGAAAAACAGACTGAAACTTGAGGAAAACAAAGTTTTATCAACATGTTATTAAGAGGAAAGATCAAAGTATAATTTGATTATTTTAATCCAATTTTTTTAATCTTTAGCGTGTTGAAAATTTTGTTAAAAATCTTGTTTTTTTGTGTTAGGGGTCAGTGTAATATTCACAATTAGTGTTTTAACACCTTTTTTTGTTGAAAAACTTGTTGATTTTGAAATTCTTGCAAAAATCAAATAATTGTCGGATTTTAATAAAACTTTCAGGACTTATTCACAAATGACTGAAAATATTTTAAATATATTTTTTCTTTTTTAGAAAGTCATGGTAAAAATTTCTTTTATATTTGTCAGTGTTTTAAGAGTTGTTTCCCCTGATGGCAATCAGCCCTCAGAAAATTTCACAAAAGTCTGAAATCATTTGCACAGCTTTTTATTTTTAAACTTCTACTGTCAGTGGACTATGATTAAATAAATTAAAAGTGTAAATGATTACATAATTAAAACAAAACACTTCACATTTTCAAAACTGTCTTATGATTTTAAGTTCATGGGTACCCCTCTGATTTATATAATCACTACATAAATGGGAGGGGGGACCTTAGGTACCTTTGAAATTTTTATTTATTATTTTTTATATGGGTACCTCCACTAATTTGCTGAAAAAATAGCATTAAGCAAAAAGGCCCAATCTTAATAAAAACAAAATTTGCCATCAAAATTTTGTGTGACATTAAAAGGTCACATGTTTCAGGGTTTATTCCCCTTACAGGAAAAAATTTGGACAATTATGTAAATTCTGGTTAAGCATACTGAGCTTGTCAACACATCTGACAGTCATCAATTACTTAACATGTCAGAAAAATATGACCGCCATGATTAAAAAATACTTTTATTCTAAATTTCATGCTATAAGCAAGTAATACTTGTTTCAAATTTGATTAATTTAACTTTAACTTTACCAATTTTCTAAAAATAACGTGTAAAAGACGTATATTTATTTTTGCAATATTTTTAAAACCCAGAATTAATTTATTTTTACAAAACTGTCAATCTGTCAAAACTGGACGGAAAAAACTATCACTTTTGAAAACTCTCAAAAAGTTGAGATTCCAATCAATATAATTTCTATCTGAAATACACCAGAGTATTTTGCTTACTGGAAATAGTAAATTTAATCTTTTAACTTTCAATTAAAGCTAAAATTAAAGCCTCAAGAAAGCTTTTTATTTTAAAAACTTCACTTTAAAACTTAGGTATCGGAAATGATTGGAGGTATCTATTTTTATATTAGTTATGAAATTTTTTCTTAACTAAGATCATATAAAAATTAATCAATAAAATAAAACCATAAAATTACCATAAGAGATGTACATTAAAAGTATAGCAGGTACCTTCACTTTTTCACAATAATTCAGGATACCTAAATTTTAAAATAAATTTTGATAAATAAAAAGTGTTCTTTAAGCTTTAATTTTAGCTTTAATTAAAAGCTAAATGATTAAATTTACTATTTTCTGTAAGCAAAATACTCTGGTTTATTTCAAACAGAAATTACATTTATTGGAATCTAAAAATTTTCAATTTTTAAAAATTTTTCAATTTTTCTGCCCTTTTTGAGTGATCTACACATTTGTAAACAAAAGTTAGTCCTCAGTCTTAAAATTCTTGCAAAAATAAAATAAACATCAGTGACATGTTATTTTAAAAGAAATTAACAAATTTAAAATTAAATTAATTTGATTATTACTTGTTTAGGGCATGAAATTTAGAATAAAAATATTCTTTAATTATGGAACTCTGATCTTTTCTGACCTTTGAAGTAAGTGATTGATGTGTGATGACATCCAGATCATAAGCTAAGTATTGTTGACTAGAATTCTCCAATTTCTTTTCTTGTAAGGGGAAGAAACCGTCAAACACATGATCTTTTAATGTAACACAGAAAATGCCATAATTAAAAAAAACTTCTAACACACATAAAAATTAAAATTATTTTAAAAATCTATTGACTCAATGATTTGTATTAAACTTTTCAATTTTTGATTAATAAATACAGTATTCACTTAATAACTAAATAATGTAACTGCAACAAGGTTCTGAAGAATTTAAAAAATATTTTTAAAACTCTATAATTACAATTAAAAAAGAAAAATTGAAAACGATTCTTGTTAAAATTCATTATTGATTGAAAATTTTTTCTTCACACCATAATGTCCTTAATATATATTCAGCGTGAAACCCAGGGTCACAAACTCACACCTATCTATATGAATATGTCAGCTCTATCACTGATATTGTTTTCAAATAAGTACTGCACATATATAATATATATAACAAATTGCATATATATATATATATATATATATATATATATATATATACACATACACATTATATTATTAATAAATATATATTTTAAAAGGATTATTATTTATTAATAATTAATTTATATATTTTAAAAGCACTTAAAAGCTTATCTAATTAAATAAGGTCATAGTTTTATTTTTTTTATTGTACTATTTGAAGGAGATTTTTGGAAAAACTGCCAACTGTTTGAAAAAAAAAATACTAGTTTATTTGCATTCTCCAAGGAATCTTGCATTTAACTTATACAACAAATTTTTTATACAAAATTTAATTTCTTGAAATTTTATGAATTTACGTGGAGAAGATGAGCAGATGTAAAAAAAAAAGTATATTTTTACCAAGATTTTCTAAAAATAATAATTTCAAAAGTAATTTAATTCATCTGTATATAAGCCCTGAAAGTTTAATTAAAATCTGACAATTATTTTATTTTTGCAAGAATTTCCAAATTAATGTGTTTTCACCTGAAAAAAATGAATTGTGTTACATTATCCATAGTAAACTCTGGTAGCAATTTGCTTGCCCACTAACAAAAAGAAAAAATATATTTTTCCAAAATTTCAAATGTGTTTAGAAATTTTAAAAATAATAAAAACTTACTTTAATCTTTCCTCTAAATAATAACATAGATAAACATTTGATAAACATTTGATTCATTTTTATTAAGTTTGGGGCCTTTTTTCTTCATTACTGTTTTTTCTGTGAATTTGTGGAGGTACCTAAATAGGTATCTTTCATGAAATTTTCTTTCACTCTCAGTTATAAAATTTAAAATTTTTGTTATAGTGTTTTTTATTTTTCCAGAAAGCATCTGTAAATGTAAGGCTAAAATTAAAGTGCCTAAAAATAATGAAATATTCAACTGCTGAAAATATTCAATTTTTAAAAATTAAATAAGTTAGTTATGTCATTCATATCTAAAAAAGATGGAAAAATTTAATTTTCATCATGCTATGCTCTTTTTTGGCTCATTGTAAGAATTAATTCTATTAAATTTCATAAAAACTAATCTATTCAAAGTTTCTAGTACTCTCTGTACTTTTGGTTTTATGTACGTTTTTAGAAAAGTGGGGTTAACAGTAGAAAACTACTGTTTTTGACCTATGACCCTGAGAACACCTCGCGGGTTAAAGTGTACAATGCATAAATAATGTTTTTGTTATTAATTTTTTTTCGCCATGTTTTAAGCTTGAAATCAGTGTTGTTGTTAATAATTTTATACGAAAGCCAGTTTTAAATAATCGTTAAATTTACAAATTTTCTTTGAAACAAACAAAAAATCTCTTAAGACAAATATTGAATATTTAATAGATTTTTAAATTTGTTGTTTTCATTTTTTGTCAATAACAGAAGTTCGACGAGTGGCCATATCAATGTTTTTTTAAGTAATAAAAATAAAAACCTTAAAAAAAATAGTACTCAAAAATTTTAAAATAAAAGGATTTTTCTTTTTTACAGGTTACCGTTGAAACACTGTTATCTTTCAAATAAAGCCAAAATTTAATTTCAAAGAAGATGTAAATTATTTTAGAATGCATTTTTAATTTTTTTTTTCGTAAATTCGCGGAGAACTTATTAATTCCCTGATAACGACTGAAGAGATATTAAAAAACCAAAACCAATTCAAATTGAAGGTGACCATCATATGTGGTAAGCGGGGAGTAACTCTGATCAACTAATTTTGAGGGTTAGCAATCTTTTGCATAGAGATTATTTCTTCATGAAGTTGTCGCAGACTTTCTCGTTTTTATCTCTTTATTTCACCTCACTCAGAAGGGTTCCTGTTGTTAGCATAAAGCAGCATCTTCCTTTCCATCATAGTACCTTAGTGCAACGGTTTTTTTGTATCTCAGCAACTATGTCGTCTGTAGTAAAAGGAAGTAAAAAAGTTTATATAACCAGACGTGTTCCTTCGGGTGGAATCAAATTGTTAGAAGAAGCTGGATGCCAGCTGAAACAATGGACACACGATGACGCTGTACCCAGGGATGAATTACTCAAGGGAGTCGCTGGGGTTGATGCTATTTTCTGTTTGCTCTCAGATAAAATTGACAAGGCTGTCTTGGATGCTGCCGGTGAGTAGTTAACTTGGGTTAAACTTTTATTTTTGTCTTGTTTTTTGTTAGTTATTCAGCACCAGTTTCAATGCTTTTCAAGACCTGAATGGAAAATATTACATTTTCAGGGAGTGAAAAAGTCACTATGTAACAAAAAAACAATTATTAAAATAATTATTAATATTTTAAAATCAAAATGTTTACGATTGAAGGTGTATATTCCAATCTCGTCCGACAACAGACGGTATGATGCCTACTTTTTAAGTCCAGTTTCGAGAGACAAAAAAAAAAAACCCAAAGGAATTTTTTTTTGTCTCTCTTACGGGTAGGGACAGACTATTAGTTACTCCCTGGTGCCTGCAGCAACTCCAACATGGAGATGTACCTGGTCTCACGTTGAAAAGGCCTTGTGCCCCATTCTGTGATTCTTCCCCCCCCCTGCATCAAACGTTTCTTTTCTTAATTGCTTATTTAAAGATTTTTATTATTTTTTGATCTTGTTACATTTTTTTTTTACTGTTACTTTTTAAGTTTTAACTGTTATACGATTTTTTCATGCCAGTAATAATAAAAATATAATTAATTCTACGAAAGTTTAAAGCGTAAAATTAAAAAAAAATATATTCTTACTTGAACTATTGAGTAGAAAGGTTAATTTATTTTTAAATATAAAACATAATAATACCCATTTCTTGATTATTGCACTGTTGGTGTTCCGTATTTCTTTAATAAAAATAAAAATAAAATGTTTGTATCGTACTCTTGTAGAAGTCAAGGATGGCAGTGAGTATTGTTGTGAGTTGTGACCTATGGCTTTCAAATAAAACCAAAATTTTAAAGGTGGCAATCGTGTTACACGATTGCTTTCGTTCTTTAAATCTCTCTTAATTTTTTGAAATTATTCTCCTTTGAATTTGAAAAATTACGCATTCTAAGCAGACAGTTTTAAAATAAAATAACGAAATAAAACTTTTATTACATTTTTTTATTTTACAATTCGAAGCAGATTTTCAGGAAATGCGTAAATTTTATTAGTTGTTTGAAAAAACAAAAAAAGATGTTGACATTCTCCAAGGAGTCTTGCTTTTAATAAAAACAAATTTTTAATTATGCAATTTCACGAAGTTTCATGAAATTAAGTGAATGGATGGGGGCAGTAGCGATTCTTTGGGGAGACAGAAGGTAGGGCTTGACATCCCTCAATTTTGGCTTTTCTAAGCTTCAAAAATTCATGAAACTGATCAGTTTCTAATTTCGATAATTCAGCACTTTTGATCTTCAGCACTTTTCCCTCTGTGTTTTCTTTTTATTTAGATTTTTTTTTTAGTACGCATAGACCAGTTTGAAAGAAAGAAAAACAAACAAAATAAAACAACCAGATAGAAACAGACATGTTGTTAGGGAGGGAAAGAGATTAGTACTATTTTCATATCTGAAGGAAGATATTAATTAGAAATAATGTCCCCAACTTGATATGTAGGTAGATACATAAGCAGTCGGTGATTATTTATGGCCGAGTGCCGTCTCTTCCCTCCAGTTATGGGTTAAATAACGGGACAGATTGGATTCTATAGCCTTGGTCAGCAACCAGTCTACCGCAGAAAGCAATGGCAACCTACTGCGAGATAATCTTCTGCCCAGTCAGTCATGTGTCTTTTGAGACATGATCGCCCAAGCGTGTATCACGTATGGCACTTAACTGACTGAAAGAATTGGTCAGTAATTTAGTGAAGTAAAACATATACTCAAACTCATTCCTAAGTTGTGTATATGATAGTGGTGTAAAAATGAAGATGCCGCTTGAGTTTGCTCCCACTCGCTCCTCCTCAAAACTTGGACCCTAATTGCCCCCACTTAAGAGTTCTATAATCTCTAGCCTTGGTTGGCAACCAGTCTATTGCAGATAGAAATGGTGACCTACTGCGGAAAAATCTTATGCCTATTCAGTCGTGTCTCAAAAGAGACATGATCGCCTAAACATGTATCACATATGGCACTTAACTGACTGACTGACCTACAATCAACCAACAGAACTATATTATAGTACATAAGATAATGTTATTCAAATAATGAAATGCATCAATTGAAAAATAAACGGCTCAAACAATTTATGACGGTCGGAGGGGGTTCAGATCTTCCCAACAAAAGCCGAAACAAAATATATGCACGTATCACATGATTTCTTAAAATGTGAAAAAATTTTTTAAAATTGAAAATTTATAATCTGGAGTTCTGTTTTGTTTTTCATATAATTACGATTAATTATGCCCTTCAGATTACAAATTTCCCACAAAATAATTTTAAAGAAATTTTAAGAAATCACATTGCATGTTTTGGCTTCAGTAGAGGGATCAGTTTACACAATGAATTTACATAGTAACCACCCCCTCCCTTGGTACTACTGTACAAAAGTTAACCTGTGTGTACATTTGAAAATTACCATAATCCTTAATTTTTAAACTTTATAATTAAAAAAAAAAATTGTATAATAAAAATAGGAATATTTAAAATAACAATATTTAATTTGAATACCATTGTAAAAAGTGAAAAATGTTTTTAAAACTATTCACTTGTACATGCACATGCGGGTTCCCTAGACAAATGTGTACCTCAGATAATTTTTGGAAGCTTTAAAGGCAATTAACATAAATTTTTTAAAAAGCATAGATAGTAATTGCAAATTTAAAAAAAACATTAAAAAAAAATTACAAGTTTACTTTTTTATAAATGCAAGGACAGATTAACAGTGATTAAAAAAATATTTTAAAAATTTAAAATTATTGTAGTTTCACAAATTAATCAAAGTTATGAATGTTGTAAGCTATTCCTTTTAAGAAATTTATCTTGTTTTCAGGAATATACTTGTCTAATTGTACCATGATTCTCTTATTTGCAGTTTTATTTATTTTTGATTACAGAGCCATGTTAACTATCTTTTTGATTTTCTTGAATAATTGGTTTACATTTAGCAACTCTTAAGAAAATAGGGTAACTTTAAAAATTACCATAGGTGCACAATTATCCAGGGATGCATTTGTCTAGGGACACAAATATCCTGAGATGCAACTGTTCGTCTACCTATAAAATGACCTCTAGACAAAAAGCCCATAAAAACTTGGAAATATTTTTGATCCCCCTAATAGATATCTTTATTTTTCAGGTTCACAACTAAAGGTTGTTGCCACTCTTTCTGTCGGCTTTGACCATATTGATACTGAAGCATGTCATGATCGTAACATTCTGATTGGTTACACACCTGAAGTCTTGACTATGGCCACGGCAGAGTTGGCAGTAGCCCTACTTTTGGCCACTTCAAGGAATATACCAAGCGGTAGGTATTGTTTTAGGTAAAATCAAGTTTTAATCTCAAGGTGAGGTTGACTTGTAGCCTGTCTTATGGCTAAGCTTTGTATGATGCCAAAAGTTAGGGTTCAAGATCAAATAAATAGCCAAGGTTGTGTGCAATTGTCCCACCTCAATTTAATCTTGTAACTTACTAAGCTATACTTAGTAAATAGTGACTTATTGATTTGTTAAAATAAATAGCTTAATAAATAATAACTTATTAAAATGATCCCTTTCACAATGAAAGGGATCATTTTAACATCTTTTCCCTGTCAAGAATAGTTTAGGGGAGGAGATGTTTAAAATTAATGTGAGGCTAATCAAGATGACTCTTTAAAAAAAAAAAAAGTGGGGGATTGATTTTATACTGTGTCAATATCATGAACAGGACTCCACTTCTAAAATGATATCAAGAATTTTTTTTTTTTTTTTTTGACAAATGTCATAGCTTGAGGAAGGTCTAAAAAATGTTAATCTCTAAGAATTATCCCCTGAGAAAATTTAAATTTTTATGAGTGGACCAGTTTATTTAGGTAGGATTATTTTCTTTTATTAGTAATGCTTGGACCTACATTGTTCCTCGTTTTCTTTAATGACATTCCTGATGTCATCAGATCTCAACTCCATATCTATGTTGATGATACAACTATTTACCTCAGTCATGATATCAAGTCTGATCAGTTTGATAAGGTCAGATTGGCAGATTATATGAAGTGAAAAAAATAATATTGGATCAATTGCTAGGTCTGCTCATAGGAAATTTAGTTTACTGTCGTGCTAAGCATTTTTATTTTTTTGCTAGAATCTACATTAATATAATTTACTATTCATCCATGCTTTGAATATTGCTGTCATATATGATCTGGTGCTCCTGTTATATATTTAGAGATCCTTGATAAAGTGAAAGACAGATATCACATAACAATCCAGTCTGTTTCTAGAAATATTTTCATGGTAATTGTCCTGATAAGATTTCCTCTTTGTACGCAGACTATGGATTTAAGTGTACTACTAGGTTGCAGGCAAGGTCTTGTCTTATAAGTGAAATTGCTCAATGTAACCATGAGGCTTATGTTAATGGTTTCTTCTCTCATAATTTTTACTTGGGGAACTCTTCTTGCTTTCCAGTCAACTTTGATATTCAAAGTTTAAATGCAATGTCTTCTTCTGTCTTCTTAATTCCTGTTCTTTTTATTGTTCTCTTTTTTTAATAATGTTTTCTTTTACACATTTTCTCTTGTGCTCAGTAACCCCTTGCTCCAGGTGAAATAATTTTAAAAATTATAATCAAAAATGAAATAAGAAATGTAGATTGTCTATTGTTGATGCGGCTTATAATGTGGCATTAGGGTTTGAAGGATTGAAGCCAGAGACAACACAATAAAAATGGCAGGTTATACAGCCACCGTTATTCAGATAGAGAAAGGAATTATGTGTTATTAGGGTTGGTTTGGTTTGTTTTATGGTATACCCACCTCAATAGGTTTTTTAACCCTGGAACACAGTTGTGATCAATGAAACAAAGAGCGTAGGTATCAGATAAAATGGGTGATTAAGGCTCTTCAGAGCTTCCTGTCTTTTGTTACTCTAAACAACTTTTTACTTCTTAACCATGCATCTTTGTCCTTGTTTTGTCATCCAGTCAAATCAATGATTCAGTTCAGTATTTCAAGAAAATACAATAGGCACAACGAGAAAGCTAAGATGATAGCAGCCAAAATCTAAATCTAAACTTATTTATAAATGGAACTTTGTCTGTGTGTGTTCCCGTTACCTATAGACTCCGAAATGGCTGAACCAATTTTCTTGAAAATTTACACAGTTGTACTATAAGCGTTTGTGAGTGTTCTTAGCTAGGTTTTGTATCGAGGTACCCCCGATAAAAATCGATAATCGAAAAATCAGGTTATAGAAGGAGTGGTCCGATTTTAATCAAATTTGATACACTCATAGACAAAGACATGAGAAACGATATTCAGAAGTTTCAAGGTTGCAATTCTTACAATAGTGCAGAAAATCGATAATATATATCTATAAAAGGCAAGATGTTTGTGTGTGTCTGTTTATCTGCCTGTATGTATTTTTCAGCCCTTTTATTTTACTTTTTGCTTCGGGTTTGGCTCTAAGTAGGTATAATTATAGTTCTTAGTCTCAGCCATGATACCATTTACTCGGAGGACTTATTTAGCCTTCAAAATTCAGTTTCTGACGGAAAAACTTATTTAATATCAATACCAGGAAATCAAAATTTGACTTAAACCCATTCATTTTTCTTTAAGTCTACGATTTCATATTAACTGGAAACAACTATTGCTTTTTAGTCGTGCGTGCCAACGTCCAAAGAGTCTGAGCTCCAGGACCATGGATAAGTTTTAAAGCTTTCATTACACCCGAGTAATGCCGGGCTATACTGCTAGTCTTGTGATAAATACAAGAAAATGGGTCTGAAATCAAGATATTGTAGTAAAAACACTGTCTCTTTCATTAGCCGATCTGTACTTAGATTGACATAATGAGGTACTTAGGAACAACAGGTACAAAAGAAGCAACCTCCTACAATCCTTAAATAACTTACAAAGGGTTGATAAATCATAAAAATCAATAAATCAATCTTGTTTCATCATCACTGAGCAGATTTTAAATTTAATCCACTCATGATGAATTGTTGTACTCTCAATAGGGTTCCTTGGTTTGGATGTCTACTGTAGTGTTTCTTAACCTTTTTACCCTTGCGTAAACCTTAAAATAAATTACATGTCTCAAGGAACCCCTGTGCAAAATCAAAATTATATACCATATTTTTTATATTTCCAATGATTGTTATATTTTTTAATAACATAATAGGTTAGATAGAATGATGTATATTTTAAAATATTACAATAACAAAGAATATATTGTGCGTGTTTAGTAATATTACATTTATGAAATTAAATAAATTTAAAAAATTTTTTAAAAAAATAAAATTTTTTAAAAAGTTAATAATGCATTAGCTTATCTCACTTATTACTCTTGTAGAACCTTAGGGTTCCAGGGAATGTCTGTTGAGAAACACTGGTCTATTGTGACGCCAGTTCACCCACCCCAACCTCAAGTGAAACTCGTTTATATGATCCACAACAAAAGATAGTGAAAAACTTATTTTACTGTACTACTCCAGAAAGTACCTGATTTTTTTTCTGTTATGCTTTGTCTTGACAGAAATCAGATCAAACCAAAAATAGAATATCATTGCCTTATCTGGGCAGAAGCTACTCACTTTTCAGCCTTGATAAAGTTTAAGGTCATGACCCCCTTGTAGGGGGTGACATTTTTCACTCTGCTTCCCTTTTCCCCATATATACAACATTACAAGCCTCTTCTAACTCTATCACTACAGTCTTGAGTATGACAATAAACTACATCCTGCAGCAAGGCCTCTGATTAAGAGATTAGAGTTTTTGAGGAGTATGGAACCACCACTTAATTGTTGTTGTTCCCAAGTCCACCCTGACCTGGGATGTTAGAACCTGTTAGGGTGCCTGCCACGGGCATATAGTTAAAACAAAACCTTTTGAAAACAAAAACAATTTTATAGAATTACCACAACACATTTTATCTGTAGTTATGATAGGGATAAAATTATGTTTAAAATATAATTAGTTTAAGCCATAAAATCGTTTCAACCAACCAACTCTATGGTTCTTTCCATGAAAAATGTTCAGGCAAACTACATTCTTCAGTACCACCAGTTAAAACCTTCACAGCTAAAACCCACCTTCATATGTCCACAGGGTTGAATCCCCTTCGTTTCTTCTATATTGCATTGCTAAGAAGGGAATTCCACTCGGCTTCTTCCAAAAACCAATACTTTGTTGAATAAACTACCATATGGATGGTTCCCTGAACACTAAAATATTAATCTCTTCAGGTCTAGGGTCAGTTGTTTTCTATCCTACATATCCTCACTTCCAACTGATCCTCTTACATTCATAGCACACACCTCACTCTGTAACACTCTACCTTAAGTGGTTCTCGAGCATTAGTTTTCAATAAGACCAAACATTACTTCTGACTCCTCTTACAAGTATAAAATCCAGTTACCTCCCTTGCACTGATGTTTAAAAAAAATAAATATCCTATCATTGTTAAATATTTTCATATGTACAGGTTAACCATCACTAACCCAGCACATTTATTCATGTTATCGGATTACTGGTGGTTTAATTACAATACACTTTTAATTTGTTTACTATGATTTAAAGTCTGAAAAATTTTTTTAGATTGTATGAAATTACTTTAGATAATGATTTTAGTGATATAATTCTTACTAATTAATCCATAGCAGGGAAAAAAAAGAAATGGATTCATACTTTTATCAAGGGTATTTGTCTGTGGAATTGGAACTCGGCTCACCAATTAACAATTCCAAGCCACTATCCATTACACCACCTGCATATCCAAGCCTACAGAACCTGATATTCCCAAGTGGTCACCCATGGAGGTATTGAACAGCCTCGACATTGCTCAATTTCAGTGATCTTACAGGAATTAGTCTTTCAACATTACTTCAACATTTCAAAGCCATGATACACTTAACCAAACAGCTAACCAATTTCTCCTTAAATAGCTTTTATACCTTTAAAATACCCTGTAAATCAGCACGTGCTGGTTAATAAAGACAAATTAAAAATGAATTAAAATCATGACGTATGAAGCAATTTTCATGTTCATTCAATCTATAACTGGGACTAAATATCAGTAGGTTATAATAAAAATGGTCCAAAAGACAAGTAGGAATGCCTTACTAGTGTCCGAAAGTGCTCAATAACAACTAATGCAATTGCTAGTTCTACAAAACAGCAGTGGCTGGTTTGTGCACAACCCAGGAAATTTGAAATTATTGTCATGGAAATAAATACCGGTTTATGAATTGTCAGATTTGTGATAGTTAAGGTATAAATATGAATCTGTTTCATGAATCACCATAAGAATATGAGAAAAAAAATATCTAAATTCCTGCACATGTGAGGAAATATATATATATATATATATATATATATATATATATATATATATATATATGTGTGTGTGTGTGTGAAAAGTGTATGTATATAATTATAAATATCTATATATATATATATATATATATATGCAATTTGTTATATATATTATATTATTTATATATTATATATGCGCGGTACTTATTTGAAAGCGTTCAATATCAGTGATAGAACTGACATATTCATATAGATAGGTGTGAGTTTGCTATTTTTAAGTTGGTTATTAGCTTGTTTTTTGTGGTTGCACATATTTAAATGGTAGAAATTCTAATTTGTAATGCTTGTTAGTTTTTATGTGGTGGTATTAAATTTCATGTCAATGAGTAACAAATGTGTATATATGTCTGTGTCTGTCATGACAATAAATTTTCCTCCCACTTCCACAAAAATACACCAATATACGCAGCCCTACATATAGCCAATTTAAAAAAAAAAATTAATCAGTTTGTCTGACAATCGCAAGAGTGTGAAACCCAGGGTTATGAACTCACACCTATCTATATGAATATATATATATGCACACACACACACACACACACACACACACACACACACACAACGGTCTTTATTATAATAGAAAATATATATATATATATTCTAAACATATACTGTTAAATATAAGAGACAATGAATGTTTATTATGTTTAATCATGAGCCATTCTAAACATCCTATTTTGGCTTTAATTTCAGGTGAAAATAAAGACAAAAATTTTCCAACATTTGGATAATTTTTTATTAAGTTGGTTCTAAGCTTCCAGCTCACAGGAGCCATCCTCAGAGAGGTTACAAGGACTATATATATATATATTCTTCCCTTCTCAACGACATAATTACTGTAAAAAAATAAACACACACACACACACACACACACACTCACAAATTGCGGAATATACTCCAAGCTACCTGGGTTTCAAGTGTTATGTATTGTCAGGCACATATGCAGAAATCCCAAAATGCCCCAACACAGGAAGAGTGGGAGGAAAAAAAATAAAAACCCACATTGGAAGCGGAAACTAAACTTGTTCTTTACCAAAGAGGGGCGAGAAGATTGACAAAAAATAGAAAATCATCTGGGTTCATATATACTTAGAATTTCCTTTATAAGATGCCTACATCATGACATTATTTCACTTCGCCCATTCAACAATTCACCTTTGTTTTTGTATGTTATTATGGCTACTTTTCCTCCTGGCACAATCTACAACAAATATCTTCATGATTCTTTCATGCTTTTACCTTCCTTAACATGCCTTTGGAGGTGGTTATTTACTCTCTCTCTAAATTGCAAACATTGTGTCTGCTTATTTTTTATAAAATCCGTTTGTACTCACAGATAATCTTTCATGTATCATGATTGAAAGATGTAAGAAATGAGCTGTAACTTTGACAGATGATTTTATTATTCATTTCTTGATATTCCCAAGTACTTTCAATCTCCTTCCGAGATCATCTTCAAGGGAGTGATTTGTGGTAACAAAAAATAACCGCAAAACTGTGTTGCTAAAAATTACTGTAAATTTTCTTCAATGTTTGCAATTTATTTAATCTGACATGTCTAAAAGAAAATTTGTTGCTTAAATACACACACACACACACACACACACACACACACATATATAATCTGTATGTGGATGCCAGGGCTTTCAAACTTCAACTTTCACCTCATCCTTCTGTAATTATTATATGGTGTTATAGAAAGATTTCTTTTGTAGTTTTCAACACATTGTACAAATATAGCAATATGTGATGGGAACAAATGCCATAAGGTAACCTTCCACAAATCCTCCCTACAAGTACTGGATAAGCATTAACCTAACAGATTATCCTCAACTTCACATGTAAAGCCTGGAGGCATTTTTTCTTTTCACTTCTTTCTTCAGCAAAAAAAGGAAATCTGTGGAGTGAGTAGCCGTAGTCAAATGCAAAATAAATAATAGAACTATCCAACAACAAACAATATATGCAAAACAAATTAACAATAATGCATCACTCAATAAATCCCAGGCTTGACATATAGATGGTGCAACTAATAAAAAATCTATATGAAGTACTAACCTTCAAATGGCATGTGACAGAATTTGGGCCCAATCGGATTATTAGTTTACAAATTACAGTTAAGTGAAGTTACAAATTTTTCAAATTTCAAAACAATGGAAATATCTGAATTTCTTGTTTTGATAAAGCATTGCTTTCTGATGGGAAAAATACTGTTCAAGCAAAGCAGTGGTTTGAGAAGTGTTATTCGGATTTTGCTCACAGTCAATCAAAAACAACAATGCCTTGACAATTCAGAGCATTGTTTGCAACTGTTTCAATGCAACAAGGAACTTTTGCGTAAATATGTGACAATGGATGAAACCTGGATCCACCATTTCACTCCGGAGTCAAATCGGCAGTCAGCTGAGTGGACAGCAGCAGTTGTAAGCCATCCAATGTGACCAAAGATGCCAACATCAGCAGGCAAGGTTTTGGCTTTCATATTTTGGGATGTGCAAGGTATTTTGTTCATAAAGAAAGAACCATCAATAGCAGATATTATATAGCATTATTAGTGTGTTTGAAGGAAGAAATGGCTGAAAACGACCACAAATGAAGAACGAAAAAGTGGTCTTCCACCAAGACAACGCACCATGTCACAAGTTGATCGCAATGATGGCAAAACTACATAAATTGCACTTTGAATTGCTTCCACATCCACTCTATTCTTCAGGTTTGGTCCCCAGTGACTACTGGCTGTTTGCAGACCTCGAAAGAATGTTCCAGGGAAAGAGATTTGGCTCCAATGAAGAAGTGATATCAGAAACTGAGGCGTATTTTGAGGCCAAAGACAAATCATTCTACAAAAAAAAAATCATTGAATTGTTAGTGAAGCATTGAAATCAGTGTATTATCCTAGAAGGAGACTGTTGATGAATTAAGTTGAATTTTGCCTAAAAGTTGTTTTATTAGTTAGGCCCAAGATTTATTGAGTGATGTGTTAATAAGGCAAAGCAAAAGTATTATAAGAAAAAATTCACAAAATAAGAATTGTGTTTGATACACAAATGCAAGTTTGGACAAGTGAATGTAACATCCTGACTTTATGGCAAACAGACTGGGACTGAAATGAAACTGAGAACAGGCCTATTTTATTGGCTATGAAAAAAATTTCAACATGCATTTGTGTACTTCTGTCTATAAAATTGGTAGTGGGGAAGTGTTTTGCAGTCATACTTATTGTTTTTAAAAACCAATAAAATCTAATATGGCGTCAAAATTGGTTATTTACTTAGGCAACTGGGACACATGTTCCATCTTGATAATGTTTCTCATTTTCTCGTTCAGCTCAAAATTGAAAATCAGTGAGCTCGGTTTCAATTTCAGTCTGGTTTGTTATATTGACATACACACAAATACTCTTGAGAAAGGTATCAATCCATCTCCCCCTAAGCTATGGATTAATTAGTAGGAGTTGTATCAGTAAATCATTATCTCTAGAAAATTCTTACAGATTGGTAAGCTGCAAAAAAACAAATCAGTTATTCCGTTTTCCCATAACTCATGTTCCCCACCTTTTTTTTTTTTTTTTTTTTTTATGAGTTCATGAGATTTTTAATAGGCACTAGTCTTTCAATGAAATGTGTAAGATTTTTTTTAATATTATGACAAAAAATCTCTTCCAATTGTGTTATGATACAAAAATAAACGGAAAAAAAATGGGAATGCTGCAGAAATTAATGAATGAAATAATGACAACTGAAGTGTCAGAGATGTGGTTTTAGAAAGAAATGTTGTGAATACCATGGACAGAACAAGGATTTCTTAAGGAAAGCAGGAATAATGAGGAAACTTAACGCTAACAATCAATTACAATTTCAAGAGATGCTTGAAATATCTGGAATGTATGAGAGAAGATGGTTTAGAGAATTTAACACTCACAGAACACAGTAAAGGTTAAAGAGGCAGGGTGGTGAAAAGTATATAACCTATTTGTGTGAGTAGAACAAGGGTAGAGAGAGGGCCAGAAATTACTTAACTAGCAGTAAACAGGAAGTTGTCGAAAGATTTTTTTTATTGCTTAGTCATTCATGTTTATCTTGATTGGTTAGTCTTTTTTTGTTTTTGACTGGTGAGTATCATTAAATTTTCGATTTGTTAGTCATATTAATATTTTTTTTCTTTTGATTGATTAGTCATACTCATTTTGTTTTTTAAATTGGTGGTTATATTCATTTGTTTCATTGGTTACAAAAATAACTGAAAATTCCTAATCATGTAGAAGGTGCAATAGATAAATTGTCGTCTAAGTTATACAAAAATGAAAATAACACCGACATCTCATTTTAACAAATATATTTACCAAAATTACACAGAAATATCTTCAAATATTAAAATGTAAATTTATCCAATAAAATTCAGACAACTTCAGAATCTTCTGCAAATCTTCTGGACAGTCTCCTTGTTTAAGTTGGTGAATGCTGGCATAATCCTTCAGTTTATCTTTGATATTATCAGGAGTTTTGTTCGTCTCATGCTCGAGTGCATCCCACACATAATAATCAAGTGAGTTACAGTCTGGGGAGTTAGCTGGTCAGATGTGAAGGGGGTGATGTGGTTGCAGAAATTGTGTGACAGCCATGACTGGGTTCTCATGATTATTTGACCTGGTTCAGATTCCTGTTGCACACATAGTCTTTCAGCAGCCACTCTCTTCATCCAGGGCAGCTCTAACTCCTCAATTCACTTGATGTAGGCCTCCATGTTGAGTCTGAGGCCCTCACTGAAAAATTTCCTTCGGAACACTCAGAGTGAGTTTTCCTAGCTGCCATACCTTTGTAATCACCCTTAGACTCATCCAACTCCTTCCAAATTCTCTGCACTGCACTCAGATTGACCTACAAGCACTCTGAAATGTTTACCTTTGAGCTTCCGGTGTGAATGCCAAGCTGCCGTTTCAAAATTTCTGGTGGAGTGAATTTCATTAATGTGCTTTTTTTCTCACAGATGGTGCCCAACTGACTCTACTATATTGTGTAGTTGACAAATTAGAAAACAATGCACATGCACAAAATTAAAAATATACCTGGTGGCGCAAAGCAACTTGCTTATTTGGAATAACAAATAAAACAAAAGTAATGCAGATATACATGTAATTCTTTAAACAGCATCAATTACAACATTTAAATTTTATGTTTTACAAGCTTTAAAGATGACATCAGTTAGATGGTGTCTATTCTGCTCAATACACTGGGTTAATTGTACTCTGAAGTCTTGGTCCAAATTCCAAAAAGCAAGTTGCTCTGCCCCATCCTGTATAAAGGCGACAATTTAGCCATCACGCCCTGTACATAAGCTGTGTTGTACATTTTTGAAGAGATCTCAATATAGATTAATAATAGCAAAAATATTCTCTACACTTCTTATATATTAGATTTTTGTCTTATCTTTTATAGCTATTAATGCTGTTCGGAATGGTGAATGGGGCACATGGAAACCTCTGTGGCTGTGTGGAGCTGGCCTGGATGGTTCCACAGTTGGTATTGTTGGTATGGGACGAATTGGAAATGCAATTGCTGATATGTTAAAACCTTTTGGCGTTTCTCAGTTCCTTTACACTAACAGAAGTGGGCCACGAGAAACAAAGGTTCCAGCCAAGCACGTAGACTTACCCACTTTACTGAAGGAGTCGGATTTTGTTATTGTTTCTTGTGCTTTAACACCGGAGACCAAAGGAATGTTTAATGCTTCTGCATTCTCTCAGATGAAGAAAACTGCCATATTTGTGAATATAAGTCGAGGGACTCTTGTCAACCAGGATGATTTAATTCAGGCATTACAGAACGGCACAATCCGTGCAGCAGGTTTGGATGTAACCACACCAGAACCTTTACCTCTTGATAGTCCGCTTTTACAGTTGAAGAATTGCACAGTGCTTCCCCATATTGGCAGTGCCACAGAGAAAGCACGTGAAACAATGTCAGAACTAACAGCCAGAAATATAATAGCAGCCTTGGATTCTAAACCAATGCCTTCACAATTAAAGCCTTAAAAAATGTTCTTAACAAGTTAAATATCAAAGGACATTAAATTAACTTCTTCCTTCTGGAAATGTTATATATTGTCTTCATTTTTCTTCTCCACATGGTTGGGATATATATCTGCTTTTCAACAAAGCTGTTTAGTCTGAGGAATCTCCATTGACTTGTGCTAATTACGTAGGTACGGAAAATCTTAATGCATATTAATTGAATCTCAACATTTTCATTGAAAATGATAAGAATTTATAATTTTTTGGTAATGGGGGTTTAATATTTCTGACAAAGTCCTTATATGGATTAAGACAATAATAATCAGATATTTTAATGAACTCGACCAAAAGAAAAAAAAAAGAAGGCAATCCAACATCAAAGACAGAAATGTTCCAAAATGTATGAAAGTCAAAAATTAATAAGTTTAATTAAAGTGTCTTAATTTTTGAGATTACAGATTGTCATTATGCATTATTCAAATAAGTATTATCATTTTTGTTTTCAAAATGTTTCTGCCAGCAGTTTTTCTGTGCTTCTGTGACACCTTGCCCCCGGAACCTGTCTGTCTGGCTGGGTTCAAAGGTCAATAGTCATAGTAGCTAGTCCTAAAGACGTCTATTACAATGGTAAATCTTTCTGCCTAAGCTGTGTTCTCTTGATCTCAGAAAAGTCACGTTGGCCATCTCTCTAGTACCTCAAACCAGATCAGACACTTGTGTTGAAAAAAAAAAAAATATGGCACCAAAAAAAAAATAAATGAATAAATTCGAAGACACCTGGATGAGTTACAAAAGAAAGTCTTTATATATTAAAAAAAAAATTAATTATAAAAGCAGAATGTACAATCACTGAATTTCAAAATTTACAACGGAGAGAAGGATTCGTTTTAAAATAATTAGAGCTTTCAAATTTTCCAAATAAAAACAAGTCTTTTCATAACAGTGCAAAGTTTCGTTAAAAATAATCAGAGCTGTTATTTCTCCAAATAAAAAGTCTTTTCATAACTCTTTACCGAAGCCTTTATGGAAACTTTACAAAATTAGCTGGAGAAGAGCGACGTAGCAACTGATGATGACGGCAGCGATGGGGTCATTTTGTCTCTGTCACTTGACAGCTCTGAAAAACACGCAAATTCTACTCAAGTTCTGCCAAAATCTGTCAAATTCTCTATTTTTTTTCAGCTAGTTTAACTCTTTCTCGGTTCATTCTGCTTTTATACATCCTTAGCTAGGGCTCTTTATATCTTCAGCCATGAGTTCTATGGTAGGCGCAATTTCAAAAACTACTCAACCAACTGATTTTTCTCACTTGGTTTTGATTTTTTTATAGTTATCCTCAATTCTCTTGGGGGATGGACCGAGTATCTATGCGACTCAAAACTTTGACCAATGAGATTATTTTCTACCTACATGATTTAAGGTTGATTTATGGCTCAATGAATGAAATATCAGCACCTCACATTGTCTTCTTCCTCTCCATTACATCGTCCCAGGTTTTCAAAAAATTTTCAATTATTCCCAGCAGATGTGGGGGCATGGACTTGACACTATCAAAAAAGTCTTGACATTTTCTTATGGCTATGGCCATTTTTTAACTTCCACTGGCCCAAAACAATTTGCTTTGAATACAAAAAAAGAAGAAAAAAAATATTTTTTTCTTTTTCCTAATTTTCAGCCAATTTCTCTACCCCTCGGATTTTACAAGTATATAGTATTAAATATTTTTAGGTAAGCTCACATCGTGAACTACAATAAAGCACAACTAACAATACCACTAATAACAATTTCCCTCACTTTGTTGTATTAAACCAAAAAAAATATATATTTACGTGGAAATAGGGTTATGCTTCGAGTAGATATTGTAGTTGGTATTTTCTCAAGTATTGGCAATCGGTTTATTTTTTCTTTTTATCAAAAGACTTATTTTTATGCTTCATCTTAATCCATTAATTTCAAGAATTTCCATAATTTCAGTTTTATGGTTCAACAACAGATGACAAATCACAGTCAGTGTATGACGAGATAAATTTCTGTCAGACAACAATTTTCAAATTGGACACTCCTGTCTGAATTTCTAGGCTGTGGAGCTGTTATTCGCATTATCTACACTCGGACTATTGTCCTCATCTTGTTATTATAAAACTCCTCCCATCATGCAACAAATATCAAGTACCTTTCACAGTTGAACATATACTGCTGAGTTGCCATCATCTCAGTCAAACCTGAATAAAATATCATTATTTTCCAGCTTGGCTGGGAAGTTTCCAATCAGTTGCTAGATTCACCAAATATTGAATATTGGCACAATTATCATTTTTAAAGAATTCTTTTTAACAAATTTTGATTCCTTGGAAAGCTGCAACAAGAACAGTTCTTTGTTGAGAATAATAAATTCTTTAGGGAAGAAAAAATTATGAAATTATCTGACAACTGGTCAAAAAGTATTCTATAAAATTCATGTAAATAATAAAAAATAAAAGAACATATCAAAAGAAAATGGCCAGCAATATGGGACTCAGAACTTAAGCTATACAATATTCAACCAACTATAGGAGAATGGCTCCCAGGTTTCAGAGAAATAAAACAGGAGGAAATAGTTTTATCCAGATTCGCAAAAGTACATACACGTCTGGCACACTTGCATCCACTAAAAAAATAAAACTCCTCCCATCATGCAACAGATATCGAGTACCTTTCACAGCTGAACATTTACTGCTAAGTTGCCATCATCTCAGTCAAACCTGAACAAAATATTATCAAGCAAACAATACAAAAGAACTCTTTCAAAACATTAAACCAAACAATATCCTTAACTTCTTAAAAGAAATCAAACTTTATTCTAAGATATGAAACTATAAATCTCACAACAAAATTATATCATCATCATTGTCATTTAACATCCATTTTCATGCTATCATGGGTTGGACAGGGTTTTTTGATGGCGCTTCTCCAGGCCACCCAATTCTGTGCAAGGCTTGGCTGTAATCTCAACTTCCTTAAATCGTTTTTGATAAGCTGGGTCTATGTTTTACATGGCTGTTACTAACACCGACCCATTTAGGAAACTGGAAACTCAGTCTTTTTGTTGAGACACTATCTCTAAGAAAATTATCTACCAAGGTTAGAGAGTTTATCCTATCCTATTCTACACAGTTAGACGTAGAAGTTTTTTATTTAAGAGATTTCCTTCTCTTAAAAAAACTGCTATCCAAAGCTAAAGACTCTTACCCAACTTAAGTAGTTTAAGGTTCTACATAGGACATAAAAACCTTTTAGTATATTTTGAAAACTTAAAAAAAAAAAAAAGAGAGAACCCTTCAGACTTCATAAAAATGTTCACTAAAAGTAACAATGCAAACTTTAATAAACAACTTGTATTAGAAAGAATGCAAATTAACTTTATTAGAAATCAGCATCTTTAATAACTGATTAAAAAGAAAAATAAATTCACTAAATAACCTGAATCCAGAACTAACATAGATCCATATGACAAAGCTTTATCCAAAACAGGCATAACTCAAAACCTTTATCTGGCCTTCAATAACCTCTATAGTTGTTGATAGACCATTAAACAAAACTGAGAAGTTAATACATTCACGGAAATATGTAATGTTATTATTTTGTGTTTTATTGTAATAAGAGATCCTGCTTAAGTTCAGAGGATTGCAACTTATGTCTTAATTGTATTTTTAATTGATAAAAATTAACGTAACAATTGGAAATTCTTTTAATTAAAATGTTTTAATGCTAAGTACATAATGAAATTTTCAAAAGATATTAAAATATGTTGGATTCTCATCCCACTTTTGAAGAAGTTTTAAATTAATAAATTTTGCTGTTGATAAAAATGATTGTATCTATCATAGTAATAAACTGGTAAGATATAGCTATACATACGCATGCATATCTAAATCTAAACTTATTTATAAATGGAACTTTGTGTGTGTGTGTGTGTGTGTATCCATTACCTATAGACTCTGAAACGGCTGAACCGATTTTCTTGAAAATTTACACAGTTGTACTATAAGCGTCTGTGAATGTTCTTAGCAAGGTTTTGTGTTGGAGGTAAGCCCGATAAATATCGAAAAATCGAAAAAATCGGGTTATAGAAGGAGTGGTCCGATTTTAATCAAATTTGTTACATTCATAGACAAAAACATAAGAAAAGATATTCAGAAGTTTCAAGGTTGCAGTTCTTACAATAGTGCAGAAAATCGATAATATATATATATATATATATATATATATAAATCGATACCAGGAAATCAATATTTGACTTACATTCATTCAGTTTTCTTTCAGTCTACGGTTTCACTTTAACTGGAAACTTTTAGTCTTTCGTGCCAACGTCCAAACAGTCTGAGCTCCAGAACCATGGATTAGTTTTAAAGCTTTCATTACACCCGAGCAAGGCCGGGCTATACTGCTAGTGTATATATATATATTTGAGAAAGGGAGGTGTGAGCTGCGGCTGCTGCTTGAAATGAGAAATTGGTGAACCAAATTCAAGTCAAGTTTAGTACATTTACTTTCTGGCAAATACCTTTTAAAAAGTGATGAACCTAGACCCCACCACCTCCACTCCCCCACCATTTATCACTTAAATAGTACAGCTAACTTAGAAACCAGTTTAGAAAAACAACTCTTAATTCTAAACTGGGTGGGCATGTGGTTAGCAACTCCATCCCATGAAAAACTTTTATATATATGTGTGCGTGTGTGTGTGTATTTTAGGCAGTAATCTCTCTTTTAAGTTTAGTTAAAAATGATAGACGAGGTGCTATGGTTAAGTTTTTTTTTTTTTAACTACACCTTAGAGCAGAGATATTTAATTCGGTCTTATTTGTCTGTCCATGGTCAAGAAATCTAGATGGATTTAGATGAAACTTTCAAGGATGACTGGCTTCATGACTGGCACAGATTAGATTTGAGGAGAGACCTGGTACCGGATAAAGTGTCTGGGTCATTTTTTTTTTTTTTATATTTATTTTGTACATTTCACATACCAATTACTGAATTACCTCCCCTAGATTGTTTATGTTGGTGCATTTTCTGAACATGTTATTTTTTATAGAAAAATATTATTTATAATATAAATTTAATATTTATTATCAAAAATAAGAGTGATAAGACAAAAAATGAGTCAAGATACAACGTTGGGATATTAAAAAGTAAAAACGAACTCTTCCACAATTTTTGCAGCCTAGTTTTTAATACAACCTATTAAATAAATTTATTTTCAACGACTACAGCCAAATAAATGTGAAAAGAAAAATGCTTGTTATATCTGAAAATGAAATTCAACTAAAAATTAGCCATCATCTTAGAAAATAAACAGTGTACGTTAGAATCATTCATTTTAATAAACTCTAATTTTTCCATAAAGACAAAATATTTTGGATTTCAAAAAGTCATTGAAATAATAAATGAGTCATTAGCTATAATGCAAGATTCACTGAATGGATTCAGATGAAACACTCCAGGATGATTGGTCTCATGACTGGCATGAACTTATTAGATTTGGGTTTGATCCGGTACAAGGTAAAATTTCTTGATTTAGTTTATTTTATTTTATTTTTTTACTACTATTATTTTTTGTAACTTTCATGGGTCATTTTATGTGTGCATAAAATGCAAATATCAATGCCATTATAAAAGTAAGATCTACCTCCTGATACAATCAAAATCTTGTACCGAGCAGCAAATTAAGTGGAGAGGTGGCCTGATAACAGATCAGGGTGCCTGGCAGAATGGATCTGATGTTGCAATATCCAAAATCTGTAATGAAACCAGGGTAACATCACTGATGACCTCTACCATTGTATTTTGTAAATGTATTTCAAGAATATGTATATACTTTATATAATATATAAATATATATGTATATTATATGTATAAAATATATACATATTTATAATATGTTTATGATATATATTTATAATATGTATATAGAAAACAAATTGTTTAAAACAACTGATTAACTGGAAATTTAAACAGGGTATGTATGAAAGCACTTGGAAAAATCATTATGAAACATTTTTATATTCCTTATTACCAGCAAAAAGGAAACATTCGAATACTAGAAAAATTAAATAAAAACTAGTAAATAACTGAATTCAACTAGTGCTTTATGTGGAAACAGAAATATTATCCACCTAATGATTTTGTTGCAATATTAAACAGAGTAGCAGCTATCTATTAACCATTGCAGACAATTACCTCCATTAAGCACGGATTAGGCAAGTCTCCATGAAAGTAAAACACTGCGCCTCGGGTTAACTCTCACAACAGACCTCAATTGCAATGACTATATAGAATCCATAGCTAAATCCACTGCTAAGAAGGTCGGTTCTCTGTGCGGGGCCAGGAAGTTTTTCCCGTCTGAAACAATCCTGCACATATATAAATCGACCATCCACCCATGCATTGAATACTGCTGCCATATCTGATCAGGTGCTCTTGTTATCCACCTAGGGGTCCTTGACAAAATCCAACACAGAGAATCTGTAATGTAATCAATCCTGACTTGGCAGCTCGAGTACAGTCACTTCCTCATCGGCACAATGTGGCTTCCCTGTGTCTCTTCTACAAATACTTTTATGGCTTCTGCTCAGATGAACTTAGCTCACTGGTACCCTCTATATACCCTCCTCCTGACACCCCCTGTGACCTGCCACTCTTTCTTATAACTTTCCTTCTATGTAATCCCCTGCACAACAGTGGCAGTTAAATGCCTTGCTTGGGGCGACACGATTATATAAAAAAAACATCTCAATATCATTGTATTAATAATTATTTAAGTTCTGCTGACTTTGGTATTGAGCCCTCTCTTATATATGTGAAGCTTTTAGCTTATTTTAAGCTTTAACTTATATTTTATTATTTTGATGTGTGTGTGTGTGTGTGTGTGTGTGTATTACAAAAAAGTGAAAGAAATCATAGATTAAAAACCCACTGTTCAAGCATTTACTTTTATAAAGAGTGCTCAATACAGAGTAGAGCTTAATATTGCCCACTGGAAAATAGGAGTCAAACAAATTCTATTGCGTACCAATGTAATATAGTATAAAATGAAAACCCAACTATTAAAAAAGTTTACATTGTATCTACTAAGAACATTTTTAAACAATGTTGGTATATAGACTTAACTTCCTTTAAAAACAACACGTCCCAAAACCAAACATTCCTTTCTGTGTATTTTTGGAAGTTAAAGGACACAAATAAAACCCCCAAAGTAAAATGGAAAATTCTGGAAAAAAACAAGAATGTGTAAGTCGTTCTACAACATCTGCCCTTTGTGCCTGAGCGAAAAGCTGCAGATTTTAAGGTTCCCTAAAAGTGGTGAACTATTGAACCGTAGAGATGAATTGACTGTTTTATGTAAAATTGAAAATATTTTTTGTTAAAATTTAATCATGATGTGTCATTTATAACTTGTGCTCCAATATAACTTAAAAATTAAAATTAAACTTACTAAAATAAATGGTCCACAAAATACTAGTTGGTTTTCTTAACTACAATATACCTTGGTATACTAAAATTATTTAGTTCAAATTCCAACCTAAAAAATTTCCTGCCCCTTAAAAAAAAATCATTAAATTTTATGAATTGCAATGTTTTATTGATAACTTATGCTCCAATATAACTTTAAAATTATTTTACCAAAATAAATGATCCACACAATACTTAATGTTTTTAATCTATAATATACCTTAGTATATCATAATTATTAAAATCCTGATTCTAAACACCCTGAAGTTCAGTCTGCTGTAAAAGATTGCTGTCTACCCATTTAAATAATGTATGTTCCCACAATGTATTTTACAGACAAAATAATTCTATTTCAATTTAAAAAAAAAAACTACAATGTTTCATTTATAACTTATGCTCTAATATAAACTTCAAAATCAATAATTATTTTACTAAAATAAACGACCCACACAATACTTGATTAGTTTTCTTAACTACAATACACTTTAATATACCATAATTATTTAATCATAATTATAACATAAACATTTCAGCTCTTTTACTCATGAAGTAATTAAAAAAAAAAATATCCAACTTGCTGTTAAAAATTATTTACCTATTTAAGTATTGTGTGGTCCCACTATGTACCTTACTCGGACAAAAAATTTTCTTTAAAATTTAATTACAATGTTTCATTTATAACTTATACTCTGACGAAAAAAAATGAAAATTATTTTAATAAAATAAATGACCCACACAATACTTAATTGTTGTTCTTAATACAATATAACTCAGTATACCCAAATTATTTAATCCTAATTCTGACCTCAACATTCTAGCCCCTTTACTCATAAATAGTAGTAAAAAAAAATCTATTGTTCAATAAAAAAAAACCTAAAATCCAACCTCCTGTTAAAAATTATTGTCTATCCATTTAAAAAATCTAAGGTCCCACTATGTATCTTACCCAGACAAAATTAAAAAGTGACATGTCTAGATACAAGCCATCCTGCTCACTTTCATAACCCAAATATTAAATCTCCATGGTTACATAATTCTCAATTTTGATTGAACAATATTGACCCACCTAAAGCGTTTTCTCCAACTACCACTTCCTAATTTTCTAAATAACCATGAATTCATCTTATATTTTCAAAATAAATCATTTTCACCATTTATTTTAACATACCACCTGAAGAGGAAGTTTTATTCTGAAACATGAAAATTTTTGTGTAGTGATATTATGCCTTTATAAACCATTGTAATAAAATTACTATATATATATATATATATATATATATATATATTGTAACTAAGTTGTTGAACTCGTAGGTTTATTTACCTTTTTGTTCATGCATTTACTTTTATAAAGAGTGCTCGATACAAATGTAGAGTGTACATACACACACAAAAGACCAATTTTCTTAATATCATTGAACATTTTTATGAAGAATAATATTTTTTAAATTTAAATAAGAAAATTACAAAATGCTTGCACAAAGTTCAAAAGCAATTTCTTCATTATCACTCGACTTTTTTGTAAAGTAAAACATTTTTGGAATAAAACAAAATTGATAAAATACCCGCTCCTAAATTAAGACAAATTTCACCATCATCTTTGTATATATTTTTGTTCAAAATTATTAAAAAGACAAAATTGAGAAAATTACAATGAACCTGTACACAGTTAAAAACCAATTTCTTCTTTTTTAAAAACATTTAAAAAATTTTTAAAAACTGTTAAACTAATAAAATATCTGCTCATAACTTAAGACCAACATTTTTTATTATCTTTAAATATTCTTTTTGTCCCAAATGAAAAGGTAATAAAAGAAAATTAAGAAAAATGCAAGATGTCTGCACACAGTTCAAGACAAATGTTTTCATTCTCTTTGAATATTCTTTTTGTCCAAAATGAAAAGGTAATAAAAGAAAAATTGAGAAAAATGCAAGATGTCTGCACACAGTTCAAGACAAATGTTTTCATTCTCTTTGAATATTCTTTTTGTCCAAAATGAAAAGGTAATAAAAGAAAAATTGAGAAAAATGCAAGATGTCTGCACACAGTTCAAGACAAATGTTTTCATTCTCTTTGAATATTCTTTTTGTCCAAAATGAAAAGGTAATAAAAGAAAAATTGAGAAAAATGCAAGATGTCTGCACACAGTTCAAGACAAATGTTTTCATTCTCTTTGAATATTCTTTTTGTCCAAAATGAAAAGGTAATAAAAGAAAAATTGAGAAAAATGCAAGATGTCTGCACACAGTTCAAGACAAATGTTTTCATTATCATTGGATAAAAGTTAAACATTTTTGAAATGAAGAAAAAAACTGAGAATTTCAAAATACTTGCCCATAATTCAAAGCAAATTTCTCCATTCTCATTGGATTTTTGTGTAAAATTAATAGGTATTAAAAAGAAAAATCAGAAAACTATAAGGCATTTGCACAGACTTCAAGACCAATTTCTTCATTATCAATGGACTTTTTTGTTAGCTAAAACATTTTTGAAATTAAAAAATAGTGAAATTATACTTGCTTATAGTTCCAAACTGATTTCTTCACTAACATTGGAGATTTTATAAGCTAAAATCATTTTGAAAATTAAAAATAAATTGTGAAAATTACTATGTACCTGTACATAATAATTTTAATAAAAAAAGACCCATTGCATCATTATTTTTAGATTTTTCTTTTGCAAATCAAAACCATTTAGATAAATAAATTCTTTTTAGAAAATTACAATTTACCTGCTCATAATTAAAAAAGTTAAAGATCAATTTCTTTATTATCCTTACCATTCGATGAACACTGGATTTTATTTTTACAAATTGAAATCATAAAAAACCCTGATGCAATACCTGGAAAGAAGATCATAAAATATTTCACCTTGTGGCTAATTATCTGTCTATCATAATTGTGAAAACAAAATTTATGGATTTCATTAATTTCAGTACAATCTTCCAATTTATCTTTTTCCAACAATTCAAAAATTTCACAGAAGACAAATATCAAGAAGGAAAAAGTACAGATTTCTGAGAATAACTTCATTTTTTTATACTGATTCCTTGTTGTTATTCTTGCTTCGATATTTTGCATATGGAACCATTCTTTCAATTTGTACAACAGAAAGAAAAACAAACAACACAATTGAAGAAAAGTATTTAAAAATGTCAATAATGAACACTGATCATTTTCAAGAGGATATACAAATATTAGAATAAGCAGAATGGAAAAAAAGGAACTCCCACACCAAACTAAGAAATGGAAACGTAAAGAAATCGCTTTGACAAAATCCCGGTCATGAGTAATAAACAAGTAATAAGCGACAGAAGTCAGTGTCCACCAAAGACACCCTGCTGCCATGAACATATCTTGGATGATAAAATAAAGACGACAGCCATAATCTTCATTGTTGATTTGAATATGGGTAGGAATATTTGAAGAGTTTTGCCATTGTGTTAATGTAGAAATGTTTGGAGAAGATAATCTTCTTATCTCTGGTACCGTTATTGAAATATTATTGTTGCTGGCGTTAGTGGTCTTGGAAAACATTAGTGCCATTTGTTCTTTGGTAAAACACTCGATAATATAAGCAAAGGACAAAACCATGTAACAACCCGACATCCAAACTAAAGTCCTTTCAGGGTACAAATACCGTTTCATGTCGGAGCAAAAAATGTAAACGGTGCATGATGTAGACAAAAAACACAAGACAGAATAAACTTTAATCCACGAAATAATATAAGTAATTTCAAAACACAATCTTCCACATCCTTTTATCTTTTTAAAGCCGATATGGAAGCTTTGAGAAACTTCTGAAGTTTTAAAAAAATTACCTTGCCTTTTCTTGTCAGGAATTAAAGACTTTCGAGAAAAAGAATTCACAAGAAGACTAAGAGTTTTAAAAATGGTGTGGTTGTCTTCTATGGAATCAACAGGTGGTCCAACACACAAGCCAAATTTGGGGAAATTTTGACAGTTTAATTCGATCGGCCACGATAATCTAAAAATGTCCATAAAATGACTGCAGTCATTTTTTACCTTGGCACAAAGATGATGACAAGGTTGAATTGGTTCAGTTTGAAAAGGAAGATTACAAATCGGTAGGTATAAAGAACAAAGAAATCTTCTTAAATACGAACTGCAGTCAAGATCCAGAAGTAATTGAAACTGTTTCAATGATAAACCCGCTTGATATTGATTTCTATCATTAAAAATGTTTGGTAGAGAAGTTTTTACGTAACCAACGCCATTTTTACAAATTGGAATTTTTATCGTTTCACATTTTTTTGATACTTGTAATTTTAAACCGTGTTTTCCTAAATAAAAAGTGTTGTTAAGTTGGTATGGAGCAACAGAAGTTTTGATGGTGGGATATGCGTGGATACAAAGGTATATAAACCAATTCATTAACGTTATCTTAACGATAATGTCAAGAAGATTCGCCATAATTGCGACAAAAAAAAAGCAAAACTTGGTTGCTTGTATTTTTTTTTGTGATAAAACCTCGAAGCTTTTATTCAATTTTATTTTATGAAACAGTTTTAATGTAAGAAATTTTCAGGCCATTATTTCTATAAAAAGATTTTTTAAATAAATATATTTTTCCGAGAGCTTCCTCAGCGAGATTTCATTTGTCTGGCTGGACATTTCTCATCTGCTAATTTAATTATTTTTTTTTAATTACGTTTTTCTTTTTTCACTAATGAATATAGCAATTAAATTAAGTAATAGAAATAAATAAGTAACTATTTCGTAATTTTCAGCTACTTTTGTAAATTGTTTGAGATTTTTTTCTCATTCCCTTTTTTTAGTTTTATGGTCAGTACGAGATTAATCTTTTTTTTTTCTAACTCTGCATAACAAATTGCTCAAGGTTTTCTCAACAGATAACTAACATGTTTATTTTAATACTTTCTTGGTACTTTCGTCGGGCAGGTTTCAAAATATTAAGTTCAAGAACCCGGCAATAGCTTCTTTTCGGGGTAGGCGGCTGGAGTCATTAGCCGGTGTCCCCAAAATGGCAAGTGCCGAGAGTCCTTGGGCAATGTTTCTAACCGTATTGCCGTTGGTGAAACTCACTTTTAAACCTCGACCTTGTGTTACATTTCAGTGAACACACTGAAAAATCCACATGACCAGCATCATGTCTTCTTGTCACATTGATAACTGCTTTGTCGTTTCATTTTAAGAAGTATCAACAACCAATTGGTAAACAAACGATTGATTTTTTATTCAAGCCAAACATAAATTCCGGACCTAGGAAAGAACCAGTGTGTTTTTTTTTTTGTTTTTGAATTGAATACAAATTTTGAGACCAGTTTTAAACAAACAAACAAACAAAAAAAGTTACTTTTGGTTTTTGGTCCCGAAGGCTTTTATCCCTTCAAATTTTTCCAAAATATCCTTATTTCCGTGCAAATGTATATGCTGAACTCCAATCAACAAATTTGTCAAATATATATTTTAGAAAGTTACCTTTATTGATGTTAACGACCAGAAAAAAAAATCGAACTTCTCGCTCTTTTTGTAACCCAGAACCATCTAAATCAGAAGACATTCGCTGTAGAATCATTTTAGGCGGAGGAAGCTAATTTCGGCCTTTTTACTTCCTTTACTCAGACTGTTAATTACTACGCTATTTTTTTTTTTTTTGGTACTTAATTTCAGAAGAAAGTTAACTTTCAAATATATGAAAATAAGTGATACTTGTAGTTTTACTTAATTTTTTTCAGGCGAAAGTTAACTTTATGAAAATATAGATTTTTTTAAAGAAAGTTAACTTTTAAATATATGAAAGTAAGTGATATATTTGCGTGTTTTTTCTTTTTTTTTTAATTTCAGAAGAAAGTTAACTTTCAAATATATGTAAATAAGGGATAAGTAACAGTGTACTGTAGTTTAATTAACCTTCAAATATATTGCGTGTATTTACATGTTGTTTTTTTTTTGGTACTTAATTTCAGAAGAAAGTTAACTTTCAAATATATGAAAATAAGTGATAAGTGTAGTTTTACTTAACCTTCATAATGAAATACTTATAAATTATAAACAACAAAAATAACAAAATAAGTAGAACAGTGAAGCATTTTTTTATACTTTAACATTGAAAATAAAACAATATTTACAATACATCAATTGGAAAGGAAGCTAAAAGTTAAAAAATGGAAAAAATGACATTGACAATTTTTAAAAAATGCAGTAGTTTTCAGAAAGTTGCGTGTATTTGCGTGTTTTTTTTTTTTTTTTTTTTCAAAAATATTGTTTGAAGATTAATTAAACTACATTTATCACATATTTCCATATATTTGAAAGTGAACTTTCTTTTAAAAAATTCTATATTTTCATATATTTGAAAGTTAACTTTCGTCGGAAAAAATTAAGTAAAACTACAATTATCACTTATTTTTGAAAATTATAAAAAAAGCAAAAACAAAAAAAGAAAAAAAACACACGCAAAAACAAGCAACTTTCTGCTGAAATTGAATCCCAATAAAAAAATAAATCGCGAAATCACGTATTAATTTTAGTAAAGGAAGTCAATAGGCCGAAATTTGTTTCCTACGCTGAAAGTCATTCAGCAGTGAATGTT
Source organism: Ascarosepion bandense (assembly GCA_037127315.1). Taxonomy (NCBI): domain Eukaryota; kingdom Metazoa; phylum Mollusca; class Cephalopoda; order Sepiida; family Sepiidae; genus Ascarosepion; species Ascarosepion bandense. Next base: position 1,509,159 of record JBBBDQ010001079.1, read on the forward strand.
AGCCTGTAATGAGGATAAAACGATCGTGAAGAAGTTCGATTTTTTCTGGTCTTTAACATCAATAAAGGTAGGTTTCTTCAATAACTGACAGTGGTTTGAGTTCATTTGCACGGAATTAAGGCAGTTTTGGAAAAAATTGAAGGGATAAAAGCTTTTTATTGCTTTCGGAACCTAAAACGAAAATTTACCAAAAAAATTTTTGAAAAAAAAAGAAAAAAGTATGGATGGACTATGCACTTTTTTTGGTTTAAGCTGAGAAAAAAAATGATTTTTTTTCTTCTACAAGAATTTTTCCCTGCATTTGTTTAACATTGGCGGACTTGAAGCAGACAGACAACCATTACGTTTTAATTTCGTTGTTTTTCATTTTTTTTTTTTTTCACTTTTTTCAGCGCAGTCCCATCGATTACTCCCTTAGCTTTACGACTGACAAAAAAAAAGTTGAAAAATTTCAATATTTAAACATTTTCTAGGGGTGGGGGATCAGTTTCTCATACAATGTTATAGTAAATCGAACCCCCCCCCCCACCATTTTGAAACCAGTCGTGTTGGGGTCGCTTTGTTTTTTTGTTTTTTTTTTTGGACGAGTTGTTACTCTTGTTTTTGTCTTTTTAAAGTTTTCTTCAGTTCTTACAATGGCATCTTTCTCAGAAACTCCAAGAATGGCTTTATTCAAAAATTTTACAAAGGATTCAGTTGTTGAATATGCGCAAAAAAAAAAGAAGTTAATTGCACAGGATCGATTTAAGGTTGTATGAAAAACTGAGTCCCCCACCCACTAAAATTGTTTAAATGTTGAATTTTTTACAAGTTTTTTTGTCTGTCGGAAATTTAGGGTTTAATCGATAAGATTGCACTGAAAAAAGTAAAAAAAACAAAAATGATAATCAACAAATTTACAGGTGGTGGTAATGTCGTATCGGCAAGTGGTTCCAAAATGGAGGATCGATTTACGTTGCACGAAAAACTGAGCACTCCTCCCTAAAATTGTTTAAATATTGAAATTTTTCAATTTTTTTTTTTTTTTTTGTCAGTCGGAGAGTTTAGGGTATAATCGATAAGATTGCATTGAAGTAAAATAAAAAAAAGATGAAAAACAACAAATTTAAAGGTGGTGGTAGTTTCCTTCAGGTCCGTCATAACATTTTTTCCTTTGAGGTCTTGTCCTGTACTAGTCACATTTTACAGTGTTACAATTTTCTTAAAAAGTAGATGTTAAGTGGCGAATGTTTGTTATCATATCAGTTCACATCTTAGGTGTCTAAATAAAATATTATTAAGATTTGTATATGGCAGAACAGGCTTTGGGAGGGGTAACAATAGAAAAAGTGTTTAAGACTAAAAAGAGCTACATAGGGAGATGTGGAAGGCCATGATCGCCTACGTCCTGAAGAGAGATGGCACATAGAAGAAGATGTCGGCCTTGGAGTGTAGCTGTAATGTAATGCAATGTACCTTGATTTTCTTCATATTCTCTCAGTCCAGCGATAGTTGTTATTAATCGCATTTTCACTTCATCATAGACACTTGTCTACGATGTGAAATAATTTGCTACAAAGTAGGTCATATAGAGTTTTAATGTAGGTTTATCAGTAGTATCAAAGAAAAAAATCTCAAGCCCTTTTTGGCTCATCCTCATTTTTTGGGGATGCCTGACAGTAAATGCAGCTCCCTCTTGAAGGAGCGGTACTGCTTTGGGCTTGAGCAAATATTATTGGCATAGAATCCACAAATACGATTCTCATGTATCATATTCTGCCTTACCTGCTTGGGCACTTGTATTCTCCATGCCTTAGATGCTAATAAAGCAGTCATTTAGTGAGTACACTACTGTTAAAGAATAAAATAAAATGCACAGTGTTAGCTGCTGACTGTTGATATATACAAAATACATTTTTCACATAATACAGAAGGATTAAGTAAAAAGTGGAATTTCAACAGTTCAAATGTAAATGTCCTGATGCATACAAGAGAGATAGGGAGAATGTAAATATACGTTATACAATATACATATATACTGGGTGCGATGGATAAATTGTCATCTAAATTATGCAAAACTAAAAATAACACTGACATCTCATTTTAACAGATGTAGTTACCAAAATTACACAAAAAATATCTTGGAATACTAAAGAGTAAATGTATTCAATAAAATCACCATTAGCTTCAACCACTGCCTTCAGATGACTTCAGAATCTCCTGCAACTCTTCTGGAGGGTCATCTTGTTTAAGTTGGTAAATGCTGCCATAATCTTTGCTTTCAGTTCATCCTTGGTGTTACAAGGAATTTCGTTGGTCTCTAACTAAACTGTGTCCAGGACATAATGATCAGGAGGTGCAGTCTGGGGAGTTAGGTGACCAGATATAAGAGGGTGAGGTGGTTGCAGAAATTGTCTGACAGTGATGACTGAGTTCTCCTGCTTGCGTGATGTGATGCCCTGTTGCCAGACATGAGGCCTCCAGCAGCCACCCTCTTGATCCAAAGTAGCACTACCTCCTCAAGACACTTGATGTAGGTCTCTGTGTTGAGACTGAGGTCCAGGGGGAAGATGAATAGAGACATAGCATCACCATCATTAGTGATCCCTCCTGAACACCTTTGTAATCATTCAACTCTTTCCGATTTCTGTGCACTGTCCTCAGATTGACATGCAAAAACTCTGAAATGTATGTATTGACACTTATGGTGCAAATGCCAAGCACTACAGCATGCCATTTCCAAATTTCTGGCAGTGGAATGTTTTTTGATTAGTTGGTTGAAATATGACTTCATGGTCTAGTGATTATGAATATACATTTGGACTGCTTGTTATTTGTTAATTTTTATTTATTAAATTTGTAATTATGACAATATTATTATTTACATTCAAACTTATCTTTCTTATTTTTATCACAGTGTTTGGGCTGTTGAGCTCTCCAACCGTTATCAGGTATTTTTCAATTTGGGTAACTATCAGGGAATTTCCAAATGAATCATTATTTAATTGACAGGAGTAGGTTTTCATTCTGTTGTGCATGTCTAGGGGAGATAACCCATCTTGTTATTTGTTTTTTAGTTCTTCCCAGTTATTGCTTACTCTGTTTCTACTGAGTCCAAGTTTGAACAATATTAAATAAGAACTGGGTATATATTTGACTTTTTTTTATCCTCATATTGTATTTTTTAAGTATAGTGAAAGTTCTTTTTTCTTAGAGATTTCTATACGCACTCAATATATGTATGATGTCATATCTATACAATACTGTGTCAGTCACCCAAAGATAATTGTTTATACAACCTTCATCACCAGCCTTTCAGAGTTTAAAAAGAAATCACTAGACAAAATCATTTTACTTGACCAACTCCATTTTCTTAATAGCCGCCTTATGTAAACATAGCATGAATCGCTGACAGAAAACAAAAAATGAAATTTTAATTAAAATTTTGAACGTGTTAGAAAGGATTTTAAAAAATTTTAAAAATAATAACAATAAAATTTGCTCTTTCCTCTTAATAATAGCATAAACATTTTGATGATAAAACTTTGCTTTTATTAAGTTTGAGCCCTTTTAACATCATGATATGCTGTTTTTTTTTTTTTTTGGCAATTGATGGAGGTACCTAAATTCGTAGTTTCTTTCTTCTGTTTGACTACAACCTCCACCTCATAGATGATAACAAATAACAAATCTGATTTTCTCAACGATTTTCTATAAAAAAAAATACTTACTTGTATAATTTGTTTTTCAGTGTGTGGTTGAAAGAAGTATGCATATTTTTTTTCTTTCTTTCAAATGTTCGTTTTTACTTTTCATAAGCGAGGAGGAAATATGTTGCGTCAAGGATAATATTTTTTTAAATGAGTTTCTAAAAATCTGTGAGGTTCTTTAATCTGGAAAACAGAGACATTTTGGCTCCACTCTGGAAGTGTTAATTAAATGAATGTTTACACTGACTGGGACAATAAAGTGAGACAGGAACTTGTCAATTTAAATTCCATTTGTCAGATCTTGCTTTGGTGATTGCAAGATGTCACTGTCTTTTGTTTAATCACATATTTTGATGTAAATCAGGCGCCATGCATAAGACCAAAGAGTTCAATAATGTGATTGTAGGTCATTCTAAGTAACTTGTGAATCTTCAATGGCATACTTTTGGGTTGTAAAAGAAATCAGATTTTCTTTTTCTATATTTGAATGGACATGTTTCATTGTGAGATTTTTAATTGCCTGTGGGCAAGTAAAGCAATAAACTTTAATCACCCAATTAGTTTTTAATCAACTGAGTTGATTGGGCTAATAAAATCTCAAAGGCTGTTTGTCACTACCTAAGATACCTAAGAGTTGTCTTCAAACACTCAGTTTCCAGAGTAAAAAGACATTTTTGAAACATGAGAATTATTATGAAAATCTTTTTTGATGAACTTTCCTCTATGGTACGTAGACTCTATGAATTTAAGTACAGTACTAGATTGGTAGCAAGGTCTTATCATTTTACAAATGAAATGGCTAGATGTAACCATAAGTTTAATGATAACAGTTTCTTCTTTCACACTTTTCACTTGTGAAACTCTCTTCCAACTTCTTGCTTTATCAGTTAACTTCGATCTTTAAAAATTTAAACGCGATATCAGTTGTTATCTATTGTCTTATTAATTCCTGTTTTTTATTGTTATATCTCATTAATAATATTTTTTTATTATATTTTCTTATACTTACTAAGCTATTGCATCTTAGTGGTTTTATTGCCTTGCTTGGGATGAAATGATTAATACATGTATATATTTGTCATCATTGTTATATACCTAAACAGAGTAAAATACGTATGGTTGCAAAACAGATTCAGACACTCAACAATGAAGAATAATGACAATTCTCTGCGAGAAATATACACACATAAAATATTTATTTCTCTTTGGTGTTTTTGAACAACGAAGGCAGTAATAAAGTGAAAGACAAAAGCAGTTCAAGGGTTCATACAAGTGATTATGTAGTAATATAACAACAGAACGATACACTTAACTTGGGTTTTCTTTGAAACTATATTCTAGCAACAAAAGTTTACATGATGTTATATATCTAAACAGAGTAAAATACGTATGGTTGCAAAACAGATTCAGACAACTTGACAATGAAGAATAATGACAATTTTTGATGCGAGAAATATACACGTAAAATATTTATTTCTCTTTTGTAAATAACGAAAGCCGTTATAAAGTGGAAGAAGACGAAAGCAGTTCAAGGGTTCATACAAGTGATTATAGATTATAGTAATATAAACAGCTGAACGATACGCTTAACTTTGGTTTGAAGCATTGTCATGAGGCGTTGAAAGTCTGTTGATAGTAGCAGCATGAATCTCCCTTAGTGGGTGAAGGAGGAAGACTGCCTGATTGTCATTTCTTCCCCTTTTTTGTATCTTCAGAGTGGTTCATTGAGCAGTCCCTTTTGTCCCGCAGGAGATTTTGTGATTGGACGTTAAATTGATTCGGCGGTCACACCTCAGTAATCAAGTAGACGGAACAATGCGTGAATCCCCCTCTGCGGACGACGAATTTTGTCATTTCAAGACTGGAATTCCCGAAGATCACTACCGTTTATCAAAGCAGGGTACGATCTTACTTTTTGTTAGAGAACGTAACATCATACAATGCAGGTCAGTCATTACATTCACTTCCTTCAACATCATTTATCTAAAATTACTGCTAGAATAAGAAAATATTACAGAATTCCTTATAAGAATAAAAATAATAGTTCTTGATGCATGCTGCAATTTTTAAATGCCATGATGTTGTTTATGCATTACATACCACATCCCAAATTTACCAATAGAAGACAATGATCCTGTTTTCCCTCCCAAGGCCAATGTACTGATGTTTAGGAGGGCTATGCTGATGACATAGATATTCATTGTTGGGACAAGTATGATCTCGAGCAGAAAATCTACATCTTCTACAAAGTGTTTAAAGTAATAGAACTCAAAATAAACCTTTCCCTGCAACCACTGTCACACTGGCATCAATATTATACTAACCCCGCCAAGGAGGAAGGTGCTGCTGTAGGGTTGGAATCCCTGGGCTCAGGCACCTTCTTCCATCTCAAATCAGGAGAGAAGAAAGTATTTTTACTTGCTGCTCCACATTAGCAGGATGTGACACAAGGTTATTTTAATGAGGAGAAGCCAAGCTTGTACAAGCAGGCTAGGTCTAAAAATAGCCCCTCTCCCTCAACAATTGGTTATGCTGTTAACGGCATTACTATCATTACTAATATTACTACTATTCACCCATTCTTACTGCAATGAAGGAATTACTGCTGTGGGCAGCTGTTCCCAAAGACTAGGTACCTCTGAATATTTTCAGTTGCACACTGTCTGCAGACAGAGACATAACTGAGTTGCACTCTGTCTGAAGGCAGATACGATTGAGGGATAAAGTGTAGTTTAGTTGCCTTAAAACAGATACTACTCTTTGACCTTAGCTTGAATGTCAGTATAAGGAGCAGTGATCTTTGGTAGCAAAGCATAACACTCCTGCATGAAAACAAGCAGAATTTTCTCTACTATAATAAAAACCGTTGTATATATATATATATTTCCCTCCAATCACGCTCATGGAGAGAGACAATAGCAAGGCAGTGTTGGCTCAGTTCATTCTGTTTACTACCATTTATGAAAGCTCTTGTTGCTAATTTGCTCTTTAAGTGCCTTATTATTTAATTTTTTTGTAATATTTATTTTGCCTTGTAGTGAAGAATAATCATTGTGGATTTATATAAATTCATATTGTCAGTTTGTTTATAACCATTTCATTAATCTTTGTTTATTTCCGTAACATGTTTACATTCATTGACATTACGATACATTTCAGAGCAGATATGGTTATTATGATGAATCGAAAATTGTGTTAGATAAGCTTGATTTCACTTCGTTTATACTGTTGGTCACTTGTGGTCGAGAGGTCTAAGATGCGCCAGATCAACTGGTGGCTTCCCCTATGTGGATAGGGGTTGCAGGTTCAACTCCTGCTAAATGACACACATTTTCGTAACAAAAATTTATCCTAAATAATCAGGCTGGTAGAAATAAATCTATAATACTGTTTGATTATAAACAGAATATCTACTTAAATATGACTATCGATCAAAAACAAATAATTTCAAACATATATATATATTTTTTCCCTCCTCTCACGATCAGTTGTATGGATTATTTTTTTTTCTTATGCCTTAATGTAAAATATTCAATGGTAGGTACAACAATATATATATTTTTGTCATTTTAGACAGCTTATCGATATATTTTGCCATCATTTTTTATGGCATAGACTGACCTGTAATAGTATAAATTATTTCAAATGAAAATGAGAAAACCTGAATTCAATGTTGAAAGAAATAACTAAAATTTTCTTTTCTTTAAAAGGTGCTACTTAAAAGTTTGGAGGATTTATACACTGCATGAAATAAATGTAACAGACTTGCTGCTAATCTTTGTAATGTATCCATGATGAAGAGGACTCTTTTGAAGAAGATAGCAAAAACTAAAGTTGAGAGTGAGTAAATTTTTTTAATAATTGAATTCCCTGAGCTTTTGGATGAAATTTGGGATGTGGCGCATTGTATATCGGCTCGGAACAGGAAATTGGGGAGCCGAGTTCAAATTCCAGCTGAATTCATTGCATTCACTTAAGCGCAAATACCCTTGGGAAAGATATTAATCCATCTATTCCTTCCAGTTATGGGTTAAATAACAGGACAGATTGGGTTCTATAGCCTTGGTTGGCAACCAGTCTAATGCAGAAAGCAATGGCAACCTACTGCAGGATAATCTTCTGCCCAGTCAGTCATGTCTCTTTCGAGACATGATCGCCCAAGCGTGTATCACATATGGGACTTAACTGACTGACTGACAATTCAAGCAATGAAGTTAACATTTAAAGTATGTGATTTCTAAAAATTAGATTTTTCTGAACAAAAAAAAAAATTTTCAGTTATTTTGCAAAATAGTTAATTAAATATTATTTAAAAAATGTTTATTATGAGCACAGAAAGTGGAATCAACAAGCTGAATTCAAATTCAAGCCTAGTTTGTTGCATTCACTTTTGCACAAATGTTTGCAGGAAAGGCATTAATCCATCCCTTTTTCCTCCAGCCACGAGTTAATCAGCAGAATAGACAGGGGTTTATCGTTTTGGATTAAAGCTAGTGTAAGAGAAAGAAAAACTTTGAATTTCAAACCACAGGTAACAGGAAACAACTCTATCTTTTCAAGGAAGTTATGGCGATTTGCAGGTAATAAAGAAAAATAATCTGTGGAGAGTCATAATCAGCTCTGTCCTGAAGAGTTGTGGCATTTAAAAAAAAAGTGTTTCGCATAGAAGTATAAAGACAATTCTTTCAAATTCTTATCCAAGAATTTAAGGTTTACTTTTTTATAATCATCAATAAAACTTGACAAATCAGGCAGATATGACCTTTGACATGAGATTTTTAGATGCATTAACCTTTTCCTTATTAGACAAGCCTATTGACCTCATTTTGGTTGTTATAGTAACAACATTTTGGTAATAGTATATTCTGGCCTTTCATATATCTATTTCATATAAAGAATTTGGTTGAAAAGTTTCCCTGATTTTAATTGGGGAAATTTTCAAACTAAATTCTTTATTCAGTCTATGGAGGTAGATTCTTTCTGCTATTCATTCTTGCATATATTTTTGTATCAGTTTAATTCATCCTTTTGATGCAGTTTCTTTTCTTTCTTCACTGAACCAGACTTTCCACTGCCTGTTAAAAATATTTTTTTTTTATTCACAAGGCCACAGTCCTGAAGGAAAATAAGGTGATGTAACTAGAGAGACTTAAACCTAAAATCTGTTCTCTAGCCAAAGGTTTCTACAGTGTTGATTTGGGTTTGGCTTGCTTATACTTGTTTAAATTTTCCTTTCCCAGATTATTTGTTGGTTCAGTCAGAGAATCAGTCTTTGAAAAAATTGAAACAGTCGTAACATGCACGTAGTATCATGCAGAAAAGAGGAAACAGAGGAGTGAGGGCCATGGGAACCAATATCCGAAGGGCATCCAATCAAAGAGTAAAATAGAAATTTAGTTTTTTAAATCTGAAATTGTTTCTGTTAACTTCGTTGTTAAGCACCGTACAGCTCCACAAGCTGGTGTGAATGTTGATCCATGTTTTGATAACTGAGACCAGAGTAGCCCCACTATCTACTTGAATCTTAGGGACATACAATCAAAGAGTTAGCTCTAGGCATCGCCAAACCTCTGCACCTCACTGCATACACGTAGAAAAGATATCAGCTGGCAAAGCTGCTGACATCCAGACTTCTTTCATCTCTCTCTTGCACATGCTTCCTCCAAGAAGCAATAACTAATATGCACCCCTACCAAAATGATGATAAAAAAACCTAAAAAAATTGTCATTGATTCAGATTCTTAATGCAGCATTGGGGTCCCTACTAAGGAATTGCAGATAAACAAACACAATCTAGAGTCAACATGCAACACAACATAAAGAACAAATGCCAAAAATTGTTCGATTTGAATTTATTTTTTATTGCTTCAATCTGACTGAGGTTTTCTTTATTTAATCAATTGTAAGAATGATATTTCTGTAGTTTAATATTCTTCACCTTCTTCCTCTTCTTCGGCTTCAACAGAATCGATGCCAACCTCTTCATAATCCTTTTCTAGAGCAGCCAAATCTTCACGGGCCTCAGAGAACTCTCCTTCTTCCATACCTTCTCCCACATACCAGTGGACAAAAGCACGCTTGGCATACATCAGATCAAACTTATGATCCAGACGGGCCCAGGCCTCAGCAATGGCTGTGGTGTTACTCAACATGCATACAGCACGTTGCACCTTGGCCAGGTCACCACCAGGCACAACAGTTGGGGGTTGATAGTTGATGCCAACCTTGAAACCGGTCGGACACCAGTCAACAAATTGGATTGTGCGTTTGGTCTTGATAGTTGCAATTGCAGCATTGACATCCTTGGGTACCACATCACCACGGTACAGCATACAACAGGCCATGTACTTCCCATGGCGGGGGTCACATTTCACCATCTGGTTGGATGGCTCAAAACAAGCGTTGGTGACCTCGGCAACAGTAAGCTGCTCATGGTATGCTTTCTCAGCAGAAATAATAGGAGCGTAAGTAGCCAATGGGAAATGAATACGTGGGTAGGGTACCAAATTGGTTTGAAATTCAGTCAGATCCACATTAAGGGCACCATCAAATCTCAGAGAAGCAGTGATGGAGCTAACAACCTGAGCAATGAGACGGTTCAAGTTTGTGTAAGTGGGGCGTTCAATATCGAGATTTCTTCTGCAAATGTCATAGATGGCTTCATTGTCGACCATAAAAGCACAGTCGGAATGCTCAAGTGTAGTGTGGGTGGTTAGAATGGAATTGTAAGGTTCAACAACAGCGGTTGATACCTGTGGTGCAGGATAGATGGAGAATTCAAGTTTGGATTTCTTTCCGTAATCAACACTAAGACGTTCCATCAAAAGAGAGGTGAATCCGGATCCGGTTCCACCTCCGAAACTGTGGAAAAGTAAAAATCCTTGGAGGCCAGTACATTGATCAGCTAGTTTACGGATGCGATCAAGTACCAAATCAACAATTTCTTTCCCAATAGTATAATGACCTCTAGCATAGTTGTTGGCGGCATCTTCCTTCCCAGTGATAAGCTGTTCAGGATGGAATAGTTGTCTATAGGCACCAGTACGGACTTCATCTGAAAAAAAGAAGGTTTAAACGTAAATTGATATTGGCACATAAAGTGGTATTTCACACACAAATTCATTTCTGTCTCCCCAGCTAGGGGTTAAATAGCAGAGTAGATTATTTCCCTTGCCTTGAGTAGCAACTAATGTAGGAGAATGACAACTCTAGATAAAAAAAAAACCCACAAAGAAGGCAATGTAAAAGCACTCCACTATAATTTCCAAGAAGTCATGGTAATTCACAGATAATAAAATAAGAAATCTGTTGTGATTCGTGGTTGGTTACATCCTGAAGGGACATAGTAATGATAATAGTAAAACTGTTTATGAATTCGAGGGCAGTCCTAGATTAGCAGCAAGGTGTAATCATTTTACACTTGAAATGGCTTGATGTAACCTTAAGTTTTATGCCAACAGTCTTTTCTCTTGTACTTCTATCTTATAGAACTTTTTTCTCCAGTCAAGTTTGATCTTGAAAAATTTAAAAGCGATGTCAACTGTTGTCTAATTACTTCCTGTTCACTTACATAAAGAATGTTTGCTGTAGCTATATAATTAGTTATACTGTGGCAATTTCCTCATTGTTCTTTGTTCTCCTATATCATCTTGAGGTGAGTAAATAGGTAGTAGTAAAGCGTATTGAAATATACCCTTTCTTCTTTACTAATGACGGAGAAACTCTCTCTATTTTTCTCTCAACACATACAACCTTTCCCTCTTTCAATTCTTTCATATTTCTGGTAACCTAGGTATTAAACCAGACATAGCTTATGTGGTCAACAGACATCATGCATAAATCAACCAATGACTGACATTCCCACCAAAATCAAATCAGAAATGTTTTAGGCATTAAGTAAATATAACAAGAACAGTGAACACATGCATAGCCTCTTTAGTTGGTCCACGTTTGCACATCTGCTTGTGGAAGTCAAGTCAGCCGTTGGAGATTCAATCAACACACCGACCAGCCAAAAGAAGATTATCTCCATCCAAACCAGAGATGTGCTTAAATAAACTTCATGAAAAGAATATGCAAAAAACAACGAATGAGTTCACAAGTACAAGCCACATACTCAAATGCCCAAAACATAATATAGCATAATATAACATAGGCCAAGCATCAACGATACTATATTCCACCATACACACACATGGAAGAACAATATGCTATATTTATATGAATATACATATACACGGAAGAAAAACTCTTTACAACCTGACACAGCAATATATAATGATTATTTAAATGAATTCCACAATGACTTGTACAAGAAACATATCAAAAACACAAAATACAAAAATGTTAGTCATTCACATATAACAAAAGAAGTAACGTCATGAAGTCAAGAACAAAAATAAAATGATGGTATAGTTAATAAAACCTGGTGTTTACTTATTATTATCAACCTTGTCTATAAGATTATAATGGTTTATTTTTTTCCAATAAAAACTTACCAACAACAGTTGGTTCCAGATCAACAAAAACAGCTCTGGGGACATGTTTGCCAGCTCCAGTTTCTCTGAAGAAAGTATTAAAAGAATCATCCCCACCAGGCATCATTAAATCAGTTGGCATCTGACCGTTTGGCTGAATTCCATGTTCCAGACAGTACAGCTCCCAACAAGCATTACCAATCTGGACTCCAGCCTGACCAACGTGGATACTGATACATTCCCTCTGAAAGATACAAAAAAAAGAAAAGAAAAAGAAAATGAATGAATGTATACAATACTTGAAAGAAATCTTGTTAATTTTGAGTTGAAAACACTTTTGGACAGCAATATTTTGAGTAACTTGCTAATATAATATTTAGGAGTTGTTTCCCTTGCCCTAAAATGATATAACAAGAGCATCAAGGGAGACAAGTCATTGCTTATATGTTTGATTCTGATTTTTTAATTATTAATTCGGTGACAACAATATTGTTTAATGTTTTTGTTGTCAGTTTTAAGAGAAAAAAAATGTAACAATTTTATTCCAATTCTAATCATTGCTTTTTAAAACAATGAACATTGCTGAAGAGTGAAGGTAGTTAAAATGATAGCAGTGTCATTGGAGAAATCTGTACTTTTGACACTATGTCTTATTGTGGGTACATTTGTCCAAGTTTGCCAAAAATTCTTTGTGTGACCAATATTCTTCTTTTCAGCTTGTGAATGCTCTTTGTTGGATTTAGGCATTCTTCAGATTCATGGGAAACAATGGACCATTACTCTACAACATTTGCCCAATGTTTGTTGGTAGAGGCAAAATTGACACACTTAAGTGATCATAAAGAACCTAACTCAAATTCAAACTCAGATCTCTAATTTCTCATCCAAAACTATTATCTATTACATCACCTGTAGACATGAAACATATGGGAGCATTATGTTATCCACTATCTTCTTTCTTTCTTTTATTTTTGCTGAAACCAAATAATATCAATGATATGTCTTTTTTGCTTTACTGATCAAAATGGGATAGTCTATTTTTTAAGCAGTATTAGCAGAGCATAACGTATGTGCTAACTAAGACATAGCAGAATTACATGATTACATGCCTTTCCTTTCTAGTATAATTATAGAAAAATGATATAAATTTTTATAAATCAGTACAATTTTTGGAATATCTATGACAATTCTGGAAAATTATTTTTGTATGACATTTTGTCTTTTTAGGCTTCATCAGATTAAAGTGACGTTTATGTTGATGTTATTACATATGCACATGAAGGAGAGGGGATGCAAATTCTAAATTTAAATTTTAAAATATTTAATACGTATTTGGATACATAGTTTCAATATAGTAACAACTCTAAATAGAATCTTATGAAGCTTTCTTTGACTAATTGAGCTTTAGCCTTGGAAACATTTATTTTATTATAGTGGATGGTTACAGGCAAGAGGAGAGAGATGGGATATGTTTATTTTATTACCATCCAGATTTTCCCATTCATGTGTATGAGAGAAAGAGCAGTTAAAACAGACTGAGACTATTTACTAATTTATTTTTCAAATGTACAAATATACTGATAAAATTATAGTTACAAAGTAAAGTGGATAGAGAGCAGTTAGTAACAACTAAGCATAGCCATAGAGAGCGGTTAGTAACAAATAAAAAGACTTGTTTGTAAAGGCTCTGTCTCCCTCCCCCACTCTCTCTCTGACATGAGAAAATCCTACTGAGATTTTTTTTATTTAGTAGTAAGTAGTGTAATTATTTCACCCTGGTAGCTTCAAATTTTTCCCCCATGGGGAAATTTCCCTCAGTTTGGGAATCTCTGGTCTAACGGATTTAATTTCCTTTATTAAATACTAGCAGTATAGAAATGTTGGTATGAAAGACTGAAAAGCAATAATTGTTTCCAGTTAAAGCGAAACCGTAGGCTGAAAGAAAAATAAATGGATGTAAGTCAAATTTTGATATCCTGGTATCGATATCAAATAAGTTTTTTTGTCGTAAACTGAATTTTGAAGGCTAAATAAGTCCTCTGAGTAAATGGTATCATGGCTGAGACTAAGAACTACAATTATACCTACTTAGAGCCAAACCTGAAGCAAAAAGTAAAATAAAAGGACTGAAAAAATACAGACATACAAGCAGATAAACAGACATACACACACAAACATCTTACCTTTTATATATATATATTATTGATTTTCTGCACTTTTGTAAGAACTGAACCTTGAAACTTTGGAATATCGTTTCTTATGTCTTTGTCTATGAGTGTATCAAATTTGATTAAAATCTGACCACTCCTTCTATAACCCGATTTTTTCGATTATCGATTTTCGATATTTATCGGGGGTACCTCAACACAAAACCTAGCTAAGAACACTCACAGACGCTTATAATACAACTGTGTAAATTTTCAAGAAAATCGGTTCAGTTGTTTCAGAGTCTATAGGTAATGGACCCCCCCCCCACACACACACAGACAAAGTTCCATTTATAAATAAGTTTAGATTTAGATTCCACATTGTCATAGAAGATCTGCCAAGAAAGATGAAATGTTTTAAGAACCTGAATGTAAATTTGCTGCAGATGGTTAAAAAACTTTCTATACATTGTGATGAAAGAAGATATGTCAAGAAAATATCTTAATTTTTGCACATATTCATTTTATTTTTATTATTTTTTTATTTCAATATGGTGTGACTAATTTATTCCTTGGCAGTTAAATTAGGAGTAGATAGGTTTGCCTATCGTCTGGCTCACACTCTTCCCAGGTTTTTAAAACAGGAGTAGAGATTTATCCTCTTTCCTGTTTAGGATTGATTTTCCAATTCCCTTTAAAGTATTTTCCTTCTCTTTCACTTCAAGTAGCCCTTTGCATCTCGGTGACTTTATCACCTTGCTTGCTATGGTGCCCCTTATTCTATAGCTCTCAGTCTCAAGTGACTTTTGGGATTTGTACAGGGTGAACATCATTGCAAAAAAAAAAAAAAATTCTGGCTTAGGCATGTTACTAGTAACATGTAAACCAGTACAACCTGCCACATGGACAAGTGGTTAGCATCTAAATCAGCTCCCCAATTAACTTTTCTGCTAGTGGGAACAGCGGCATGTTACCCTGCAGGATGAAAAACAAGATTTATCAAAGGGCAGATGAGCTGCTTATAGAAGCCAATTGCCAACATATATACGGTTAAGATGAGGTGTTAAGTCTTGAATGGAAATCTTCCTACAGACAGTGTCTTGATAAAAAACACTTGGTCCACTTAGACTACTACTGTGAGTGTCTGAGTTGGGTGTCAGGAAGAGCATCCTGCCTTGTAAAGCCTTGCCACAAAAAATGATGACAAATCCTGTCAATCAGGACCCACCTTGCTTCATGCCAGATTAATCCCTGTCCTGCCTCAACAAAACAAAAACAACAAAACAAACAAAAAAAAAAAACACAGCTGTGTATGTATATATGTATGTATGTAGTGTATATATGTGTATCTATATATGTATGTACATAGTGTATTTTTTTAACTATTTTATATGGAAACATATCAAACACATACAAGTTACAAAATGCGCACCTTTATTCTACTTAATAAAATGTCTGTCAAAATTTACTGTTAGGCACAATACAATATTGTTACATAATTAAATTAGCTAACTGAAGCTAAAAATGGCTTCCTTAACCCAGCCTTATTTCAAACAATTATTACAACAGAAGCTAATGAAAAAGTGCATGTTGGCATTCCATAAATCACAGACAAACCAAGCACTTTTAATATGAGATGACAAATGATGATATTTGTTTAGTGAGCATAAATTTTCACAATTTGCTTACATTCTGTTGAAAATAACCAGCCACAGAAAATGTCTTTTTGGAAGGCAATCTCTGGCAGTGGTTCTCAATCTTATTTTTTGTCCAATGAATCCTTTTCATCATAAAACAGAATGTCATTGACCAACTTTCTAAGATTGTCCAACTTAACAAAAGGCACATTCCAAATAATATATATATATTATTGAAATTCTTCATTCTTTTTCAAATTTGTACATATATATTGATTATTTTTATAGAGGCCTTTAACAAATTTAATAACAATAGAAAATTTTGATCAATTTTTAAATATGAACACATATATAGTAATTTGTTTTAATTCATAACTAGTTATTGAATAAACTGATAAATACTTCAGTAAACAGAAAGTTCAATAGAATGCAAGGGTATTGTAATTCAATAAACAAAATTTTCTAAATAAAAAACAAAAAAATTAAATGATTGTTCCCTTGTGAAACTTTGAAATTCCCCCATGAGGAGATATCTGGTCGGGTGCTCCTGCTATTCTCCTCAGGGTTCTTGACAAAATACAACGGAGAGTCTGTAATGTGATCGATACCGACTTGGCAGACCAGCTGCAGTCTCTCTCTCACCGGCATGACGTGGCTTCCCTGTGTCTCTTCTATAAATACTTTCATGGCTTCTGTTCCAATGAACTTAGATCACTGGTGCCCCCTAGGTACGAATTTGCATGGGATACTAGATTAGCAACTAGGTCCCACCCTTTTACAGTGAAACCAATAAAATGTAACCACAATTTCTACTCCAGCAGCTTCTTTTCTCGCATTCCTGACTGTGGAATTCCCTTTCACATGATTGCTTCCCTGACAGCTACAATCTCCAGGAGTTTAAATGTAAGGTCAATAGACACCTCCTAACACACTAACTCGTATTCATTCTCTCAAACACTCTTCCCATCTACCCAACCCACATCCTTGGTATCCTTACTCATCTATCACTCTCCTTCTGACATTTCCTATATCTAACCACTCTTTCTCTTTACCTTTCCCTATGTAACCCCTTGCGCAGTAGTGGCAGTGGAATGCCTTGCTTGGGGTGAAATGATTAAAAAAAAAAAATATCCCCAGGTTAAGAAAACCGGGTCTATAGTTTGGAGATCTATTGAACTCATTCTTTAATTGCTTTTACTGTTCTCACAATGTTTCATCCATCCTTCTTTAGATGTCCAATCCAGATAAGAAAATAGCATCAATAATTTTGATAAGAGTCCTTATTATTCCAAGATTTGTTTGATGGGCAGGATCAATCAAAAGAAAGGCTTACGGCCATATCACGTTGAACACACCAGTTCTTGCTCGAAGTTAAGCAACGTTGAGCCTGGTCAGTACTTAGATGGGTGACTGCTTGGGAATACCAGGTGCTGTAAGCGTTTAGTGATAGATGTGCGTTGTGTTGCAGTGGATATTGGCTCGGAAAGAGAAATCAGTGAGCCGAGTTTGAATTCCAGTTGAATACCCTGCATTCACTTAAGCACTGGTACCCTTGGGAAAGGTATTAATCCGTCCCTTCCCTCCAGTTATGGGTTAAATAACAGGGTAGGACTTGGAGACCCTGCCCTTAAAAACAAATCCCAATGAATCTTGATACTTGAAAAGAAAAAGTATTACTAGACACAAAACTTATATATTAAAAAAAACAACAACAATAAATTGTTGAAAGAAAAAGGTATTACCAGCGATAAATAAATAAAATTTAGTTGGCAATAAATGACCTGCCGAGGTTGATAAGCCATAAAAACAAAACAACCAACCTTTGAAAGAAAGAAAAGAGTCACTCAGTTAAGTGCCATATGTGATACATGCTTATGCGATCATATATCTTTTGAGTTGTGACTGACTAGACAGAGATTTTCCCACAGCAGGTATTTGTGCGTAAGTGAATGTAATGAACCCAACTGGAATTTAAACTCTTCTCTCCAATTTCTCATTCTGTATCATCCATTACTCCACAAAAAGAGCACTGAATTGTTATCTAATATCAATCCTCCTATATGGCAGTGAGTGCTAGATAATCTCACAGATGAAGGAGAGGATTGAGGCAATAAAAATATTTTACAGAAGGATGCTGAGATTATCATGTGATATCTGAACATGTGAGCAGTGACAAAGTTTCAAGGAAAAGTGACAAAAAGGAGGAAATAGGGCTTAGAAGATTTGACGCTTACAAGACATTGAAAGCTAGAGCAACAGAGGAAAGCATCAAATAACCTAACAAGCTTGTGTAAATGGTTGGCACAAAACAGAGATTAGAAGAGGTAGCAAAAAGATAAAAATATTGCTATGAACTACAAAATATAGGAAGTTGTAGAGAACCATGATTGCCAGCAACCAGAAAAAGCACAGCAAATAAAAGATGATGATGATGTGGTGTAGGGGCAGTGTGGATCTGTGCACAATGGCGTTCTTTTGTTCAGCAGCAAAAGAATTAGAGATCACCCCACAGTATAAATACAGAGATACTTATTTTACACACAGGTGAATGTGAAGGTAGTTCGATGGAATTGGTGAGCTTAATTCAAATTCCAGGCTTATCTGTTGCATTCACTTATGCACAAATACTCTTGAGAATGGTATGAATTCATTTCTTCTCTCACCAGCTATGGGTTACATGGCAAGGCAAGCTGAATTCTGTAGTCTTGATTGTCAACCAGTTTAGGAGAAGGACAACTCTGAATTCACAATCAGTCTGAAGAGGGATTGGCTCTGTGAAGCCACCTTGTTCTAGAGCCACCCATTACTGCTATATGCTTCAATACATGTAGTGTGCCTATGACCCTGATTAGTTAAACTAATTTTTTATTCTGAGGTTTTCTTCAAAACAATGAAAAAAATCATGTCTCTTTTTATACAGAAAATATTGGTGAACAGAACAAACATAAGTAGCAAATATTCAGCATGTGCAAAAGTTATTGGTCATCTTTTTTTGAAAACTATAGGCTCAGTGTCAGATTTACCTATAAGCTTAACAGGCTGAAGCCTAGGGTTTCAAAATTTAGGGAGCCTTCATCCATGGTGTATAATATTTTTGACACTGTCATAGGTACTAAATAGGCAGTCAGTTAAGTGCCATATGTGATAGACGCTTTGGGCATGACTGACTGGGCAGAAGATTATCCCACAGTAGTTTGCCATTGCTTTCTGCAGTAGACTGGTTGCCAGCTAAGGCTATAAGAACCCAATCTGTCCTATAATTTAACCCATAACTGGAGGGAAGAGACAGATTAATACCTTTCTCAACGGTATTTGTGCGTAAGTGAATGCAAGGAATTCAGTTGGAATTATAACTTGGCTCCCAGGTTTCTCATTCCGAGCCGATATCCACTGCACCACAACGCATATCAATTTTAAACACCTGAAATCATCCTCATCTTTACTCAGATTTTTTAATTTAACACTCTTATATTTTCCTGTACTTGTGAGAATGGGGGATTTGGAGGGGTCTCACAAGTTGTATAGCCTATGGCCTCACAAGTGGAATAACCTAGGGCTTCTCTTAATCTAATTCTGGCTCTGTATTTTTTTGTAGTAGAACCAAGTTTAATCTGATACAAAGCAAAGTGGATTTTTCCTGACAAAAGATTTATTAATGATTTGAGACATGATTTTACATGGCCTTCCTGACACCCAATTGAGGCACTCACAAACAATAGTTCAAATACACCATGTTGTTATTGAGATATGATCTCTAAGAAAGTTACCATTCAAGGTTCAAGTCCCCATTATATATATATATATATATATAGGTTGTTGGCGCCTATAAAAAGCTGTTCTGCCCTTTGACAGGTCTTGATTTTCATTCTGTAGGGTGACATACCACCCTTCTCATCAGCTGAAAAGATAGTGGGGTGAGCTGGTTTAGATACCAACCACCCATCTATGTGCTAGGTTGTACGGGGTTACATGTTACCTGTCAGTTAGTTATGCTCAGTATCTCAAAAGAGACATGACTGACTGGCCAGAAGATTTTCTTACAGTAGGTTGCCATTACTTTCTGTGGTAGACTGGTTGTCAATCAAGGCTATAGAACCCAATCTGTCCTGCTATTTGACCCATAGCTGGAAGGAGAAGAGACAGGTTATTACCTTTTCCAAGGGTATTTGCATGTAGGTAAATGCAATGAATTCAACTGGAATTTGAACTCGGCTCTTTGATTTTTCATTCCAAGCCAATATCCACTTCACCACAACATGCATCCTGTTAACAGTAGCAGGCCTAAACCTGATCTGGCTCATTACTATTTTTGAAGGCATGTCCCTTCAAGAAGTAAGTTACATGGTTCTCTACAGTATCCTTTTTCTATGAATTGCCTTGTCTTCTTTGGTAAGATATTGGAGTGTTTTCCCATTGCTTTCTATATGGTTTTGAATCAAAGTTTTCCTTCTCTTAGGTTGGTTATTACCCATGCTAGCGAGCACCATTTACTCTGATGTTTAACCCATAGTTGGGGAAAAGAAGAAACAAATTCTTACCTTTTTCAAGAACATTTGTGTGAAAGTGTATCCAGAAGCTGAATACACAGTTAAAAAACATTTTCACATTAAGTACCATGATTCTCTTTCGAGACATGATCACCTAAGCGTGTATTATGTATGTCACTTAACTGACTGACTGACCATGATCCTGTGCATATAAGATGGAGGGCTTTCCATCAAAAAGTCTGCTTTATGTTATACTTCAGTTTTAGAATTCAGTCTTAATCAAGCCAAATTGGATTTATTTGTTTACTGGAGAGATAATATCTATTTAATGGCGTATTGCAACAAAGGGAAATAAAACTTTCATAATCTTATTTAATAACGAAGTGATGTCAACAAAAGAAAAAGAATCTAAATTAAATCAGCTAAATTATAAACCCATTAAAAAAAATTATATTTAAAATTCCCAGAGACTCATTTGTGAGCATGTGTAGTCACATCAATGTAAAAATGAACTTAATCTGATGAAATCTTAAGGGACGAAACGTCACAAAAGAAAATTTGTTCACTTCTTTCCCTTAAAATTGTTCTTGATATATAAAAATTATATATCTTTGTCCCATATATTCTATATATGATAAAAATATGGCAGATCACAAAAGGAATTCATGCGGCCCACCAAATGTTAGTAAATTTGAAAGAGAAATTATTTTTTCTTGTTTAAATGGAGTTATTTTCATTTTTATTTTCTTTTTAAACAAACATGTTTCCTATGAATTTTCTACTTTAAATTATAAATTAATTTGTTTCCAAAAAAAAAAAAATTATTTTTGTATTTCTTTAAACAGAGTTACTTTGTTTTTCAAATAAATGTTTTCCTATTTTATAACATTAATTAACAAGGTTAGTAGTTAAAAAATTAGTTTCTAGTAGTTTCAGAAAAAATAATTAACAAGGTTTTTTTGTCTTTCAAGTGTGTTCAATGTGAAGCTCTTACTTTAAAATATTTTTTAATCAAAATTGTTTTTCTTTTAAAAGTTTAAACTGAGTTACTTGTCTTTTAAATAAATGCGTTTCATATGAATCTTCTACAGTTCTTTAAAATGTTAATAAAAATTAATTGCATTTTTTTTAACCTTTTATTTTGTCCATTTTAAATATTAATTATTTTGGTTAATATACTATGTGGCCATATCAAATTGTGAATTTTTGAATGTGGCTCTGGTACTGAAAAGTTTGCCCACTCCTGCCCTCAGGTAAATTGTCATTAGATAAGACATGCTTTGAACTATGGAGTGTGTTAAAGGTCAAACAAAGTTGAATACTGCCTTTTAAGCAGTTTTCTCTGACTCTTGAAATAGTTGTATCTGCTCAGTTTAATCTCTTGACATAGACAAAGCAATTTCTAAAATGGATGGATTTTGCATAAATATTCAGGCTGGCAGATGAAAATAAATAAATAAACATACTATTTAATAAATTAATAGAACATCTACTCAAATTCACTAAAAATAATGTTTAAGTAATAAAATCTGTTGGATTAATAAATTAAAAAAAAAATTTATCCATTTCTTTATATATATATATATATATATATAAAGAGTATTTAAACAGTAATTTTTTATTTATGAAAGTTTAGTTGATAAGTTTATAAATGTTTCATTTAGAAAAAAGTCATTTTCAACAAAGATCTCATTCTGGTAAGTTTAGTCTTAATATTAAAGTGAATACTATTAGGAAGATCATGATAAAAATGCTAATCTTTTCAAGATATTAATAGCTTGACCAATTGAGGGAGATAATTCATGTAATTCCAGCTTTTTTTTTTTTTTAATAATTTCACCCCAAGCAAGGCGAGACTGGGGACAGTGGGTATTGAAAAAAGGATGAAAAATAAATGGGATTCAAGAATATAGAAGATTGCAATTGATGCTGCAATTAAAAAGTTTGGAGATTGTAGCTATCAGGGAAGCAAGTAAACGGAAGGGAGTTCCATATGTGGGAAGTGTGAAAAAAGAAACTGAAGTGGCAGTTACATTTCACTATTTCAACAATAAAAAAGTGGGACCTAGATGGCAATCTAGTAACACACTTATATTAATTTGAACAGGGCACCAAGGAAAAAATTTCAGAGCAGTTGTCATGAAAATATTTGTAGAAAAGACAGAGAGAAGCCATGTCATGTCAGTAATAAAGTGACTAAAGTTGAGATGCCAAGTAAGGACCAGTTACATTGCAGATTCTTATGATTTTGTCGAGAACCTTGAGATAAATAGCAGAAGCATCTGCCAGATATAGCAACAGTATTCAATGCACGGACAAATCGTAGATTTATAACTGTGCAAGATAAATTCTAAAGAAAAAACATTCTGGCCTGACACAGAGACCCAACTTCCTAACAGTAGATGCAGTTATAGATTACCTTGAGCTATAAAAAAGGTAGAATTTGCAAGATAAGATGTCCATTATTTTCAGTTTAAAACTGTGTCTCAGTTAAATACAAATGGCGAAATATTTTACTAACCAATAATATATACAATGGTTTGATTGTAAACATTTATGGAACATTTTTTACTCAATCAGACTTACATCTTTATTATATGGTAGAACTACAGATATTGATTAGTGTTACCATATATCAGTCAGTTAAGTGCCATACATGATACACACTTTGGATGATCATGTCTCGAAAGAGACATGACTGACTGGGCAGAAGATTATCCCCCAGTAGTAGTTACCATTGCTTTCTGTGGTAGACTGGTTGCCAGTCAAAGCTATAGAACCCAATCTGTCCTATTATTTAACCCATAACTGGAGGGAAGAGACGGATTAATACCTTTCCCAAAGGTATTTGTGCGTAAGTGAGCGCGAGGGATTCAACTGGAATTTGAACTCAGCTCCTTGATTTGTTGTTCCGAGTTGATATCCACTGTAGCACAATGCATATCCGTTATCATATATACTTGAGTATAATGCAAAATTCATGATCAGATTTTTTATACAAATAAAATAGGGAGCTACATTATACACAGGTAATTTTTTTAAATAGGTTAAAAATCACATGTTTTTAATGACTAGTTGCACTGTATATAAAATTTTTTTCTAGAGCAGTTAAAATTCATGCATTTTCAGTGACCATTGTGTACCTAAAAGCCTGAATGGTTTACATTCTCATGGTATCTTTGGCTAACCTTAACAGTATAGGTAAACTACTTTAGTCTGCCTATCATAGCCTGGAGTAGCTTAAAAAAACAAAAATAGTGAAGATCATTTATTTGTTATAAAATGTGTCCAGTACTGCAATATTTGACTATGGTAGTCTACTAGTATTACTCAGTATATACAAGTATATATGGTATAACAATTGAAAGTATTGCCTATAAGCATTCTAATGGCAAAGTAATTTTGTTGCAATCAGTCAGTAAATTACCATATGTGATACATACACAGGCAATCATGTCTCTTTCAATTCATGACTGACTAAGCAGAAGGCTTTCCCTGTAATATGTTGCAGCTTCTTTCTGCAGTAGACTAGTTGCCAACCAAGGCTATAGAACCCAGACTGTCTTGCTATTTAACCCATAGCTGGAGGAGTAGAAACGAATTCATACTTTTACCAGAGCTATCTGTGCATAAGTGATTATAATGAACCCAATTGAAATTTAATCTGAGCTCTGATTTTACATTCTAAGCTGTTATCCATTGCACCATCTGAACATCTCCATTTTGCAATATAAAGAAATAAAATTAAATTTACAAAAAAAAGCAAAACAAATTCTTTTCATTTTACAATATAAATAAGAAATTTTGTAAATTTGTTTTTTTTTTAAATTGTTGAAAGCACTTAAAATCAGTTGCATACTTCTAGTTAAGAGCATTCCTCCAACTAGACTTGAACTGAATACTGAGGAGTAGTTATCGTATTTCTAGCTGATACCTTTAAGTGAGGAAAATAGGCACAAAAGCTAAGAGGCAAACCTGGTAAAGAGAAAGAAATCTACCCTAAAACATATTAGTCAGCTCTACTTCTACCATTTCTTAGAAGTGATTACAATAGCAGCAGACAGGAGCCCAAAAAGATAGTGGCAGAAGCAGGTATCTCTGTCTGTGTTCTACATTCCACAAAATGGGATGAGACGGTTGCCAATTTTAAGCATATGTTCACATTGGTTGGAAAAGTTTTCTTTGTCTTATTTGGTAATAGCATAATTATTATTTGCTTTGCACCTTGGGAGCATATATATATATATATATATATATATTATTTATTCATAAATTATAACATGGATATGTTACAATATCACTACAAAAGTAGCCATTTTGTTTCAACACTTTTGTGTCTTGTCAAGTGATGTAATGGTTCTTAAATGAATGGTTTAAAAGTCTGAAAACGAGTGTGACCCCTTTAATCAGGGAGGTATTACACAATAAAACCTCCCTGATTAAAGGGGCCACACTCGTTTTCAGACTTTTAAACCATTCATTTAAGAACCATCACATCACTTGACAAGACACAAAAGTGTTGAAACAAAATGGCTACTTTTGTAGTGATATTGTAACATGTCCATGTTATAATTTATGAATAAATAATATTATTGGCTCTACTTTTGTATTGAGCACTTTTTTAAAAATAGTGTTTCTTTGGACAAGGAATATTATTCCAACAATACTTGTGTATATATATATATATATATATTAATCTTATTATCTTTATGATCTTTAGCTTTGAAAATGTCCTCTCATGTTGGACGACTTGTATAACTGATAGAGTGCATAAAATAAGTAGTAATTCTGAATTACTTTACTCTCATAAAAATACACTTGGCCCCTGGCTAATCAGCTGCTTATATAACACCCAAGAAGTTAAATTATGTTCTTCACAGTTTGCCTTGGGAAGTCAGTCTCCCATTATCTAGTGAGATCTTTCATTTCTAATCAATAGTGTAAAGGTGACTTTTAAAAAGTTTTCATTCCTTTTCATAACTAAAAGAGTTGCCTGTTTATTTATTTCATTTTATTTGATATTGTGGTACCCACTTCATCAGGGTTTCAAATACTATTTGACAAGCTGACACCCTGGCCTGTCAGCCACTGCTTAAGAATGACATTAAAAAAAAAATGGGTGGTTGATTAAAGAATTCAGAGCGAAATATTTCTACCAAAATGATAATTAATGAGACAAGGAGATAATCAAAAGACTGAAAAATTCAGACCCATGTTGATTTAGTTGATTGCTTTATTATGTCACTTAATAAATCCCAAGCCTAACGAATAAAAAAACAACTTTTAGGCAAAATTCAACTTCATTCATCAACATAGTCTCCTTCTAGGGTGATACACTGATTTAAATATCTTTTTTGTAGAACAATTTGTCTTTGGCCTCAAAATATGCCTCAGTTTCCAATATTACTTCTTTATTGGAGCCAAATCTCTTTTGCTGGAGCATTCTTTTGAGGTCTGCAAACAGCCAATAATTGCTTCAGGCCAGATGTGGAGAATAAGGGGGATGTGGAAGCAATTCGAAATGCAATTCATGTTTTGCTATCATTGTGATTGACTTGTGAGACAATGTGTTGTCTTAGTGAAAGATCACATTTTTCTTCTTCATTTGTGGCCGTTTTTTTGCCATTTTCTTTGTTAAAACACATCACTAATGCTATATAATATTTGCTATTGATGGTTTTTCCTTTCTCAAGGTAATCAATGAACAAAATACCTTGCACATCCCAAAATATGAAGGCCAAAACCTTGCCTGCTGATGTTTGCATCTTTGTTCGCTTTGGACAACTTTCACCTGCTGCTGTCCACTCAGTTGACTGCTGATTTGACTCTGAAGTGAAGTTGTAGATCCCTGTTTCATCCATTGTCACATATTTATGCAAAAACCCCTTCTTGTTGTGTTGAAACAGTTGCGAATAGCGCTCTGTTGTCTTTGATCGATTGTGAGCAAACATGGCACCCACTTTGAACACGGCCTTCTCATTGACAAATGTTCATGCAAAATAGTGAATACACTGTCTTCTGATATGTTCAACTCCTCTGCTATCTCACACAATTTCAATTTATGATTGATGAAAAGGAGTTTGTAGATTTTTTTGGTGTTTTCTGGGACAACTGCCGATTTTGGGCGACCTGAACATTCAGCATCATTTGTGTCTGTACGACCACGTTTAAAGTCAGCATACCACCTCTTAACCATTGTTTCCAACAGAGCAGAGTCTGAATAACACTTATCAAGCCATTGCTTTGCTTGAACAGTATTTTTCCTATCAAAAAGCAATACTTTATCAACACACAAAATTCAGATTTTTTTGATTTTTTGGAAAATTTGATATGTTATGTATACTAAAAGCTTTCTTTTTTGACTGTGGTCATCCGGCAGTGTCTAATATACCTGATGTCTTTTATGCCATCAAATATGATATGTTAAAGAGTTGTAGGGATACAAAAGGCAATTATCTCCCATTGGTGAAGATGGAGTCGTTTGTGCCATGTAACGGCTGCTTAAGGACATCACTTCATAGAATGTAGAAAGTAGCAATCAGTCAGCTTCATAGAATCAAGACACTCAAGTTGTTTGTCCTGCCCGAGTCAGCAGCTTACAAGCTTATGGCACCTGTTTCCTATGAAAATATATTTTTACCAGATATGCATAACATCTCCAGTTCACAGTTCTCATGTTGGGTAAAAAACCCAAGTGCAACATGTCTCCATTCATGGAATATATCCTCACTAGTGACATAATGGATATATCCAGCCAGCTCAAATCTAGAATTCTAAATATGGCTTATCCAGAAACACAGAACAATCACCAAAACAGGAGAATCTCCATATTATATGTAATGCCATATCTTTTTGTTCTTTTTTCACTCTGCTTGTTGGGTATATATGTTTTATATTTTCTCTGTGTGGGACATGTGTAAATATGTATATATAATTTTGTGTATGACTTAGCATTATAAAACTTTCTGAGAATAAAGCATGTTTGTTATTCCTTTTTCTTTCAGCCATTCTGTTCCATCCATGAAATAAAGTGTATTATTATATCATGAATATAATGCTAATAATGTGGTGAAATACAAAATGGGAGAACAAACCTTTCTTCTATATCTCACCGATTATCTGGTTCAACCTGATGTGACATGATATTATTAACCTCCATTATTTGGTGACTTACCTGATATGTAATATTATTTAACTCTATTATCTTTTTCCCCCTCCCTAATTTATAGACAGAAGCATACAAATGCATGCTGGGATTTTTTCCTAGCCAATAAAATAGGCTGGTTCTAGGTTTCATATAACACAGTCCTGGTTTGTCTTGTCTTGAAGTCAGAATGCTACATTACTCTTGTGTATCAATTCCAATTCTTAGTTTGTCAACTTTTTATCCTTGTTACTGTTGCTTTGCCTTATTATTGTTAATTTGCTTGCTTTACATTATTTTTGCCCTGTTCTTTCCTTTTCGTTGCTATTGCTTGTTATGAACTTTGTCATTTTTGTTTGTTGAGCAGTTCTTCCATTTATATACATTTAACTATGGCCACTCAGTCTACGGCTCCATATTTTTATTTGCACTTGAACTTTTGTCCTCATCTTTGTTGTTATTCTCATACTATTTCAGCCATTATTTCCTCTAGTGCTTGACATGAACTTGAGGATTATATAAAACAAGTGGGTCATATATCAAAGGAATTCCGAGAGAAACATTTTTACCAACATGGTAATAGGTTCAGGAGATTAGCAGAAGAGCTTTTCAGAAATCAGAAGGTTGGTATTTCTGGTTTATGAAATGCCAGGGTTTATCAATGTGCACAAACACATTCACTGCATAGAAAATGTCTACTGATTAGGAAGAGAAAAACATTTTTTTTTTCTTTCTTGAATATTCCCTATTGAAATGAGAATGTGTATAATATGCCTGTGCATCTTTTATCTTATCAAGAATGGTACAATATCATTCAATATAGTCAAGTACAGCATATATCATTCAGGAGGTGTGGGTGACTTAATGGTTAGCAGAATATAAAACTGAATCAGCAAGTTTAAATTATGGTTGAGACATTCTGGGTTCACATCACACTAATGTCTTGGGGAAAAGCATTTATTCATCTCCCATTAATGGTTAAATAGTAAGTCAGATAAGACTCTGTAACCTTAGTTGGCAACCAGCCAAGGAGAAGGTTAACTGAATTCAAAACTATGAAGACAATGGGAAAACATTTCACTGTCTTTCCTAAAACAATCATGGCAAATTACAGATTTACAGTTTACAGATATTAAGGAGGTGAAAGTTGTGGAGAGCCATGATCACTTTCAGCCTGAAAAAAATAACAAGAAGGAAAAAAGTGGTTTCCTTTTTACTTCTTCTTTTCTCAGTAATTCTAAAATATACTTATTTTTCCATTAATGTGAAAAACAATAATACCACTTATCATTATAGCTTATATCCATTCAGAAATCTAATATGTTAAGAATTAATGGAATTTTAATTTACTTCAATTTAAAATCTATTTTGTATGAGGGTCAACCGGAATGTTATAAGCTGACCAAGATATAAATGTAAGCAGACACACCAGTTGGTAGACTAAAAGACATGCATGTGCCAGACAGCTGTTGTATTCTGGTCCATGTACAAGTCTTTTAGTCTACCAATTAGTGTCTAATTACATTTATAACTTGGTTGGCCAATGAACTTTCCAGCTAACCCTCATAAGAGGGATAGCTGGACATTTTGAAGAAACACACTTTATGAAATTTGTCATAAGGATTAAATATTAAAAGCAAGTAATTGTCATATCACTTTTTTCTTTTCTTTTCCAAAAAAATGAGTTTTCAACAAAATATATTTATTTTTGTAACTACATAAAGTCTAAAGAGATTGATCAGTCTATTCATTAAATGACCCAAGGTTTCCTGTGTTGGACCAGATATTTCAACACATTTCTCAGAATCATTTCACCAAGTAATAAAGAACCACCAACATATATATATATATATATATATATATATATATATATATGAGAGAGAGGTGGGGCTGCAAAAGAAAATTTAAATCTCTTTGAATTCTTTTTATGTTCTGAAGAAATGGGTGCTAAAAACCTGTCAAAATAAATTATAGTTTATAACCACTTTAGATAATGTATTGAGTTTTCCTTTATGTATATCATATTGTTTTGGTTAATATCCATTGAGCTCTATATAAATCCATCTTTTTAATATTTCATATATATATATATATATACACATACAGGGTTATTGAAAAGTAACTTCTATTTTAAAATAATTGTAAATTATTTATTCATTGCAATTTTCGTATCAAATTTTTAGTGTTCAATCTTTAATCTCTAAGGATTCAATCTGAATCTGTGTTTTCAGATTTATTTTTTTAAAATTTGGAAGCTCTACAAACGTGGCTGAACATCTTACTCTGCAGGAGTGTGCCCGTCTAGTGACACATTATAAAGTTTGAAAATTTGTTTGAGTGCAAAGAGGATGGAGGACCATTAACAAAGTTCATGCTACAGGGTCTGTAGCTGGCACTTAAAGAAATGCTTGCCCTTCCAAATCCAATGACTAGGAGACAGTGCAAGCAGTTCAAAAATGTTTGCATGTAGTCTAAGAAAGTCATTTTGACAAGGGAAAGTGGTCTCTTGTTTCACACAATACAAATACTTTGCTATGAAAGAAGATTAAATGGCATGCTTGAATATTCCCAATTACTCTCCACTGCAGAATACAACATTCAGATGGAGTTTGGGTAGAATATGCTGGCTTGGCATGAAGAAATGGTCAGATCTCTTTAAAAATATCCTTTGGGGTGATGAAGTGGTATTTCACATTGGTAAGTTTGTGAACCATCACAACTGCCAGTATTGGTCAGCTGAAGATCCTCTTATTATCTCTGACAAAATACAGAATTGGCCCAAAGTAATGGTATGGTGTGGGATGACTTTGGGCAGGATTGTGGGCCCTTTCATTCTTCATGATACCATGAGTGCCGAAAGGTACCATTCCATGCTGCAAGATGGAATCTGGCAAGTTATCAGGGCTTAGGAGAATGTTGAAGGTTTGATTTTCATGCAAAATGATGCTCCTACATTTTGCTATTCTTGTTCGTGAATGGCTGATTGCCCTCTTCCCCAGCGGATGGATGGGTCATCATAGTCCATACGAGTGGCCAGCTAGGAGTCCTGACTTAACACCCTGTGAATTTTTCTTTAGGGTTGGTTAAAGGAGCAAGTCCACTATATCAAACCCAAACTTTGGAAGAACTTGAAGGGTGAATACAAGAAGTTATGTCTCCCATACCACAAGAGTTCTTGGTAAAATGTGGGTAGCTTAAGAAGCTGATAGTGTAATCTGGTGCCTATATTGAATTTCAATAAAACCTCATGCTAAGCACTTTCCTCTCATATACATTTATTGTAAAAATTATAGTTAATAAATAAATTATAAGTATTTTAAAATGGGGAGTTATTTTTCAATTACCCTGTAAATAAAAAAAATCAGCAGTCAATTACTGAAACCTCCTGATGAGTGGACCATACAATTACAAAAAGGTTTGTCTATGAAAATCTGGTGTCAGGGTAATGAATATAACATCAATCAGCTAAGTGATAAATTTTATATTTGTATTAATCCTATATATATATATATATATATATATATATATAACAGAGAGACGAAAACTCAATACATAACTAAACAGTTTTAAATCCAGAATTTATTTCAGCAGTTTAACTTAAAATATTAAAAAAAATTTAGGTTAGCACAGAGAAGAAATATTGAGGTTAGGTGAAGAGTAGAGGTGTATACAGTTTAATATTGGAGCAGCAACTATATCAGAAATGTTATAAAAATTAAATTTAACATAAATCAACCCACATATATACAAAAAATCTTAAAAGAAAAACAATATACAAAAACAAACAAGAGAATAGAT
The DNA here is from genome assembly GCA_037127315.1 of Ascarosepion bandense. Taxonomy (NCBI): domain Eukaryota; kingdom Metazoa; phylum Mollusca; class Cephalopoda; order Sepiida; family Sepiidae; genus Ascarosepion; species Ascarosepion bandense. The sequence goes on from JBBBDQ010001079.1 coordinate 1,540,538, forward strand.
ATAACCACACACAAAAGAAACACATACAAACACACAACTATAAGAAGTCATATGTGCACACAATAATAAACACACAATATATACAAAACTAAAATTAACCAAAATAAAGAAAAAATTACAAATAAAACTGTAAAAAAATGAAAAGAAAATAGGCCTATATAGTAGAATATAATTACAGTCACAAATAATTAACAAACAAAAATAAAGTTAGAATACACACACACACACACACACACACACACACATATGGTTAAATAAAAAGAAAACAAGAAAAATCTGCATTTAACTCGCCTATGCGTTTTGTCCTGTGATGGACTTTATCAAGGAAAACAGATGAAATGAGCTTTATTCTAAATTACATATCTATAAACAAGTGTTGCAAATATAAAAACGCTCACAAATCATTCAAAAAGATTAACAGAATATTCTTTTTAGTTTTAGAACTCCTTTATGTGTAGTGCAATGTCACGAGATATTAAAATGAAGGGAATTCAACTGTCTTCCTTGGATTTTTTATTATGAATGTTAGTCTGTTTCAGTATCATTTCCATAAGCAAAGGTGAGATTGGGAAAAAACCGGGTCGCAAATTGATATTTTTGTAGTACTGGATGACGGTACTCTTGAGAATTTTCCTTCTGAATAAATTTCTTACTCTTTTTATTAGTGTGGCATATTTTAAATCGAAATTGTGGTTGGATTTATTTCTGTGAATCACTAATGCATTCGTTAGATTATTATTAGTGATGTCTCTTTTGTGTTCGTATATACGTTTTTTAGATTTCTACTTGTTTCTCCGATGTACATTGAGGAACAATTTTGGCAATTTATTTTGTATATACCTGCTTGTTCATTATTATGATTTCATATATATATTTTTTTTTTTTTTTTTTTTTTTTTTTTTTAGATCTGACAATGTCCATAATAGTTTTTGAGGTAGTTGTTACTATGTGTGTGTTTTTTTAGATGGGATAGATTGTTTTGGATAGTAGATGCAATGGAGTTGGTGGGTAGTATAATGTATCTGTTATTGTTTAGATTATTGTTGTTAACAATGTTGCACACAAAAGTAATCAACACATTTTCTAAAACCAAATATAATTTGTCATGTGTCTAAACACCTATGAATTAAGTTGATAATAAATACTTAGGAAATTAAGCATTTTTAGACTATGCACAAATTTATATGCAAATGAAATATATATATATAAATGGTATACAGAAGTTTCGGACTCATTCTGAAATTGTGAATAAAGCAGAATAAACTTTGAAGTTTGGAATTATATTAAAATTATTCATTTACAAGTTTCTTCCAACCAGTGAAATCACAACGAACAAAAATCGACAATTTAAAAATCCTGTATGTATTTTGTATGAACCTTGAATTTCTGACTAACATGTTCAAAAGTTTTTACAATGATAAAAGGCAAAGAAGCCTTTTCAAAAGGTTTGTAGAGAGATAATTAGCTATCATTATTGTGGAATAAGAAATCAAAAGATCTCTAATGAACTTAATATTCACATCAGTACAATAAGAGGCATTTGAAAATTGAAGAAATATAGCCTTGAACAGGACATACTTGTATTTTAAGTAAATGTGTTGCTACAGCCATTTGATAGAAAGCAAGTCAAACTTCATTCACTACTCAGAGAGAACATTAAAAGACCAACAGGCAGTCGGGACAGAATCAAGCAAAGAATCTGTTATGTCTAGTATAACATCTTGCAATTTCAGTACTCAATACATGATAGACCACTACATGTGATGTAATGGAGTACCAACAGCAGCTTAGGACTTAAATACAATTGAACTCTTTGGGAAAACTGTTCAAAACATATTTGTAAAAAAAAATGTGCACTTTCTATAAACCTTCAAAATAAAATTCCAACAGTTAAACATTATGGTGAAATTACGATGGTCTCTGGTAGAAGTATGATAATTTTTCAGGTAGATGGAGTTTGTTTTGTCAGCTTAGGAGGGCAGACCATCTAGGATAGGAGTCACCAAACTACAGTCTGTGGACTAGATCTGCCCTGCAATGTCAGTTCATCTGCACCACCACTGCGCCACGAATGAGCCAAAAGTAAAAATACCAAAATTTAGCTAATCTGATATTTGCATCTGATAGTCATAGTCATATAAGTTTTAGGAAAATCAGTGAAATAAAAAAATCTGGCATCTTCATGTGACTTTTGATATCCGAGTGATTTTTGTGTATTTGCAATCAAGTTTCTAAAAAAAGCGATTACAAGCCTGCTACAGCGATCATGTTTTCACTTGCATTGCCGTCTTTAAACTGGTTTGAAAAGTGACATATATAAAAAAGACTAACCAATGAATTATGTTATATTTTTTGCTTGAACTCATAATAAAACTTAAAGAATGTAAAATCAGTATATATCACAAGGTTGACTGGTGAATGTTTGAAATCAATTCTCTTAGTTGGATGCAATTCATTTGATTATATCTTAAAATGTAAACACCAGTTTCACAATTCTCACTTACATTTTTTGGTGCTTAGTTTATGAGATTTGGATATGTAAGCCCTGGCTGTGATATAACTATTTTATTGCTAACTAGCAGTATAGCTCGGGTGTAATGAAAGCTTTAAAACTAATCCATGGTCCTGGAGCCCAGATTCTTTGGACGTTGGCACGAAAGACTAAAAAGCAATAGTTGTTTCCAGTTAAAGCGAAACCGTAGACTGAAAGAAAATGAATGGATGTAAGTCAAATTTTGATTTCCTGGTATCGATATTGTAAGAACTGCAACCTTGAAACTTCTGAATATCATTTCTTATGTCTTTGTCTATGAGTGTATCAAATTTGATTAAAATTGGACCACTCCTTCTATAACCCGATTTTTTTGATTATCGATTTTCAATATTTATCGGAGATACCTCGACACAAAACCTAGCTAAGAACACTTGCAGACACTTATAGTACAACTGTGTAAATTTTCAAGAGAATCGGTTCAGCTGTTTCGGAGTCTATAGGTAACGGACACACACACACACACACACAGACAAAGTTCCATTTATAAATAAGTTTAGATTTAGATGTTGGCTTCTTTGATAACTTTTTGGTAAATAAATATGTTTGTTGTTTTACTTTTTTGTTTATTCAGACTATTGAACAAAATGATTATCCAGTCTGCACTCATCATTCTGCCCTCTCTGTAAAAAGTTTGGTGACCCCTAATCCCCTTTCTGACAAATTGCCCATGGTGAAATTAAACCTGGATCTTATGGCCAGAAAGCAAATATTCTAACCACTCAGCTAATATATATATATATATTGATTGTTTAATTACTTAGTTTTTGGTCATAATAAAATTAGACCAGTGCACATTTGTATTAAAAAGTGTTCAATACACTTATATTGTAGAACTTTTGAATATTTTCCATTTGTAAACAAGTTATTACACAACCCAGGTTTCTAATGAGTGGTGTCTTCAGGCAATTTTCAATAACTGTTAAGTTATTGAAAATCGCCTGAAAACACTACTCATGGTAGAAACTTGGGCCGCGTAATTACTAATTTACAAATGGAATATATATATATATACACTACCAACCATAAGTTTGGTACCACCCAAATTTTTAGCAGAATCAAATTCGCCAACTTTGTATATTTTGTTATTCTTATGCAGATGTCAAGTAAAAAAAAAATATTCTTTTCAACTTTAAAGTAAACATTTACTCAGTTTGCTACTTGACTCCTCTTTTTGTAATCAAGTTTTTGCTGAAAATTCAGATTTATTCAGATATTATAATTATGGTATAATTTATTTTTGTAAACCATATTACTACAGTATAAATGGCAAGAAAGAAACAGATTAGCATTGAAAAAAGAGCTCAGGTTGAAATTATTTCGAAAGAAGGATATTCTGAATGTGTTATCACTAAAAAATTAAGCCTATCAAAAAATTTTGGGCATTATTGCCTTCAACGACTTTGTGAAACTGAGTTGAATATTGACAGAAAAAGATCTGGTAGGCCCAGAGTAACATCTATTGTGGAGGACAGGCACTTGATTATATCTAGCAAGAGGAATAGAAGAAAAACTGCTCAGGAATTAACAATTGAAATAAATTCTACTCGGCAACATCCAGTATCTGTTACTACTGTTAAGAGACAACTTCATTGTGCTGGGCTTAAAGGCTGTGTAGCAGTTAAGAAACTACTATTAAAGAAGGAGAATAAGAGATGAAATTGATCGTACAGTTCAAAATGAACTTCCTAAAAAGGAACAAATGTTGTTTAAATGCTTGCAGAATGCTTGGAAATCACCTTCACCAACTTATTTTTATAAGTTATTAGAAAGAATGCCAAGGATTTGCTCTGTAGTAATAAAGGCTCATGGTGGTTTTTTTGATGAAAAGAAAATATAAATTAACTTTAATTAAATTTGAAATTACTCTATGTTAATTTTGGTTTTAATTATTGTATAATTGTGAGCAACAATGAAATATTTATATTTATTCTTCTAAGACATAAAATTTGGTATTTCTTTCTGTTAGAGAATAAATCTAGGTGGTCCCAAACTTTTGGTCGGTAGTGTATATATAGTCATCCGCAGGCAGATCGGTTTTGCTGTATCACAGCTCATCAGTATGGTTAGACATCTGATTGCTTTTAGCCAGGATTGAAACCCGAACGAATTGACGTCAGTCAGCGATTCTAACTCTGGGCTATGGGCGCTCGGTAGGAGGCAAAGTTTTAGCATGTGATATTCCATGTAAACATATGCCAGTAGCTAAGAGTGTTTTAATTCATTACTGAATTAATGATGTGTAGATGCTAGAGTAGCTACTGTTTTTTCAAACATATATATATATATATATATATATATATATATATATATATATATATATATATATATAGAGAGAGAGAGAGAGAGATTATATATATATATATAATCAACAAATATACAGATACAAATGTACATACAAATGTATAAATATATTTCTGGAGTTAATAAAACAGTGTTCAATATAACAGCGCTATAAAGTATATCTTAATAATATACATATTATCTTATGTCCATAGCATCATTTTTGCATTATGCAATAAGCACCTGATGACTGTATAGTGTATGAAACTTTGAGTCATGCCATAGATGTAGGATAATATGTATATTAATGAATATGTAAATATACACTACCAGACATAATTATTAGACCACCCCAGTGTTTTAAAACTAATGTATTTCATATTATATTTTAGTATTTATTGTCAAGTAAATAATTGTAAATGAAAATAGAAAGGTTCTTTTGTTAATATTGCACAATAGTATGTACATCAAATGAATTTATAAATATTTAATAATTACCTATATTGCAGTTTCATCAATGAAAGAATGAGGAAAATTTAGAGTGATTTGGACGAGTTCATCTTTGCTTCCTTGCCTTGTAAAATTTTGCAAAGTAATAATAATAAAAGAATCATTTTATTTTCATTTAGAATTATCCACTTAAAAATTGTATGAAATACATAATTTCTTTTTAAAAAACTGAGGTGGCTTAATAATTATGGCCGGTAGTGTGTGTGTGTGTGTGTGTGTGTGTGTGTGTGTGTATATATGTATATTTCATTTGTAAATGAGTTATTACGCGACCTAGGTTTCTACCATGTGGTTTCTTATTGCAAATCGCCTGAAGTCACCACATAGTAGAAATCTAGGTCACACAATAACTTGTTTGCAAATGAAAAATATTCAAAAGTTCTACAATATAATTGTATTGAACACTTTTTAATACAACTGTGTACTCGGCTAATTTTATTATGACCCAAAAATAAGTAACTGAATAATCAATATATATATATATATATATATATATATATATATATGTATGTATGTAAAAATGAAGAATTAAATTGCTATGTTCAAAAATATTAATTTAAATAGGGATCAATATAAAAATAGATCAATAAATATTTATTATTCAACTTTTATATTAGAACATGTAAAAGACTACTATAAAATTGTACATTTTGTTTTAGCATTGAAAAAAACAATGTCTTATCAGGTAACAATGATGGTAATGGTTACATTGTTTTTCAATGTCAAAACAAAATGTACAATTTTGTAGTAGTTTTTACATGGTCTAATATAAAACTTGAATAATGTATATATATATATATATATATATATATATATATATAGATAGATAGATACAAATACACAATTGGGGAGGTATCATCTAAAAATTAAGTGAATTTGAATATATTGATTAAAGTATATCTATCAATTTACCCAGAGTTTCCCAGATGCTTTGCGCATCTCTCAAAATAATTGTCAGGAAGTAAAAACATTATTTTCTAAAAGTTTTCTTTCTTTGGGGATATCAAGTTTTTTGACATAAATTCCTAGAGCGTTTGGGTAGCACTTCATTTATTTAGCCTGAAATAAGATATTTTGGCATAGCAACTAAGTTCTCAAAATACCTTATAGACTTGTTTAGAAGCATTCTTTTACATTGATAGTTATTTTTAGACATGTTATTTCATTTATTTAACAGAAAATTTTAACAAACCATGATTAATTGACTAACATTTTTAACTTAGCTAAACAGGTTGTAGATTTCTCATGATTTCTAATAAGAATTTTAAAGCAATTCAATGTCTTTTTCAAATTAAATTTACTGTAATCTTAAAGTTCATTCTAAAACAATGTTTTTCCATTAAGAATAAAAATAGAATCTAATGACAATTCATTTTAAAACAATACAATTTGTTTAATTATGTATAAAAATAAAACCTTCTGCTAAAAATAGCACAATGATTTTTTTTTTAATTTTTTAAATTTTTATTAAGAATAAAAGTGAAACCAACTAAAGCATTAAAATTTATTCTAAATAATGCAAATTTTTTTTTTATTAAGAATAAAACCAATTTAAAAACAAGCAACTTTTTTTTAATAAGAATAAATATTCGGGGCAGGGTAAATATTGCTCCTCAGCTTTTTGGCTAAGATCAAAGTGTAATATCTGTTTTTATCAGCTTAATTGGATTCTCTCTCTCTCTCTCTCACACACACACACACACACACACACACACACACATCTGTCTTCCCTTCTTTCTTTCTTTCATTTTCTGACTGAAAGGAATTAGTGTCTTTTCCCCTCTTTCCATAATACATGAATTATGATATATTGGCAGAGGATATGGCAGTCATGCTGAATATTGAAGGGAGGAGCAAGAATAATTATAAATGTATAAATTAGGATTTTATTATTAAAAATGTATTTTGTTATAAAAATTATATATGATTTGTCAGGGTCCATTAGTTCGTCCATAGCCTGACTTATGAGTTACTAGTTGAATTTTGATCTGAAAATTTCAGTATAATGCTTGATGTGATTAATATTCACCACTGAACTAAGTGCATTGACAAGAAAGGAGATTGGGATGAAAGAAAACATATTTTGTATAAAATACATGTTTTTGTATAATTAGGCTACAGGCTTAATATCCCTCCTGTTTTATGCTGAAAAAGACAACATATGTTGAATTAACTGCTTCTGAGAAGTATTTTATCAGAGAAGAGAATGTTATTTTCATGGCAGGGGGTTTTATATCCTATCCATTGACAATCTTGTTCTTATCATACCTCAGTATTATGCCATGAACCCTAAATAAAATGTGGATGTTAGCTTTTAATATATGCAAACATTTTCTGAGATTGCTGTTAATCCCTGGATCCTCTTTAAATCCCTGGGCCTAAAATATACCATCCACACCTTTTGCTCTCTCTCATATGTCCTTGGAAGAAAATAAAATAAAATCTAGTAAAAAAAACATAATACTTGGTTTTATTGCTTTAAATATGTATAGTATTCAGGGTCTCTAGAGAAATTTTATCAGTGGGCAGAAAGTTATTTTCAAGGTTGGTGGGGAGTGGCCTTTCTCTTCTACATGAACTATTTGGGATTTTTTTTATTATCTACAATGGTTTTATGCAATGAACTGTAAGACTCATTTTGGGACCACCCTTTTTCTTTCAAAGAATTGTCTAAGGTTTCATGCCTTTTTCAAAATTAATTTATTAGCTCACCTTGGGCATGAAGGACTTTTTCTTCCTAAAGGTTTTTATCATATACTCAATAACAACAATAAAATTAAGCTATTACTGTATAAATTTTCCTTAAAATTTTAGCTTTCTTTTGTCTATTCTACCTGGCTGGCTAATCTTTGGGTGACAGATTTTTACATTTTAGGTAACCCCTTCTCTAAAAAATTGTATACTATACACTAATTGGTTAAATAGTTTAGTATCTTAGTTAAGAAAATCAAAGAAAATATGAAAATTCAGATGGTAACCCAGACTTTTGGCCTATAATATATTTGGAATTTACCCAAATTCCCTTTGGCCTCCTTAGTCTGAGAATGATATGATTAATGGCATTTTAGATAAAATGTTTTCATTTTGTACAATTCAGTCAATTGCATGTGGAATTATAGGAACAGTCAAATCCTGGGGCCTGGGCCACTTATCAACATTAGAGGCACCTGGTTTCTAGACCATGAAAAATCTCTGTATTTGAAAAAAGGTTACATTGAACAAAAATTGATAAGAGAAAAAAACAATTAAAATTTTTAATTAGAAACACTAAGTAAATGGTAGAAATAGAACCAGTAAGAATCAAATGCTGCAATAATTTAGACAAACCAATTAAATCCAGTTGACACTATCTAAATCTAAATTTAATTTAAACTTATTTATAAATGGAACTTTGTCTGTGTGTGTGCATGTGTCGGTGTGTGTTCGTTACTTATAGACTCCAAAATGGCTGAACCGATTTTCTTGAAAATTTACACAGTTGTACTATAAGCATCTGTGAGTGTTCTTAGCTTGGTTTTGTGTCGAGGTACCCCCGATAAATATCGAAAAAATCGGGTTATAGAAGGAGTGGTCCGATTTTAATCAAATTTGATACATTCATAGACAAAGACATAAGAAACAATATTCCGAAGTTTCAAGGTTGTAGTTCTTACAATAGTACAGATAATCGATAATATATATATATATATATATATAAAAGGCAAGATGTTTGTGTGTGTGTCTGTTTATCTGCCTGTATGTCTGTATTTTTCAGCCCTTTTATTTTACTTTTTGCTTCAGGTTTGGCTCTAAGTAGGTATAATTGTAGTTCTTAGTCTCAGCCATGGTACCATATACTCAGGACTTATTTAGCCTTCAAAATTCAGTTTACGACAAAAAAAAAACTTATTTGATATCGATAGCAGGAAATCAAAATTTGACTTACATCCATTCATTTTTCTTTCAGTCTACGGTTTTGCTTTAACTGAAAACAACTATTGCTTTTTAGTCTTTCGTGCCAATGTCCAAAGAGTCTGAGCTCCCGGACCATGGATTAGTTTCAAAGCTTTCATTACACCCGAGCAATGCCGGGCTATACTGCTAGTAGTTTAAAAGTTTAAGGTCATCATCTAGCTCTCAAAGAATCACCTAAAAATTGAAGGTTTCATGCCTTTTCATAACTAATTTAGTGGCGCAACTCAGGTCAGAGGAATTTCTCTTCCTAAAAGTTTTTATCATATATAATAACAAAATTAACCCATTGCTACACAAAGTTTCCTTAAAATTTGAGCTCATTTTTACTTTAATCTATCTTGCTGGCTAATAATAATCTCTGGGCTGGTGGATTTTAAGTTTTAGATAACCTCCTTTTTAATAAAATTGGATGCCATATACTAATAGGTTAAATAATTTCATCACCCTAGTTTAGTAAGTTAATTAAACCAAAGAAGGTATGAAACTTACTAGTTATTAAATCCAAAGTGGTGATGGTGGTCGGGAGCAAACTTTTGGCCTAGAGTGTGTATAAATACTAGTATTCTGTATGTGCAAACTTTTTCTGAGATCCTAGGAAATTTCAAGGCTTCTTTTAGCTTCCAGATCTACTTTCTACCCAGATATGATTACGCCTTTCTTTTTTTTATAAGTCCTGGTTAAGTTTATCTGTTGTATGTAAAGTCAAATGCTCTTGTCACAGAATCTGCAAAAGGCAACTTTTTGGTGTATGAATAAAACCAAGGAAAGCAGCATGGATAAAAAATGTTATGAATTGTGGATACTATCATGTTTCATACATCTGATAGATAAAATAAACATGTGATATAGAAAAAAGTTCTTGTTTATTCCGTATCAATCTGGAAATTTTATTTACAAAGCAATAATAATAAATAGGGTTACCTTATCTCTCTCTTGTCAGTGTTAATTTAACCTCACACCATTTAGATGCTAGTCTTCAGCATTTTCTTGAAACATTTCAATGACATAAACAGTAAAAAAATAAATAATGTAGTGTTTCAGTTGCATGTCCAAGAATTCATTTTAGACTCCAGACCCAGATATGATGTACATTCTGTACACTTCTTTCTTAAGTCCTGGTTGAGTTCATCTGCTGTTGTATGTCAAATCAAATACTCTTATCACAGAATATTCCAAAGGCAAATTTTGGGGGTGCAGGTACAATCAGTTGAAGTGCCATGGGTGAAAAAATGTTATGAAATGTGATTATATATTCCTTATAAGCATGTATTAAAAAAATATAAAAAACACTATTTCCATTTGTAGCAGATTGCAAATTTATAAGACTTCTTTATTTCCATTTAAGAATTACAGTGATTGAGCCAACATGTTCACATGAGTAGCCTGACTGCTGGGATGTCTTTTCTATAGATTACTTACTAAGTCTAAAGTGCTCTAATCTGGCTATTAGGTGAGGACTTCAGGCTAGCACAACCATTAATGATGTCCAAACAGTTTCATCTAGCCATCTACAGACTGTTAGGAGATGGTTGATTTTATCAAGACACCATCTCTAGATAGATTACCGAGCAAGGCTAAAGAGCTTCTATCTGCCCATTAGTTAAGGGCTTGTGACTGTGCTAGAACAACCATCAACAGCTTCCAAAACATTTCATCTACCAAATTTTACTTAGAAGACTTAGGCCAACTTGTGGTAGAATAGATAGCACTTTTCAACAGTGCCATATGCTGTGGTTGTCTCCCTAGGACAATATTTTCTAGAAATCACCTTTCTAATTAATCAGCCAGGATAAGTCCACAAACTACTTGGTCATGTCCTCACAATAAAACTAAACATGGGGCATAGAAAAATATCATTTTGCTTATTCTATATCTAATTTGTGATGAATTGGGGTAGGAAATGGCTAGTAAATTTTAATGTCTCTCAAATGAAATATTAACACTTCAATATAAAAAGATTTTCAAAACAGTTTTGCTGCTAGTATTCATATAATTTAAGACATTACATGTTTTTTTTAATCATATCACCCCAAGCAAGGCGGTGACACCACTGATGCGCATGGGGCTACTTAAGAGTAGAATGATTGGAAAAGGGAAAGCTGGTAACCACATCCTAAACAGCAAACAAGGGATGAGCCTCTTCACCTGTTCAAAAGACGTGGGTGGAGTTTAAATATTTGAATACTATATTTATCACATGTTATTATTCTATGATAAAATTTGGTAAATAACTTACATGAGTAAAATCAGTAAAAGGTAATCCATTCTGGATTGGGTTGTCCATATACCTTTATCAGAGATCAATCACATATTGTTCTATAATGATTTATTTTTTTTTAATCATATCACCCCAAGCAAGGCGATAACACCACTGATGCGCAGGGGGCTATGTAAGAGTGAAAAGATTGGAAAAGAGAAAACCGGAGACCGCATCCTAAACAGGAAACAAGGGATGAGCCTCTTCACCTGTTCAATAGACGTGGATGGAGTGTGAACCGGGCGATAGTTTAGTCTATCTACTCCAATTGAAAAAAGAAATAAAATAAAGAAAAGTGAAAAGATTGGTAAAGAGAAAACCGGAAACTGCATCCTAAACAGGACACAAGGGATGTGCCTCTTCACCTGTTCAATAGACGTGGGTGGAGTGTGAACTGGGCGATAGTTTAGTCTATCCACTCTAATTATTGGTAAATAACTTTCTTGTATAAAAATTATTTTAATATTAAAATTTAATATTGTCTAACATTAAAATGAACATTTTCATATAGCTCTTAAGTATTTTTATTTCAAATTCCCTTGCTTCCTTAGAGAATCTTCACTTAAACTCCTAAAACTTCTTCCTTTAGGATGTAGGCAATTATAGCTCTTTACAGCTTCCTATTTTTCTAGCTCTAAGCAAGGTTTATCCTCTATCACGTTCATTTGCTGTCCTGTCATCCATTTACACAAGCTAATTAGGTAGATTAATTGCTGTTTCCTACTACCCTGCTTGCCTTCAATATGTCTTGTGAGTGTCAAATTCTCCACATCCTCTTTTCTCACAAAACTACAATGTAAATACATTTAAGTTGTATGCATACTTTTTTTATTTAAAAAAAAATCACATATTGCTAGGTGTTAGTCAGGTTATTTAAAACCAGAAAATATTTTTAAATTGTAAGAATTTTATAATGAATAATTATTTTATAATAAATAATGATCTAGTCTTACTAATTAACCCATAGCTAGGAGAAGAAGGGGTGGATTCATACCTTTCCCAAGGGTATTTGCATATAAGTGAGTATAACTAGCCCAACTGGAATACTTTTAATACTGCACAATAACATGTGCATCAAATGAACTGTTCTGCTGTCCAGTTTTTGTGCTCTCTTCCCCATGGTAGTCTCTTCTTCTTATTGGCTGGCTGAAGCAAAGGCTTCCTGGCTGCCTTGTAAAATTTTGCAAAGTAATGATAACAAAAGAACCATTCTAGTTTAATTTAGAATTATCCACTTGGCAATAAATACTAAAAATAGTATGAAATACATAATTTCTTTTAAAAAACTGGTATGGCCTAATAATTATGGCCGGTAGTGTATTAGATGTAACATTTCTTTCATTCTACCAATAGTATTTGTATTTGTACTGTTATTGTGCTTGTTTGTATGTATAGCCATCAGGCATTTTGCTTAGGATCAAAGTGTAGTATCTATCTAATTCTAGGTATAGTAGTATCCTGATCTGAGGTAAAATCAGTCACTTTGTGGCCGAGAAACTGTTATAATGGAACATCCTATCACTCCCGACAATTGATTTGCCGAAGAGATTAAGAAGTAAGGAAGTACAAGACGATTCAACTTTTGCTCCCATTCCGTCTTGACTTACCATTTTATGAACTCTCTGTTACTTGTACTTTTCTGTACAATAAACTCTGTTATTTGTTTACCCCTTACGTGTTGTGTAAATCTTTCCATTCAGAATTTACCTTGTTGTTTATATTGTTCCTGCGATATAACAAAAACATACATAATAATGAAATAAATACCCAGATTAAAAAAAAAAGAAAAATATTTTTTCGTACTCTCTCTCATTTTTTGGTTGCTTCTAACAACAGCGATACTATAATTATTCCCCCCCTATTATAATAAAGACTATTGAGTGTGTGTGTGTGTGTGTGTGTGTATATATATATATATATATATATATATATTCCTCTTGTCATGGTCATGAAGAGAGAGACAATAGTGAGGCAGCATCAGCTAAGTTCATTCCCTTTACTACTAGATGTGAAAGCTCTTGCAGCCTTTTTAGTCTTAACAGTGTTTTATTATTTTATTTTTCTACTGTAATTATGTCATAGAGTAGTGAAGAATATATATATATACATATATATCCTATTATAATAAAGGCCGTTGTGCATTTATTTATAAAACTTTACTACTAGTTATGAAAGTACTTGGAACACGTTTGCTCAAACAGTGCCTTATTATTTTATTTTTTTGGCAACAATTACGTTGTTGAGTACTGAAGAATATATATATATATATCCTCTCTATTATAACAAGGACTGTTGTATATAAAAATATATATAAATATATACATTACTGGCCACCCAAGTTTTTAAAAAAATTGATGTATTTCATACTACAGTGCATTCTGCTTGATTATGCAAAGTTATTTTTTATTAAAAATGTAAATAAATTGTTTTTTTTTTCAGATTTTTTCTCACAGATTAAATTACACTTTCAGACAATAGAATATGATCGATAAACAAAGTTTGTAAAGTAACATAGTTCTTTTTCTCAAAGTATGTAAGAAGGTGCAGTGTCAAGTGTTCGGTCTGATTAAGCAATCACAATATAAATACTTAATATGGGAAAGAAAAAGGGTCTTACTAAAAACGGTCATACTGAAATTACTCGCATGCTTGGAACTGGTATTACAACACTAGAGATTTCAAAAAGTTACATAGAGACTACTGTACAATCAAAGCATTCATCTTTGATCGTAAATCATGCAAAAGTTAACTGCCAGAGATATTCGTAAAATTAAATATGAAGTCTCAAAGAGGCCCCATGCAACCAGTGAAAAAATTTTTGAAAATGCAGGAGTGCTCAAAGTTGGTAAAACTATCCGTTGTGAGGTCCTCAAGACCCTTTCCAAAGTGAAGAGTCCGATCAAGAGATCCCCCATTGAGCAAAGCACACAAGATGAAAAGAGTTGAATGGGCACACAGTTACCTGAAGACCAATTTTAGCAATGTGATTTTTACCGATGAGTGCCAAACTACCCTTGATGGGCCTGCTGGGTGGTCATCTGGATGAGTGTTAAATGGTCGACCAACAGGAGAACGCATTTGTCAACAACAGGGTAGCGGAGGAGCCATGTTTTGGGCTGGGATTCATGGAAATGAACTAATAGGCCCATACAAATACCAACAGGCACAAAACTAAATTCAAATATTGTAGGCTTTTGGAAGATGCCTTCCTTCCTTGGCTTGATGAACAGCCAATTCAAAAAAGAAGATCGTTAATATTTCAGCAGGATAATGCTCCAGTGCATATATCAAGAAGTACCACCGACTGGCTATCAAACCATGGGTTCAAAGGGCAAAGTTTAATGGTATGACCTCCAAACTGTCCTGATTTAAACCCAATAGAAAATTTGTGGTCCACTGTCAAGAGGAAGATTTATGCTGAAAACAAGCAATTCACTAGTTTACAAGTACTGTGGGAGGCAATTGTAAGGGCTTGCCAATCAATCACACCTTCTGAAATTGAAACATTGACATCAGCAGTGGACACATGCCTCATAACGTTTTTGAAGGATGGAGGATGTCATGTTGGTTCATAGCCCCTTTAAAAGACTTGTTTTGTTTTGTTAAGCATGCTATACATATGCATTATGTAATGTAGGACTCAGAACACACTGTTTTTGTCACATGCACTACAATTCAATAAAATTTGGTATAAAATGTGTTTTTCTTGTTTTATTCTTCATTTGCATAATGAAAGTGAACACTAAATTATAGCATAAGTTCATAACTCATTAAAAAAGAAGCACCTTTTGGATATATTGTGGAAAATTAAAACATTGACAAAATAATAAACTAATATCAACAACACTTTAAAACTCTTGTTTTCAGAATATATTGATTAGCTTAGATATTTTGGGGTGAAAAATGATTTTGCATAATCAAGCCGAATGCACTGTATTTTTAGTATTTATTTATATCATATCACCCCGAGCAAGGCGGTAACGCCACTGATGTGCAGGGGGCTACATAGGAGTGAAAAGATTGGAAAAGAAAAAACCGGAAACCACATCCTAAACAGGAAACAAGGGATGAGCCTCTTCACCTGTTCAATAGACGAGGGTACGAAGTGGATAATTCTAAATTAAACTAGAATGGTTCTTTTGTTATTATTACTTTGCAAAATTTTACAAGGCAGCCAGGAAGCCTTTGCTTTGGCCAGCCAATAAGAAAAAGAGACTAGCATGGAGAAGAGAGTGCAAAAACTGGACACAAGAACACTTCATTTGATGCACATATTATTATGCAGTATTAACAAAAAAATCATTCTATTTTCATTTAGAGTTATCTACTTGGCAATAAATACTAACAGAAAGTATGAAATACACAATTTCTTTTAAAAAACTGGGGTGTCTAATAATAATTATGGCTGGTAGTATATATATATATATATATATATAAAAATAAATGTAAACTTATCGCTATACTCGTTTCGAAAAATCCTCCGAGTACATACGCGGAAGGAAAATATGGTAATAAAAAAAGAACGAGCTAAGCGCTTGAACATCAGTCAAAGTACGTAGTCCAAAGAAAAAACCCGAGACAAGTAACCTACAACAAAAAGCTCTCAATACGCAAGTAGAGCAAACCTCCCCTGAACATCCAATTAGGTGAAACCTTGGTAGGTTCGTTGGCTCTCTAGGTTAGTTATTTAGTATATATATAATACACACTACCAGGCATAATTATGACTATCTATTTAGGTGAAACCTATGTAGGTTTGTCTGGCTCACTGGTATACTTATATATATATATATATATATATATATATAGAGAGAGAGAGAGAGAGAGAGATTGTTTAATACTTAGTTTTTGGTCCTAATAGGGTTAGACCAGTACATATTTGTATTAAAAAGTGTTCTATACAATTATGTTGTAGAGCTTTTGAATATTTTCCATTTTTAAACGAGTTATTTCACGACTCATGGTAGAAACCTGGGTAGCAAAATAACTTGTTTAAAAATAGAATATATACACACATATATATATATAGCCTCCTGTCATGCTCAGGGGAATAACTGGTGAGGAAACAGCTAATAATCCTCTCAAATATTTTGTCATCATTTTTGATGGCAGGGGTACATTCGTTTGTAATATAAAAATCAGTAACATCTAATGGTTGCAATGCAGGCCATTTCCAAATCAAAAGGCAACACAAGTACATGGAAACTACTCTTAAAATTTTAAAGCTATTGTTTTATAGAACTTTTTGCAAATGGAAAGGTCATCTAGTCAATGTTAGATATTTTATATGGAAGATACATAAGCCAGTATTCGGTAAATTGGAAAATCTGAAATAGTATTTTTTAAAATAAAAAATAACATTTTTGATAGAAAAAAAAGAAAGGAAATTGTTTCCTCACTTGCTAGGCAATAGGAATAGGGTTAAAAAAAAAACACTCTGAGTTCATTTGGATTTGGGAGAAGATAGGTTGCCACAGTAGGTTGCCATTACTTTTTGTAATAGACTAGTTGCCAACCAAGACTATATAGAACCCAATCTGTCCTGCTATCTAACCCATAGCTAGAGGGAGAAGTAACTGATACATACCATTCCCAAGAATATTTGTGTGTAAGTGAATGCAACGAATTCCAACTTGGCCCTTCCATTTCTTGTTCCAAGCCAATATTCACCGCCCCCCATCCCGCACAATAAGATTGGCTCTCTGACGTTTCAGTAAGTATTAAAAGAGGTGCCAATTCTTCAAACTTAACGGTAAAAGGAACGGAAAGAAAGAATGTTTTCGTTTTATTTTATTTTATTTTTTTTTTATGCAAAAGAATACACAAAGAATTCTTGGGCAAGAATGAAGTGTGGGGTAAAAGCAGAGAAAGGGGATACGAATGAACAGTACGCGTCTTGCGATGTACTGTAAGGCAACGATGAAGTAGGTATTTTTATGGTAGGGGATAACTGAACAGATGAAAGAAAAAAAAAATACTGAATCCGACTTGGGAATAAAAAGAAGCTTTTACCCTAACCATCTATCACTGACAAAAGGTAATTACTTAATGAAACACATCGTTACGGAAGAAAAATCATCATTAACAAAATAATGTGCCGGTCTAGACGCAGTAGAAAGAAACCTAAGTAGTAATTTGCAACCTTCTAAAAGTTTTACGCTGACTGTTCACTGTTATACTACTTTTTAAATGAACTTAAAAGTGATGATTCTCCTACAACAGCAAGACTACAAAAACTGCTTGCAAAAATAACAATACTCGTCGTCTTTTCATTTTGAGCTTCTCTCTCTACAGTACACATTCTTCTATAATGTTACTGACCTTCGTGTTGCTTTTTTGTGAAAAAAAAAGAGAGGTGGGACTATCTGAGGAGAAAGGAACGGTAACGGGAGACTTAATTGTGATGAGTAATATATTGGGGTATCCTAATCATGTGCTTGCCTCTCCTCTGCTTAGGTACCCATTTTGGTGTCAGCTCTGACCTTATTTTTATAATCACCCCTACTTCCAAATAAAGTTGGAATCAAGTGAATCATAAAAAAAAAAGAAAGAAAAAGAAAAGAAAAGAAAAGAACAAAAAAAACGAAGCAAGGCTAACTTTTTGTTCCTGCTGTAGATGAGGTGCAGTTTATGTTTATTTCCAGTAAACTTTGAAACTCTGGACTTTTCCTCTTTTTTTTTTTAATCAAAATTCAACTTTTTTTATCCTTAAAGTTAAGAGTACAGTGAGTTAGGGGCAGAAAATGTTTCTTTTTTCTCGTTGCTTCGAAACTCAATTTGTGGTGTTTGTCAAACTTTAAGATATACAACTTACAACGATTACTTGGTTACATATTTTCGTGCATCATTTTTAGTCAATGCATTATTTAAACAAATTTAGTCGTAAATTATCGACAATGTCATTTTTATAGCCATCTGTCACTTAAGTAGCGAAGCAAGCGTTCTAAGTAACGTTTAATCGAAATAAGTGCTGCCTAATTTGTTATGAGACTAACAGTAATTTGATCTTGGAAAATTATTTCAAGTCTTCTCTGAAACGATGAATCATATTTCTCTCTCTCTCTCTTATATATATAGAGAGAAAAGAATGATAGTGTGCGATGGATAAATTGTCGTCTAAATTATGTAACAAAAATAAAAATAATGCTGACATTTAACAGATACGAAAATTACGCCAAAATATCTTGAAATGAAATGAAGAGTAATTTTTTTAAAATATAAAATCGCCATTGGCTTTGACCACGGCCTCCAGACGACTTCGAAATCTCCGGCAAATCTTCGGATGTCAGTCAGTTAAGTGCCATACTTGATACACGCTTAGGTGATCATGTCTCGAAAGAGACATGACTGACTTGGTAGAAGATTATCCCGCAGTAGGTAGACTGGTTGCCAGCCAAGGCTATAGAACCTAATCTGCCCTGCTATTTAACCCATAACTAGAGGGAAGAGACGAATTAATACATTTCCCAAGGTTATTTGTACGTAAGTGAACGCAACGAGTTCAACTAGAATTCGAACTCGGCTCCCCGATTTCTCGTTCCGAGCCGATATCCACTGCACCACAACGGACATCCCCATCTGAATGTACTCGCCATTAAACACATCCAACTCTTTCCGAATCTACACAGCATAGTGGGGTCAAGTGGGCACTGTCTGTAAGAAAAATAGTCAGTCCGCCAGAAATTTGTTAACGGCATCTGCTGTACTGCTTGGCATTCTCGCCGGAGGCTTCAATACGAATATTTCAGAGAGTTTGATTGTCAATCTGAGGAAAGTGCAGAGGATTCGGATAAAGTTTAATGATATATCCTTGTGGTGCAGTGAATATCGGCTCGGAACGACAAATCAGGGAGCCGAGTTCGAATTCCAGTTGATATTCCCTGCATTCACTTACGCACAAATACCCTTGAGAAAGGCCGTCTCTTCTCCCCAGCTATTGGTTAAATAAAGGACAAATTGGGTCCTATAGCCTTGGCTGGCAACCAGTCTACCGCAAAAAGTAATGGCAACCTACTGCGGGATAATCTTCTGCCCAGTCAGTCATGTCTCTTTCGAGACATGATCGCCCAAGCGTGTATCACGTATGGCACTCATCTAACTGACTGATGGCGACGTTATGCCTCAATTCATTTTCCTACAAGGCCTCAGACTGAACACAGAGGCCTACATCAAGTACCTTGAGGGGGTAGTGCTGTCCTTGGTCAAGAGGGTGGTTGCTGGAAAATCCTATGTCTGGCAATAGGGTTCTGCACCATGTCACACAAGCAGAACACATTCATGGCTGTCAGACAATTTATGCGGCTACATCATCCCTTACATCTGGCCACCTAACTCCCCAGATTGCAACCCCCTTGATTATTATGTGTATGTATCATCTTAATTTTTGCTTAATTTTGACAATTTTCCCATCGCACCCCGTATATTTTAATGTAGAGAATTTTTTTCACTCTTACATCACATATTTTAGTGATGTGTTGTTCTAGTAGATCATACTTGAAAAGTAGATCTCATATTTACGCAGCAGCCAAAATACGGAAAAAAATTACCCATCTCTACTTGAAAATGGCTGTACCGCAGCAGTTTTATCCGAAAACGCTCGGGAAAACAAATAAGTTTTTGAACTTGCAAACCTTTTGCTTCAAGAATGGAAGTTTGTTTAACTATAATGGCTAATATCGAGTTTCTCTCATAAAGTATATAATTCTGGTCCTTACTTAGAAAAAAAATCAAGGAACCTCAGTCAAAATTATAAACGAATTTGCTAATTACTCCTTAACTGTTGTTTGGCATTATGAGGAAAGACAGATTGGAAAGTTTAATACTTACAGTACTTATTGACGGAATGAGAAGCGGGAAACAGCAAGTAACTTAACTGGAGAATTTCTGTGAATGGATTGCATAGCCGAGAATTTCTGTGAATGGATTGCATAGCTCTTTGGTAAAGAGTCAAACGTTGCTTAGAGCTATAAGAGAAAGGAAGATGTGGAAAACATTGATAGCCCACATCCTGAGACTATGATGATGTTTAGTTTGTATTGTATTTCTCTTGCTAGCAATCTTGCTAGTATTTCTTTAAGATTAAATAAAACAAAAGTAAAGAGCAGAAACAAATTTTAGTAAAAGAAAGTGAGAAGAAAGGACTAATCATCAATTTTAAGAAGACAATGTATGGTTGTCAGCTAGAGGAAGATGTGAACTACGAAATGAAGATGTTGAAATCAGGTAAGTACAAAAATTTGAATACCTAGGAAGTGTTCTAATATGTAACAGAAAATGTGACACCGAAATCCGAAGGTACATTGGAAACGCGAAAGATGCCTTCCAAACTATTAGCAAAGCATTGAGAAATAGCAAAATTTCTTTAGAAACAGAGAAAATAGTACTGAACTGTTATGCAATATCAGCCCTGGTATATGGCAGTGTTCTCACAGATGAAGAAGTGCCTCGAGGCAACTGAAGAACTCTGAGAATACCAGGGGCTGAACGTGTGAGTAACGAGGTAGTTATAAGGAAAATGGAAACAAAAAGGATGCTTATACTGAGAATCAAAAAGAGAAAATTTACAATTTTAGGGAACATAATGAGGAAAGAGAATATGTAGAATTTGACACTCACAAGGCATATTGAAGACGAGGGATAGAGAAAAGCAACAGATAAGCTACCTAATGAGCTTGTGCAAATGGATGACAGAATGGGTATTGGTGGAGATAACGAAAAGACAAAAAAGTTCAAGCCGAAAATGGAGGGCTGTTGCCATATCGAGGTAGGAGCTGCCCAGACCTCACTTTCCAGCCTTGATGGAGTTCAAAAGCGTCTCCGAAGCCTTGTTGGAGAAGAATTGTTTTCCACACTCTAACCTCTCTCTCTCATCGGTGGGATGTAGTGAGTCTCTCTACTACCAAGGAAAATGCTCAGACAAACTGCATCACCTAGTGTTAGGTCAGAAGTATTAGGTAACTGGCTGGTTGCATTCAATGCTCCAAAATCAAACTGGTTACATTCTAATAGCACCAATCAGACCCCAGACTACCATCAGACATGATGAATGGATGCCCCCAGGGAGGCCCTGTGCTGTGAGAGGAAATTAGGCTTCAGACTCATACCCAACCTAAAGTGGAATTTTTAAATTTGATCTATTGATAAAGATGCAGGTAAAATGTTCTGCTCCCTATAAAACTTCAGTAACTATCTGACTCCTTATGCTATCCTCTACCTTGATAAGGACCACGTCAGACTGTAAATGGAGTGCTGTTGCCATATCGAGGTAGGAGCTGCCCAGACCTCACTTTCCAATCTTGATGGAGTTCAAAAGTGTCTCCGAGGCCTTGTTGGAGAAGAACTGTTTTCCACACTCTAACCTCTCACTCTCATTGGTGGGATGTAGTGAGTCTCTCACTGCTCTATCGCTACGTCCATGGTAAGTGTTCGGACAAACTGCATCACCTTTTCCACCAGGTCCGACTTTCACAGGTGAGACCCGCCATACTACTTACATTCCAATTTTATATACTGACCAGGCTCGGTGCTACAAATTGTAGCGAACTACCCTAACTTCCTTCGTATTCCATAGTGAGGAGTAAATTCCATTCGAGCTAACTACCGCTTTGTGGAACCGACCCAAAGAGGATGTTTACAATCGTAACCTATTCAAACCAAGACTAGGGTTAACCGTTATCTTCCAAACTTAATCGCATAAAATGTACCTACTCTGTAACTCTCTACCTTGAGTTGCCCTCGGGACTTGTACAGGGTGAGCCTCACTGCAAAAAACAAAAACACCTCACGATACTAACGGCGTGTTAAATATACCGTAAAATTTAATAATCCTAATTTTAAGCAGTAGTATTATTATTGATGCGTGGCTAATTGGGAATTATTTCGAGAATGACGGCGTGTGTTAAAATTTGTTTTGAATTTCTGGATATCGTATTCCGTGTGTGTGTGTGTGTGTGTGTGTGTGTGTGTGTGTGTGTGCGCGCGCGCGCGCAAATTAATTAAATATATGTAAAGAAGACTATAAGTTCATGTATGTGCGCGCAATTATTTCTTTAAACTATCGCATCAAGCAAAAATGTTTATTTTATTTTTTATTTCTTTCTTTTTACTCAAGGCAATCATTACGCTTTATGTCTATCATCAGCATGTATTTTCTTTTATTATATTGTACTTAACTTTCTAATGAAGATAATTTGCATCAGTCAGTCAGTTAAGTGCCATACGTGATACACGCTTTCGGCGATCATGTCTCGAAAGAGACATGACTGACTGGGCAGAAGATTATCCCGCAGTAAGTTGCCATTGCTTTCTGTGGTAGACTGGTTGTCAACCCAGGCTATAGAACCCAATCTGTCTCATTATTTAACCCATAACTAGAGGGAATTGACGGATTAATACCTTTCCCAGGGGTATTTTTTTGTAAGTGAATGCAAGGAATTCAACTGGAATTCGAACTCGGCTCCCCTATTTCTCGTTCCGAGCTGATATCCACTGCACCACAACGCACATAATTTGCCCACACCTCTAATATATATATATATCTGCTCTTTTATGTTTTTTTTTTTATGAATAAACGATTTTTATCTTTTATAACTAAATTGCTTCAAGCTATAAAGCCATTTGCTACCCCGAAAGTGCTAACTACTTAAGAGTAAAAAGCAGTAGGCAATGTTGGCATTTTTAAATTTAAAAAATTAAGAATATAGAATATGAAATAAATCCTAGAACAAGATTTTTAAACCTATCGACCTGCTTTATGACAATTTCTCTAATAGCATTTTACGTAATTCAAATCTGCCAAAGAAATAAGTTGCGTAATGATAGTAATATAGTGACTTAGTGGAATATCCGTGCTAGAATTTTGTTAAAACTTACTGTCCCCGCATTCGAAATACAACCCGGGAAACAAAATAAAAAAGAAATGCATTAATATTTACCAGGTATTGATTTTATGAGAAGAAAAAAATTATATATATCAAAAATAGGACCTGAAAGATTTCGATTTTGGAAATCAGTCACCGAGCCGGCCCATCTTTTTTAAGATATCACGTATAATGGTCACATCACGTACAATCACCAAAGTTAAGTAACGTCGAACCTGCTCAGTACGTTGACCGATTGGGAATAGCAGGTGCTGTAAGCTTGAATGTGCAGTTAGCGTAATGGATAATGATTCGGAATTGTTAATTAGAGAGCCAAGTTCCAATTCCCGTTGGATTCGTAAATATTCACTTAACAACACGCAAATACATTTGGGAAAGGCATGAATCCACCTCTTCCCTCAGCTATGGGTTATTAGTAAGATTTGTATAACTAAACCATTACTACTAGAAAATAATAATATTTTTTTCCTGGCTTCAAATAACTTTTAACGGGTTGATAAACCGCAGAAAATGGATGAGTCAATCAACGTATTAAATTTTTAAAAAGTGTTCCAAAAATTGAGATGGGAAAAACAAAGATTTATGGTTAAGTTTTTAATTTTTCTGATTTATAAAAAATAAATATATTTTCTTTTTTAAAATGCCGGCAGGTCGGCTAATAAATAAAACTGTTTCTTTCATTTTCCTCATTGATATAATTTCTGAACAAAATGACTCGCTTTTAAAGAAAAAATTCCGAAGTAATTCCTTTTTATTTGAATTTAGTACTTGCCTTTTCTTGTAAGAGATCCTGATAATAATAGCGACCGCTTTTTTTAAAGAATACTGTGAAAGTGCGTATTAGAGACTAGGGGGAGGCACTGGCATGAGGTATTGCTGACTTAAATGTACTTTACTGTAAGGCACTATGACTCCGAAAAATACGAAGCAGCAAATTCTTGTTGTCCCCCCCCCCTCCAAATCTTGCGCGGTTGCAGTAAAATCCTCCCGGGGAAGTCTAACAGCTTTATTTTTTTTTTTTCTTATCATTCTACTTTTTGTTTTGTTTACTTGCTTAGAACGTACGTATGTTACGCCCTGTCAATACCTCATAAATAATGGACTATACCTTTGATCGCATGGGAAAAAGGAAAAGACAATTGAAGACGCTACTTTGTTTCAGTGAGAAAAAGAAAGAAAAAAGTAAGAAAAAGAAAAGAAAAGAAAAAAAGAAAGAACGAAAAATAAAAAGGAAGAAAGAAAAAACGCTCTGCTAAAATCTCATAAATAATGGACTGTTCCGTTTTGATCGCGTGGAACAAAAAAAAAAAAAGAAAAGTCATTTGAGAGACGCTGTTAGGTTTAGGAGAGAGAGAGAGAGACTTTGCCAAAATCTCATAAATAATGTCTCGTTATAAAAAGACGGAAAAGACAGATTAAAGTTTGATTTAAGAAAATGAGAGAAAGCAAGCAAGAAAGAAAACTAGATTAAAACAGGAAAGCCGTGAAATTTTCATGGTTATTACTGGTATCAAATATATAAAAGCATTATTGGTATCATATAAAATAGGTACCTCTACTCATTTTCGATACATAACTTTTAAACTGAATTTTTAAAAATTAAAAAAAGTTTTCTTTAAACTTTTATTTTCGTTTTTATTGAAAGCTAAATGATTAAATTTACTATTTCCAGTAAGCAAAATACTCTGGTGTATTTCAAACAGAAATTATATATCGATTGAAATCTAAAGAGATAAAAAAATTCAGTTTTTCGGCCATCTTTGAGCGATCAACATATTTGTAAACAAAAGTTAATTCTCGGTTTTAAAAATTTTGCAAAAATAAAATATACATCTGAGAGATATTATTTTTAGAAAATTACTAAATTTAAAGTTAAATTAATCTGATTTACACAAGTATTACTTATCTATAGCATGAAATTTAGAATAAAACTATTTCGTAAAAACATTGTTGATCTTTCTGACCTTTCCCCGTATGATTTAACATGTGATGACAGACAGACAGATGCGAGATAAGTGTATGGCGACCAGAATGGACAAAATTGTCCAATTTTTTTCCTGTAAAGGGAAGAAACCGTGAAACACATGACCTTTTAATGTACACACAGAAATTACCATACAAAAAAAAACTTCAAATACATACAAAAATTTAAAATTATTTTAAAAATATGAAGGCTCGACGATTTGTATTATTAAACTTTTCAATTTTCGATTAGTAAATATCTTCACTTAAAACTAACGACATCAGATCTTTGAAGTATTTTGAAAATATTTTTGAAATTTTATAAGTTATTATAATTAAAAGAAAATGGCGCTTAATAAATCAACTATACCTTGGGCACCTCGACGTGGTGTAATGGTTAGCAAACTTGTCTCGCTAGAACCTATTCGATCCTCACTGGGTACCCCATACTTTCTACCTTATGTCACATCTAAGCTTAGAAAATCACAATATAAAAAAGGTTTCGAGAATCACATGTTTGTCTTTACAAGGCTTTTCTTCATCTACAAGGAAATTCTTAAACTGGATAGTGTGTCAGTTTACCCTTCATGGAACAGGCTCCCTATATTAAAAATATCATAAAGAACAGACAACTGTCTTAATAAAAAATTTATAAAGTCATCTAAACTCTCAGTTACTCAAATGTCAAATCCAGTATGAGAAGACATTTTCGAAACTAAAGATTAAAGACAAAGTTAAGAAATCCATTGTCTGTGGAGAATTTCGAATCGGGCATATTGTTATCCGTTGAAAAGGAAATGTTAGACTATTTAGTAGCAATTATTTTCGCTGGTCCTAATCGCCTTCAGATTTCTGTTTCACATTTTCTTTGTGACTAATTTTTTTAACTAGTATTTCGAGCATAGTTTATTTCAGCGCTGCAATCAATTCCTGTATACCAAACAAACACCGAATTATTTTTCTTACATTGCACGTAAAATTTCTTAAACGACCCTTATATTATGAATCCGCTTTTCGATATGAAAAATCATGCATTCGGAATAATACGAAAGATTACGTTTGAAATGTAACAAGATTTACTTCAGCCATGTTTTTTTTTCTTTTTTTTTCTTTCTAGTAAGTAAAAATTGAAATGTACCTCAACATTTCTTACCACTACAAGTAAGTCTCGGAATTTTATAAACAAAAACAAGAAATACTTGCATCAGATCCAAATTTTTACAATGAATCACTCAAGAAACTTAATCTTTTTTGGCGAATTCAGGAAAATTTTTCTCATTTCTTCAAAGTGATAAACAAATATAACTTCCCTGAGAGGAGTTGAAATCGTTTCAAACGCTGAAATTGAGTACACCTAGTATTTATTTCAGCTTTTTTAAAAATTTATTTATTTATTTATTTATTATTATCACTATTATTATTATTATTATTATTATTATTATTATTATTATTATTATTATTACGTTGTCATTTTTCATCATATTTCGATTTCTGCTATGGTTGAACTACCTACCAAGTCTGCGGGAAGACCTAAAGCAGATCGTGGTGTGTCGTTATGGCTCCATTTAATGTTTTTTCTATCTCCCCTATCATCCCTAGCGTTGCATAGACAAACTTCTCCTTAGTCTGTGGGCTGTGCTTAACAAGACACTTTTTGTATATCTCTTAAGCTGGGGTTTCCAGGGATTCTTTCAATGTGTTGTTTTGTTCCTTTTTTTATCATTCCAAGTGCACCTACTATCACTGGCACGATTCATGTTTTCAATTTCCACATTTTTTCTATTTCAATTTCGAGGTCTTTATATTTTGACATTTTTCCGAATTCCTTGGTTGATATGTTACAATCCGCTGGACAAGCCATATCAATTAATAGGCAATTTTTTTCTTTCTGGTTTTTAACAATAATGTCCGGCCTATTTGCTTCAATTTTTTTTTATCTGTGTAGATGGTGTAATCCCATAGAATGGTGACATATTCTATTTCTGTAACCGGTGCTGGGTGATGTTCATACCAGTGTTAGTTTACATATTTTCCATGGTGTTTGCACATTGTCCAATGTAAATATTGCCCCACTCTATCGTGACGATTTTTATATTCATTTGGGGCAAGTACAGAACAACCTGAGATTAGATGGTCTATTGTTTCTTAGTGTTTATCACAGAACCTGCATTTTGGATCCACATTATTACGTATATCTGCCTGAAAGTTTCTAGTGAAAAGACTTTGGTCTTGTGCTGCAAGAATAAAGCCTTCAGTCTCAGACTTTAATCCAGATGCACGTAACCATCGATTTATCAACATTGGATTTAATGGCACATTCTGGATATTGATCATGCAGAGGTTTGTCTCGCCAGCGTTGTTTCATCTGTTCAAGAGCTTTATCTTTGACTTTCATGTTCATATTTGTTGCCGCAATAGTTGGTTCTTGGCTTCTGTTTTGCATTTCTACAGAATCTACTAAATGTAAATCTTGTTTGTATTTACTGCCTTCTTTTATTATTGAATTATTGATATTTTTTCCTTTTGTTTTCATGTTGTTTGACTAATTGTATCATCCAGTCCTTTGTTGTTTCTATGTATGTTAGTAAGCCAACAGTTGTTGTCTTGTATGACAATTCTAGCTGAATAAGACCGCTTCCATCTTCTTTACGGGGTATGTATAGACGGTCTACATCAGCCTTTGGATGATGCAGCTTACGCTTAGAAAGAAGCTTTCTTGCTTTAGAATCCATTCGCCTGATGTCGTTTAGAGTTCAGCTTAAGATGTTGAAACTATATTGGACAACTGGGATTGCAAGGCTATTAATGGCCATAATTCTGTTCTGAGAATTCAATTCAGTTTTTAATATCAGTCGTAGCCTTCTATAGTACTCTTTACGCACTATTTCTTTCATTTTTTATGGTGAATTTTTTCACTTTCATTTACAACTAGGTATTTATAAGCTTTTTCTGGCTTTAATTCTTCTATTGTTACAGCAGGGTCTAAGAAAATTGAGGATATTTGTTGTAGGTATTCTACAACAAACTCCTCAATTATTATTATTATTATTATTATTATTATTATTATTATTATTGCTTGACTACCGTTTACCGGGCACAATGCCCTGTTAATTGGGAAGAGACAGCTTGAATATAAAAGTTTAGGTTTGACCAGTGCCTTAGCTAAGGGTGGGGAAGGGGGCGGTCCGTCCAGGGAGGCAATTTTTTAGTTCATTGTATAACTGACATAAAAATAATTGACTATACATATATATATATATATATATATATATATTAGGACCTTGAATAAGTTCTCGCTGTTTTCCAATAGATGACGCTTCCAGAACTGCGTGCGTGTAGTCTCAGATGGTAACTCATTTATAAGAAAATACAACAGGCAAGCTTGAAATTAAAAAAGTATATTTGCGTGGAATTTTACTGCACTACTTTATTCAAAAGAAATCTGGAGCTGAAGCACACATAATTCTTGTTGAGACTTACAGTGACCATGATCTGTCGGAAACAATATATAGAGATTGGTTTAGACGCTTAAAAAATAATGATTTTTATGTTGAAGATAAAGAACTCTGGTGCAATGAAAAGGTTTGAATACGAAGATTTGGGGAAATTACTTCACGAAGACTCATGTCAGGCGTGAGTTGAACTTACAGAATCATTATGAGTTGATCACACAACAGTTTCAAAACGTTTGAATACATTAGGAATGATTAAAAAGCAAGGACATTGGGTGCCGTACGAGTTGAAGCCGAGTGACGTCAAACGGCGTCTTGTAACAGGTGAACAGTTGCTTCAATGCCAGAAAAAGGAACGTCTTTGTTTTGCAGCTTATCTTGGCAGGCGATAAAAAGTGGATAGGCTACGATAACCCTAAGCGTAGAAGATCGTGTGGTAAGTCCGGCCATGCGTCAACATTGGCGGCAAAGCCGAATATCCATGGTTTGAAGCTTTTACTCTGCAGTTGCTAGGAGCAGCTGGGTGTAGTTTATTATGAGCTACTCAGACTGACTGAAACCATTACGGAAAAATCCGTATCGACTACAAAATCTGTAATGTGATCAATCCCGATCTGGCAGCCAAGATACATTCACTTTCTCACCGGCGCAATGTGGCATCTCTGTGTCTCTTCTACAAGTACTTTCAGGGTTTCTGCTCCGATGAACTTAGCTCACTGGTTCGCCATATGCATGAATTTACTCGAGCCACAAGATTAGCAACTAGGTTCCACCCGTTTAATGTGAAACAAATAAAATGTAAACACAAATTTTACTCCAGCAGCTTTTTTCTCGCACTTCCTGCATGTGGAAATCCCTTCCGTTTACTTGTTTCCCCGACAGCTACAATCTCCAGGAGTTTAAGTAAATAGTCATTTTATATCTTGCCAACTTGCATCTCCTCTCTCATGCTCCTTTCTTCGTCCACTCCACTCTCAGTATCTTAACCCTTCTCTTACTCACTTCCTGACACGCCCTGTAACCTGTCACTCTTTCTCATAACTTTCCTCCTACGTAACCCCCTGCGTACCAGTGGCAATAGACTGCCTTGCTTGGGGTGATATGATTATAAAAACATGATGCTTTTGAGCCGAACATTGAAGAAAAACGGCTTCTATACGAATAGAGACACGACAAAATCATGTGTTGCAAAACGGGGGGAAACTTACTTGGAAACGCTTAAATGGGAAATCCTACCCCAGCCGGCTTATTAACCCGACATTGCCCCATCCGACTGACACTTGTTCCGATCGATGGCACATGGTCTGTCTGAGTAGCACTTTCATTATTATGAAGATGTCATAATAATTGGGCGGACGCGTGATTAATCTCAAAACACGTGTCGATTTCCCAACGTAGAATTGAAATGCTGCCAGAAAGATGGAAAAAGTAGTGGCTAGCGCTGGACAGTATTTCACTGACATGTTTCTTTCTAATTTTTGTAAATAAAACATTACTTTTCATGAAAAAAAAAATCAACGAGAATTCATTCAAGGTCCTAATATATATATATATTGTGTATTTGGACAACAATCTCTCTTTTATGCTCATGATTTTCAGAACATAAAGTATATAAAAATTGTCCAAAAGTTTTGTTTTTCCAAGCGCTTTCGGCTATACTTTTAGCCATTATCGAGGATGGGATTTATTTCACGTGTGATCATAAGATCACATGAAAAATTACATTAAAAGACTTAACTATAATACCTTGTCTGTTATTTTTAACGAAACATATATATATATATATATATATATATATATATATATATATATATATATATATATATATATATATAAACTTTAAAGGGTTAATGTGCATTTTTTTTATAATCGTGTCGCTCTAAGCAAGGCATTTTACTGCCACTTTTGTGCGGGGGGTTACATAGGAAGAATGTTATGTGGAGTGAGGGGTTGCAAGGAGTGTCAGGAAGAGAGTAGGAGAAGGGAGAGAGAATACTGTTGAGAGTGGGGTGAACGAAGAAAAAGCATGAGAGAGAGGAGATGTCTATTGACTTTTACATTTGGAGATTGTAGCTGTCGGGAAAGCAAGTATGCGGAAGAGGATTCCACAGGCGGGAAGTGCAAGAGAATAAGCTACTGGAGTAGAATTTGCGTTTACAATTTATTGGTTTCACAGTAAAAGGGTGGGACCTAGTTGCTAATCTTGTTGCTCGAGGAAATTTGTATATAGTGGGTACCAGTGAGCTAAGTTCATCGGAGCAGAAGCCATGAAGGTCTTTGTAGAAGAGACACAGGGAAGCCACACTGCGTCGGTGAGAAAGCCACTGTATCTTAGCTGCCAAGTCGGGATCGATCACATTACAGATTCTCCGTTGTATTCGGTCGAGGACACCTAAGTGGATAGCAGGAGCACCGGACCAGAATATGGCAGCAATACTCAATGCACGGGGGATGGTAGACTTGTATATGTGCAGGATTGTTTGGGACGGGAAAAACTTCCTAGCCCTACACAGAGAACCGACTTTCTTAGCAGCGGATTTAACTATGGATTCTATATAGTTATTAACTATGGATTCTATATAGTTATTCCACTTGAGGTCTGGTGTGAGAGTTAACCCGAGGAGGCGCAGTTTTTCACTTTCAGGGAGAGAAGAAGCCTGACCCATGTTAATGGGCGGAAGGAACGATTGTCTGTGGCGATTATTAGATAGCAGCTTCGTTCTGGAAGCATTAAAATTTACGAGCCATTTCTTACCCCAGTCCACCACGGATTGGAGGTCCTTTTCAAGCTCGGCATCGAGGTTTGCTTTGTCAGCCTCGGTAGATTTTTGATCGAGACGAGAGTAAACCGTAGTGCCGTCAGCCTATATGCCCACTTGGGATCTTATTACATCAGGGAGATCGTTAATATAGATAAGAAAAAGCGTAGGATTGTATTCGTTTTCGAGAGGGGCAGCAAACTTGAGGGCCGCCCCGGACGGCAAAAGGCCCATCTATGCCAATGGGTTTGACGAGAATTTTTTACCGGGTCCACAGTACTGCAAGTAGACAACGACTTGAATAAAACAAATTGGCTAAAAATGGAATAATCCTAATTGACTAAAATAGTGATGCACTCTTATGACAATATTTTTACAAGTACACCTCAAGCCTCGTCGAATAATGAGATCACCCGAAATCGATTTACTCTTTCATCTGCTGTTTAATACAATTAGGTTGAAATTGAATATGTCATTTTTAATTGAAGACATAAATCGGCGAGGTTGTTATTCTTCGTTTTTCTTTAAATTAATTTTTCGACAACCTGATTATCAGCATTGTGTTTTGTTTATCAATTCATTTTTTGAGTCAGCTGTTTTGTTTTTTTTTTTGTTTTTTTAAGTTTTTGTCCGAGACTGTGTGCTCGGTAAACACTAAACAGTAGTCAAGCTCCCTATTCTTACAATTAATATTAAAAGAGGGTGGGATACGTCAGCTATAAAAAAATAAATTTAGTTAAAATCTAATTTTTATAATAATACAGTTAAAGTAAAAATAATTACGTGTTTAGACTCTCACTATTGCAGGTGAAAACTGTGATTAATGACCATTCTACGACATTTAAGCATTTTACTTAGGATCAGAGTGTAGTATTGGTTCTATTTTCAGTCATTCAGTTCAGTTAGGTTTTCTGTCGAACAACTTTTAATTCTGTTGGTCAGAACGACCTTTATACATTTCCTGTTTCTTAGAGGCTTTGTTTGGCGTGAAATAATTTAAAAAATAATTATCATCAAAATATTTTGACAAATTAATCTCAAACCACACTGAACAATCAAATCGCCATATTGTTACTATTTCACATAACATTAATTGCAAATAGGTTAAATATAATTGCTAATTGAAAACGGATCTTTTTTATTTAATAAACGTTTCAGCCAAGTAAAGCAGTACCACCACTGGTGTGCAGGGGTTTACAGTGGGAGAAAAAGAGGGGAAGGAATAAGTTACAAGAGATGTCGAAGAAAGGATAAGAGAAAGATGGGAATCAGATAGAAGGTGGCAATTGACGTTGCACTTAAACTTTTGAAGATTGTACTATGTAGGAAAGTAAGTATACGAAAGGAAGTTCCACAGGCGGGAAGTGCGAGAAAAGAAACTGATAGAGTAGAAGTAACGGAGCAAAATAATAGTCAAAGTTATCTTATTCAAATAATTAGTTATTCTTGGTTACCGTAATTACACTTATGTACATGTGTTTATCAATTTCATTCAGTCAACTGCTTTATTCAAATCGTTGTCTTTCTTCCGAACCACGTGCCCGGCAAACGGCATTCTTGCTGCTGCTATCATAATCATCATCGCTGTCATCCCTTCATCCGAGAGAAGGTTTGCGAGTTCAAGTTTTGCTACAGGGTATGATGAGTTGTTATAGTGGAACATCCTGCCATCCTCGAGAATAGAATGCTCTATTTTATAAAAGACGGTAACGGTACGAAGGCATTCACTATTCGATAGTCGATTCCGCTCCAACCCGTGGCCTGCCTATTTGTGTATTATTGTTAACTGTACCTTAGTACAATAAATCTGGTATATTGTATTCCTGCAGTTGCTTTCCATTCTTCAACTGATCGTTTTATACTGTATTTCTTTTCGGGATATATCATGAGTAAATTGTCGCTATTCTATATTTTTAACTTAGCGCATGCGTGTTGTTTGGTTTTTATTTAGTCGACTGCACAGTAGGGCCAGTTGGGCACCGTCTGTAAAAAAAAGAGCGCCATCAGTGTTTGAGTGCCTATCTGAGGACAGTGCAGAGGATTCGGACAGCGTTGGATGATATATCCAGTCAACATTATGGTGCTTGGAGTCATCACCAGTGATGACGGCATTCAGGTTGTCATTTAAGTGTCATACGTGATACACACTTTCGAAAGATACATTACTGAGTGGGCAGAAGATTATCCCGCAGTAGACTGGTTGCCAGCCAAGACTATAGAACTCAATCTCTCCTGTTATTTAACCCATAACTGGAGGAAAAAGACGGAGTAATACCTTTCCCAAGGGTATTTGCACGTAAGTGAATGCAGGGAATTGAAGATGGCGACATTATGCTTTTCTTTAATCTTCCCACAATGCCTCAGACTAAACACGGAGGTCGACCTTGAGCAAGTAGTGCTGCCATGGGTCAAGAGAGTGGCTGTTGGAAGGTCCTATGCCTGACAACAAGACTCTGTAACATGCCAAAAATGTAGGAATATCCTGTCATGCCTGTCAGACAATTTCTGCGTCCACATCACCCCTTATATCTGGCCACCTAACTCTCCCAAACTGCAACCCTCTTGATTATTATATGTGGGGCTCGGTTGAGCGAGGGGCCAACAAAATTCCTTGTAACATCAAAAATGAATTGAAGGCAAGGATTATGGCAGCATTCACCAAAACAGAGACTGTCCATAAGATTTACAGGAGATCCCAAAGTCGTCTGGAGGCCGTGGTTGAATTCAATGGTGATTTTATTGAACAAATTTACTCTTTAGTATTTCAAGATATTTTTACGTAATTTTTGTAAAAATATCTGTTAAAATGAAATGTCAGTGTCATTTTCAGTTTTGCGTAATTTAGACGAAAATTTATCCATCGCACCCTATATTTCTAGATTTCCGACCCGTGAATCCAAACTAACGATCTGGGAAAGAGCGATAAAACGCAGCTGAAATTAAGATGAAAGGAAAAACACTAGTCAAACATTAATAAGAATGCAGCAGCAACTGTAATTTAAATGCTGAGTAAGGGTCACTAAAAACGCTGAAAACAGAAATAAAAGTTAAATGCCATACGCGATACACGCTTTGGGCGATCATGTCTCTTTCGATTCATGATTGACTAGGCAGAAGGATACCCCGTAATAGGTTGTCATTTCTTTCTGCAGTAGTCTGTTTGCCAGTCAAGGCTATAGAACCCAATCTGTCCTTAATTTTTATTAATATTTTTCCCAAGGGTATTTGCGCATAAGTAAATGCAATGAATTTAACTAGAATTCGAACACGGCTCCTTGATTTTTCATTCTGAGCCGACATCCATTACAACACAACAAAAACCAACAATTCACTATAATCTAATTACAAGTTTATCCATACTGTCAAAAATGATAGCAAATATAAAAGTAAGGTTTTCTTAAATACTGACTTTTAGAAGGCATTCAGATGTGTGTCTGTGAATACATTTTCCTCTTCCGTCAGTTAAGTGCCATACGTGATACACGCTTTGGGTGATCATGTCTCTTTTGAGGCAGATTTTCCGGCGCTTGTTGTCATTTCTCTCTGTGGGAGACTCGTTACCAACCGAGGCTATAGAACTAAGTTTGTACATAGATGGAGGAAGAAGAGATGTATTCATGCCTTTCGCAAGGGTGTTTGTGCGTAAGTAAATGTAACGAACTTGACCAGAATTCGAGCTCGGCTCACCTATTTTCTTATTGTGATATGAAGATATAATTATCTCGGATCAGTTTATCACTTAACAACTACACAAAAAAAACAAACAAACAAACAAAAAAAAAACAAAAAAACGATCCCCCACTTTATGTCCCGTAAAATCTATGTTATTAATAGTTTACACATGTCAAAAATGATGACATATAAAATTGATATTTCGAGTTCGTCTGTAGAATTTTGCACCGTGTCTTTAAATATATTCTTCCAAATATGATGTGCGTTGTGGTGCAATAAATATCGACTCGGAATGACAATTCGGGGAGTCGAGTTTTTTTTTTTTGTTTTTTTTTAATCATCTCACCCCAAGCAAGGCATTCCACTGCCACTATTGCGCATGGGGCTATATAGGGGAAGGTAAAGAGAAGGAGTGGTTAGACATAGGGAATGTCAGAAGGAAGGTGACAGATGAGTAAGGATAACGAGGATGAGGGTTAGGCAGATGGGAAGAGTGTTTGATAGAATGGGAGCAGGTTAGTGTGTTAGGAGGTGTCTATTGACCTTACATTTAAACTCCTGGAGATTGTAGCCGTCGGGGAAGCAATCGTGTGGAAGAGAATTCCACAGTCGGGAAGTGCGAGGAAAGAAACTGTTGGAGTAGAAGTTACGGCTGCATTTTATCGGTTTCACTTTAAAAGGGTGGGATCTAGTTGCTAATCTAGTATCTCGTTCAAATACGTATTTAGGAGGCACTAGTGATCTAAGTTCATCGGAGCAGAAGCCGTGAAAGTATTTATAGAAGAGACACAGGGAAGCCACGTCGCGCCGAGTTCGAATTCTAGTTGAATTCCTTGCATTCACTTACACACAAATACCCGTGGGTTGGGGAATGTATTTATGAATTTATCCGTCTCTTCCTCCCAGTTATGGGTTAAATAATAGGACAGATTGTGTTCTATAGCCTTTGCTGGCAACCAGTCTACCGCAGAAAGCAATGGCAACCTACTGCGGAATAATCTTCTGCCACTACAGTCAGTGTATCACGTATGGCACTTAACTGACTAAGTAATTTGGGGAATTTGTTTATTAATTTATAACTGTAGAAAACCGATACCCACTTTATGTTCAACAGTATTATTACCAGCTTATTCATTCTGTCAAAAATGATGACAGAAATGAAATTGATATTTTAAGTCTTGACTAGATTTTCGCATCCGTATCTTTATATATTTTTTCTAAATATCTGTAGAAAACCGAGCCCCCAATTTATACACAGCAAAATTGTTAACCAGTTTAAACAAAAATGTTAGTATTAAATTAAACTGCTAAATCCTTATTAGATTTTCATACGCGTGTCTTTTAAATATTATGAAAGTGTTAAGTTAGAGAGTCAATTTATTACTTGTTTAATATAATAAACTAACACCCTACTTATGTCAAACTGAATATTACTTACTAGTTTATATATACTGTAGAAAATGACAAGCATCCACATGTGAAACGTATACTTTTAGTTTTTATTAGATTATTAGCAAATGCTTGTCTTGAAATTAGTTTTTTTTCTCAATAATGAAATTTAGTAGTAATTTTGGGGGATCAATTTATTAGTTAAAAACTTTAGGAGCCCCTCCATTTTTATTCCCATTAGAGTAATATATTATTTAGAACTTACTCATGTTGTCAAAGTTATGCAAATACATGTAATGCCTAAGCGTATTTGGCTTTATTTTTTGTTAACTGGGTAGGTGGGGAGGTAGGTAGATAGGTAGGTTTCTCGGAAACGATAATTAAAAGCTTAGTACGGTAAAAATGAGAGGAAATAGCAGTAAGAAGATTGTGTTGAGCCAATCTTTTTCTTTTCTTTTCAGCACTACTTTTACTTGCCTGTACACATACACACACAAATATATATATATATATATATATATATATATATATATATATATATATATATAGTGAAACTCGCTTTACAACTAAAGCCATCCTTTTAGGATATATCTTAAGACTCGGGTTACGACTAGAACTATCATTTCATAGCGTATATATATATCGTGAAACTCGAGTTACGACTAGAGCTATCCTTTCATAGGATATATATATATATATATATATATATATATATATATATATCGTGAAGCTTAAATTACGAGATATCCTTTTATATACAATTATATATAATTGTGTGTGTGTGTGTGTGTGTGTGTGTGTGTGTGTGTGTGTGTGTGTGTGTGTGTGTGTGTGTGTGTGTGTGTGGAGATAGATATATACTGGGAGGTGTTCCACCAGTCTTAACATTGGCTCGGTACCGTATTGTGGAAAACTTATTTAATCAAACGTAAGCAATATGAATAACTGTCAATAACTGTAAAAATAATGGATTTCGGCTAAGTTTTTTCTTTGGATTATTTCCTGGGTGCGCCGGTGGTGTAATGGATTGTGACACGGCCTAAGAAATCGGACTGCGAAGTTCGTATTCCTGGCAGTTTCGTTACATTCGTTACATACGCAAATATCCTTGAGAAGAGTATGAATCCATCTCCAGTCCCCTCCGTTATGGGTTAAAGAATATACTTATAGCTGGAAAAATCATTGTTATTCCCAACAAATTGTTAATGTAATATTCTTTTATGTAAAAAATATAACAAGTACTCTTTCAACCCAAAATATATTTCAGCTTAAAAAAAATCCAACAAAGCCTAAAACCGTAAAAGCAAATCAACCTGCGTTTTTGATTAATTGATTTGTTTATGTACATACACACGCATATATATATATACTTAATAGCTCTGTTATGTCATGATTCCTGTTAAATTCGTTCCATTTCCTTTCGCGTAAAAAGGCTTGGGAAATGTATTAATCCGTCTCTTCTCTCTCCAGCTATGGGTTAAATAGCAGGACAGATTGGGTTCTATAACCTTGGTTGGTAAACAGTCTACTACAGAATGTAATGTCAACCTACTGCATGAAAATTTTCATCCAAGCGTATATGACGAATAGTACTTAACTGACTGATATTACATCGAGCACTATTTTATTAACACCAGCACTCAATGTGCGATATCTTATATATATATATATATATATATATATATATAGCTTATCAGTGTGGCTAGACATATCTACTTGCTTTCAGCCTGGATCGAAACTCGACCGATTTGGTGTCAGTCGGAGTTCCTACTCTCTAAGCCATGGGCGCATGAAATATATAAAGAGAAAACTAAATGCATGATCGCTTTAAGATGGTGTGGCGTTGAAGTTTTCCTTTATGTATATGATATTGCTCTGGATAATACCCATTGAGCTTTCTGTATGGATCTATCTCTTTAATAAATAGATTTATTTAGATTATCCTCTCAGTTTACGGATTTGTCATCATTCCCTATATTCTTCAGACCGAGGCTTAAAACCTCGGTAATTTGGTAAGATTATTACAGGGTGCGACAGAAATATCTCCCACATATTAACAAGATGAAGACACCATTGCTACTATTGTCTTATGTGGAATATATTTCACTGACGCACTCTGTATATTTTTAGGTCTTACGGCCATATCACGTTGAATACACCGGTTCTCGCTCGATCATCGAAGTTAAGCAACGTTGAGCCTGGTCAGTAGTTAGATGGGTGACTGCTTGAGAATACCAGGTGCTGTAAGCGTTTAGTGACGGATCTGCGTTGTGGTGCAGTGGATATCGGCTCGGAAAGAGAAATCGGTGAGCCGAGTCCGAATTCCAGTTGAATACCCTGCATTCACTTAAGCACTGGTACCCTTGGGAAAGGCACCAATCCGTCCCCTCCCTCCAATTATGGGTCAGATAACAAGGACAGGATTTGGGGACCCTGCCCTTAAAAACAAATCCCAATGAATCTTGATACTCGAAAAGAAAAAAGTATTACTAGACAGTCAGTTAAATGCCATACGTAATACACGCTTGGGGCGATCATGTCTCGAAAGAGACATGACTGACTGGGCAGAAGATTATCCCGCAGTAGGTTGCCATTGCTTTCTGTGGTAGACTGGCTGAACCCAATCTGTCCTGCTATTTAACCCATAACTGGAAGGAAGAGACGGATTAATACCTTTCCCAAGGGTATTTGCGTGTAAATGGATTCAACTGGAATTCGAACTCAGCTCCCTGGTTTCTCGTTCTGAGCCGATATCCACTGTACCACAACGCACATACTAGAGACAAAACTTAAAAACAACAATAAATTGTTTTAAGAAAAAGGTATTACCAACAATAAATAAATAAAAAAATTAGTTGGCAATAAATGACCCATCGAAGTTGATATGCCATAAAAACAAAACAACCAACCAACTGTATGTTTTTAAAGTTAATATTTACGAATATTGTTCTGAGGGCTGGGTATTTAGCACTTTCTAAAATTTACAGGAATTGGTCGAGTTGAGGATTGATTTATGCAAGAGAAAATTATAAAATTATAATTTGCTATGTCTTTTACCGTTTCTCTGGGTTGATATACTTAAGTTTTTAGCTCATTATGACAGAAAGGAGAAAATGATGGAAGATTGACGCAACATAATCTTCCCTGTGACACTCCAGTTATTCAAATGGGCAGGGTTGCTTACAAAGAAAATCCTCTCCATTATAATAAAAAAAACCGTTGTCTATTTATTTGTGTATCCGTCTAGTCACGCTCATGGGTGGGGAGTGTGTGTGTGTGTGTGTGTGTGTGTGTGTGTGAGAGAGAGAGAGAGAGAGAGAGAGAGAGAGAGAGAGAGAGAGAGAATAGCGACGAGGCAGCGTCGGCTCAGTTCATTCTCTTTACTACCACTTATAAATCTTTACTACTAGATATGAAAGCTCTTCTTGCCGTATGTTTGCTCTTTTTTTTTCAATAATTATGTCGTCGAGTAGTGATATATGTATAGTATATATATATTTTTTTCTAAACATATACTGTTAAATATAAGAAGAGACAATGAATGTCTATTATGTTTAATCATGGGCCATTCTAAACATCGTATTTTGGCTTTAATTTCAACTCAAATGAAAATAAAGGCAAAAATCCTCCAACATTTGGATAATTTTTTATTAAGTTGGTTCTAAGCTTTCGGCTCACATGAGCCATCTTCAGAGAGATTACAAGGACGTTAACATAAAAACATCTACCATCAGCGCCGATTTTATCTTGTGTTGACATAAAACTTTGCTAAGCAACGATAACAGTTATCAAATAGCAAACGCAGTTCGTAAATTTGTAATGCGGTTCTATGACGTCACACTACGTGAGAGCTCGAAATGATAACAGAACCATAAATGCAATGTAATGTGTTATGACCAGATTTAAACGTGATTTTATTAAGTGTGGGTTGATTGGATTTTATTGTACATGGCCTCCAATATCTGAAGGTTTTTTTTTTTACTGTGTGTATGAGTGAGGATTACTGTATTGTTGACTAAAAAATCTTTCTGATATTACCTACATGACTACATGAAATATATATTCCCTCCTGTGACGCTCAGGGGTTTGGGTTATTTCATTTTTTTGTTTTTGTTTTTTTGTTTTTTGTTTTTTCTTATGTCTTGTAAGATAGTCAATAGAAGGTACATCTATATGTTGCCGTCATTTTTGACGGCACGGGCCCACCCATAAATTAATTTGCATTTGGGAAACCACACGGCGGAAATTATTCTTCGACTTGAATGGTTAATCTTCTTCGTTGGAGACTGGTTAATAATAATGTTTTTATTTTAGTGATTGTTAAATTTGTTTTATTTCAGCATTAAGAGTTTCTTTCTTTAATTTTTTTTATTTACATTACAAAATTTACATAAACAAAATTTATTAGTTTTCAAGGTTTGTTTTAAAGATTTGAAGTATTATTTTATTTTCAAATTCTTTTTAAATTAAAAAAGTTAAAAACCGAACATTTAAGACAATAAAATAATAAAACAAAATTATTTAAAAATATAATCGAATTTCACACAAAATAAAACTGAGTCAAAAAAAAAAAGTTTTAAAAAAGGTGATACGTGAAATTTAATGTGGTAATAAAATTAGCATATCTCATCCCCCCCCCCCCCCCCCACTCTCGCTTGTAAACATCAATCACAAGAAGCCGTTTTCGGAGCTAAAGCTGAATTAGACAAAATAAAGTTAGCTAAAGACCAGCCTTCCTCCATCCCCGCTTTTGGCCTTGTGCCACATTTTTTATTTCACTGAATAAATTAGATAAAAAAATAAATCTACATAAGCTTCTCTACACTTGTTTTAAAGGATTTTCCATCAAAAATAAGTTTCTACTTTGTTTCAAATTGTCATAAAAATAGAAAAGTTCATGAAAAACAAAGAAAAGAAAATAAGAAATAATGCCCCCCCCCCCTACCCACCGTATAATTTATCTTTTTGTACATTGAACGTTTACACAAGGGAAAAATGTACCCTGCTTTTTTGGTGGATTTTTTTTATTTTATCTTTTTCGTTTTTAGCTTTATGAAATTCTTAATCTTAAAGCGCTCTTGAAATTTGATAAAACAGCAGAAACGTTGATTTTCATAGTTGAATGTTGTAATGAATTTCTTTTATTCTTCAATCTTCATTAATTTTTGTTTCCACAGATTTCTGTGTTTAGCGATCTATAATGATGATAAAAAGAAAGAAAGAAAAAAAAATCATAGGTAACTGAAAATCCTCCGTACCCATCTCAACACACGCAGACATAAAAGGAAAAAATAGCGGGCACTGTGCGCCTT
This sequence comes from Ascarosepion bandense, assembly GCA_037127315.1. Taxonomy (NCBI): domain Eukaryota; kingdom Metazoa; phylum Mollusca; class Cephalopoda; order Sepiida; family Sepiidae; genus Ascarosepion; species Ascarosepion bandense. The sequence continues at coordinate 1,582,518 of JBBBDQ010001079.1, forward strand.
TTGGGGCTGTGAAACGGAAATGGCCCGTATGTCTAAAAAAAAAAAAGTTTGGATCGGGGAGGCTGAATCCTATTCGCTAAAAAAAATTGTCAGTTCTAACTTTTAATGACGACGTCTTTAGTTCAGGCCTGGAGAAAATTACAGGAGAATTTGATTCTTGAAATACCATTTTTTTATGTGTGCATTTTAAAACTCCTTAAAATTTAATTTCTAAGGCTTTCTTAATAGCTTTATAGCTTCCCTTACAACGATGTTGTAAAATTTGTCACTGAATTCTTAAAATTTCAGAGTTGCAAAGATGTAGTTTTTTTTTTTTTTTTGTATATGGTATATTTTTCAAAAGGTTACATTTTTTTAGCATCAATTTTTAATGTTATTTTTTTCATTCGATTTTGAGCGACACTTTAAATTTTAAATTCTTGATGTTCTCTCTTTACCAGGATCAGGTTCGGATTTTTTAAGCAGGGAGCCACAAAAAATAGAAATAATAAATCAGATGTTAAAGAATAATAACTTGATGTTGTCATAGTGTGAGTAAGGGGTATATAAATTCGATATGAAGTTTTCAAGATTCATGATTCTATTTTCTTCAGATGATCCTCTTCCCTTTATTATCCGACTGCAAATATTTTTGGTTTTTAATTTTAAAATAAATACACCTTTTTTTTTTTTTTTTTTTGCTGTTGCTTTTACTTGTTTTTTGGAATGAGACCTGTAGACTTTTTTTGCGGCTTGTCGCATAAAAGTTTTAGAAGTTAATTTTTCGGCGGAAAAAAAAACGGACAATGAATTTTTTCTGATTTATTTTGAAAATGAATGGCAATAATGGTTTTAAGAGACAAAAAATGATACAGCTCAATGGCATAGATCGAGGCCAAGGGGGACAGGTTTACCGTTTTTTAGTCTTTGTTTAGTTCTCCTCAGTTTTAAACAAAAATCAGGAGGGAATTCGACTCTACAGCGTCGTGAATGATTTCGGTTAAGTAATTTTAATGTAAATGTATAATTTTTATTTAATTTATCTCAAATTCAGTTTCTGTTTATAAAATTTGCAATATTTAAATTTTAAAGTTTAAATTTTAAACTTTAAGAAGTTTAAAGATTTAAGGACTTTAAGAAGTTTAAAGATTTAAAGATTTAAACTTTAAGAAGTTTAAAAATTTAAAGTTTAAATTTTAAACTTTAAGAAAAGAAAACAAAATTTTGAGATTTTTATTTTAGAGTTTTTTTTGTTTTGTTTTGTTTATTGATAGCGGGAATGAATTGCGATTAAAATTCATTTAATAAACTTTTTGATTAAAGAAAATTAATAGAAGTACATGTTAACGTTCTTCAATGTTTTTTTTATAAAATATCGGAATCAGATAAACGATCGATAAAATATTGTCTTTTCATCGTCTTTTTTTTTTTTCATATTTTTGTTTTTATTTTCTTTAAATACAAAAGCGCGCAATAAAAATGCCGTGCCGGGTGGGATGATTGATTTGCGCAATGGACAACTTTTTTTTTAATTTTTAATTTAAAAAAGTTTTTTTTTTCTTTTTTTTTAGCTAAACAATTTCATAACTAGGTGCACATTAATTGTCATTTTCTTTTTTCTTGGCGTTATTTCTGATGCGGAGAGACTCATTTTGCAGTGAACTTTTAAATCGAACATTTATTAGTTAATGTCTGCTACCTAGGAATGTAATCATTAAATTCCTGCAGAGTGCAAACGTTTAATATATAATTTGATCGATAAAAAAAAAAAAGAAGCAAAAAGGTGCAAAAGAAAATCGAAAACAGAAGAACGGAAAAATTAATTTCCAGAGAAACGGCTTTGAAAAAATATATTTAGCGTTTCTTTAAGAGAAGAAGAATATTACGGAAATTTAAGGCATTACTTACCATGATGAACTTGGAATTTTCGCAAAAGAAGTCAAAAAGTCGTAGGGGTTGAGACAGAGAAAGATGTAGGACTTGGCAAGAAGCAAAATAGATTTGGGAACTGCTCACTAGAATTTAAGGGATCCGACGTGAGTCTATCCTGGTGAGATGTCGTTTGAGTGAGTCAGGCTGGGGAACCTGGGTTTTATACCCTGCATCCGGGCACTGGATTGACCTCATCTTTCTCTTCTCAATTTTCATCGGCCGATTCTTTCTTTTTCTGCATTCAACAGAACACTTAAATTGCTACTCTGATGATGTTGATGCTAATAATAATTTATTATTATTGTTTAAAAAAGGGATATATACTTTCTCAATTAATAAAAAAAGTACTCGAAAAAATCTTTTAGAGGTGTACGTTTTTTGTTGAAAAAGAAAGCTTTTCCTACAAAGCTTTTTTTAATTCTAAAAACTAAAAACGTTCATATACTTAAAATTAATGGAAGCTTAACGAAGTTTATACCTGCTGTAGGGGAATAATACGGTCCTTACTGCGTACTCTTTTACCGTGGCCTTGTACCAAAACTAAACTAATTGAGAAATAATTGGCTGACTAAAGAGTTTACTCTATTGATTAGTAGTTTAACTTGGGAGGCAAAAGTATCGGGTTATGTTCTTTGATACAATTTCCTTTCAACAATTTTTCCTCATTCTTTGTAACATTGAAACTCCATTTGTATATAAATAAATAAACTCCATTAATGAATAAGTATTGAAAATTTTATTGTTAGCCGATAATTAACCGATTTTTGGTCAATTTTAAAAGTTTAGGTGTAGTTGTCTTTTTTTCTTTGCGCATGATGTTAAAGGACCATACACTGTGTAGCCCGTTGTCAAAACTAAAAGAAAGGTCCTCCTTTTTTAGTAAGCACATTTTTTCCAAAAACCAATCCAATCTATTGTTAAGACTTTCAGGAATTTAAAAAACTTTCTGAAAATCTATTTTTACCATCCATTACGCCCTCTTCAGACCACTCCCCTACGCTTTGGCTTGAAATGAGCAAATAACTTTTACAAGAATAAATTTTCCCCCTATAACAATGAACGCTATCGAAGTGAGCTGTATTATTTGTCTCTAACGTTATTACTGTCAATCAGAAAACTTTATTTATCGATTTTTTCCCTGAAAAATTTGTATCTAAAATATTTTTATTAAGTCTAATTATAATACACGCTAAAAATATATTCAGAAGAAAAAAAAACTGTTTAAGATAAATTAAATTATTTACCTGCTTCCCCCACTAAGGCAGAGTGTGATACCTTTTTATTTTTTACATGGGTGCCAATACAAAACAAATGCATATGGGCCAAGGACAAAGATCGTCGTTCAATCCCCGCGACAACTGTCTCACTGGCGTCGCTATTATTACTCTGGTCCCATCTTTCTTAGTGCATCACAAATAAGGGGAGAACAGATACTACCCTTTTATCCCGGTCAAAAAAAGTACGATAATTTCTTTTTTCTTAGATACATTATTATCCGATAACGTATCTAAGAAAAAATAAGTTATTTTTTGTGAGAAGATCAGATAAAAAAAAAAGAATCTTTAAAACTTATCTGATTCAGTCACGCCCATTTTTAATATCTGGTTTAACCCTCTTACAACGACACTTTTTTTTTCAGATTTTAAAAGTTACAGTGTTTATTGTTACCACCAAAATGGATGCTTTTTTTTACGAAATTAAAGCAAAAAAGCACTACCACTTTTGTTTTAAAATATTTGCCAAAAAATCAGGGAATTATCCAATTCAAATAACATTTTCAGTGTTTTTTAAATGAATTGTATACCGAATGAGTTACTTTATTAGAAGACTTTTTGTTTATATTAAGATATAAAATTTAATGAAACTTTAATAAATTTAATAAAACTTTAATAAACTTTCTGTTTATAGTTACCATCAAAATGGATGCTGTTTTTCTGAAATGAAAGCAAAAAATCGCTACCCCTCTGTTTTAGAATATTTTTCCAAAAATCAGTAAGTAAAATATTCTGGTGTATTTCAAACAGAAATTATATTGTTTGGAATCTCAAATTTTTTAGCATTTTCATGAAATCATTTAAAAAGCTGCCTTTTTTTAAAATTCAGACATACTTGTAAACAAAAGGTAATCCTTGGATTTAAAAATATTGCCAAAATAAATATACATCTGTGACACTTTATTTTAAGAAAATTAGAAAATTTAAAGTTAAACTAATCTGATTTGAAACAAATATTACTTTCTTATAGAATGAAATGTGGTTATAGTATACAAGTATTTCTTAATGACAGATGTCTTGTTTTTCTGACATGTTGATTGAAGACTAACAGTGACAGCACACTTGCTAACAAGATAAGTATGGTTAAACAGAGTTGACATAAATTGATGAAACCTAAGTGAAGGTTTTCTTTTTCGTTTTTAACCATATAGTAATGAAAACAATAATGTAATATTTTCAGCAATTATCTAATATTTTATTGAATTTTTGTTACTGTAGTTTTATATAGCTTTACATTTGAGGATGGTTTCTGAAAAAATAACATTTATCTTAAAATAATATAAAATTTTCTTTATTTAAAAATTTAATAACTGCGATAATAATCCTTTAGCTTTTTTTAGTTCTGTAGAGGTGTGTGGGCTATGCCTGGTACAAGGCCACTTCCAAACATAACTGACAATTCCCATTATCATCAGGTTGTTGAAAAAATAAGTGGAATTTTGTTTGTTGTTAATGCTATAGCATATTGTGTAAAAAGAAGAATATTCGATGGGAAAATGTTTGTAATTGATTTGCAAAGTGTAATGTATATATTTAAAATGTCCACAGAAGTTTAGAGTTCATGGTTTGATAGTAGCAAATAGCTAAGTGTCCCTGGGGTGTAATGATAGTAGCAGAATGTAAGGTTTTATGCTCCTTCCTCTTTTTGTTAGGTTGGCAACAAGGTGAGAAAGAAGAAATAAAAAAATAGTACTTAGCGTGTCCTGTTGTTGTTGTTGTTGTTGTTGTTGCAGCTCTCTTTGGCAGTGTGGAGTGAAAAAGAAGAAAAGAAAGTGAGAAGAAAAAATCTGCTGGATGGGATGTCAGCTTGAAGTTTCTTCCTTACAATGGGAGATGTTATCAGATACTGCTCCCATTCTGACTGTGTTGAAATTTCTTCTGTTATATTGCCACAGGTCCATGCTGGACTCATCTTGAGTGGGTCAGCAGCAACATGGTTTAAATAGTGAAGCTTCTCATGTTGCCAGCTTCAGCAGGTCTTTTCATTTCTAGATGTGAAAAAGCATCATACATGAATTTTCGATTTGTAATCCAATCAGGATCCAGAATTTTGCTTTTACTTTGACTTGTGAATTTTTCTTGGTTTGGGTTTTTCCAAAGTGTTTTAGTCATTTGAATCCACTTTTGTGGGTGTGCAATTTTACTTTGTTATAGTTGGGTTTTTCCAAAATGCTTTTAGTCATTTGGATCTGATTTTGTTATTTTGCAGGTGTGTAATTTTACTTTGTGTGTTTTAGTTGATGGATGATATAGGATTTGTATCCTATGGTTCTTTAAATTTTACTCAATCTCGTTTGTCAAAAAAAAAATACTAAAGTAGAACTTTTTAATGGTCATTTAGGTAATTCCCAAACATTAGATAAAAAACGACCATACATGATAATTCTCCAAATTTAATAAAAACAAAATTGTATTGTAAAAATTTTGAAGTTTTATTATGAAAGCGTTTTAAAATTTTCCTTTTTAAATTCATCTTTTTTAAATCATGAATTAGTTAAATTACTTTTGTTCACAATTAATTTATAAATTGAGGAAACTAAGGATTGAAAAAATAAAACTTACTTTAAATTTTGAAGGGATGATTTGCAAAGGGCGTTGAATTTTGAAACATAATAATAAAACACTGGAGTGACATGAAAGAATTGGAAACAGCCCCAAAAGTTCATATGAGGGTATTTTTCTTTCCTTGAAACACTTTAATCTTTTAATCAATATTTCCATTACAAAAATGTTAATTTTTACACTCAAAACTAAAATTAAAAATTATTTTTAAAATCTTGATGCATAACGATTTGTATTAAGCTCTTCAGCTTTTGATTAACAAATATAATCATCACTTTATAACTTTATAACCTAAACATAAAAAGGGTTTGAAGAATTTAAAAAAATATTTTTGAAACTTTATAAATTATTATGATTAAAAAAGAAAAAATGAAAACAATTTTTGTAACAATTCATTATTCATCGAAAAAATTTCTTGTAACAATTCATTATTCATTGAAAAAAAAATTTTTCTTCATTATATATATATATATATATATATATATATATATATATATTTCATTTGTAAACAAGTTATTATGCAACCTAGGTTTCTACCATGAGCGGTGTCTTCAGGTGATTTGCAATAAATTGCAAATCACCTGAAGACACTACTCATGGTAGAAACCTAGGTCACGTAATAACTTGTTTACAAATGGAAAATATTCAAAAGTTCTACAATACAATTGTATTGAACATTTTTTAATACAAATGTGCACTGGTCTAACCTTATTATGACCAGAAACTTAGTAATTAAACAATCAATATATATATATATATATATATATTAGTCATCCATATACAAGCCTGTTTTGCTGTATCACAGCTCATCAGTGTTGCTAGACGCATCCACTTGCTTCCAGCTGGGATCAAAATTAAAAGCTTATCTAATTAAAATTAAATAATGTCATAGTTTTATTGCATTTTTTATTTTACTATATGGATCAGGTTTTTGGAAAAAAAGGCTACTGTTTGAAAACAAAAAAAATGTAGATGATTTATATTCCCCAAGGAGTCCTGCATTTAACTAATTATAAATTTTCACAACAAAATTTAATTTCTTGTAATTTCATGAAATTACATTGAGCAGAAAAAGATGTAAAAAAATTACCAAGATTTTTTAAAAATATTAATTTCAAAAATAATTTCTTTCATTTGAAAGAAATTATTTTTGAAGTCTTGAAAGTTTCATTAAAATCCGACAATGATTTGATTTTTGCAAGAATTTCAAAATTAATGTTTTTCTTTAGAAACAAAGGCATTTTATTATAATTACATTTATCCATAGTAAACTCTAGTAAAAATTTGTTCACCCGTTGACATAAATAAACCCAATACTTTTTACCAAAATTTAGAACATGTTAGAAGGGATGTAAAATTTTAAAAAATAATTTAAAATACTTTGATCTTTTTGATTTGTTAATAATAAACATTTTAATGGAAAATTTTGTTTTTATTAAGTTTGGAGGCTTTTTTCTTCATGCTATGCTGTTTATTCAATGAATTAGTGGAGGTAACTGAAAAATTTTAATTATTTTAAAAACAAATGTTTGTCTTATTTTTCCTGAATAGTTTGTTTCACTTGTCATTAAGAAAATTTTCAGAGTTACAATAAAACTGTTTTATTTGAATAAAAGAATTCTTTACACTGTAATTTTTCTAAAATTTAATCTTAGAATAAATATTTTTCTTTTCAGATTAACATAAATTGTTATATTTTTGTTTTTGTAGTGCCTTAATGCCTTTAAATTTATTCATTATACTAAGTTTGATAACAAAAATGTGTATGGAATAAAATAAATTATATTCTTAAACTATTGATTAAAGCAGATTTATTTGTAAACAAAACTAACAATTTTTTTCATTATTGCACGACTGGTTTTCCATACTTCTTTAGGTGTTATCCTTACTTTTACACACAATTTTTTGACAAAAACGTCTAGAATTACACTACAGTGCTTTTATTTTGTCCTTTGACCTCACAGGTTACTTACTGCATGTAAATAAAACATTATTTTCATTGTTTTAAATAAAAGGTAAGCATTCTCCCATTTCATAATAGCCATTCAGTATTTTGTATATATTTTGACACACATCAGGAAAGTAGCATCACAAATGAAGGGATGATAGTAACAGTGACAGCGCTAGGTCTGCTGACACACAGGGCAAGCTGAACTGCGGTGCCCTTACAAGTATATATTTTTTTTACATTTTCACAAGGAGAAAAACCGAAAATGTACAATAACAAGTTTATTGCAACATACAACTTAATACAAGCTAAAGAAAACATTCGTTATCCTAATTAAAACATTTTTCTAGCCTTTAAATCTACAAATCTTTTCATGTCACTTTCTAGACTTATCTTCTTTACAAAATCATTTTCTAATGAGAAAATAGCCAAGAAATTTAATCTGTCTTGAGTTGTGGATGACCACAAGTTTGTTTTTATAAGCTTTAGTTTTGGAAGATCCCAAACACATGACATGGTGTTGTGATGGTGCCCCACTTTCCTTAAGATTTCTACTTTCATTATACACTTTTTTAATTGCCAATAATCCTTTTCTAATGAGAAAATAGCCAAGAAATTTCATCTGTCTTGAGTTGTGGATGACCACAAGTTTGTTTTTATAAGCTTTAGTTTTGGAAGATCCCAAACACATGACATGGTGTTGTGATGGTGCCCCACTTTCCTTAAGATTTCTACTTTCATTATACACTTTTTTAATTGCCAATAATCCTTTTCTAATGAGAAAATAGCCAAGAAATTTCATCTGTCTTGAGTTGTGGATGACCACAAGTTTGTTTTTATAAGCTTTAGTTTTGGAAGATCCCAAACACATGACATGGTGTTGTGATGGTGCCCCACATTCTTTAAGATTTCTACTTTCATTATACACTTTGCTATTCTCATCATACTTCTGTAGAACCACATTTCTGTTGCCATCAGTTTTCTCTTTATCGGTGAGGAATATTGTGCCTACATCTCTAAATATTACAATTATTTTTTTCTATGCAAGTAAGGTGCACAAAAATGAAAAAATGGTGTTATGGTCTAAACAGATATTAAAGTGTGGTTATTTGTCTATATTTCTGAGATGTGGAATTGTAATTATTTATATTATTTACATTGTTCACACTGCTGTCCTCATCTTTGTTGCCATATTGATGATGTTTCAGTTGTTGTACGCTCCAACCTTCTTCAGGTGATTGAAATTTTGAATTCACAATTCTTTGAATCAAGTCACTGGATTCAACCAATGCTTTTATCCATTGAGTCATTAAAATTAGAGAGTTGAGCTAAATGAAAATAACTGAGACATCTGCAAGGAGAATGACACATGGAATGATAACAATCTACCCTAGTGAACAAAATAGAGGGATCAGTTCCAAATTCCAATCATCTGAAGAAGGCAGGAATGCACAAAGGTCGAAATGTCATGAATATGACAAAAAGTGAGGAAAACAGTCCAAACAATATAAATAGTTAAAAGTGGAGTGTACTAATTTAGATATTAAGTTTTAATGATTCCTGATGTTATATTTTTTACCTGATTCTCTCATAAAGTAGGTACGCTGAAAGATTCGCTAAAAAATGAGCATAACAAGATGAAAAAATACCCCAAACTTCATAAAAACAAAGTGTTATCATCAAAATCTTTGTTAATATTAAGAGGAAATATCAAATGATTTTTTATTGTTAAATTATATTTTTTAATTCTTTTTAGAACCTTCAAAATTTTGGATTATTTTTTTTCTTGCATCAGCAGGTAACCATAAATTATTACAGGAAGTTTTAGCATCATTTTGCGGTGAAAAACATTGGTTTGGAAATTCTCTCAAAAATGAAATAATTGTTGTATTTTAATGAAACTTTCAGGACTTATTCACAAATGAATGAACTTATTTTAGAAATGTTTCTTTTTGACAAAATCTTAAAAAATTTTTTTTTTTTTACGTCTGTTTACACTATTTAATCTTATAAAATTTCAAGAAAATAATTTTTGTAGGGTTTAAATTTAATATTACATGTCCTTGGAGAATTTAAAGCATCATATTTTTTTTTTTTTTTTTTTTTGCAAAACAGACCCCTCATTTACCAAAAATCTATTCTGAATTGAAAAATTAAAAATCTAATAAATCTAAGCCAGTATTTCATTAGAAAAGCTTTCATTTGCTTTATGAATAAGATTTATTATAGACACTACTGTCTTAAGAAAACATTCTTTTCAATGTATTTTTTTTATAATCATATTGCCCCAAGCAAGGCATTTTATTGCCACTGTTTTGCAGGGGGTTACATAGGAGGAAAGTTATGAGAAAGAGTGACAGGTTATAGGGGGTGTCAAGAAGTGGGTAAGAGAAGGATGAGAATACTGATGAGAGTGGAGTGGACGGAGAAAGAAGCATGAGAGGGAGGATGCAAGTTAGTGAGATAGAAGATGACTATTGACTTTACATTTAAATTCTTGGAGATTGTAGCTGTCAGAAAAGCAAGTAAATGGAAGGGAATTCCACAGGCAGAAAGTGTGAGAAAAGAAGCTACTGGAGTAGAATTTGCGTTTACAATTTATTGGTTTTAATATGTATATTGAATTTTTACAAGAACTGTTATCATTTGTAAAAATTTTAATTATAATACTCTATAAAGTTTTAAGTCTTTTAAAATTCTATATTAATTAGTTAAATGATATTGTAATTATGTAAAATCTATATTCATTAATAATAGATGGAAAAGCTTATTACAATTCAGTGATCCCAGTATTTTAAAAAGAAGTTTATAATTTGTTCATATATAAATGTACTGATTTTTGTAAATACAAATGTTCATTCATGACATTTTCAGAAAATAAGCTGTCCACCTATATGGCAGCAAATGTTGGTTGATCTCTTCAGGGACGAAGGAGAGACACGAAGCAAAAGAAACATGGTTCTACAGAAGGATGTTGAGGATACCATGAACTGAACATCTGAACAACAATGACATTTTGAAAAGGATGCAAACAAAAAGGAAACATACTTGGCATCAGGAAGAGACAGCTAAGGTTTCTGGGATACGTAATGAGGAAGGAGGGTTTGGAGAACCTAATACTCACAGGACAGATAGAAGGAAAGAGAGACAGGGGAAAGCAGCGTGAGACACACTTGATAGGCTTGAGCAAGTGGATGGTGAAGTGAGGTTTAGGAGAGATACCAAGAGCAAAAATGTTAAGAGCAACAAGGGATAGGGATAAGTGGGGGTCCATGATCGCCTACATCCTAAAAGGACACACCACATAAAGAAGAACTATAGTAAATTTAAAGCTAATGTACCCAAAATTCAATAAAACGTTAGTTTACTTAGAATATTTTCCTAAATTTTTAAGATTACGCTGTAGCTAAAAGTTATATAAAAAAGGTGCTATATTATATTTGACAAGTATTTTTTTTACAGACTTGTCTTCTGTGGAAAAATTTCAAACATAAATCTATCATGATAGTTTTTCAACAGCTAAATAAAAACATACACCTTCGTGTTGAAAACAAATGCTTTTCTGCAATATTTTAAACAAAAGTAATATTTGCTTCAAATCAGATTCATTAAATTTTAAAACAGCTAATCTTCTTCAAATAAAGTTTCAGAAAAATATATTTTATTTTTGAAAGATATTCTAATAAAAAGAATTACATTAAGTCAGCGATTTTAGCGATCCCCCCCACACACAAAAAATTAATTCCAATCAATTTAAATTCGTTTTGAAATACAGTAAAGTATTTTGTATACTGAAAATATTAAATTTAATTTATTAATTTGAAATTAAAACTAAAGTAAAAGATGCATGAAAGACTTCATTTTTTAAAGTTTATTTTGAACCTTAGATATCATTTTTCTTTAGAGGTACCTACATAAAAGGGATATTTTTATATATCTACTAGCAGTATAGCCCGGCGTTGCTTTGGTGTAATGTAATGAAAACTTTAAAACTAATCCATGGTCCTGGAGCTCAGACTCAGCCTAAAGAATATTTGTGTGAAGTTTGGTTAGAATCAGATAAAAATTGTGGATTTATATAAAGGACATACAGACAAACAGACACACACACAAACATCTTGCCTTTTATATATATTTAATCAATTTTCTGCACTATTGTAAGAACTACAGCCTTGAAACTTCTGAATATCGTTTTTTATGTCTATGTCTATGAGTGTATCAAATTTGATTAAAATCGGATCACTCTTTCTATAACCTGATTTTTTCGATTATCGATTATCGATATTTATCAGGGGTACCTCGACACAACACCTAGCTAAGAACAACACTTGCAGACGCTTATAGTACAACTGTGTAAATTTTCAAGAAAATCGGTTCAGCCGTTTTGGAGTCTATAGGTAACGGACACACACACACACACGCACACACACACAGACACACACACACACACACAGACAAAGTTCTATTTATAAATAAGTTTAGATTTAGATTACCCTACTGTTGGCATTTTTTTTTCTTGAGTTTAAATAAATACAAACTTTAATTTTAGTTTTGAGTTTTCACTTCGATTTATTTTCTAGAATCAAAACTGTAGACTTTTCTGTATATAAGATTTAGAGTTGTAGAAGCTATTAAAAAATTAAAGATAAAAATAATGAATAAATGAATTTATTTTGAAAATTAATGTCAGTAATGATTTCAAACAAACAATAATGGATACATTTGTCTGAAATCAGAACTGACATTAACAATATTATTTACAATTTGCTGAACCTAAATGTCCAAAAAGCTTATAAATTATTTTCTAAGCATAGCTTAGATATGGCACAAGGCTGAAAGTGTGGAGCACCCAGGTAGAATGGAACTCACTACTCAGTCATAATTGATCTATTTGAAATAAACAATACATACATTAATTTAAAAAATAAATCAGAAAATGGTGGAAATATAGTTGAACAGAAATGTATCAGATCTGCTCAGTTGCACTATCATAGATTGATACCAAAAAACAAATTTAGATTTTTTTTGTACTCAGCTCATCTGAAAAAGTGGAAGGGGAGACTGAAATCTGCACCCCTGTATGTTGCCGTTGGTGTTGTATTCAACGCTTAAATAAAGTTTAGTTTAAATTGACATTCTTAATTTCCTTGGGGCATCAGTTCTTTTTACTTTTTCAAACATTGTTCAAATTATCCCCTAGGCTAAATGCATTCTTTTTAAGAGAAACTTTGGAAGTTTGCTGTTCTCAGCCATATTGGTGGTGTAATTTGCAACATAAGTTAAAAAGCAAAAACCAAAATAACTAAAAAAACTGCACACTTTTACTTGACAAGGATGTTTAGGGTTGGTATTTCTTTCTGTAGATGATATCTAAGCAACCATCATGTACATTATGACAATTATCGCCTCCTCTCTCAATGTAGCAATGATGAAAAAGTAACCACACATTTGAAGCTCTAATTTCAATTTGCTCTGAAATACAAAAAAAAAGGACGCATCAACACAAAATTTCAAGATGAGGTTTTTGTTTAAGTAACTAATAACCGTCTCATTTCAGAGCATGGGGGTAGCAAGCTAATTTCTGAATCCAATTGTTAATCCTCATTGGGTGCCCAACATCTGTATTTTTATATGAGACTAAAAAGTTATGTCCTTCACTGTTAAGTGGTCAGTAAGCTAGATTAGTACACCATTACTACTACAGTGAGTTAAATTTTCAAAAGGTTACCGGTGTCAGGGTATCAGCTTGCCCAATGGCAAGTGGGCCCCTATATCAAATAAAAATGCAATAAAGAAAGTAAAAAGGAATAAGAGTTTTATAGTCATCTACACACTATCAGTTATAAAAAATTATTCCTACCAATTCCAAACTCCTGTGCCAGAAACAAAAACTTAGTAGAAATAACAAGATATTAATAGGATCCAAATTATAAAACATAAAACAATCGCTGCATAAAATTTTAAAAGGAAAAATACATTTATTTATAGTTTACAATAACGAAAAAAGGTAGTAACAAAATTTTCAAAAAATTTCTTTTTTTGTGCCTATTAAGTAACTATTAACAATTTATGATAAAAGATCAACAGTGAAAAATAGACAAAAATTTACATTTTTTTAAATAACTAAAAGAGAAAACAATAAAGCAGTGAAAAACAAAAGTGCAACCACCTTGGATAAAAAAACAAAAAGAGCTACTTGTTGAGTGCCCCCATGGGCGTCTCTGAGATACAGTAATTTTAAAGTCCCCTTTTACACACTTTGTTCTTCAGAAAATTTCTCATAAATTTTCTCATCTTAGGCAGTCCAATCTCAGTAGAATTTTTACTGGAACTTTATCTCATCTCTCTGTCACTGACTGGTAACAGGAGCCTTCTTAATGTTCTTCTGATGTCAATGTTTTCTTTGATGATGACCTCTCTTTTTACCTTGCTTCAAAAAGATCTTCTGCTTTCAAAAAGTCTTCTCTTCTTGCTTTCAAAAGATTTTCTCCTCATATTTACTGACCTGAGTTTCATTTATTCAAAAATTTAGGTTCACCTCATTCATCTTGTTGTTAGAGTTTGAGACCATTTCTCTCATTGGTCAATATATATATATTCATTTTCAATACTTTTCCCTATACTAGAAATGGATCCTTCAAATTTTAATTGGTTATAACGACTGAATTGAAAAAGATATAACAAATTTCACATTTATACCCTATATAAAATACACTTCTCTCAAAAGAATATGCATTAAAAATCAACCTAGACAAGGGTAATATTTTTAAAATAATAAAAATAACATTTTTATAGAGTTACTTAAGTCCAATGTGAGTGGGCATTTTCAAAGCTAAAGATCATAAAGACAAGGTTAATAAATTTGTTGCCTAAGATGAATTTGGAATCATACACATTGCTATTCATTGAAAAGGAATCATTAGATGAAGTGGATACAGACACAATTATTGGCAGATTTAAACAATCATCAAGTGAACACAAATAATTGCTTTTAATATTGTGGACTGCATGCAATATTTTATTGTGCTTTTGAACTATCTATTGATGTGTCAGTTGTGCAGTAAACTTTTTAAAAATATCAACCAAAATTAAAATTAAAAAATAAATAAGTAAAATATGTAATAATGTGATCATATCTAATCTAATCTAAACTTATTTATAAATGGAACTTTGTCTGTGTGTGTGTGTGTGTGTCCGTGTGTGTGTGTGTGTGTGTGTCTATTACCTATAGACTCCGAAACGGCTGAACCGATTTTCTTGAAAATTTACACAGTTGTACTATAAGCATCTGTGAGTGTTCTTAGCTAGGTTTTGTGTTGAGGTACCCCCAATAAATATCGAAAATCGATAATCGAAAAAATCGGGTTATAGAAGGAGTGGTCTGATTTTAATCAACTTTGATACACACATAGAAAAACACATAAGAAACGATATTCAGAAGTTTCAAGGTTGCAGTTCTTACAATAGTGCAGAAAATTGATAATATATATATATATAAAAGGCAAGATGTTTGTGTGCGTGTTTGTTTATCTGCCTGTATGACTGTATTTTTTCAGCCTTTTTATTTTACTTTTTGCTTCAGGTTTGGCTCTAAGTAAGTATAATTGTAGTTCTTAGTCTCAGCCATGATACCATTTACTCAGAGGACTTATTTAGCCTTCAAAATTCAATTTACGATGAAAAAAACTTATTTGATATCGATAACAGGAAATCAAAATTTCACCTACAATCTATTCACTTTTCTTTCAGTCTACGGTTTCACTTTAACTGGAAACAACTATTGCTTTTTAGTCTTTTGTGCCAATGTCTAAAGAGTCTGAGCTCCAGGACCATGGATTAGTTTTAAAGCTTTCATTACACCCAAGCAATGCTGGGCTATACTGCTAGTATAAAATATTTGTAACTTATTGAATTTATCACATGTTATGAAAAGGTAAATTTTCCACTAATAAATAAAATATGTGTACAGAGTGCTTAAAAAGTCACTATATGGTTTCTTTTTTGTTTTAGGTATCATTTGGAGAGATTTGAGGCTATCAGCATTTTTACAGCTTAGGCTTTGCAGATTTTGTAAGTGTATCATTCCTTGCTAATTTATGTTGGAGCAACATTGCAAAATTGTCACCTGGCAAAAAGTTTTTAAGTTCCCAACTGTAGTTTAGTGCAAATTTAAGAAGTTTTATGGCTGTCATCCATAGCAAGTTTCTCAAAACAGGATTTGTTCTTGACAGACAATGCAGCATAAAAAACAGCAAAAACAAAAGTGGATGCTTCAGAAAGTGATAAAGCTCTGCCTGTACTAACTTCAGGTTGTTCTAGTCCTGGGCATGATGGCAAACTGCATCCGGCAGCAAGGCCTCTGATTGGAAGGTTGTGAGAAGCATGGAACCACCTCTTAATTGTTGTTGTTCTCAGGTCCACCCTGACCCAGAGTGGTAGCATCTGTTAGGGTCCCAGCTATGGGCAAATAGTTTGACCTCAAACTGGAGTCAAAACACTATGAAAGTATAAAAATATACTTTTATAGAAATATATACATAAAAATAGACTTTTATAGAAAAATATACTTTTAAAAAAAAAATATTACCAACAATACATTTTTGAAGGAAAAAAAAATTATTCTCAGCAAAACATTTTTGAATACAAAACTAGAAGACATTTTCAGTTTTCTAAAATAAAAAAGAACAAAAACAAAATTTTTTTATTAAAATCTGACTAAATCAACCTTCTCACTATAATCAAATATTAAAAAATAAAAAACTTAAAACCCCATCTTTTTGGCATTAAATAACCAACAGAGGTTGATATGCAGTTAAGCAAAACTCAAACTCAAACTCAAGTTGTTCAATCACTTCAAGTGTAAGACTATTATCACTCCATCACAAAAACAACCCTCAGCGCTTGGAAAAACTGATAGTTCAGCAATAATTCTACCTTTCACCTTGAGTAAACTGACACAAATGCCAAATTTGGAGAAAATTCAATCCAGTAGAAATTCACGAGCAATGAATGAGAAGCTTTGAAGCTAGTAGTTTGGTATTTTAACCATTTTTCTTCCAATAACACAAACATCTTTACAGGGGAAAATTACCTGAAGATGCTGCAAGAGTTTACTGTACCACAACTGCAGGTGAGTGGTAACCTTGCTAATGTCTTTTTTCAACAAGATGTAGCCTGTCCCCACTTTGCCAGGTTATTGAGGGATTTCCTGAACAACAGGTTTCCTAACTGATGAATCAGTCAAGGAGATCCTCTCAAATGGGCTCTGTGCTGTCCTGACCTCACACCTTGTGACCTTTTTTCTGTGCAATTATATTAAAAGCAAGGTGTGTGCAACTAAGCCCCATGACATGTCAGCTTGAGGAAATAATCCACATGGCCTGCAGTGAGGTCAGGAAATAGTTGCTGCAAAATGTCAGAGAGGGCTGCGTTTGAAGGTGGCTGAGGGTTGTCAAAAATGGAGGCCCTCATGTGGAGGTAGACAGCTAGTCTTCAAGACATTAGAATGTGATGTCAAATCTAGCAAATAAAACTACAATAACTCCTTTGATGATGATAAATATGTATGAACTTAGTATCTTGTGACTTTTGGGACAAAACTATATATATATATATGTATATATCCGAGTGAATACAGAACAAAGAAAGAATTTTTACAACGTCCAAAACATTAATTTAAAACAGTGCTCGATATATAATATATAGAGCTGTGAATATTTATTATAAATTATATTTTAGAACATGTACATATATATATATATAAAAATTATGTACATGTTCTAAAATATAATTTATAATAAATATATATATATATATATATATATATATATATACACACAATAGGAAAACTTATCTTAGGCAATACATTTTGTCATCTGAGGGACTTTATTATTATACAATAATAGGAATATCCATTAATATTTGATACATTCTTAACCAGTGTGGTTGGGAAACTATCAAACATATAACATCACTTATACAAAATATTTGAATTCTAGCATTCCAAAAAAGAAAATGACAGGGGGTAAACAACTGTCTACCTCACTGACAATACCCAGTTCTTGTTAATGACTGAGATGACTGAAAATATTTGAACAGAAATTGAGCAAAACATTAGCTTTATCCACAATTTGGATCCTGATCTTATTTGAAAAATACAATAAAAAATTACACAGGCAGACTTTGTTGGTTGAATTTAACAAAACTTATATATATATATATATATATATATATATATATATATATATATATATATAACTGTGAATTTATCTTTGAACATGTCTTGAAAAAACCACCGAGTATAAACAAATGTAAACATAGCAAAAATTGGCTATTAAATTAGATCATATGTTTAGCATTATTATTATTATTATTATTATTATTAATAAGTGTTGTTAGTCCCCCTTTTTTTTGTGAATAAAATGTTATCCCCCCTGTCTAGTGTTGGTGTCTTCTATTTTTAGTCATGTGGTTGCGGAGTGTCTTATATACTACTGCCTTACTTCAGCCTAATTAGCCAACTTGCCCTGACAATCCATTTGGTCAAACCTTGGTTGGTCTGTTGGCTCTAGGTTAGCTACTTACTTATTTATATATATATATATATATATATATATATAGAGAGAGAGAGAGAGAGAGAGAGACAGACAGACAGACAGACAGACAGACATTGAATAAGTTCTCGCTGTTTTCCAACAGATGACAATCCCAGAACTGCATGCATTTAGCTCCAGATGGTAATGCATCTATAAAGAAGTACTATAAGAAAGCTTGAAATTCAGTGGATGCCATTTTGCCAATGTGTTAACAACTTTGTTTTTCATAGCATCAAACATGTCGGACTTTGTTCCAAAGAAAGTGTATTTGCGGGGAATGATACTGAACTACTTTATTCAAAAGAAATCTGCAGCTGAAACACACAGAATTCTTGTTGAGACTTACAGTGACCATGCTCTGTGGGAAACAATGTACAGAGATTGGTTGAGATGCTTCAAAAATAATGATTTTGATGTTGACAATGAAGAATGTGCTGATGCACCAAAATGTTTCAAGACAAAGATGGAGGTATTATTTCATGAAGATTCATATCAGGCACAAGTCGAACTTGCAGTATCATTAGGAGTTGATCACACAACAGTTTCAAAATGTTTGAAAGCATTAGGAATGATTCAAAAGCAGGATTATTAGGTGCCGTATGAGTTGAAGCTGAGAGACGTCAAACAGCATCTTGTCATACGTGAACAGCTGCTTCAATGACAGAAAAGGAAAGATTTTTTGCATTGTATTGTGACTGTCGATGAAAAGTGGATACACTACGATAACCTTAAGCATAGAAGATCGTGGGGGAAACCTAGCCATGTATCAACATCAGCGACAAATCCGAATATCCATGGTTTGAAGTTTTTGCTTTGCATTTGGTGGGAGCAGCTAGGTGTAGTTTATTATGAGCTGCTCAAACTGACTAAAACTATCAATGGGAGATCACTATTGACTACAATTTAATGTATTCCAGCTGAGTAATTAAGAAAAATTGACTGCTATACAAGTAAAGACACGACAAAGTGATTTTGCAACATGACAAAGCTGGCCACATGTTGCAAAACGGGTGAAAACCTACTTGGAAACACTTAAATGGAAAGTCCTCCCCCACCCGCCATATTCACCAAACATTGCCTTGTTTGATTATCACTTGTTCTGATGGCCTGGCTGAGCAGCACTTTCATTCTTATGAAGATGCCAAAAAATGGGCTGACTCATGGTTAGCCTCAAAAGATGTGGAATTCAAATGCTACTAAAAAGACGGGAAAAAGTAGTGTCTAGGGATGGACAATAATTTTAGTGACATTTTTGTAAATAAAAC
Organism: Ascarosepion bandense; assembly: GCA_037127315.1. Lineage (NCBI taxonomy): Eukaryota > Metazoa > Mollusca > Cephalopoda > Sepiida > Sepiidae > Ascarosepion > Ascarosepion bandense. Next base: position 1,602,073 of record JBBBDQ010001079.1, read on the forward strand.
ATTACTTTTCATGAAAGATCAGCTAGTAAATTGTTTTCATATCGTCTGATCAGCTTAATAGCACCATCATTGAAAGAGAAAAGAAAATCACAATATTGATACATGTTTTTATTTAATCCTTTCTGAGCATTTGGCTTACATCAGCCATTATCAAAGATGACAATTGTGTTGGTTGTAATGAGCAGTTCGCAGACAAACAATAGTAGTAGTCATCTATTTTGTTGTATAGAAGATTGACGAACACATGTGTGCATGCTGGAAGTGAAAATTGCACTACAGCTTGTGGCATGTCACATGACCACGTGAAAGTGTAGAAGAGAAGTATTAAGTAGTTAATTTTGTTCAAGTTTGTATCTCCAACGGATTAAACAATATTTATGTTGGTTACACTACAAACTTACTCTCACGACATTTGACACTACATTTAAATGACAATTCTAACATCTTTAGACATCTAAAACAACATACCAGGCCACATACACAATTCCACAAAATCCTCATTGAAAACACAACCATACTTAAACACGAAAGCAATAAACAAAAACTAAAAATACTTGAAGCCATATACATAAAACAGTTGAAACCTAACTTGAACAAAATTAACTACGAAATCTTCACAAATATTCTCAAATACCTATAATATATAACAGAAGTGTTTGGTTATCCCAATGGCTTTCCATACTTAATACTTCTCGCCCCCACTTTCGCGTGGTCATGTGAGATGCCACAAGTTGTAGTGCAATTTTTGCTTCCAGCATGCACGCAAGTGTTCATCAATCTTCTATGCAACAAAATAGATGAATATTACTATCGTTTGTCCGCGAACTGCTCATTACAACCAACACAATTGTCATCTTTGATAATGGCTGATGTAAGCCAAAAGCTCAGAAAGGATTAAATAAAAAAATGTATCAATATACTGATTTTCTTTTCTCTTTTAACGATAATGCAATTAAACTTATTAGACGATATAAAAAAATTTACATAAAATAAATCAAAACTTGTCTGTATTATTTTATGAAACATGCATCAATGAAAAAATGCTGCCTAAATACACACAATTTAAACTATATATATGTAAGTTTAATAGAAATATAAAATTTTTCACTTAGCTAATTGATGTTATATTCAGCACCTTGACTCCAGAGTCTTGTTGACAAACCTTTTTTGTTTTATCTGGGAAGGTAATTATAGCTATTTTTTTTATTCAGGCAGAGTTTACAGTTTTTGGATTGATTCTAGTAGGTGATGCTCTTTGCTTTTTTTATTCACAATATTTTTGGTGTCGTTTGTTTTAAGTTTTTAATTCCCCAGATATGTTTAAAAAGCATTGAACTGTTCACATATTTACCATTTGTAAAGGATGCATATTTTTTCTTTGTTATCGGCTGATTTTACAATGGCTTAGTATATTACATTGTTTTGCAAGCAATTGCTATTTAAGGGATATTCATTCTATATTCTTCAGTTACACGTGGGTTTAATTTGTTCAGGTGGTTTGTTGATTGTTTTCCTGTTGTTCTTTTTTATTATTTGTGTTTTATTCTCGAGGCAAATGTATATGATTTTTACTGTGTTTTTGTTGAATATCTTGTAGAGAGTGCTTCATGTGGGGAAGTGTTTGTGTGTGAGTTTGATGAATGTTTGTTTTTATGTTTTTGTTGTATAGTGGGTTGAAGCGTATGATATTTCTCTTCCTGTTGGCTTTTTTGTGCTGTATATGTAGAGTATATGTGAGTGTTGCTGGTAATCCACTATCTTTTAAGGCTGTTTCATATTCTTTCTTAGCTTTGTTGAATATGATTTCCCTTTAAGAATTGTTGGAAAGCATCTAGTTGATTACTGATCGCAGGTAGTTGGAAGATATGTGTATATAAAATGTTGAGTAAAAACACGACACACATGACTTGATGGTTGTATTTAACATGAAACAGATTATTGCCTCTGGGTATTGACCTCAATGTCCATTTTTACATTTACATAGGCTCTATCCCTGATAAATACACCATACCTTAAAATTGTATTTTGTCATATATATATATATATATATATATTACCACTAATGATAAATTGATCAACTTTCTCGATGTGATATTAGACTTGAAAAATGGTTATAACAAACCATATACCAAAGATTTATATAACCATAGATATGTCAGCAAAGAATCAAAGCATCATAACAGAATTCTAGATAATTTACATAAATCAGCCCAAATTAGATTTTCTACCAACTCTAGCAATAAGGAAATATTTGATAATAACAAAATTAAAGATATAAAAGTTTTAGAACTATGCAACCATAATGTAAATTTAGACCATCTAGAATAAAATAAAGATAAAAATAAGCAGAAACACGGTAAGTATATATATATATATATATATATATATATATGCACACACACACACACACACACACACACACACACGTGTGTGTGCGTGTATATATAATTCCAGGTGAAGAGGACTCAAGGTTTTATTATTTTGAGTGCTCCGGCATTTATTTTATTATGGACAGGGCTCAATATAATGAGTATTATAGAGCTTAATATAATTATATAGTTATGAATTAATTGTACATTGCGACACGGAAATTTCTATTTTTTGAGATAGATTCTCATCTTCGATGTTGATGTTGGTTGTGCAAATGATTTACATTTAAATGGCAAAAACCATATCTTCCCACATACATACACAGCAAACCAAAGGTTTTTGTTATTTAAATGTAAATCATCTGCACAACCAACAGCAACATTGCCTGATGAAGAGAATCTATCTCAAAACATAAAAATTTCCGTATCGCAATGCACAATTAATTCATAACTATATATATATATATATATATATATATATATATATATATATATATATATATGTATTATGGGGATGTTACAATGGTTCCAATGAGAGAAATGTGTATATTTTAAATAAAAAGAGTAAACGCAAGTGTTCTTTTATAAAATATATTGTATTCTCTGCCTGAAAAGGTCATGAGACCAGAAACACGTTTGGCAGAAAATAAAATATAGAAGATAAAATACAATTTATTTTATAAAAGAACATTTGTGGTTTCTCTTTTTATTTAAAATATATATATCTTTTTCAATGTAGTTTTTAGTCTGAAACAGCAAATTCATCTTTGTAAAGATAATAGAACCGCATAGACATTTAAGTGAAATTAGATAATGAAAGAAATCCAGAAGGAAAGAAAATTTCTGGTGGATTTATCTTAAAGACAACTAAATTGTTGCGAGTGATTTATAGACAGTACACTCTTGGACTAGATAATATGAAAAGACATCACGTTTTAATTCTCTCTACTTTATTTGCAATGAGAAATCTATACTTTTGAGCAGGATCCTTATTTTGTGACATCAGTCTCTATCAGTTACTGACTTAATGACACTTTCCTTTGAAACTATTTGTTTTCACTAAAGTATAAATCAAATAGCAATAGAATAAATACAAGTCAGAGAAAAAAAAAGAAAGTCGACAAAAAAACAAAAATAAAAAACAAAAGAACTTTGGACATTTCCGTGGATCTAAGAGGTTGTCAGGGATCCAAGTAGTTTCCCTTCCTGGAATCTCTAAGGCAATGAACATTACATGTAATGCTCTTTTCTTTTTGAAGTAGCAGGACAGGTTGTAATGATTTATATGGTACCAGCAGCAAAGAATAATTCCCGACCCGACTTGTTATTGAATATCCAAGATGGATTAAATTAATTTCCACAGTGGAAGAGCTCAAATTTAATTCCTGTTTACCCAGAAATAGATTCATACTTCTTTCATTTGTGTGAAATGAATGCAAAGTGCGCTTGCTGGAGATTGAAATTCGTTTATTGATTGCATTCTACATGCTGGTAACAGAAACCAAATCACCTGAAGATTTTTAACAGTAGCAACAACTAAAATGTAACTTGACAAGAAAATAATAACATAATCAATATGCTGACATTCTACAAAGCTTCAAACAAAAGGTTAGGAAGGAAACCCCCTATTAATACTGGAATGAGCTTGTTTTGATGGGGCTTGTTTGATTCTTATTTTTGAATTAGTAAAATATAACATAACATAACAACAACAAAGTGAGACATTTACACACACACACACACACACACACACACACACAGTGATAGAGAAAGATTTATTATCAGAAAGATTTGGTTGCACTAGTTTGGTAGATATATGAAAGTTCATGCAATGTTGTTGTTAGTAAATCTTTCTGATTTTTGTGTTTGTCTTGGTGAATGAATAACTTATTTGCAAGTGATAAGTTTATCATTAAAGGTAATATTAAACACGAGAAAGAGTTATTTGTGTAAAACTTCTCAGATGACAATTACAACAGATCTCAACAGTTGAGGGCTACTCATGATGGATATGCTACAGAAGGTGCCCCTCAAAATTATAACAAGGTCAGTGGCAATCTGTTGCAGTTTCACAACTAGATTCTGCATGTCTGATCCCATATGTGCTGCAGAGGGAGGTCATGAAATCAAGTCCACAGTGCCACTTTTGGTTGGTTGTATAAGTGACATAAATATAATTGACAATATAATTAACAATATAATTGGCAATAGATGCTAACTAGTCTTTCATAGTTGTCAGATGATGGTGTATTGAACACCGAAACTTTTTTAGTTGCAATATGCTATGATTATAATGATAATAATAACTATACATCTATAAATGCTATACTTCTGTATTGAGCACTTTTCATAAAAGTAAATATTAAACTGTGGAATATATATATCCATTAGTTTAAACCACTTATATATATATATATATATATATATATATATATATATATATATATAAGTAAATTAACCTAGTGAGCCAACAAATCTACCAAGGTTTCATCTATACAGATCTTCAGGGAAGGTTGGCCAACCTTCCCTAAAGATCCATATAGGCGAAACCTTGGTGGGTTTGTTGGCTCACTAGGTTAATTTACTTATTCCGCTCTGCTTAAGTATTGAGCGCTTTTTTGTTATTGATTACTCATCTTGGGTTTTTTCTTTGGGCTACGTACTGGCTCGGTCCAAATTGCCTTGGCTGATGTTCATGTGCTTAGCTCTTTCTTTTTTTACAACCATTTTTTTCCTTCAGTATATATACGCGGAGGGTTTTTCGAAACGAGTATAGTGATAAGTTTGCATTTATATATAAATATATAATGTAAGTGCTTTTGTTTAATTCTCGCATTCCCTCATTTGCTGGGAACAATTTCAAGTCATTCAAGGTTATATGTTTTATAATCATCATAACTGATACATTTCTCAAAGTTCTTTTATTTATATTAATTATATTTTTAAAAAATGAATCAGATTGGTCCCACCAAACAAGAGAACACAAGAGTTAACAAAAAACAAGTGAAGATTCATCTTGCTCATAGAAAAGTAATATGCAGCTCCAGTTGACATAAACAAGAAAATTAAATCAATTATCTATTACACCAAATTTAAAACCACTAACCTCATTGTCAAAAATAATAATTCACCTGCAAGATCTAGATTACGGAGAACCAGTATTACTTACAAATTTACATATCCTTTAAAGAACTGTGTTCTTGATCAATCCAAATTCATAAATAATTACATTGGATATACTACTATATGCTGAACAAGAAGACTTACATTACACCTCACTGACCATAGCTCTATTTGTTCTCATTTAAGTACACACAGAGACCTACCAAACTCTATCTTTAACATATTCGTTGATAATACAAATATAATAGCATCATCCGCATGTAAAAAAAGGCTAAAAATAATGAAAACATTATTAATATAAAAGAGAAAGCCAACACTTAACAATATCAACTATGCTCATGGCCACAATGTGCTGCCCATGTTTGTAAAATAAAACATTCCTATAACTCTGCATACTTACATAAAACACTTTCTATATTCAGTTAAAAGTAAAATAAAATTCATATTTGATAATAACTAAAAGTATAGCCAAAAGCACTTGGATAAATAAAAAAATTAATTATAAACAGGACGAATTTTCTATACAAAAAATTGTTAAACACCATATTTCTGCTGTAATTCCTCAAAAACTTGTAAAATTTAAAATTTATTATAAAAAAATGGAAGACAGCAACTTTGTTAATTCTAATAATATTAACCCTATCAAATCTAAACCTGCGATGACTAATATAGTGTATGAATTTCAATACCCTGTACAAGATTGTGTTTCTTGTCATAAATCAATTACCTGTATTGGCCATACAACCACTTCACTGAATAGACACCTTACATGCCACCTATCTAGTAATAATAGTGCAATAAAAAACATTTATTGACCCATAACTTGCAAGAATCCTTAAGAAAAATTTTGGTTGAAAATACAAAAATACTATTTAAATCACAATATCAGAGTCAACTCGCTATAAGAGAGGCACTATATATCAAACAATTTTCTGCTACCATCAACGTTACACTATTTAACAGTGGAAATGGAGTGTTATATTTTTTAAAAAATTGACAGATGTTCACATGATGCCCAGTGCACGCATCATGTGACAGCTTTAAAGAAGTCTCCTTTCCAAAAAAATACAAAAATGAAAAATCACATTACAGTCAAACATGAGAAAATAACAGCACTGGAAAAATAACGTCCAACATCCTTGAGAATGAAATGCCCTGTGCTTGGAAAGTCGCAAATTATGCAATATTTTTATATTCTTTGTCTCTAACAAAAGGGAACATGTACGAATATTGGAAAAATTAAATAAAAAATTAATAAGATCTTCCTTGTTGGTCATTTTAATGAAACATGTTTAAATGAAAGATTGCTGCTCAAATATACATCAGTATATATATATATATATATATATATATATATATATATATATATATATTTTAAATCAGATACTTTAATCCAAGTGAAAAAAGCAGGAAGGTAAATTCCAAAAACCCGATCCTAGTTAATTTTTAAGTTACAATTCTGTTTTCTTTTTTGTGAACCCAGATGATGTCAATTTTTTTTTTCTTGTTTATTTGTTTTTATTTTGTTTTATCTTTTTCTTTCTTTTTCTTTTTTATTTTCTTTTTTAATTTCTTTGCAAATCTATTTAAAAAGGAAAATTAGACTGATTTTTCTCCAGTTTCTGAAAGGATTTTTCGGTTGCTGAGGTGATGTGTTATCTCCCGTGGGGATTTTCACATCGAAATGGTCATTCAACATCATTGAATTAATCCTTTTTTAATTTATATATATATATATATATATATATATATATATATATATATATCTCAAAGATTAATGAAATGGTTTTAACAACAGACATATTGAAATTATTTGTTTGAACATTTTTTTTAATTGATACTCGTATTTGAGTAGATATTCTGTTTTGAATCAAACAGTATATTTATATATTTATCAATTAAAAATGATGTTCAAACAAATACTTTCAATATGTCAATTATTTTCTGTAACATTTGTTGACATTACAATACATATCAGAGCAGAGATGGTTATTTGCGAAGAATTGAAAATTGTGTTATATAGGCCTGATTTGACTTTGTTTAGACTGCAGTATCATTCGTGTTCGAGTGGTTTAAGACACACCAGATCAATTGGTGACTTCCCCTATGTTGATAGGGGTTGCAGGTTCAAATCTTGCCAAATGACACACATTTTTGTACAAAGAATTTATCGTAAATAATCAGGCCGGTAGAAATAAATTTATAAATATACTATTTGATTAAAAACAGAATATCTACTTAAATATGAGTATCAATCAAAAATAATGTTCAAACAAATTATTTCAAATTGTCAGTTGTTTATAACCAGTTTCGTTAATCTTTGTTAATTTCCGTGACATGTTTACATTTGTTGATATTACAATACATTTCAGTGCAGAGATGGTTATTACAATGAATTTGAAAATTGTGTTATAGGCTTAATTTGACTTCGTTTAGACTGATCGTCATTTGTGGTCAAGAGGTCTAAGACGCGTCAAATCACATGGTGGCTTCCCCTACGTGGATAGGGGTCGCAGGTTCAAATCCTGCCGAATGACACATATTTTCGTAACAAAAAAAATCTATTGTAAATAATCAGGCCGGTAAAAATAAATATATAATACTGTTTGATTATAAACAGAATATCTACTTAAATACGACTATCAATCACAAATAATGTTCGAACAAATCATTTCAAATTGTTGGTTGTTTATAACCAATTTTGTTAATCTTTGTTAATTTCCGTAATATATATGCACAAACCCAAATAGTAAGAATAAAAGCATAAGATATAAAATAAACTGAGTTCAATGCTAAAATTGATGGAACCTCAAAGTAATATAATAATATTAATATTAATATTAATATTAATATTAATATTAATATATTAATATTAATATATTAATATTAATATTAATATTAATATTAATATTAATAATAATATTAATATAGTAATATAATAATATCAATTCAGTAATACCAAAATCTGCAATTTCATGTAACAACAATCACCAAGCAAAAAATCTATTGATGACTTTGGCATTTACTGAATTGATAATAATATTATATTAATTATATTATATATATATATATAGTCATCTGCAAACAGATCTGTTTTGCTGTATCACAGCCCATCAGTATGGTTAGATATCCGATTGCTTTTAACCCAGGATTGAAACCCGACCGAATTGGCATCAGTCAGCGATTCTACCTCTGAACTATGGACACTTGGTAGAAGGAGGCAGACTTTTAGCACAACTTTATTTTCTAAAGTTAGTTATAACATTCTCTATTATGAAAGTTTTTAATTAACTTTCTGTTAATAACCAGACCTTTATATTTGTCTTTGGGATATTTTCATCAAAAGAATTAATTTTGAAGAATTAAAATTCTTAAAATGAAAAGAAAATGTTTAAAAATATTGTTGATGCTAACCCTACTGAAAACAATGATTTTAAGCATGACCTATGATTTTCACCTCTTGACTCATCATGTATCCAATTACCCACCCTAAGTTCACAGGTCCCAGGGGTAGTCATTACTATTCTATTCACTCAGCTACAGCAATGTGCATAAATAATGACTGTGAATAGTAGTATACCTACTCTCCAACATTTAATGTTGCGCATCCTCTTAAGGTACTGTCTCCTTTTCCAAAGCAAAGAATCATGGGTAACATTTATAGGATCAGTTACATCAGGATGACACTGATTTCAGACGAGAACCTAAAGCTTAAAATGAAATTAATACTTTAATAAAATGGTTTGTATAGATTCGTTTAACACTTCAAAGCAGGTACCAACGGTCTCTTTTTTTTAATCTCTACCTGAGAAAAAGAATTTGCAGCTTGCACAACTTATTTTTTTAGAGAGTATTTCTTGTTTCCATGTTTGCTATCCAATAAACTACACTTAAAAAAAAAAATTATTCAAATTGTAGGTGTGAGTGGAAGAGAAAAAGAAATTTGTAAACAGGTCAATAACCTAAGCTGGGAGCGTTTTCATTCATTTTAGATTTATCCACTTGAAAAAAGGATGAAGCTACTCTTCCTTTAGGTAAGAGTAGATAATAGAGTAGTTTAAACTCATTATCTATGAATGGAAAGCCAGCTTAGGCACCCCTGTAACTGAAACTGTGGCAGCATTCAATCAGTTAAGTGCCATACGTTATACACACTTGGGCGATCATGTCTCAAAAGAGACATGACTGACTGAAGATTATCCCGCAGTAGGTTGCTATTGCTTTCTGTGGTAGATTGGTTGCCAGCCAAGGCTATAGAACCCAATCTGTCCTATTATTTAACCCATAACTGGAGGGAAGAGACATATTAATACCTTTCCCAAGGGTATTTGTGCATAAATGAATGCAACTAATTCAACTGGAATTCAAACTCGGTACCCCAATCTCTCATTCTGAGTTTATATCCACTGCACCACAAGGCAGCATTACTTGTCCTATTTTATTATTATTGCTATTATTAATAGAAATGGCAAGGAGTCTGTTGGGATAAACAGCAACAATAATAAGATGAAGTAAAACTAGCAATAAAATAATATTAATAATGCAGTATGTAATGACCAAAAGTTTTGAGATAAAAATCAACAATATTAAACATGAAATAAAAGTTATAATAAAATAATATTAATAATGAAGAGTATATTGATTACAGCCCATATTGAGGAATCAGTTCAAATTTCTGTCAAGTTCATTACATTAACTTATGTGCTAATACCCATGGGAAAGGTATGAATCTAACTCCTCTCCCCTCAGCTATAAGTAAATAGTAAGACAGACTGGATTCTATAACCTTGGGTGGCAACTGATCTAGGAGAAGGAAAAATAAATTCAAAATTGTACATAACTCAGGTGAATCACATACTATGCAGCTAAGAAAAGGATCATTCACATTGACTCGATGATCCTGACTAAGGTCGACTTCTTTTTTGGGATTAAAGACATCAGTATTAAACATGAAATAAAGCCAGTAATAGCATAATATTAATAATGAAGAGTGTATTGATCTATATGGTTGTGGTAAAAAGCCACAATAATAAGATGAAATAAAACTAGTAATAAATAATAGTAATAATAACAATGAGTGTATTTACCCAAACTTTTAGGATAAAGGGCAGTAATAATAAGATGGAATAAAACTAGTAATAAAATATTATTAATATTGAAATGTGTATTGACCCAGAGTGTTTGTATAAAAAACAATAATAACAAGATTGAAGAAAACTAGTAATAAAATAATATGAAGGCTGAAGAGTGTTAGGATAAAAATAAAAATATTAAAGACAAAATAAAACTAGTAATGAAATAATGTTAATAATGAGGAATGTATTGAACCTAAGTGTTGGAATAAAAGCAACAATAAAAAGATTGAATAAATCTAGTCAGTCAGTCGAGTGCCATACGTGAAACATGCTTGGGTGACTGCGCAGAAGATTATCCCGCAGTAGATTGCCATTGCTTTCTGCGGTAGACTGGTTGCCAGCCAAGGCTATAGAACCCAATCTGTCCTGTTATTTAACCCATAACTGGAAGGAAGAGACAGATTAATACCTTTCCTAAGGGTATTTGTGCATAAGTAAATGCAATGAATTCAACTGGAATTTGAACTCAGCTCCCCAATTTCTCGTTCCAAGCTGATATCCACTGCACCACAACACACAAAAGTAATAATAATGAAGAGTGTATTTTCATGTCAATTTCGATAAAAAAGCCATAATAATAAATCATTATAATGCACGATAGAATGATAATATATGTTTTAAATATATTTCGCTGTTAATTTTTTTTTTTATAATCGTGTCACCCCAAGCAAGGCATTTTACTGCCACTGTTGAGCAGGGGGTTACATAGGAGGTAAGTTATGAGAAAGAGTGACAGGTTACAGGGGGTGTCAGGAAGAGGGTAGAAGAAGGATGAGAATACTGATGAGAGTGGAGTGGATGGAGAAAGGAGCATGAAAGAGAGGATGAAGGTTAGTGAGATATGAAATGACTATTGACTTTACATTTAAATTCTTGAGCTGTTGGGGAAACAAGTAAACGGAAGTGAATCCCACAGACAAGAAGTATGAGAGAAGAAGATGCTGGGGTAGAATTTGCGTTTACAATTTATTTGTTTCACAGTAAAAGGGTGGGACCTAGTTTCTAATCTTGTGGCTTGAGCAAATTCATATATGGGGAGTACTAGTGAGCTAAGTTCATCTGGGCAGAAGCCATGAAAGTATTTGTAGTAGAAACACAGGGAAGCCATATTGCGCTGGTGAGAAAGTGATTGTATCCAAACTGCCAAGTCAGGATCGATCACATTACAGATTCTCTGTTGGATTTTGTCAAGGACCCCTAGGTGGACAGCAGTAATATTTAATGCACGGGCAGATGGTAGATTTGTATATGTGTAGGATTGTTTAAGACAGGAAAAACTTCCTGGCCCTGCACAGAGAATTGACCTTATTAGCAGCGGATTTAGCTATGGACTCTATATAATCATTCCACTTGAGGTCTGTTGTGAGAGTTAACCCGAGGAGGTGCAGTGTTTTACTTTCAGGGTGACTGGACTGATCCATGCTAATGGGAGGTAGGAGCGATTGTCTGTGGTGGTTAATAGATAGTATCTTCATTTTGGAAGCATTGAAATTCACGAGCCATTCCTTACCCCAGTCCACCATGCATTGGAGGTCCTTTTTGAGCTCGGCAGCAAGGTTTGCTTTGTCAGCCTCAGCAGATGAAGATTTAGAATGGAAGATATTTTTTTTCTAATCTATTAATGCCAAGATATTAATCCAAGTAGCCGAGTTGTGAAGTTCTTGTAGATATGGTGTATTCTTCAAACCTGTCCACTTCAGAATCTCCCTTCTTGTGTTCCATTCTTTGTCTAGCTAGCCATTTCCACAGGCTCAAAATATCAATAATTCTGGAAAGACGTCATTACATCAAAACCAGGATCTGTTTTTTATGTGCGTTGTGGTACAGTGGATATCGGGGAGCCGAGTTCAAATTCCAGTTGAATCCATTGTATTCACTTACGTGCAAATACCCTTGGGAAAGGTATTAATCCATCTCTTCCTTCCAGTTATGGGTTAAATAACAGGACAGATTGGGTTCTATAGCCTTGGTTGGCAACCAGTTTACCACAGAAAGCAATGGCAACCTACTGCGGGATAATCTTCTGCCCAGTCAGTCATGTCTCTTTTGAGACATGATCGCCCAAGTGTGTATCACGTACGACACTTAACTGACTGACTCAGTATATCTGAAAAGTAGCACAAAATCATTGACACCAGTAAAAAATATGTTGATCCCTGAATAATTATGCCATAAACTTATATAAATAAAAATCTGTTAGAAACACAATGGACATCAATTGAATCATAATTTAATACAAATATGGCAATGTCTTTCTGAATCGGGAATTAATATTAATACAGTTTCTTTTCCAAAATGTTACAATATTTTTTATATTTTTCATTATTTCATTAAATTTTAGTTTTAACAATTTTAAAAAAATATTAAACTATTTGCTAAAATTCTAAAAATTAATATATATTTTTTCTATGAATCAGAATATCTCCAGATGTGTTTGTGGATATTAAAAAAAGAAAAAGAAAGGAAATAGAATTGAAGAACTATCTTAAAAATATCTTGTGAACTGTCAATTTGAAATTGCTCATTTCCTGTTTCAAATCCTTTGGTTTAAACCGGATATAAACCATCCCAATTACATTTGCAATGTTATTGAACACAATATCAGCTCAAATTATTGCAAATTCTTCCCAAAATGATTCTCATCAATGTTTCTGCTCTTTCAAAAATCTGTCAACCTCAGTTGGCTAAGAAGCCATTTTGAATTTGTTTAGAAAAACAAAAACAAAAACAAAATCATTGATTCTGAGCATTTAAAACCATTTATTCATAATGCCTCCTTTGCATTTCTATAAAAGAATTTCAGCAAATTCTTGAAGAAATAAAGGATAAAAATATTTAACGGTAATATTTATGCTCTGGGAGTATCATGGATTTTACAAATACTAAGCTTTCTGGTTCAGCTGTTATCTATGTTTCTGTAGAGAGGGTTAGTGTTTCTTTATATTAAAAATCCAAACATCCAAAGCCCAAACAATAATAAAATAAAAATAAAGAAAATATGGTTATGCTAGTTAAATAAATCATTTGTATTTAAAAATGTATGTACATAAATTCAAGAGTCAAAAATTGGTTAAAAATAGTCTTTAGTTGAGTTAAAGTCTTTGGGTAGCAGGTTCACACAAAAACTGTAGTTTCACAAAGATTTTTAAATGATCCACAGAGAAAATCTGTGGTTGAGAAAAAAGCCTTTTATCATTAGCAAAGATTAACTGTCTTTGTTGCTGTTGTCAGAAATGATTTATTTGAAGTTGCCAACTGACCAACCATACTGTTGGAGATGATTTGTTTGAAATCACGATTTATGTTCCTTTCAGCATATGCTGGGGATTGGGGTGTGATAATCACAGTTTTTGCTCTTTAAAAGTCAAAATCTGTGGATTTTCATAAGAAATCTTTCACAAAGGAGAGTCAAGGCTGAAGAACCCAGTCTACCCTGCTATTTAACACATAATTGGAAGTTTTAAATTCAGAGTTTTTCTTTCTTGTAGATGAGAGAAGAAATGGATTCATAGTCATACCTTCCCCAAGTGTTTTTACACTTAATTAAATGTAACAAACTCAACTGGAATTCAAACTTGGCTCTTTGACTCCCGACTCGAAACCATATCCATCACTCTACCGATCCTCATTTGCTTATCTTTAGAAAAAGAAAATACACACAAAATGTGAATTATGCCAAAACTTGATTCTTCATATATCATATATTTACTTATTTTTAATTTAAATTTTGTCGCTATTATACTCTCATTACAATTGAGCACTCTAGAGAGGAAAATTTGAAAAAAAACAGTTACCACTTTGGTGATATATATGTATAACTCTTCAGCAATGAATTGAGTTCTTTTGGTAACTGGCATGTGTATACAGTGCTTATATATAACACACAAAAATTTCCTTCTCTGATTCCATGTGCCTATGGCTTAGGGGTGAGCAACTCTGACTGACACCAAATCAGTTGCATTTCAATCCTGGCTAGAAGCAGGTGGATGTCTAGCCACACTGATGAGCTGTGATACAACAAAACAGGCTTGTATGTGGATGACAAATAAATCTATCTATCTATCTATCTATCTATCTATCTATCTATCTATTTATATATATATATATAAATATATATATGTATATATATATATATATAATTCCTACGATATAATTGTATTCAACACTTTTTTAATACAAATGTGCACTGGTCTAACCCTATTGTGACCAAAAACTAAGTATTAAACAATCAATCAATATATATATATATATATATATATATATATATATATATATATATATATATTGAATAAATTTTTCAAAATTCCTTCTTTAGGAAGTGCAGATTAATTTGCTGAGAAATTTGGCTTTAAATAAATGCAAGTATTTTTAAAAAGAAAAATGTTCAGATAGAAATATTATGAAGCTAGTATCTGCAGAAGTATTTGTAGGTTATTATCAATCCTTCTACAATAGAAATATACATATGAAATTACCAATCATTCTACGATAGAAATATACATAGGTTATTATGGATGCTTCTTATAAAGCAACATTTACAGGTTATTAGTGATTTTCCACAATATAAGTATTTGTGGGTTATTACCAATGCTTATATTATAGAAATATATATAGTTTATTACTGATGATTCTACAATATAAATATATGTAGGCTATTACTAATGATTCTACTATAGAAATATTTGTAGCTTATTACCAGTGCTTCTACAATAGAAATATTTGTAGATTATTACCAATGCTTCTACAATAGAAATATTTGTAGATTATTACCAGTGCTTCTACAATAGAAATATTTGTAGATTATTACCGGTGCTGCTACAATAGAAATATTTGTAGGTTATTACTGGTGCTTCTACAGTAGAAATATTTGTAGATTATTACCAGTGCTTCTACAATAGAAATATTTGTATATTATTACCAGTGCTTCTACAATAGAAATATTTGTAGATTATTACCAGTGCTTCTACAATAGAAATATTTGTAGGTTATTACCAGTGCTTCTACAATAGAAATATTTGTAGATTATTACCAGTTCTTCTACAATAGAAATATTTGTAGATTATTACCACTGCTTCTACAATAGAAATATTTGTAGGTTATAACCAGTGCTTCTACAATAGAAATATTTGTAGATTATTACCAGTGCTTCTACAATAGAAATATTTGTAGATTATTACCAGTGCTTCTAAAATAGAAATATTTGTAGATTATTACCAGTGCTTCTACAATAGAAATATTTGTAGATTATTAGCAGTGCTTCTACAATAGAAATATTTGTAGGTTATTACCAGTGCTTCTACAATAGAAATATTTGTAGGTTATTACCAGTGCTTCTACA
Organism: Ascarosepion bandense; assembly: GCA_037127315.1. NCBI lineage: Eukaryota > Metazoa > Mollusca > Cephalopoda > Sepiida > Sepiidae > Ascarosepion > Ascarosepion bandense. The sequence goes on from JBBBDQ010001079.1 coordinate 1,618,038, forward strand.
ATAGAAATATTTGTAGGTTATTACCAGTGCTTCTACAATAGAAATATTTGTAGATTATTACCAGTGCTTCTACAATAGAAATATTTGTAGATTATTACCAGTGCTTCTACTATAGAAATATTTGTAGGTTATTACCAGTGCTTCTACAATAGAAATATTTGTAGCTTATTACTGGTGCTTCTACAATAGAAATATTTGTAGGTTATTACCAGTGCTTCTACAATAGAAATATTTGTAGATTATTGCCAGTGTTTCTACAATAGAACTATTTGTAGATTATTACCAGTGCTTCTACAATAGAAATATTTGTAGGTTATTACCAGTGCTTCTACAATAGAAATATTTGTAGATTATTACCAGTGCTTCTACAATAGAAATATACTTGTAGATTATTACCAGTGCTTCTACAATAGAAATATTTGTAGGTTATTACCAGTGCTTCTACAATAGAAATATTTGTAGGTTATTACCAGTGCTTCTACAATAGAAATATTTGTAGGTTATTACCGGTGCTTCTACAATAGAAATATTTGTAGGTTATTACCAGTGCTTCTACAATAGAAATATTTGTAGGTTATTACCAGTGCTTCTACAATAGAAATATTTGTAGGTTATTACCAGTGCTTCTACAATAGAAATATTTGTAGGTTATTACCAGTGCTTCTACAATAGAAATATTTGTAGAATATTACCAGTGCTTCTACTATAGAAATATTTGTAGGTTATTACCAGTGCTTCTACAATAGAAATATTTGTAGCTTATTACTGGTGCTTCTACAATAGAAATATTTGTAGGTTATTACCAGTGCTTCTACAATAGAAATATTTGTAGATTATTGCCAGTGTTTCTACAATAGAAATATTTGTAGATTATTACCAGTGCTTCTACAATAGAAATATTTGTAGATTATTACCGGTGCTTCTACAATAGAAATATTTGTAGGTTATTACTGGTGCTTCTACAATAGAAATATTTGTAGATTATTACCAGTGCTTCTACAATAGAAATATATGTAGATTATTACCAGTGCTTCTACAATAGAAATATTTGTAGATTATTACCGGTGCTTCGACAATAGAAATATTTGTAGATTATTACCAGTGCTTCTACAATAGAAATATTTGTAGATTATTACCAGTGCTTCTACAATAGAAATATTTGTAGATTATTACCAGTGCTTCTACAATAGAAATATTTGTAGATTATTACCAGTGCTTCTACAATAGAAATATTTGTAGGTTATTACCAGTGCTTCTACAATAGAAATATTTGTAGATTATTACCAGTGCTTCTACAATAGAAATATTTGTAGGTTATTGCCAGTGCTTCTACAATAGAAATATTTGTAGGTTATTAACAGTTCTTCTACAATAGAAATATTTGTAGATTATTTCCAGTGCTTCTACAATAGAAATATTTGTAGGTTATTACCAGTGCTTCTACAATAGAAATATTTGTAGGTTATTACCAGTGCTTCTACAATAGAAATATTTGTAGATTATTGCCAGTGCTTCTACAATAGAACTATTTGTAGATTATTACCAGTGCTTCTACAATAGAAATATTTGTAGGTTATTACCAGTGCTTCTACAATAGAAATATTTGTAGATTATTACCAGTGCTTCTACAATAGAAATATACTTGTAGATTATTACCAGTGCTTCTACAATAGAAATATTTGTAGGTTATTACCAGTGCTTCTACAATAGAAATATTTGTAGGTTATTACCAGTGCTTCTACAATAGAAATATTTGTAGGTTATTACCAGTGCTTCTACAATAGAAATATTTGTAGGTTATTACCAGTGCTTCTACAATAGAAATATTTGTAGCTTATTACCAGTGATTCTACAATAGAAATATTTGTAGCTTATTATTACCAGTGCTTCTACAATAGAAATATTTGTAGATTATTACTGGTGCTTCTACTATCAACCTTGACCTAGTTACAATAACAACAGAGTGATTCCTTCGTATTTTTAAAGTTACCTGATAAGATTCTGTCTAAATTAAGTCAAATGAAACTTCTGTGAAAAGTCGTCCCATATGATTCAAATACCAAAATGAAAAAAACTGAAAGGAATAACTAATAAACGTATATTTTACAGTACCTTACAACAATCCTTAGTCCTGGGTATGATGATAAACTACATTCTGCAACATCTCTTAATTGCCATTGTTCCCAGGTCTATCCTGAACAGGAATAGTAGCACCTGTTAACGCTGGGAAAATAGTGAGCCCCCTAACAAAAATCAAAACTCTATGTAAGTATAAAAAATACATCTTTTTTAGTAATTATCCCAGCAATACAATTTTATAAAAAAATACCAACAATACATTTTTTGTAGTGAAATTACCATGGAATACATTTTTATAAAAAAATTATTACCAACAATACATTGTTACAGTAAAATTACTTGCAATAATTTATACAGTAAAATTACCAACAAGCAAAATGACTAGCAATAGTACAATTACCTACAATAGATTTTGTAGCTAAATGACTAACAAGACATTTTTGTAGTGAAATTCTCAGCAATATATTTTTAAAAAATTACCAATAACACTTTTTATCATCTACAATCTTTATATCAAAAAATATGTTTGCACTGAATATATAAAATTATATACAAAATATTTGTAGATGAAGGTATAAAATTGCTTTCAAAATATTTACATTTCAACATTAAATAATCCATAAAGATTGATATGCCACTAAAAAAAATCAGCCAACCAACCAGAATCCATCTTGTACAGTTATAAACCTACCATTTGTTGATGCATTGGAAATCTTATCTGGTATTTCTGTTATGTGACTACAGATTCTTGACAAAATCCAAAGTAGAATCTGTGCCTTTCCTAAAATATTGCTTTTATGGTAATTGAGCTATCCTATTTGGTACCTTGATTTCACGGGCTTAAGCATAGTACTAGATTGGCAGTTAGGTTTCATCATTTTACCATTGAAATTATCAGATGTAAATGCAAGATCTATGCTAATAGATCCTTCTATTGAACTCCTTACTTGTACAACTTGGTCTTCAAAAAATTTAAATACAATGTCAGTTGTCATCTTCTGTCTTTTTAAATCTGTTTCTTTTATTGTCCTTTCTCCTCGATAATGTTTTTTTATTTTCTTTTGCTCTTAGTAACCATTTGCATCTTAGTGGCTTTATCACCTTGCTTGGAGTGAAATGCTAAAAAAAACAATCTTTCTTATTATTCACAGATCAAGGTTGATTTTCAGCATCATTGGTCATATGCAGTAATTATATAATAATTATTTTTTTTTTGTTTTATCATTTCACCACAATCAAGACAATAAAGCCACTAAAATGCAAGAGATTATGAGTGTGAAAGTATATGAGAAAAAGAAAAAACTTTATCAAGGAGTTAGTACAATAAAAGAAGAGAGTACAATAAAAAAAAACAGGAATTAAGAAGACGGAAGATAATGATTGACATTGCATTTAAATTTTTGAAAAGGCACAAGGAAGCCACGTTACGGAGTATGGTACATTTTGTTATTACATTCACTACAATTATCATTTTGCGATTTCCCAACACTTTTTGTGTCATTGCCCACTTTCACACGAAAAACTTTTCTCTGCCCACCTATATAATAAACATTCAAAAGCATACCAAAATTATTTGGTAAAAGTTTGTTACTGGTTCATAAGCTAACTTTACAATGTAGTAAAAAATGTCAAAGGGAGGTTACAAATAATACTGACTTATGCAGTGGCTGGTGTTGCTAATATCACATTAAAGAACAAACAGAATCAAACTTGAGTATTGAAAACTATATATATGTCTATTAATCATCCAAATGCAAGCCTGTTTTGCTGTATCACAGCTCATCAGTGTGGCTAGACATATCCACTTGCTTTTGGTTGGGATTGAAACTCGACTGATTCAAGCCATAGGTGCACGGAATCAGAGAAGGGAAATTTTAACGTGTTGTATATAAGGAGTGTTTAGAAACGCCAGTCACTGAAAGAACTCAATTCATTTCTGAAGAGTCACGCATATATTGCAGAAGTAGAAACTGTTTTTAAAATTTTCTTCTTTAGAGAGCTCAATCGTAATGAGAGCATAATATATTAGTTATCCACACACACACACACACACATATATATATATAATTTAGTTTTATAGTCAAGGTTAGTTTTATGGCAAAGATTACAGTTGTTGATAAAAATTAAATGATTTTTATTCATAATTAAAAAGAATATGCACTACTAGCAACTAATAAAAATTCAGCAAATATTTTTTTTGTTGTTCTTGGTTTTCTCTTATCTGATTTACTAGCAGTATATATAGCCCAGCGTTGCTCAGGTGTAATGAAAGCCTTAAAACTAATCCATGGTCTTGGAGCTCAGACTCTTTGGATGTTGGCACAAAAGCAATAGTTGTTTCCAGTTAAAGCAAAACCATAGACTGAAAGAAAAATGAATGGATGTAAGTCAAATTTTGATTTCCTGCTATCGATATCAAATAAGTTTTTTCATTGTAAACTGAATTTTGAACACTAAATAAGTCCTCTGAGTAAATGGTATCATGGCTGAGACTAAGAACTACAAGTATACCTACTTAGAGCCAAACCCGAAGCAAAAACTAAAATAAAAGGGCTGAAAAAATACAGATATACATTCACCATTTTCTGTTCAGTCGCTCATTGCCTACCCAACAGTTGAAATTGCACACTTGTGGGCGATATTGCTCAGGTTGGGAAACCTTGGTCTAGCTTGCACATTCTATAACAATGAGAAGATAAGATATTCTAAATGAGTGGATACTTTCCAGACAGTTTCTGAAATACCCAGACTTCATACTTCTCATGTAGAAGGTTTAGTGGGTGAAAGTTTAGCCTTGTAAAAACATTCATCTCACCCATAAAGAAAAAGGAAAAGAAAAGAAGAAATGAGGTTCATGTTTCCTGTTTAGGAAGGGGTTTTCAGTTTCTTTCCTCTCCTTATATCTTAATAGTAGGGCTGTTCCGAGCCAATATCCATGGCACGACAACAATTTTGAATAAACCCCTACAAGAAACCATGGGGTCAACGCAGATGGTTTCTACTTTCTTATCCGCCTAATTTCTACCCCCAAACAATCATATCATCAGGATGTAACTTCTTAACCTTTTCCTCTAAGCATTTTTTTCTTTTATGTGCCAGGTCTCTTCAGGTCGTAGGAGATCATGCCACTCCACATCTTCCTGTCCCTTGTAGCTCATAATATATTGTCTTGTTATTTGTCCCAAACCCTGCTCTGCCACCGATTTGCTTAAATCCATAAAATATGTCACACGCTGCTTTTCCCCTATCTCTCCTTGACTCATTTCGAGTCATGGTCTCTCAGTTATATTCAGCCCTCAGCTCCCTTTGTTATATTTCTACTTTCCTGTCCCTTTTTATCTTTTTATTTATGTTGTTACTCTGAGTAAACTAGTCTCGATTTTGTATTTCTTTCTTTTTCAAGTTTCATAATTTTGGCTTTCAATGAACCTGCTGAAAAAAGGACTTTGTCTTAAGACTTTTGATTGTCATAAGGCGTTTATCTGCCTGTCTGACGTACACATGTGTCTGACAGGGACACATATCAAGAGGCAATATGCTCGGTTCCTTTTATCACTCCAGAAAGTACCAGACACTTCTTGTCATGCGCCATCATTACAAGAGTTGAATCCGACTATTTTTTATTTCTTTAGTATTGTTTAGTCAGTCAGTCAGTTGAGTGCTATACGTAATACATGCTTGGGCAATCATGTCTCAAAAGAGACATGACTAACTGGGCAGAAGATTAACTTCAGTAGGTTGCCATTGCTTTCTGTGGTAGACTGGTTGCCAGCCTAGGCTATAGAACCCAATCTGTCCTATTATTTGACTCATAGCTAGTGGGGGAAGAGTTGTATTATATTATTAAGTAGTAATTAGTGGGGGATCAGTGTATTACTTCATAAAAATATAAAACTGATCCCCCACTTTATGCCCAGTAGAAGCCTTAATCATGTTTTCAACTATTATATTCAGTCTGTTAAGTGCCATATCCAATGTGATATACGCCTTGGGCGATCATGTCTTGAAAAAGACATGACTGACTAGGCAGTAGATTATCCCACAGTAGGTTACCATTACTTTCTGTAGTAGACTGGTCACCAAACAAGGCTATAGAACCCAATCTGTCCTGTTATTTAACCTATAACTGGAGGGAAGAGACGGATTAATACCTTTCCTAAGGGTATTTGTGCATAAGTGAATGCAAAGAATTCAACTGGAATTCAAACTTGACTCCCCAATTTATTGTTCTGAGTTGATATCCACTGCACCACAACGCACATCCTGCCATTGTTTAGACAGATAGAATTTAAGACATACAACTAAAATGCAATTTACAACGTAAGACAAATATTAGTAGATAATGCCAAAATATTCTACAGCCCCCAAATGCTAGTTTTCCTAGCATTTGGTTGCTATAGAATAGAAGCTATACAAAAAACTGACATACAAAATAAACAACCTACATTTAATGAGCTATCTTTTAGTATAGGAGATGGTGTCTTGAAGTGTGTATAAAATATTTCATATATGTAAAATAATTATAACATAATATTTGATGCATTCTTTTTTGGTATGGTCTTGCTCTCTTGTGGTATAATAGATATCAGCTTGGAATGAGAAATCAGAGAGCTTTTTTTTTCTTTTTTTTTTTATAAGCGTTTCACCCCGAGCAAGGCATGTCACTGCTACTACTGTGCAGGGGGCTACATAGATTGGAGAAAGGATGATTAAATATAAGAAATGTCAGAGGGTGGGTGATAGGCGGGTAGGGATACCGAGAATGGTTAAATATAGGAAATAACAGAGGGTGGGTGATAGGCGGGTAAGGATACCGAGAATAAGGGTTGGGTAAATGAGAGTGTTCTGAGAATAATTGGGAGTTAGTGTGATATGAGGTGTCTATTGACTCTACATTTAAACACCTGGAGATTGTAGCTGTCGGGAAAGCAGACTTGTGGAAGGGAGTTCCACAGGCGGGAAGCGCGAGAAAAGAAGCTGTTGGAGTAGAATTTACGGTTACACAACAATTTACTCTCGCATCGATCAAAAACCAGGTGTGGACGACAAAGTGAACCTTGCTGCCGTACTTGAAAAGGACCTCCAATCCGTAGTGGCCTGGGGTAGGAAATGGCTAGTAAATTTCAATGCCTCTAAAACGAAGCTGTTATCAACTAACCACCACAGACAATCACATCTACCTCCCATTAGCATGGGACAGGCTAGCCTCCCAGAGAGTAAAATACTACGCCTCCTTGGCCGTACACTTTTGGCGGACCTCAAATGGAATGACTATATCGAATCCATTGCCAAATCTGCTGCTATGAAAGTCGGCTCCCTGTGCAGGGCCCGGAAGTTTTTCCCACCTGAATCTATTCTGCACATATACAAATCTACCATCCGCCCATGTATTGAATATTGCTGCCATATCTGGTCGGGTGCCCCTGCTGCTCTCCTTGGGCTTCTTGACAAAATACAAAGGAGGATCTGTAATGTGGTTGATACTGAAAATTAAAATGATAAAACTAAAAAGAAAATAGATTTAAGAAAGGGAAGTTATTATATAATATCATTTAATTATATCATTCATGGCACTTTAACAGTGTCTTTGAAAAGCGATAATTTCATCTGATTTATTCATTTCTTATTTTTATTTTTAATTTATTTTATTATATCTCTTTTCATTACTGTCACTCATGTGGCAAATCTAACAAGTTCCAAAAGCATTGATCTGCCCCTTTTTCTTTTTCTTTTTCCCTACCCTTACTTCTGTTTTTTACACACGCACAAATAAATTTATTTTCGCATAATATTTTGATCTCACTAATAAGATGGGTATTAAATGTACCCGTCGAAATAGCCATCCAATTTAAGAAAATTTTAATTTTTTTTATATATAATAAATATTGGCTCTGTAAATAAATAATTTTAATTACATTGCGTCTTCTGGCTGGATTAGTGTTAATTTCTAATATTCATAGGATCCTTTGGGATTTACCTCCAACCTATTTTTTTTATTTATGGCCAATGTGTGTGTGTGTGTGTGTGTGTGTGTGTGTGTGTTGAATATATGGATTGAAATCAGACAAGATGAATAGAATAAGTAAAGAACAGGTAGGAAAAATGTGTCTTTAATCTTTAATAAGCTTCTTCTGAGATTTTTTTAAAGATGAATGATTAAAAAATGTTTAATTTTTTAAAATCTTTGAATTTTTAAATATTTATGAAAATCTTTGTGCATATATATATATATATATATTTTAAACAACAACCACTCTCCAGCTGCTACCAGTATTGATAGAACTAATATTGTGTATGAATTTAAATGTCCTTTTGAAGAATGCTCTTCTAATCCACATACATACATTGGATTTACAACTACTCGGCTCTCTAGATGATTAACTATGCATTTAAATGATTCCAGTTCCATTACACAACATCTGAAGTCACATAGTGTTTTCCTTCAACATTCTGACATTTGTAAAATTCTTATAGACAATACTAAAATTATCGCTCAACACACAGACATTAGACGCCTAAAAAGTTTAGAGGCACTACATATCAGAAGTAAAAAACTTCTTATCAATCACATAGCTTAGCAAGTTTCTGGACATATACTTAGTTGTGTTTAGAGGGTTTATTTGAAATATAATTAAGGTAAATAATCCTTTGCCTCTGAGTAATTTGATAATTTACATAATTAGTTCCTTCGAAGTTCAAATTCTCTAACGTATTTTTACCATAATTCCATATAATTCACGCATATACATGAGCACATATCTTCATGTGTGCATGTTGTTTATATTATTACTGCCTTTGAGTTTAAAAATTTTTCATAACGTTTATTGATTTTCTTTTAAAATGTTGTAACACTTTTCCTGCTACAAGGCAATATTTGATTTTAAACTGTAATATAGTCCCTGATAATGAATGATGACATTTGTAAGCACTAGGTCAACCTTTGGACAATTTTTATACAAATATAATTCGGAAATAAAAAGTCTAATCAGAAAATATGAAAAAATTCAAAAGAAAATATATAAGACTATGTTGTCTCTATTGTTTAACACAACTTGTTTAAAAGAAAAGATGCTACCAAAATATATGTGCTTTATATATATATATATATATATATATATATATATATATATATATAGTGTATCAAGGCAGCAGATAATTTTCTGAACATATACTGCTAATTATAAGAGACAATGAATTAAACATAATAGACATTCATTGTCTCTTATATTTAGCAGTATATATATATATATATATATATATATGTGTGTGTGTGTGTGTGTGTGTGTGAGTGTCTGTGTGTGTGTGTGTGTGTGTATTTATGCTCTCACACCCTGATTGACCACTCTAGAAGAAAGGTAGACTTTGAAAAACAGTAGCCACTCTAGCGTGTACGCATCGCTCATTCAGTAAAATGAATTGGAGCACTCTAGCTGTTGGGTGCGTAATATGATATGTGCAAAAAAGACTGCCTTCTTCCACCAAACACCCCGTGGCCCAGGGGTAGAGTCACCGACTGACGCCAATTCGGTCGGGTTTCGAGCCTGGGTTAGGGAGCAATCGGAGTCTAACCATACTGATGAGCTGTGATACAGCGAAACTGATCTGTCTGCGGATGACAATATATATATATATATATATATATATATATATAATTTATTTGTTTGAACATTAAATTTGTTGCTTGTTAAAACAATTTCATTAATTTTCGGGATTTTCTGTAACACACACACACACACACACACACACACATATATATATATATATATATATATATATATTTGGAGGACAAAATGTTCACCACTTACTTGCTACCCAGGTTACGACCATATTGGTCTCATCAAGCAGTTAAAGCAAACCACTTTTCTTGATGCTTCTTCTTTATACACATGACAACCAGTTGTGTGTGTGTGTGTGTGTGTGTGTGTGGACAGATAGATATTGTATATTTAGGTAGCAAGAATTCAGTAAAAATTTTATTAAAATTCAACCAAAAATGTCCATCTGTTTAATTTTTCTTTTCAATCTTTCAAATAATCTTACAATCAATCTTACATATCGAGATCAAAATTTTGGATAAAATGTCCAAAGTTTGCATTTTTGTTTTTCTTTTGTTTGAGTATTTTTTAACTATCTTACTTATTTTCAAGAACAACAGTTGTCATAGATAACATTTTTACTATCTATATCCTAGATTGGGGGTTGGCATACTACATTATAAATTGAAATATACAGAATTTATATAAATGGTGTGATATTTAGAATTTTTTTCCAGAACGTGACAGCTCAGGTGTAATGAAAGCTTTTATATATATATTATTGATTTTCTGCACTATTGTAAGAACTGCAACCTTGAAACTTCTGAATATCGTTTCTTATGTCTTTGTCTATGAGTGTATGAAATTTGATTAAAATCGGACCACTCCTTCCATAACCCGATTTTTTTGATTATCGATTTTCGATATTTATCGGGGGTACCTTGACACAAAACCTAGCTAAGAACACTCACAGGCGCTTATAGTACAACTTTAAATTTTCAAGAAAATCGGTTCAGCCATTTCATAGTCTATAGGTAACAGACACACACAAACAAAGTTCCATTTATAAACGAGTTTAGATTTAGATTGGTCATTTGAATGATCCAAATTCTCTTTGAAGGTGTAAAACGTGTATTCAGTTTATTCTTAAGGCTGTTGTGATACAGAAGGTGCTTATCTCCTTTTGATGGAGGTAAGTCATGTTGGTCACATGACAGCCCCTTTATGATGTCAATCCATAAAATGACCCAAGCACTAGTCATTTTTTCAGTTTGTGAACAGCAACCAAACAAGAAGGTTGTTTTCTTCTAGCCTAGGCCCTTTGACCCAAGCTGAAACTAAATCTGTCTTCTACATCATCTTACAACCACATGTTTCGGTATCCCTTTGGGACATAGATGAATCCAACCCCTTTTAAACTAGAGTCATAAAAATAGCTTTTTCATATCAGAATTAACTCTAAACTATATGTAAAATTTTTTTCCTCTTTATACTTTGTTTTGCAGTAGATATATGTGATATATATTTCTCCATGTGGGACACTTGTATATATGTATAATTTTGTCTATTTCATAGGATATAAAAGTCTCTCTGAGAACAAGCCATTCTGTTTCATACTGTCTGTGAGCTTCTGTGTTGTTATATCAAGGATATGACAATGCCCATAATAGGAGAAAAGTTAATGGGTGAATAAATCTTCTCCGTGTCCCTGTCATAGGGCAGTACTAAAAACTCCAAAACTAAATCTCTCTCCATGAATCATTTGAGAGACCCCTCTTTGCCACCCCATCAGCATGGCTAATGCTAACCTCCAGGAAAATGACTCATTGTGCCTTTTTGTTCTAACATTCTCAGCTGACACGAAGTGGAAGGACTCTACTGAATCTGAAGTGCAGGGACCTGGTTAATGTTTCTTTTGTTTGGCCTTGTGTCGGACTTAACCAAACTCCCTACAGCTTATAAGTTTTATGCAGAGTTATAATCATCAGAAGCTTTTTCATCAGAAGGTTGGTTGTCAGTTGGAATGTGTGGATTAGTGTAGAAGAGTGGAATAATAAAATATACATTTTGAATTTTAAAAATAGTAATTTATTAAAAGAAGGAATAACAAGAATTGTAGAAATTAATGTTCACTGAGAAAGTTAAGGTATCAAGAGTTCCTACAAAATGTTCTAGTAGTAATTGTTGAAATAGATAAGGAGAAAGAGAACAAGGTGTGACCTGACCTTATATTTTTGTAGTTGCCGTTACATTTTAGATGTGTGTCAGCAAAACCATTTCTCTGATGTATTTTGAATTTTGCAATTTGATGACCAATCAGAATCCAGAGTTCTGTTACAAATCCATTGATAGGTCAGCTGCTCAGAAAGTCAGTTCACTATCTCAGGCAAGACTATTTCTCTCCAGAACCTATCTTATATATCTATAAATCAACCATTCATCCATGCTTAGAATATTACTGCCACATTTGGTCCAGTGCCTCTGCTATTTACCTTGAGTTCCTTGACAAAATTCAAAGAAGAATCAGCAATATTATTAATCCTGATCTGACATCTCAGCTTCAGTCGTGTTTCCACTACTATAAAGTTACCTTTCTGTGTCTTTTTTATAAATACTTTCATGGTAATTGTTCGGATGAGCTCTTCACTATGATACCTAGATTTTATGAATTTAAGTGTAATACTAGGCTGGCATTGAGATCTCATCAATTTACAGTTGAGCTGGCTAGAGGTAGTCGTACATTCTATGCTAACAGTTTCACTTTTCACTTGGAGAACTCTCTCCAAGTTCCATGTTTTCCAGCCATCTTTAATAGGAAGAAAATTTAAATGCAATGTAAATTGCTATCCACTGTCCTCTTGATTACTTTTCTCTTTCTGTTTGTTATTAGTTCTGTTCCTAATTCTTTCCCACCCTGTAACTCCTTGTGTCTAAGTGGCCTTGCCTAGAGTAATACCAATTTTTAAAAAAATACTACTAAAATGCTTCAGATTGAACAATAAAGTTATTTTCAGTCTCGTTTTCAACTTAAAATTATAATAGACACCTGTAGCCATGCCTTCTGTCATTATATCTGTTAAAATTAAACTTTTTTTTCTCAAGGATGACAATTCAGATTATTTTAAATCCACATTAAATTTTTCTTTTCTCCTTTAATTTATTTATTTGCTACTAATTTTTTTATACATCAATGGACTGATTCATGTAATAAAACAATAAAAATGGCATATCATTTGAGAGATTTTTGTTTGAGTGATATCATTAAAATACTTTGACTTAAAGAATGAAGTAATTTTCAATGCAATGTAATTCACTTGAAACTTAACAATTATTGTGTTAGGTGTGTTGTTTTTGTGTGTTTAAGTATTTTACTTGATAGGATAATAAATAATAGGGTTTATTTAATAATTTCTTTGTTCTTATATTAGAAAATCCAAGAAAGAAAATAAAATGAAATAAAAAAATTGCTAAATTAGTGCTAATTATAATTTAGTGCTAATTATAATTTACTAAGGAAGTATGAAAACACTTCAGCATGGAGTAATGTTTAGCGAGGCTAGCATTGTTGACCATTACTACTGACTAGTAGGCTCAATCCTGACCAGGTGACTCATACAAAATTAGACATTAAATAACCAAAAGTTTAGCATAATGTGGTAAAACTAACCAACAAAAATAGAATGAATGAAGTATTGTTGCTTTAGAGTAGTGTTTCCCAACCTTTTTTTGGCCATGCACCACCTAAGCACCTCTAGAATCCTGATGTCCCCACTCCCATATGTTGATATATAATTCTTATGTAAAAAGGGAACTCTGTTTTAGGTGATGCTTAAAACACTAATACTTTGATTTGAGCTTTTATTTTAAACTTAAAATTTAAAGTTTATTTAAGGCTCAAAAACATGGCATCCATGAAAAACAAAACATAAATAAAAGACAAAGTTCTGAGCTAGAAATTACCAAAAAATAAAAATATTAGGGAGTGTCTTATATTATTTTTATGTTTATATGAAACAATCAAATAAAGTTTCAAGGCATGTAATAGAGAATTGAAATATTTAAATTTATAAACAAAAACTAATTTCAAAGGAAGCTTTTTTCTGTAATACTTTGATCAGTACTTTTAATTAAATTGTACATTGTACAGTAAAGTAAAGATATCAAAGGCAAAATATCACTCAGCTCATTTCAGTTAAGTACAATAAAGTTAGTCAGTTAGTGAGACCCTTGGGCTTCATGCCTACTGCAAAGAGATTTTATATTAGGAACTAATTTAGTCAGCTTTAGTCTCAAGTAGCAAAACACCTATCAATCGAATTGCCCCCTAAAAAAATCAAAGTGCTCCCTCCCTGTGGAGCGTACGCCCCACGTTGGGAATGACTGCTTTAGATGCATTCATTTGGAGATAACTATTAAAACAAGAAAAGAAGTTACCTCCCTTGATTACCCAGACAGGCCACTTTTGTTGTTTCTTATTTCAATCTTCTGAAGAAATAAACAAAAAATCAAAAGTAGATATATAATTTCTGATGAGATTAACTAATCTTACACACTGCAGAATTCCATTTATTCTTGATATTTTAACTTATATTTCAGAATAAATTTCACAGGAGGCTTTTGTCATCACTAATAAACTACAGAATGTAGCAAAGGAAAGCAAGAAGAAAGGACTAAATGCAAACTATAAGAAAGCTGAATGCATGGTCTTCAGCAAAAAGAGGAGCCGAAAATACCAATTACAGGTTGGGGATACTAAAATCAAGCAGGTACAGAAATTCAAATTTAAGTGTTCTAACAGAGGACGGAAAGTGCAACATTGAGATTCCAAGGCATCTTGGGATAGCCAAGGATGCATTCCAAAAGCTAAGCAGAGTATTAAAAGACAGGAAAACTTTGTTGGAAACAAAAAAACAGTACTGAACTGTTACATAATATCTGTCCTCTGAGAATGCTGGACAATCTCCTCAAAGATGAAGGAGAAACTCAACGCAACAGAAATGTGGTTCTACAGAAGGATGCTGAGAGTACCATAGACCGAATATGTAAGTAACAATAAGATTTTGGACAGAAGGGAAACAAGAAGGAAACTTATACTTAACATCAGAAAAAGACAGTTGCAATTTCTGGGATATGTGATGAGGAAGGAGGGCTTGGAAAATCTGATACTCACAGGACAAAGAGAAACAGTGGAAAGCATCACATGACATACTTGATAGGCTTAAACAAATGGATGATAGAGCAAGGTTTGGGAGAAATGACAAGACAAAATATATTAAGAGCTACAAAGGCCTTGAAGATGGGGAGGGCCATGATTGCCAACATCATGAAAGGACACTGCATATAAAAGAAGAAGATGAAGAAGAAGAAATCACTATTGTTGAGCATATCATCACGGGCTAAGAAAATCAACCATGCTTTAAACACATCTTGCAGATCGATCATTGTGGCTGTCTCAAACCAATGAAAGTGGATGACCTCTACTTGCTTAGTGGCATTGTTCTCCCTCCTCCTTACATAAGAAGGACAGTCCACTCTGAACTGAGAAAGGAAATTGGTCCTTGTCATTCACTCTATGGCTGTGAACCAATGACAAAGAAGCTCAAGTCAAGACACAACTTTTTACACTCAGCCGAACCACTGAACAACATAATTTTTGTTTATTTTGATTGGAACAATTAATATTTTAAACTCCAATAATTTGTTTTAATAATGAAATCTATCACACTTTTATTTAATACACAAAATACATTTCAAAAATTGAAAAATAATTCTTAAACAAAGATAATTTTGAAAAATGTCTTTGCAAAAGTCTACACCTTCTTTGGAATGTCTTCAGGTAATACTTTGTGGATGATCTTGTTGCATCAATTACAGCCCGCAGACGCCTCGGCTAGTCTTTCACGAGCTTGCTGCAGTGGTCTGCTGACAGTTTTTGCCATTCTTCCTGGTAGAACTTTTCGAGCTGTGTCAGATTGGATGGAGAACATCAATGCACATTCAGCTTTAAATTTCGCTATAGATTTTCTATAGGATTGAGGTCTGGAGACTGGCTGGGTCACTCCAAAACTGTGATTTTCTTGCTAGCAAACCAAGCTTTAGTGCTTTTTGACACAGAGCTCTAGACTTCAGCAGGTTTGCCTCCAATATTTCTTGTTATTTGACACTGTCCATAACACCTTGGATGGTTACCAGCTCTCCAGGCCCTGCAGCTGAAAAACAGCCCCAAAGCATGATCGAGCCACCGCCATGCTTTACAGTGGGGACGGTGTAATGAGATTGATAAGTAGTGCCTTTTTTCTGCCAAAATAGCATTTTATATTTATATGGAATCATTGATTTAACCTTTGGCAAAGTGCTTGGTTGTTCATAGGCTTCAGGAGTGTTTTTTTTTTTCTAACTACCCTCCTTTGTAGGCCAGACCAGTGCAATACTCTGGAAATTGTAGATGCATGGACATCTGTCCCAGTACTGGAAACTGAAGCTTTCAAGTCTTCCAGTGTTGCACTAGGGTTGGAGGTTGCTTCCTGGACCAGTTTTGATTTTGCTCTTCTGGTAAATTTGCTCGGTCCCCCAGATCTTGGCAGGGTAGCAATGGTTTTGGGCACTAACCACTTTTGACTACAGTTTTAACAGTGCTTAGGGGCAATTCTAAAGTTTTTGTAATCTTTTTATAGCCATTATTTTCATTGTACTTTTGAATAATAAGGTTTTTAAGTTCCTGAGACAGAGGCTTGCCCATTTTTTTTTTTTTTTCTGAGTTGGACATCTTGTGTTTACATTCAGAGTCCAAGAAACAATGTGGTTGATGATTTTGTAGGCAGTTAAATCACCTTATATAGCAAAATAATAGACTGGCCAAGTGTGTCCTTTTTGATCATTCTGGATTTTATACATCAATGATAAACTATGTGATAACACAGTATAATATCTGGGGGATGTAAACTTTTGCAAAGACATTTTTCAAGTTATAATATGATTTTAAGAATCAGTGTGAAATTTTTAAAATGTAATTATTATATCAAAGGAAAGTGTGATGGATCTGCTTATTATTTAACAATCACTGGAATTGAAAAAATGTGTTGTTCCCTGTTAAATTATACAAAATTTATAAATTTGCAAAAATGAAGTGTCTTTGCACTTAGCAACGCAGATGTTTAAAATTTGAAGGCATGGATTTTTGTTGAAATATCAAATGGTGCAATACATTGTATTTAAAGGTTTTTGTTTTGTCTAGCCAGGGGTCACAAATGTCAACCAGGTGCAGATGAGGAAAACATATTCAGATTTGGTATTTTTATTTTGTCTACTGTGTCAGAAGGTTATGCCCCAGATTCAGGTTTGTACCAGAAGAAAAAGTCT
Source organism: Ascarosepion bandense (assembly GCA_037127315.1). Lineage (NCBI taxonomy): Eukaryota > Metazoa > Mollusca > Cephalopoda > Sepiida > Sepiidae > Ascarosepion > Ascarosepion bandense. The sequence goes on from JBBBDQ010001079.1 coordinate 1,635,011, forward strand.
GAACGCAACTGCCAAGCAACCGGTTAAGTGAAATTGGAGTCTCCCTGATATGGGGAGGTGCTGACATCTCTGACCAGAGAACCTCCTAACCCATGGCATGTCACCGAAGATGTTTTTGTATGGAAAATAAAAATAAAATATATTCTATATTTTATTTACATATGGGTCCAGACCATTGTTTTTCAACAGAGGCATTTGTTGCAGATTGTATTTGTTGTTGCTGACGGTGACAATGAAAAGAGACAAAGATGAAGAAGATTGTGAAATGTGATTGAGAAATTGATTTATGTGAGGAAATTGGGTTGAGTGTTCCAGACAAAATGAAATATGATTCGTGTTGCAAAGTTTTAATCACTGCAGTTCCAGTTATAGTGAAATCTTCTGAATTTGTGCAGAAGATTTATTGCTGTTGTAGTGAAGTCTGCAGAAGTTGTTCAGAGTTCATCACCCTCATGTTCCCAGCTGACATTGTTCATTTCAGTCATCGGTGATCCAGCAGCGTTGGACCCAGCATTGTGTTTGAGAAGAATTGTTTTCGCCAGGTCTATACAGTTTAATTTTCGTCACCAGTTGTTGATCCCAGATCTTCTGCATTCATCATTTTACCAGCATCCTGAGTCCGAGAAAAATTATATACCCGAAACACTGGTATATAACAGTTAGATCAATTACAACTGAATAGTGAGTTTGATACTCATTGGGTGCTTCACATTATCAGCCTTGTACCACGTTTAAGCTATGTTTAGAAAATAATTTTGAAGCACTTCAACACGGTATAATAGCTAGCAAGTTTGTCTCACTAGGTCAATTACTACTGAGAAGTGAGTTCGATCCTCATTGGGTGCCTATACTTTAAGCTTTGTGTCACATCTAAGCTATGCTTTGAAAATCTTCATGAGATAATTCAATGATACATGTATTGTTATCATCTTTCAGTTGTGTCTTTGTCAACGGACAGAGCACATCTCAGTTGAGAGGTGGCCGATTCCGGAAAACAGCTGTCCGTGGCAGTATCCACCTCATTGCACTAAAGAGGAAGTTAGATCAGGATGAAAGTTTGGCAATTTTAACTCTGACCCAGGCGTCTGTGCTCTGATTCTCCATATAAAACAACCTTATATCTCATTCCATCAATATAATTGGAGAGGGCGAGTAATTATATGGTACTTGAACTGTAGACGCATTACTTAGTGCATACAACTGCAATCCTTAATTGGAATATCATAACATAATATCATAACATAATATCATAACATTGGAATATCATAACAATATGGTGTTGCCGATAGGAAATTTGGATAAAGTGCTTTGCAGGCCTTGACAGAACAAAGAAACTACAAGACAACAAAATAAATGGAGGTAAAAAGGAAATCAAAGATTTATTTCAAGCAGCAGTCTGTTGTGAAGCTATTAAGAAGATTTCATTCAAAAGTAGAAGAATTGACATTGAACCAAATCAAAGATTTTCTAAGGAATATTTTACCAAGGAAAAGGTTGACCATTTCTTAACAAACTAGAATTGTCACAAGAATGTGAGGAACCCATTATGAAATGTCTGTACCTGCTATGAGATGCCAGCAGATATTGTGAATTTCGGCGTTTAGAAAGAGAAGAAATGTCTATTAAAGAGGAATTAATTCAAATAAAATTAACAGAATGTATGTACAATACTTGGCACAGCATTACAGGATCTATTGAAAGTTAGAAAGTTGAGTCCCTTTAATCTTATTATCAGTTGAAGCTGAAACAATGGAATGACTAAGTTGTCTTAACATGTATCCGAGTTAAATTAATAAACCCAAATACAAAATATATCAGCTGGATGGTGGATATAATCTCAGAATGGGAAATTATCAAATTTGTTTCATCCACTTATACACAAATATGCTTCGAAAAGGTATTAATCCATCTTTTCTCCCTCCAGTTATGGGTTGAATAGCAGGACAGATTGGGTTCTATAGCCTTGGTTGGCAACTATCTACCTCAGAAAGTAATGGTGACCTACTTGTTGCAATAAGAAAAAAAATTATGTGTTGGGAGGAAGCAACCCCAGGAAAGTATTCCAAACAGGCAAACCAAATTCACATGTCTTGTCTTAATCTCCGAAACGATATTCGCATGTGAACGATGGCTCAAATAACAATGACCCCCACTTAAAATGAGCATGCCACATTTCATGCACTCGACCTGGCTACCACTCAGTAAATATAAACGGCTACCAGTGACACCAATTCTGTTTACCATGAAGTACTGTCTGATTCTGACCAAGGCTCACCAATTTGCCATCGCCACACTCCCTTACAAAACATGCACCTGACTCTGGCCTGTTTGAGTTGTCGAGGCAAGTCACTGCTACACTACTGCAGGAAAATCTTCTGCCTAGTCAATTATATCTCAAAAGAGACATGATTTCCCAAATGTCTATCATGTATGGCAATTAATTGACTGATTAATTTTAAAAGTAAAAAAGCACAAACAATAATGACAACTTGAAGTAGCCGATTGTTAACCTTGGATTGGTCTAATGAAAACAAACATAAAGCTTTTAGTGAATGGGTTGATTTTACTCCATGGATCTGAAACTTGGACTCTTTCAGCAAAACAACAGCGTCGTTTAGATGAATGTTATACTCGTCTTCTCAGAAGAGTACTTGATCTTTCATGGCGAAACCACGCAACTCTAGAAATGATATATGGAGACCTACCAAGAGTATCAACCTTAGTTAAAAAAAGACGTGTCCAGTTTGCTGGGCATTGTGCACGTGCCACAGATGAACTTGTTTCATCATTTGTATTATGGAGGCACCCATCATCTCACAATCGATCTTGTAAGTTAACCTTTCCAGACAGGATACATAGAGATACATCTATCGTCAAGGAAGACTTTACAGGAGCTATGACAAATAGGGAATACTGGAAGGGTGTAGTGAGTTCTATATCGGCTGAGGCTGCAGGATGATGATGATGATGATGTCTTCCTATTCTACTATCAACAATGTAGAGGAAAAAATAAAAACAATTACATTCTACTGAGGACAGGATAAAAGGGTCGGGAAATAAAAAATATGCATAGCTAACGACCAAGCAAAAAGATATATCAGCAAATATATTCAAGACTTCTGACACCCACATGATACAAAAGCCAAACAAATGGGTTGAATGATTACAGTTTACTTCAGTTCAACAGAATGAAGAAATAACTGATGATTATATGGGTAGACAGCAGATAAAAGCAGAAATAGGTAATTTTGGCACAAACAAGGAAGATAAAATCCTGAAACAGTTGATAAAAGGACAGAAATATGCAGACGAAAGAAGAAACTGTATAAGTCAACCAAATCTCATAGTAAAGATGGCTATAGAAAGTATAAGAGTATATGAAGCTATAACAAAACATGACACGCATATCAAAGACATCAGTAACAAGAAAGCTGGAACATATGAAGTGGCGATAAGAAGGACCAAACAGTGTACAAAGTGTGGAAAAAGTAATGGTAGAAGAAAAGACGACTTCTGTGCTTACAACAAAGAATGAAGAAGAGGCCATAGTTTATACCATTTTGAAAAGTGTTGCCTCACAAAAACACATGGCTAAACAGAAACCCTAGTCCACACAAAATGAAGAAAGGGAGCTCATACGCAACCAGGAAACAAAGTCCACCCTATTGTTATAGGAAGTCATTTACAGAAAAGAAAAATGTGAATGCCGCACATAAAACAGAATATGAACTCAACCAAGAAGACAAGCTATGTTTGAAAAATAGAGACAAAATACTTAAAAACATTAACAGCAAAGAAGTGTTTTCCAGCATAGAAATTGAAGACATATATGAAAGGAAATGCAAAATAAAAATGAACACTGGTTGGGTCCAACGAATACACAAAAAATGTACCTCTCAAGACATGGACAAAAATACTGACAGACCTATAAGTGTAAAAATGGAGTAAACTACATTATGAAGAGTAAATGGTTCAAGAATCCTCAACATTAGGCACAAAAACTCAGTAGACATCCAAATTTTTTGTGTGCGAAAATGACACAAGAATATTAGACCTAAGACCGGATGTAAATTTGGGTTTCATGTAAATTAACTGTAGTATTATAACTTTCCAAGAAAACAAAAAAATTATGTTTTTGAAAATGCTACAGCAATATTTCAACCTGCAACAAAATACTCAGTACACTTGGAAGATAAAATGAAGAAAGATTTAGACAAAATGGAAGACACTGGTAGGGTCACAAAAGTAAATGAACCAACAGACCAGGTAAATGCGATTGCATAAAGCAGGAAGAAAAGTGGTGAATTACAGATTTTCTAAGATCAAATGCATTTAAAGCTATGTACCTCAACTAAATCACTGAAAAAATAGCATAGTATGAAGAAAAAAGTCCCCAAACTTAATAAAAATGAACTTTTTCCATTAAAATGTTTGTTATTATTAAGAGGAAAGATCAAAGTATTTTTAAATTATTTAAAAAAATTTTTTAATCCCTTCTAACATGTTTCAAATTTTGGTAAAACATCTTGTTTTGATTTTAGTTAGCGGGTAATTAAATCATTATCAGAGTTTACAATGGAAAACGTAATATTATGTAATACATTTTTTTTTCAGTGACAAACATTAATTTGGAAATTCTTGCAAAAATCAGATAATTGTCAGATTTTCAAGACTGATTCACAAATGAATGAAATTGTTTTTGTAATAATTATTTTTAAAAAATTTTGGGTAAAAATATGTTGTTGTTTTTACATCTGTTACAACCCCCTCCATGTAAATTCATGAAATTTTAAGAAATTAAATTTTATTGAGAAAATTGGTTTTATTTGTTATATGCAGGAATCATTGAGGAATGTAAATCATCTATTAATTTTTAAAACATTTTGTCTTTATTTCCAAAAATCTGCTCCCAACAGTAAAATAAAATGTAATAAAACTATCACATTAATCAGTTTGATAAGCTTTTAATTGCTTTAATAAATAATATATATTAAGGACATTATAGTCCGAAGAAAAAAATTTTTCTATTAATAATTAAGTTTTAAAAGTATAGTTTTAACAATTTTTAAAATTTCAAAAATATTTTTAAAATACTTCAATGATTTGTTGTTGTTAGTTTATTAACTTATTTAGTGAAGATTATATTTACTAATCAAATTTTGATGAAAAGTTTAATACAAATCGTTGTGCATTCATATTTTAAAAATATTTTTTGTGTATTTGAAGTTTTTTTTATGGTAATTTATAGGAATACATTAAAAAGTTTTGTGTTTTACGGTTTCATTGCCTTACAGGAAAAAAAATTGTGCAATTATGTCACTTGTGATTACCATACACTTATCTTACATCTGTCAAGCTGTCATTACATTTCAAATATAGTAGAAAGGTCAGAAAGTTCAACTCTTTGTTTAAGAAATAGTTTTATTCTAAATTTCATGCTATAAATAAGTAATACTTGTGTAAATCAGATTAATTTAACATTAAATTTGCTAATTTTCCAAAAATAATGTGTCACATATGTATATTTTCTTTTTGCAAGATTTTTAAAACTGAGAATTAACTTTTGTTTACAAATGTGTTGATTGCTCAAAAAGGGCTGAAAAATTGAGACATTCCAAAACAAAAATTCAAAAACTTTAGATTCCAATCAATATAATTTCTGTTTAAAATACAGAAGAGTATTTTGCTTGCTGGAAATAGTAAATTTAATCATTAAGTTTTCAATTAAGAGTAAAATAAAAGTTTAAAGAAAACTATTTTTTATTTTTAAAAAATAAATTTAAAAGTTATCAAAAATGAGTGGAGGTACCTACACAAACAAATGCATTAAAAGAACATACCACAAAACTCCAGCCCTTGAAGAAATTTTTCATAAATTTGCTGGTGCCAAACATTTTATAAAATTATATGTGAAACATGGATACTGGGCAATACATCTTGATGAAGAATCAAGTCTACTTCTATGCACCATACGGCAGATACAGATATTTAAGATGTCTGAGGACATATATCAACAAAAAATGGACCAAATACTGGAAGATTTTGAAGGAGCCATTGACATATCTTGTTAAAATGAATCATATTAGATTAAAGACCATTTTTCTTACCTGTTCTTTAAGTATTCTATTCATTTTGTTGGATTTCAATTCATACATTCAACTCATATATATATATATATATATATATATATAAGAATTTTAAACTGACTCAGGCCACAAACCATTAGAAAATATACAAAACAAAAGCATTTCACAAGCACCCCCAAGATTGGAAAGAATGTTGCTGAGGCTTCAACCATACAATGTTCACATTATCTACAAGCCAGTTGAAGAAATGAGAATGTCAGATTACTTATCAAGAGTACAGCCAACACAAAGCAAAGAAATTGACATAGACATAACAATAAATACTGATAATACATCAGCACAGAAGAAAAAGAACACACAAGCTACACACGATGAAACGTTGAGAATTTTAAAACAAGTGATAATAAATGGTCGACCAGAGGATGTGAAAGGTGCACCCAAACTTATAAAAAAAATTACTGTTCATTGAAAGAATGTCTATCACTACAAGATGGATTAGTGACTAAAGCTGAATTCATAGTCATGCCAAAAAGTATGCAAAATAATGTCCTGCAAAGAATTCACGATGCACACCAAGGAATAAAAAAATATCAACTAAAATCAAGAAATAGTGTTTATTAGAGAGGAATAAAGAAAGACATCGAAACAGTAGTAAGGACACGTGAGATACCAATGGAGAAAGAATACCAAAGAGACGATGCTCATTAAAGAACACCCAACCAGACCATTCCAATATATTGCAGTTAACATCTTTGACTTCAATGTTCAACAAATTGTTCTCACTGACTAATATAGCAAAATACCATTTATCAAGATAATGAAGACCGTCACAAATGCTAATTACATCAAATACTTCAAAGAAAATTTTGCAGTTAATGGCATAATGGAACAACTGTAAACAGACATTTCCAAACACTTCATATCATGAATTCCACAATTTTACCATTGAGTGGGAATTCACATACATCACATTTAGCCTGAGATATCCACAATCAAATAGCTTTATTGAACAAATGTTTCAAATAGTAAAAAACACTATGTAAAAGCAAAACATGAATACTTTGCCATATCTGGTCAGGTTCTCCTGCTTTACATATCAAGGTTCTTGACAAAATTCAAAGAAGGATCTGCAATGTAATCAATTCTGACTTGTTATCTCGACTTCATTCACTTTCTCACCAATGTGACATGGCTTCCCTCTGTCTTTTCTACAAATATTTCCATGGCAACTGCTCTGACAGGCTCTTTTCCCTGGTGCTCTGGCTACATCAATTTATGTGTGCTACTAGATTGGCATGTAGGTCTCACCGTTTTACTGTTAAAATAGTTAAATGCAACCACCTCTTCTACTCAAACTTCATGCCTGTGGAACTCCCTCCTATTTACTTGCTTCTCCGATAGCTACAACCTATATGTTTATGCATGCAACATATGAAATGCCAATTGCCATCTATCTCCTGAATTCCATCCTTTTTTCATCGCCTTTTTTCTTCTTTGATTCTCTCTATAAGCCCCTGTGCACCAATGGCAGTCCTGCCTTACTTAAGGAGAAATGATTAAAAAAAAAGAACACTCAAATATGGATTACCAAATGGCTCTTTTATGCCTAAGGGCAACCTCCATTTGACAATCACTTGCCATCACCAGCAAAGATCATATACAATAAGAAAATAAAAACAAGGATTTCAACTTTCAGAGCCGAGAAGAAATAAAAAAAAAGCAGGCAGCAACAACAGTATTACAACTCCCTGACTGATTATAGGCTGAAAAGTGTCTGTTTTACAATAAAATGATTGTTGGTTGGTTGTTTTGTTTTTATGGCAAATCAACCTTGGCAGATCATTTATTGCCAACTAAACTTTATTTATCTATTGCTGGTAATACCTTTTTCTTTCAACAATTTATTGTTGTTTATATAAGTTTTTGTGTCTAGTAATACATTTTTCTTTTTGAGTATCAAGATTCATTGGGATTTGTTTTTAAGAGCAGGGTCCCCAAGTCCTACCCTTGTTATTTAACCTATAACTGGAGGGAAAGGATGGATTAATACCTTTCCCAAGGGTACCAGTGCTTAAGTGAATGCAGAGTATTCAATTGGAATTCGAACTCGTCTCACCGATTTCTCTTTCCGAGCCAATATCCACTGCACCACATCGCACATCTGTCACCAAACACTTACAGCACCTGGTATTCCCAGGAAGCAGTCACCTATCTAAGTACTAACCAGGCTCAATGTTGCTTAACTTTGGTGATCAATCGAGAACCAGTGTATTCAACGTGATAGGCCATAAGCCCACAAGAAAATGACACATGACAACCAGCAACAGTGATGTATAAATGCACAGAACCCTGTAATTCGATTGTCAAAATGCAAGGCGATGGAAGATGCAACAGACGACAACTGAGAGAACTATACTGACTGCTATATGAATGTCCGTTATGGTGTAGGATGTGCATTATGGTGTAATAGATATTGGCCCAGAATGAGAAATCAGAGAGCCAAGTTCGAATTCCAGTCAAATTCATTTCATTCACTTACACACAAATACCCTTAGGAATAGTATTAATCCATCTCTTCTCCATCTAGCTATGGGTTAAATAGCAGGACAGATTGGGTTCTATAGCCTTGGTTGGTAACTAGTCTACTGCAGAAAGTAATGACAACCTACTGCTTAGTCAGTTTGTATCATGTATGACAATTAACTGACTGATACAAACGGCAGAGACGGATCACTTAAACTACCAGATTAAGGGATCAGACAGAGTGGTCTAACATCATCATCTTATAGGCGTACAGATCCCACAGCAAGCGTCAACAGTACACCCCACCTATCGCAGCTCAACTGAACAAAAGCCAAGCCTACCAACACCATTGCCCCACCACCCTAGAAGAATACTAAAGACTCTTACATAATTGAGGAACTTTATTTTATATAAATTAAAAACAAAATATAAATAAAATAATTTATTTTTATTTTGAAACACTAATTTGAGAACAGTATTTTTGCATTTGAGAATCGTGAGCTCGTGAAAGTTAAAGAGTTGTGTCCCTTTAATTGATTTACCAATAGAAACTGAAATGGCGGAAAAAGCAAGTTGTATTAATTAAAACGTGTGTCCGAGTTAAATTAATAAATCCAAATACGAAATATATCACAGATTTAAAATGTTTTAACAGTTGCAATTAAACCAAATGTCGTTAAGAGGCATGTATCGAATTTATACAACAGGAAGAGTTGATTGAAAAATTCAATAAGAAAGAAAAATCAAACAGAAATTTTTAATAAAAAAAAACAAGAAAATAACTAAATTGCAAATATTGTAAATTGTAACTATGAGTACGAAACAAACATGTTCCGCATGTTGACAGATATGTAAAAATTATAAAATGAAAATTCCTTCTCAATCGGTGTGTGTAAATTAAAAAAAGCATAAAAGAGTTTCAAAAAATGAAAGAGACTTTTATTTAAAAAGTGAAACTTTGCTTCGCCTCAGAGAAGAATAAAGAAAAAAATTAAAAAATATCTTCATGGAAATTAAAATTGAATAGGGTAAATTTAAAAATGCAAATTGGAAATATATTCGTTGGCAGGAATTAAATGCTTTATGAAAATTGGTCTATAAACTCATACCATCAAATTCAAAAATTGATGAATTTTTTAAGGAAATCAGGACAAACGGTCCAATCGGACTGCTTTATGGACTTGTATGCCTTAGGAATAATACTAAGTACCATCTTTAAGACAGCAATGGAAAACGCAAAACATTCTTGAAAAGAAGACATAAAAAATATGATAATCAGAATGATTAAAGATGATATATATTTGAGTTGAGTACAATTGAATTAATAAAAGTGTGCGATCACTGTGTTTGGCCACTGAAGTGTTTGATCGTCGGATTGCGTGTGAGCAGTGGATATGACATAAGGAAAATCCCCAGTTAAGTGTTGACACTAGGACAAGTGATGAAACAAAGGAGACGCATGTCATTCAGAGCACCAGCTGGAGAAAAAAGGGAATTTTAAAAGTCTCGGCAATTTTTAATTGGTCCAAAAATGAACAATTGGGATTTAGCGCCAATTTTAGTGTGCTGTAGTGTAGAAAGATGGATGGCAGGCCTAGTTTAGCTTAGAAAAATTACAAAAATAAAATAAAACTGCGCGTTATTCAGATCTGAGCACCTGTGAGACTTAAATGAATTTAAGCGCAGTATTAGATTGGATGTGCGTTGTGGTGCAGTGGATATCGGCTTGGAGCGAGAAAACATTCCCACCGAGTTCGAATTTACTTGCATTCAATTACGCGCAAATACTCTTCGGAATGATTAATCTCTCGCTTCTCCCTCCAGCTACGGGTTAAATAGCAAGACAGATTGGGTTCTATAGCCTTAGTTGACAACCAGTCTACTGCAAAATTAATGGCACTCTACTGCGGGAAAATCTTCTGCCCAGTCAGTCATGTCTTTGTTTAGACATGATCATCCAAGCATGTATCACGTATGGCATTTAACTGACTGACTAGATTGGCGGCTAGGTCACATCATTTTACAGTTGAACAGCAAGATGTAACAGTAAGTTCTAGACTAACAATTTCTTTTCTCAGACTTCAAAAATTTAAATGCAATGTCAATCTTCATTTCTGTTCTTTTATTGTTCTCGCTCCTTAAAATGTTTTTCGGAAATTCTTTCACACTCAGTAACTACCTGCGTTTTAGTGGCTTTGTTGCTTTGCTTGTGGTAAAATGATAAAAACAATAGACGTGTGACAAGCTAACACTAAGTACAGTAGTTATAATTGGTAGAGAATAACTTGTGCCCTATAATTTTAATATAGCATTTCTATACGAGAGGAAACAATTTATATACATACTTTCATGGGACAATAGCTTATTAATAGACACTCATTAACTTCAAAATTAGAATCATATTAAGGTCTTACTTGTGAGTTATTGTGTTCGAGTTAGACGTTAGTGACTTTGACTCAGCCATAAAAGGCAAGATAAAAATGGAAGGCCGGATTCTTCTTTTCCTATGTGCCTTGTCCCTTCAGGACGTAGGCGATCATAGCCTTCCACTTTTCCCTATCCCTGGTGGCTATGAGCACGCCTTCTCCTGTTACACCATGCAATCCTCATTCCGTCATCCACCTGATTAGGTCCTTCAAATATGTTATCCGTTGCTTTCCCCTCTCTTTTTCCACATGTGTTCCACATGATTTACTCCAACTGGCTAGGCGACATAATTTTCGGGCCTTATGCCAGACTGTCACATATACCCTCACATCTTTGACATGCAGACAAATTACAGCTGAGTCAAGTGTAGACAAACAAATTTTGTAAAGCTACAATTACAACTAGCTCAGTACATTAGTAAACCAGCATGAACCAAAACATAATTATTGAAAAACACTATTTTTCTGTCTTTAAGCCAAATCTAATCGTGAGGCTTTTTTTCTTATACGCACATGATAAAAATCGGGAATACAAATACAGTGACAATGGCTCGACAGAGCAGCTTAAAAATAACATGACATGTGTCGTTAGAATAATTCAGAAATTGGATATATGTCTCCTCAACTGTCACAAATTAAGTACAGGAGCCACAAATAACTTTTGAACGTATTGGTGTATTGTAGGCGTGTACTTGTTCAAATATAAAAAAAAACATTAAGAAGCAAGAAAAGCTTAGGTTTCTGCTACAGACTGTTTATTCTTTTTTTTTATATATGACCTGTATGGAAACGGTTATTAATGTCTCCTGTGTATATCCGTTTGTTAGGGGTCTGTAGAATTTAAGTTTGCAAGTTGTCGTATTGTAGGAGTGTACCTGTTCATATACAAACTATTTAAGAAGAAACAACAAAAACTTGGGTTTCTACTACAGACATTTTGTGCATTATTTTATATATGACCCGTAGAGAAACAAAATTCTCAATGTCTCCTGGTTAGAGGTTTCTAGAATTTAACGTTGCGGGCTAACGTATTGTAGGTGTGCATGCATGTGTCGGCACATAAACAATTACAGAAAAAGCAACAGATTGTTTATTCTTTTTTTTATATGACCTTTAGAGAAAAAAGTTCTCAATGTCATCTGGGTATATCCGTTTTTTAGAGCTTTATTTTGTGTGTGTCTGTGTGTGTGTGTGTATGCGTGTGTGTGTGTGTGTGTGTGTCTTCGCATATCATCATATAATAATTCTGCTTGTTCCTTCCTTAGTTAGTCACTTAGTTCCTCCGTCCGTTACACACTTACTCTCGAGCTTTTCCTTCCCCTCTATCTTTTTACTCTTCTCAGCCTTTCTCTCACCTTTGCCAAACGGAAGGGTAGTAAAGAGTGAGAGAGTAGGAAGAGAGAGCCTATAGCATTACCGTAGCAGTAGCAGCTTTAGATGTTGGTTGTAGCAGTAATTGTGTGTGTGCGTGTGTGTGTGTGTGTGTGTGTGTGTGTGTGTAGTAAATATAGGTAGGTTTGTTATCGTATCCTGCGACCTAATAACGAAATTTCTGGCCTGTACACCCTTGGCCATTACTCAGTTAGTCTTTTCTGTTTACAATGGACACAGGAGCCATGATTTTTCAGTAATAAAAAAAGATTTTCTCTTTCAAAATCTCTCACAAAATAGCGTACAGTATTTTGGTTATGGTCTGTGCATACGCTGCTTAATATAATATAAGGTTACAGTAAAGTAGCTTCTATGGACATTATTTTTATAGATATTTTAATGAAATTACACTCTGTGTTATCGTTATTTTATTATCCAATACCTTTATGGTTGAAGACATTACTATCATTTGTAGTATGACAAAGTAAATTTTTTCCAGGAAATCATAATTATCCTTCCGTGGAAATTCCACGGGTTCCGCTCGTAAACAATTAATGAAGAAGCAACAATAACTTGGGTTTCTATTACAGACTGTTAATTCTTTTTATATATATATAGGGGAACAAAGTTCTCAATGTCTCTTGTGTATGTCCGTTTCTAAGAGGTTTATAGAATTTAGGGTCGCGTGCTGGCGTATAGTAGGGGTATGTGATATATATATATGATATGTTCATATATAAACAATTAAAGAAGAAGAAGCAACAAAAATTTTGGTTTCTATTACCAGATATTCTTTTTTATTATAGATATTTACCCTACTCCCCCACTGGAGCGAGATGTGACACAAGGTCTTTTTAAACGTGGGGAGCCCGACCGTGTACAGACGGGCGGAGGAACAAAAATTCCCCAGTCCCTTCAACCGCCGGTTGAGCTGGCCCCGGTGACGAGCACCTGGTCCACCCCTCTGGTGCAATGGGGTGGCGCGGCCGCGGGACACTGTTTCCCGGGACTGGGCATCTGCACAGTATAATTTTTCTCAGATGCACTTCTGCCCTCGCCCTACAACAGAGCTGCACTCTGTCATCGAGGATGAGACGCAACTGAGAGATAATGTTTGGTCCCTACCGGACACAAAAATATGCCAGATAAGTATATATATAGCTTGAAACAAAGGGAAACAAAGTTATCAATGTCTCCTGGGTATGTCAGGGGTTTGTAGAATTTAAGTTTGCAACTTATCGTAGTGCAGATGTGTGCCTGTTTACATATAAACTATATAAAAAGAAGCAACAAAAACTTGTTTATTCTTTTCTTATATATGACCGTAGAGAAACAAAGTTGTTAATTGTGGTGATACCGACCGAGCAAAAGCGAGGGACCGGATGTTTGCACTCTAACGACCAGAAAGCAAATGACCAAATCTCGTCGGTGCACATCCGGGTTCGCGCAGATGTTTCGGTTGAAAACTAAAAATTAATTAAATGTTAAATTTCCAGTTCGCGAGCCTACGCGAATTTTATTTATCGGCCGATGGGAAGCCCAGAATCAAATACACGTGTGATATCCCAAATGATCTGCTGCGATCCAAAAAGAAGATATAAAAAGCCGATACAGAAAGCATCGTCAGACAGACAGACAGACAGACACGGACTGACTCGAGAGAGAGGAGTGTAATCAGTATCCCCCTTGACCTACGTCAAGCGGCTTACTATGCTAGCCTCCCTTCCCTCTCATCTTATCTTTCGCTGTCTCAAAACTATTTACTAACCAAAGGAGCGGATACTTCAAAGAGATTCTTTACTCACAACGCTCCCACATTCCTAACTATTAATTCTATTTTCAGCATTTTATTCCCATGAACATTTTAACGTCCGTTGGACCCATATGTAAAGGATTACTTTAATTAAATCAGTGTTATTCCACCGAATACTAAACAAAACCCTGTATTATCCACATATACATTACAGGTTTCAAATGGATCAAAAGTCGAAACATACGGTGAGCTATCACTAATGCTCGATTTGGGTCTATGAAGATCTTTTCTGTAGATTTTCACACAAACACAAGTGAAAACACTAAACCGAGAAACAGATTTCAACATACCAATAAATATGGCTACACTCTCATCGACAGAAACACAAAGCTAAGGGATCATCTCGCTCTACCATGTCTGTCAACAGGAATTAGATCGGCTAATGGTCTACAGAAGTTGATAAAAAAGTTCCCTACACTTACCACTCCTTTAAAACATACAGATTGAATCCGTCACATTGCTAAACATGACATCACCACAACTGGACCACCTACACATGCGTCACCACACAGATTATCTCCAGACAAATACAAAATAGCAAAAGATTAATTTCAACATATGTTGCAATTAGGCATCAAACGTCCTTCAAATAACCCATACTTCTCTCCGCTGCACATGGTTCTGAAGCCAGACGCAGGTGCATGGCGCACTTGTGGAAATTTTAGGAACGTCGACGCCCAAACACTTCCTGATAGATATCCTATCCCGCATTTATACGAGTTTACGACAGGGTTACAGGAAACCATTATTTTCACAAAAAAAGAGTTTGGTTAAGGCATCCTACCAAATTCCAGTAGTAGTAGAAGACATCAAGAAAATTGCAATTACCACTTCTTTTGGATTTTATGATTTTACTTGGATGCCATTTGGGTTATGTAACGCGACCCCAAACATACAGAAACTTATTGACAACGTTTTAAAAGGATTTCTCTTTACTTTTGCTAATATCGATGACGTGCTTATCCCTTGTCATGATTGCAAAGAACACCAACAGTTGGTTAGCAATTGTTTTGTCTGACCAAACACGCGTACTGACATAAGGAACTGAACTCAAACTTGTTTAAATTGGTAAAAGAGCAAAGTAAACAGGAATACAAAGTCCCCTCCTGGGTAGTTTATAAAACCAGACAGTAGGTTCATTAACCTACGCATCAATATATTGTGATCCTTACTAGAAGCAAATGGACATCATTACCTAGTCACTATTATTGATCGATTTACAAGATAGCCTGTCGTTGTTCCCTTGTTCCTTGCAAAATCAATTTCTAAAAGCATAGTACATGAGTGGATTGCCATTTTTGGCTATCCCTAAATAGTAACTACAGATCAAGGTTCTCAATTTCAATCCATGCTCTTTGATGGGTTCAAAAATCTATTATGAATTGAACACATAACAACAACGGCTTATCTCCCCTGTGCCAATGGCTTAACTAAACATTTTCACAGACAACTTAAGGCAGCATTAACAGGCAATAAGGATTCTATGACATGGTTAAACAATCTGCCACCAATACTATTATCCATCCGGAATGTAATCAAGAAAGATTTAGAATGTACAGCATCCGAAATGGTTTTTGGAACGTCCTTGACATTACCAGGACAGTTTTGTGATAAAACCAATCACCTACAACCAACAACATCTTTCGTACAAAAGTTTAAGCAAAGAATGGATGACCTAGTTTTCACATCCACTAGAACACAAACAATCTAGAGTTGCTTTTGTCCGTCTTCAAAAACGACTTTGGTCTCGCCAGGAGATAAGACGAGCCATGAAGTTTTTTAATCTACAAGGCCATGGTCAGAGCAATTCTTCTCTATGGATGTGAGACCTGGCCACTGCGCAGACAGGATCTTCATAAACTTGAGGTCTTCGATCACTACTGCCTTCGCCGTATTCTGCGCGTTCACCTCTCCGACCGGATCCCTAACTCGAGCATCTGCGCTAGTTGCAACATCTTTGGCCTGGAAGAAAATCTGCTTAAAAGGAGACTCCGGTGGTTCGGCCACGTGCTGCGCCGGCCTGGTGACGAATTCGTCCGTAAATTGGTGGCGTCCAACGCACCCACTAGTTGGAGGAAGCGCCGAGGTGGTCAACTTAAGACGTGGCTCGCTACTGTCAAAGCAGACATGGAGCTCATGTCCGGTCCTCGCGTTTTTGGTGTTCGACGCAGGAACCGCGAATGGCTAGATCATGCCGCCGATTCTGCTGCCGATCGACGTGGATGGATGGCCTTGACGCGCAATGCGGTTAACTCCATTGGAGCCGGCTCAACCCACTTCGGGTGAATGCCGTTACAAGTATAAGTAAAAACACAAACAAAAGACCTTTACACACCAAATGACTTCCACAATTTGAATATGTTTTCTTACGAAACGATGCAGTGAAAAGGCTTCTTTACTCTACTTACACAGGACCTTTTCAAGTAATCGACAGGAAATCCAAATATTTTACAATTGTTGGAAAAGGAAAACAAGATATTGTTCCATAGATAAAATCAGGGTACAGTTACCTATAAAGAAAAATATGTCGGAACATTCTACACCCTCACCGAATACCAAAGTAACTAAACCATTTTCCACACCGACAAACACACCTAAAAACATCACTACAAGATGGGGCAAGACACGTACACTGGCTTCCTCATTTTTAAAACTTATATTAGATATTGAAGAATATTTTCAATATTGGTCAGTCTGTAGGTTATAGGATACCAAATCCTATATTTTACAACGAATAGCTGAAGCCCAAAACAGTAGAAAACGCACACACATAAAATCGGAGCAGAATCACTAAAAACAAATTTTGATGCAAAATACTAAAAAATACGATCCAAAATAAATTAAGTGATCCTGGTTGCCGATTGGACAAAAAACTGATTGAACTTTCAATGACCCGTGCCTATGGTTCTTGGCGCCAAAAATAATTTTGCGTTATGAGTAGACCACGTGATTGAGTTGGCTATTTATTCACGCCTTCGGTAGCAGTCAAATCAGTGATAGACTACAGAATGGGCACTAAGGGGACAATACCAACAACCCGTAGCGATTCTGTTGGGGGGGGGGGGGCACCGAATTTCGGCTGGCTCCTCGGTTGCCCCTACTTTTATAAGCTTCAAAAGTTAATGAAACTAATCAATCTCTGATTTCGATAAGATTTGATCTTCAGCATTTTTCCCTCTGCGTTTTCTTTTCCTTTAGCTTTTTAAGGACCCATACAGAGGCCAGTTTGAAAGAAAAAACAAACAAAATAAAACAACCAGATAGATGGAAAATGTAATATTACATAACGCTTTTTTTTCTTTCTCACCACTTTCCCCTATGTAACCCCCTAAGCACTCTTTCTCATCACTTTCCCCTATGTAACCCCCTAAGCACTCTTTCTCATCACTTTCCCCTATGTAACCCCCTAAGCACTCTTTCTCATCACTTTCTCCTATGTAACCCCCTAAGCACCCTTTCTCATCACTTTCCCCTATGTAACCCCCTAAGCACTCTTTCTCACCACTTTCCCCTATGTAACCCCCTGCGCAACAGTGGCAGTGAAATGCCTTGCTTGGGGGAAATGATTAAAAAAAATAAATAAATAAAATAAAAAATAACGCATTAATTTGGAAATTCTTGTAAAAATCAAATAATTGTTGGATTTTAGTGAAACTTTCAGGACTTATTCACAAATGAATGAAATTGTTTTTGAAATTATTATATTAAAAAAAATCTTGGAAAATATTTTGTACATCTGTTACCCTCCTCCACGTAAATTCATGAAATTACAAGAAATAAAATTTAGAGGCAAAAATTGGTTTTATTATTTAAACGCAGGACTCATTGGGGAATGCAAATCATCTATTATTTTATTCAACTATTTGACCCTTTTTCTGAAAATCTGTCCTCGACAGTTAAATAAAAAATACAGTAAAACTATTACATTATTTAATTAGATAAGCTTTTAATTGCTTTAATAAATAATATAAATTAAGTACATTATAGTTTGAAGGATGTGCGTTGTTCTGCAGTGGATATCGACTCGGAACGACAAATCAGGTGTTGAGTTCGAATTCCAGTTGAATTTCATACATTCACTTACGCATTCTTGGGAAGAGACATGCATCGCCCAAAGCGTGTATCACGTATGACACTTAACTCATAGTCTAAAGTAAAAATTTTTTATCAATAATGAAATTTTAAAAGGATTGTTTTCATTTTTTTAATGATAAAAAATTATAAAGTTTAAAAATTATCTTAAATATATTTCAAAGACTTGTAGACGTTAGGTTAAGTTATCAAGTGAAGACTATATTTACTAATCAAAAAAATAAAAAGTTTAATATAAATCATCGAGCCATCATATTTTTTTAATCATTTTTAATTTTTTTTTTTTTTTGTATATTTAAAGTTTTTTTTTTTATATGGTAATTTCTGTGTGTACATTAAAAGGTCATGTGTTTCATGGTTTCTTCCCCTTACAGGGAAAAAAATTGGACAAATATGTTATTTGTGATCACAATATAGACACTTAGCTTATATCACATCTGTCCGTTGTCACACGTCAAATCATACGGGGAAAGGTAAGAAAGATCAACATTCCGTGATTAAGAAATAGTTTTAGTCTAAATTTCATGATATAAATAAGTAATACTTATGCAAATTAGATTAATTTAACATTAAAATTGCTATTTTTCCAAAAATAATGTGTCACTGAAACAATTTTATTTTTGCAAATTTGCTATTAAAAAAAAAACCTGTCACAGAAGTATATTTTATTTTTGCAAGATTTTTAACACCGAAAATTAATTTTTGTTTATAAATCTGTTGATCGCCCAAAAATGGCTGAAAATTTTTTCCAAAATTGTTGAAAATTTCAAAATTTTAGATTCCAATCAATATAATTTATCTACCAACGTATTTTGCTTACTGGAAATAGTAAATTTAATCATTTAACCTTCAATTAAAGTAAACGTTAAAAAAAAATCTTTTTTTATTTTTAAAAATTCAATTTAAAAGTTTAGTTAAAATGAGTGGAGTTACCTATTCTTAGTAGTAATTTCATCAAAGTGCAAACGGACATTCGCAGTCGGCCAAGTGAATGAAGTACCCATCTGTGAATTATCCAGTTACCGACTATAGCCCGTGACCAACCATTCGATCAAGCTTACATTTTTGAGCTTGTCGTAGCGTAAATTGACTCTGCTCTTCAAAAAATAAATAACTTTGAACTTTTGTTGAAATCTAGACAGAGTAGAGAAATAAGTAAAACCGAAGCAATATAGCATGTGTGTTAACTTGGGTTTTGTGTCAATCATGTTGTTTCAATGTCATGGAGATTAAATTATTTCCTTATTTCAAAGTAGCTTCTTGATCGTATGGCCAAACTTTGCTGCAAACATAAATTAATTTTTAGCTGATTTTTGTACGGCTGTGGTACCCACAGGATTTTGAATTCATTGCATTATTTTATTTTTGCATTTATTTTTTTCTCGCATTTACTTTTTCTGCTTCAAAAATATTAAAATAATCAGAGTAGAGACAAATTTACACTGTTCTGCTAGTACTGACGTTAGTATTAACTTTGATTTTGTTTTGAAATTAATCTCTCTTGTGTTCCAAAAACTTGAAGGTGGAAAAGAGGGCAAGAATAGATTAGAAATCCACTATCATGAATGGAAACTGGAAAGTTATTTCGTTTAATTTAGTGAAGTAACATATGCCCAAACTCATTCCTAAATTGTGTATACGAAAGTAGTGTAGTATGGAAAATGAAGAGGCTACTTGAGTTTGCCCCCCTCCTCCTCAGAAAATTCTTAGCTCCCAAGAAGTGCCCTCCCCGACTTCCAGTGTTCCACAATTGCCACTGACAACAACAGCAAGACATCCGCCGAATCTTCAAAGAATTAGGCGCGTTATGCAGTTTTTTTCCTCTGATCCTTTTTTTTACTTCTGTGTTTTTCTCTCCAAAACAACCCCATCTCCCTCTGTTTCACCGTAAAATTCTGGATGTTACTCTTCTTGTTATTCAGGCACATTGCAAAAAAACGTAGACGTATCTTGCGCAAACGAACTCTTTGAAATTTTGAGCTTTGAAGATTTTGCTACCCTAACAAATAGAACTCTGAAAAACAACAATTACCTATTTATTATGTATCAATGAAATATATGGTTCTTTTTTATATTTTCCTAAAAAAACATTTCTTTTTATGTTGTCTTTCTTTTAATTTCTATTGTATTTTGTGAACAGGATACTCGGCATTAATTTTTTTTTAATCCAGGTATTTTGCCCCCACAGATAGCAATCGGATGTCTAACCGTACTGATGAGCTGTGATACAGCGAAACAGATCTGTCTGCGGATGACTATTTATGCTCTCACACTCTGGAAAAATGGTAGATTTTGAAAAAACAGTAGCTACTCTAGCATCTACGCATTGTTCATTCAGTAATAATGAATTCGAACACTCTCACTACTGGCGTGTGTCCACATGGTATATCACACGCTAAAAGTCTGCCTCCTTCTACCGAGCGCCCATAGTTCAGAGGTAAAATCGCCGACTGACACCAATTTGGTCGGGTTTCAATCCTGGGTAAAAAAAAAGCAATCGGATGTCTAACCGTACTGATGAGCTGTGATACAGCGAAACATATATGTCTGCGGATGACTATAGTATTTATGCTCTCTCACCCTGATTGAGCGATCTGGAAGAAAACTGGTGAAATGATGCTTTTTACTGAACTTGAGTTTATTTTATTTTTTAAAGTTTTGTTTGAACCTGTCTTTAATGAAAGAAACTCTTTTTACGAATAACAACGTGATGAATTTCGAAATCCCACTGAAAATTTAAAAATAATTGTTTAATGAAATAGTGTAGATTTCTATTTCTGTCTAATAGGAAAGAAAATAACATGTTTTATTAAATTAAGCAAGCACCAAAAATGTCATAAATTTTTTTTTTTTTAATTTTATTGAATCATTTTTGGTAAGGTTCGGAACTTGATATTGTTTTCATTAATTTCTTTATTAAAATGACATTTTGAGGGACTTTTTCTTTATATAATTGTAACAAAAAAATAAAAAACAATTCACGCGCACACTCAAAAAAATATTTGAATTGTACACACTAGAAATCAAAAAATGGTGAGATAGACACCCCCCAATATTTCCACAAAAAGTTTTCTAAAAATGAAATAATTAGATATTCATTATACAATTCAATTCAATCATTAAATAAATAAATATTTAATAAGTACTGAAAATTTCATTTGAATTGGATATTTCCCAGATTTTCGAAAAAATTTCTAAAACAGGAGGCAGCTATTGATTTTTTTTATTAAAAAAACGCTTTCATTTTGGTGGTAACTAACACATAGATAGATAGATAGATAGATAGATAGATAGATAGATAGATAGATAGATAGATAGATAGATAGATAGATATAACATTCTTTAGTTTTGCTGTTAAAAAGTTAATGACTGGTATTGTTTTCAACAAATCCCAATTTCTGCGGCAAAAACCCAAAGTTTTTAAACATAAAAGTAAATTTAGAATTATTAAATTTTGCATAAATTAAACATAAAAGTTGAACTTTTAGCATTTACAAGCTTCTCGGTTATAATTTTGACTTTTCTTCTGTGAATGATTGCGTATTATTGTTGCTTTCTCTCTTTTCCCAAATGGCACTGGAATCAAAATCAGAGAATAAAAAAGAAAGGAAACTGGCGCTTAAGTGATGACGCATCCATGACGTCATGTCGAGAGAGGAAGGGGTGAGAGTTAACAATTATTTTGTGAGGTGATGGAGAAGCCAAGATGTAAAAAATGAGAAAAGAAAGAAAGAACAGGTTTTTAAGCCAGATATTTAGAAAAGATTAAAAAAACTGATGAAAAAAATTTCAAGTGACTAAGTTTATAGCGAAATAATAAACAGATCTTGACTAATAGATTGAAAAGTAAAACAAAATAAAATAGAAAACAATGCATAAAAAAGCAATAATAAAAATTATTTCGGTAGAATTAAATAACACGGGAATTAGGAAAATTTTCGAGTTCAATACAACGATTTTTAACTTAATGAAATGAAAAAAATAACCGAAAAAGATGACACGATAAATAAAATGAAATGACTAGAGAGCATGAGTAATAATTGGTAAACCAGAGAAACAAATAAAAATGCAGACACGAAAGAGAGAAGCAGTTAGATAAAGGGAGGGAGGCGAGAAACCAAGTAAAAGTTAAGAGAGTGAAAAGTTCTATAAAAGGGACGAATACGCGGGCACTCACTTCATAACGCACGCAGACCTCACATCGGATACCTTAATTCCAAGTGAGCTGTCATCATTTGACGTTTCGTCGCCCCCTCCTTTGATTAACTCAATTTTTAAATTATCAATTATGGTGAGTATTTATAAGTTTTCAAAAAGAATCGAACTGATGAGTATGAGTTGGACTATTAATTTTAATTTGAATAGGTACATCGTCTAATTTTCGATACCTGAAAAAAGTTTTTTTTTTTTTAAATGAATTTCTCTTAAAAGCTTTCTTGAAGCTAAGTTACTGAAATTAAATAATTATAGTATTTGGGGAGATTTTTTTTTTTATGCCCTACAGGAAACTTAAATCATTAATTCGATTTTTTCTTTTTGTTTCCGGCTTTAATTTTTTTCTTTATTTATTTTTTCGGTCAAGTACTGAAAATTTAAACGTTATTAAAAAAAAAATGTTTGGCCAGATTTGGAGAGCTGGAGGTCGAGTCCAAGAATTCTTTAGCACCCTATCCCAATGTTGGAAAAGTGTTTAATAATTACTCTTTTAATAAATTGAGTTTTGAAAGAACTATTGATTTTGGTTTAAAATTTAAACTTTCTCCTGTTTTATTTTATTTATTTATTGTCTCACTGTCGTTAAATTATGTACGTTTAAACTGGAATTTTTTTTTAATTACAAGAAGTCCAGTTAAGTTCGCCATTTTTCTCACAAGAAAAAAATTGGCTGTAAAATCTTCGACCATGAGTCAAGTCAATCCTTTTTACACTCATTATATCACTAACTTTTCGATTCTGTAAATCAGAAACTCTTAAAACTGGCCAATGAAGATTGTCGAAACTCGAGATTATTAAAAAAAAAAAAAAAGTATATCTGTTTTTATTTATGCTAAAATAATGGTAATATTCTCTCTAGAATATGCTAGAATTTTCTCCCACTCCCAAATGGTAGCGGCATATGACACTTCAGACATCGCCCCCCCCCCGTTGTCTCTTTTCTTTTTTAGTTCTTTGCTGACAAACAATTCATGATCAACACTCACGAGATCTTCATTGTTTTTCTATTGCGATTATGGCGGCATTTTTATTCGTTTTTCTCTATTTCGGAAACTGGAAAATAAATTGGAATTAAACTTTGAATTTTTTCAGTGAAGCAGGTTTTCTAAGTCGAGTCTTCGGAACCAAAACCGATCACATCATGTGATGATAATAGAATTATTCAATTGTCTCAAAGAATTTTTTTTTTCTTCTATTACAATTTTTTTTTTCTTATAGAATCGTAAAATTAACGTTAATTTTTTTTTTCTCGTTTATCATTTATTTTAAATTCCTTTTTATTTTTCTTTAACAAACAGTAATAATCATTCCTATTTTAATAAATGAAATCGATGTCTATTTCAATTCCACCACGAACGTCAGGTGTGCGATGATTGCTTTCTTTATCTATTAACTAAAACTTCTTCACTGGCATCTCTCTTTAGATAAATCTCAAGTTTTGTTTTTAATTTAATAATTAAAAACATTGACATTTATTCTTTCGATATTTCCCTAACCTTCTTAAAAGACAAATATGTCTCTATGTAAAATTTAACCCGCCTATAAAAGCTCTTGGTATTATTAACTTTCAGTGACACCTACTTTAAGAATTATTCTACGTCATATGACTCTTTCAGTCTTTCATAAATAGTTCTGTTCAAATACTATTTTTTCCCTTTTACTTCCTACAAAAAATTATTTTCTCGTGTCGCCTGTAAGAAATTTACCACTTTTATTTTGGTAAGATGAATCATGAATGTAATCAAATTTTAAAAACAAAAAACGTCATGCCCATTTAAGGCAGACAGTCTGTCTTCTTGTCTTTCTCTTTATCACTTGACACTCCCCCTCGTAGCGCCAAAGTTTGACCAAACGGCTTTTGACCTAAAATAAATATCAATCATAAATTAAAAATCGTCTCTTGCTGGTTTCCCACGGCTAGTCACAATTACTGTCATTTTAATTTTTGCTTTGTTTCTTTAAAAATAATCGTTAATAGCACCAATACTGATAATTGTAGACGACGATGACAGAAGAAACCCACTCCTACTTGCTAACATATGTTCGTGTTCATTAATGGCTTGGAGATTGGCTGATTATTTCACTGTGACTCACACTTGCTTTTCTTTTTTTTTCTTATGCAGCATATCTGAATCCTATTTTATTGAATTTCAAAATAGGCTAAAAAATTCAAGAAACTAAAAAAAAAATGATAGCATCCTTTCTCCGTCTCGTTAAATGAGACATAAACTAAAAACAATTCGATCCAGTAAAAAAAATTGTCATAACTTGTGTGTGAAATCAGAAAGTAATTAACACCGAACAGTATATAAATAAAAATTTGTTGACTGTAAAATTTAAGAAAATAACTTTTTCCTCTTCTTAAGCTGCATCAGATGTTGGACATATTTGACAAGCAAGGTAAACCACTCAGAGAATGTAAGGTGTTACTGAGAGTGAAAAAAAATCTGACAATAAGAGAATAGTCAGAAAACTTTTTGTTTGTAAAATTAACTTTGTTTTGGTGAATAAAATAGCTTATGAATAAATATGTAATCGTATTTTCAAAATAAGATTATATATTCATTTATAAACTATAAAAAAAACATTTTTTACGTTTCATTCTCCCCCACCTCCTTAATTCGATGCGCGCGCGCAAGCTCACCATAAAAATGGCGGACTAGCTTGGTGACTGATTGAAATACGTTCTCACGCACGCTCACCTACTCTCCCCGCTACCACCATTCTGAACCTATCGATTTCATAAAAAAGTTCTGCTCAGCTAAAGTTTCCTTACTACGATAATAAGACCTTCTCATTTTTTCTAACAGTGACACTAATATTCGTTTGACTTCTACAATTTTTACTGCCAATTGAATAAAGAATCGTCAGTCACTTGCGAATTACTTATTAGACCTGTCCTCGTATGAAAATGTTGAAGTCTAATTTGTAGTTTGTAAATTTTTACTTCCCACCTTTATTCACAGGTGCGCTCAAAGTTTTTTTTTTGAGGAAAGTTTTTTATTAGTCCTCTTTTAGACCTTAAAGCCACAGATATCGGTGACATCAAAAAAGGAATGTATACTCAATAAGTTATTTTATTAGAAAACTTTCTGGAAATATAGTGAGGGGGTTGATTCACCTCTCCACCCACTTTTGGTATCTCTTGTATAATTTTTAATAGGGGTTATTCAAATTGGCAGTGGGGAGGGCGATCTAAAGAAAAATCGCTGAAGATGTTATTTCAGGGAAAAAAGTTTAATATAATGTGTGAACATAGAAAAGTTTAGTTCTGAACCTGACCAAAAATAATTCAATAAAGCTCCTTTATATATATATATATAAAAAGTTGTATGACTTTTTGAAAAATATAAAGTTTAATACCATTTCCGACTGCAAACTTTAAGTTTATGCGTGTTCAAAAAAGGAAATAACTCTGATTACTTTTTCTATTTTCCTATAAGGAAATATTTGGCATTCATTGACTGGGCATCCATCCATTAGCCATTTCCCTATAAGGGAACATTTTGGTATTCATTGACCAAGCAGTTAGTACTGTTTTTGGTTGAAATATCTAAAGCCATTCTCTTAAAATATTTTTTTTTTTTTTTGTTTTTTAATTAGGAAAACAGGTTTCTCAAGTCTGGTAGCTTTTACTACTCTTTCTAGTATTAATCCAGGTTTCCTTCACCTTTTATTTGAAGTGGTATGGAATGTTAATATCTTCATTATACTCTCTTCCTAACAAGAGATATTAGATGATAATTCAATAACTCTTAAATTCACAATAATTAAAACGTCCACATTGGGTGTAATTAAATATTCTATATTATTAAACCAGTAAGGAAATAATATAAAAATAAAAGCCTCATTTTACTAAAAAAAAAAATCTGCCACCTGAAACGATGGTATTTGTCCTGATTTATTTTTACCTGTTTTTTTGTCAATTCTGAAGCTCTCCATATTTTCACCTTAATTTTGTGATAAAACTTTTTAGTAATCTAATTATTGTTTGTTAAAAGTTGTGCTTCATAAAATTGAATTAACAGTAAAAGAGCTGCTAATTATAGACAAGCTACATTTTCTTCTTAGACATTTTTATTAATGATTATTTTTAAAGTTATATAACGTCATGTCCTGGCTTGGGCTTTGTGCCAAAGAAAGCCCACTCTTTATCAGTGCAATGAGTTTGTAAACAAATACACCAAAACTTGTTCATTTTACACTTCTACTATTAATGGCTTACATTATGCCATCCTCAACACTTGTACAATGTAGCAATAAATAGAGATTAGAAATAAGTTCTGTAAATCATTTTCATATTACACATTCTAGACCACAAATATTTGAAATTTTTTTTACAAAAATTAATGAAGCATATGCCAACATACATGGCCATGAAAATTAAACAAAAAATTAAATTTCCATTATTCAAAATAAAATTTTTTTGTATAGTGTCATAAGTCATTTCATCATTATTATAGTTGTTTAATGTTCATTTCCATAGTTTGGATGGGGTTTTCTTGATGGCTCCATGATTAAACAATCATGAAATATTAATATAGCTGTATGCCCTTACTAACACCAACCAGTTTAGGAGACTGAAAACTCAGTGCTGTTATTGAGACATTATCTCTAAGAAGATTTCCTTCCAAGGTTAGAGAGTTCAGACTACCCTATTCTACATAGAGTAGGGGTAGATGTTTTTATATCAAAGATTTCCTTCTCTTAGATAAAAGTTGCTATCCTAAGCTAAAAACCCTTACCCAGCCTAATTTTTCCTTCTCTTTTTATGACCCCAGTTAATACAGAAATTTAATTTTCTTGGGAGCATTAGTAACTTCATTTACAAAAACATAACTGATAATTTTTACTATAAAACTGTATTTTTTATACTTTCATAGTGTTTGACCCCAGTTTTGGGGGTTAACTTTTGCTATTATCCCAGGTCGGGGGTGAACCTGGGAACAACAGCAACTAAGAGGTGATTCCTCTAAACCTCCTGATCAGAGGCCTTGCTGCCAGATATAGTTTATCATCATACCCAGGACAATTCAAAACAAATAAATACAATTTATATAATTAAAATAATGATTAGATTTTAAAAATTCAACAAAATCTACTTGTTTTCATTTATTAGACATTAAATGACATTACTTAGTATCCTCTATAGTTTACCTTGACTTTCAGTTATTGAGAAGAATATTTGAGTGTTCTTAAACTTAAATGATATTTCTGTTTATAAATGCATATTGTAAAATAAAATCCTTATATTTGCCTTGTTAAACTGCATCAGAGGATGAAACATTGAAAGAGGATGAAGTTTTCCTTTTAAGTTTGTCTTTTTATAGATTTTTTTTTTATTTATTTATATCTGAATTTTTACATGTATAAGCTGTCTGTCATTCTGGTTATTAGCATAAAATTAATTCACTTTAATCCATGCATAGTGGGGGCAGCATCTTTTGAAAGAGCCCACCTCAACCAAAAAGGCATGAATAGAATGATAATCATGGTTTATTTCAGTCCAGAACATTGCAAAAAAAAATTCATATTGTTGGTCACTCATTAGAAGTATTTCATATAATTACATCAAACCTTTCATTTGTTCTAAGCATAATCAAGCACATTCACAAAATAGAACACAGGCTGTCAAAAAGTTCATCAAACAAAACAATATTTGATGAAAAAAGAAAAAAAAAACAATAAAGATGCACTAAGAAAATCTATCCATAAGAACATTTTAGAATGCAATTCCCAAACCAAACAGACAAATAAAAAAAATAAAAATAAAAAAAAGATAGAAAAAGAAACATTATCTGGTTCAACCCACCATGTAACTTAGGAGTAAAAACCAAAATAGGACAAATATTTTTTAAACTGAGCAATAAACACTTTCCAAAAAGCACAGAACTGAACAAAATTTTCAATAGGAATACAATTAAACTGAGTTATAGCTGTACTGGTAATTTAGAAAATTTCATAAAGAAACAAAACACCAAAAATTTAAATAGCATTGTACAAAACAAAATCATTAATAAAGAATGCAAGTTCAAGGACAAAAATAAATGCCCACTTCAAGGACTTTGTAATACAAAAGAAGTAAAAGTACACAACTTAAATGTTCAAAACAAAACATATTTGGGCTCAGCTAAAGACACCTTTAAGACCAGGTGGTTCAATCATAGGTCTACATTTAAATAGAAAACTTTAAAAATGTACAAAATCGGCTAGCCACGTGTGGAAATTGAAATTAAAATATGGAAAAGACCCAGGCATAACTTGGAGTATAGTGAAAACAGCCAATGTAAACATACCATAAAATACCTATGAGGTTCATACAGGCATGGATGAAAACATAATTTCTTCTAATTTTAAAAATTGCACATTCAAAAATTTCCCATCACATGATCATTCAAAAAAGTTCCTATTATGTGAGCATTCTTAAGAGAGAAAAAAAACTGTAAAAATCTGGTAAAATCATTAATTGCAAATCGTCTGAAGACACCACATGGTAGAAACCTAGGTTGCATAATAACTCTTTTACAAATGAAAAAATATATATATATCCATAATATCAAGATATTGATAGCAGCTCGAAATAAAAAGAAAATTTGAGTAGTTTGTTACATTTGCTGAGGTCCAAACACCTTTTTGGAAAAGGTATGAAGCCTTCATCACTATAATCAAATCATGTGTTGGTAGTCTGACTGTTAGGTTCTAAGAACTGACCTGCTAGACCCTCGTATGTCAAGAACTATGGAAGAGTCAATTATAGCAGGTTTTATTTTAATCCCTTTTGGGCATAAGCGCTAACTTGTAAAATGAGTGATAAAACTTTTGTTCAGCTTCCTACTAGAATTAATTGCAAATGTATTTGTTAGAGAAATATTCTTGTATACTGATGTTCACTCAATACAAGGCCCAAGAGCCACTAAAGGTAGCATTAGGAGTATAAAGTTGAAATAGACCTGAGAAATAACTGGAAACCCAATATTAAACAGGAAACAGGGGATAAAAATCTACTCCTGTTCAATATATGTTGAATGGAGTTACCCAGTTTTCACTTGTCCATCTTGATAGTTCAAAAGTTTCTCCACACCATACCCCCCCCCCCACCACCACCACCACATACAAGACATCATGAACCTTTTGCTGTTCTATTGATATTTCCATGGTGTGTTCTGATGGCAGGTACATTCCTTACTCCCACCACACGATGGACACAAATGGCAATCATCCTCATTCCTTTTTTATTCCTATAGTAAGAAATGCCACTCCGACAGCTTCTTCCCAAGAACAAACTTCTAGCAGGATGTTCTCCAATGACTATAATCTTGATCTTTTTAAATCTAGGATTAACAGTTACCTTTTCTGCATAACCAGGATGGAAATCACTTCTTGCCCTTATCAAGATAGGTAAGTGAAAACTGGGCAACTCCATTCCACATATAGCAGCAATAGTCTATTTTCAGTCTCATCTATCTCTTATAAAAATAGCATAGCAGGGAGGGTCAGATATTTATTAGAGCAGTACAATGAACCAACTTTTTTCTTTTATCTTTAGCAATAGATTAGATCCCAGACTTCCATTTGAGATCTGGGGAGAGCTCAAGTCCCAATAGATGTTAAAGGTAATGAAACTCTTTGAGTGAAAATCATCCATCATGATAGATGATTCAGATTTACCCCAGTTGTGGTGGAACATTACGCTTAGTTTGTTTTTGTCTATACTGAATTTTACAAGCTAGTCTTTTTTCTATTGAGACACCTGGGCTAGGTTCTGGATTGTTCAAATTTTTAGAAGTGTGAATTTTAATACTATCTATTTATGTAACTTTGGTAAATGTAGTTCATATTAAAAAAAAAAAAGTCAAAATCATCAATCGATTTAATAAAATAAGCTGTACAGAAATGACTGGAATTTATTTTTTTTACTAACATTCACCCAATACAAGGCCCAAGAATCACTCAAGTTAGAGGGTTACTGTGTGAAGCTGTATTAGCATAAGTAAGGACAAGCATTAAAAATATAAAGTGGTAATAGACTTGAGAAATAACTGGAAACCCAACATTAAACAGGAAACAAGGGATAAAATCTACTCTTGTTCAATAGACCAGGATGGAGTGTGAACCAGATGATAGGCAGACTAATCTACTCCTAATGGGAGATATTGAAAGAAAAACATTACCCCGAGATTTGATGACCTGTATCACAAGTCCTGTAACTTGGTCATAAGGGCACAATGTATACTGAAGTAGAAGTGGGTGTTCTGAGCAAGATAGCCTGATGGATCTCCAGGCTGATTTGAATTTAAAGGTTTCTTTCTCCTAGAAGGCTATAGAACCCAGTCTGTCCTGCTATTTACCCCTAGCTGTGGAGAGAAGAGATGGATTCATACCTTTCCCAAGGGTATTAGCAGGTAAGTGATTGTAATGGACGTGACTGGAACTTTAACTCTGCCCTCCAATTCTTTAATCTGTGCTGCTATCCACCGTGACTCCTTATTCTTATCTAATGAAGTTTAATCATTTTGAAGTAACAAATATGGACATTTTGATCTTGAATATATATATAATTTTTTTTTTTTTTTTTTTTTTTTTTCTTAAATTAAAATCATTTTGCTATATTTTTCAGCGTGAGTGTATCAGCATCCACGTTGGCCAGGCTGGAGTCCAGATTGGTAACGCTTGTTGGGAGCTGTACTGCCTGGAACATGGAATTCAGCCAAATGGTCAGATGCCATCAGATAAAACAACTGGTGGTAGTGATGATTCCTTCAATACTTTCTTCAGTGAGACTGGAGCTGGCAAACATGTCCCCAGGGCTGTTTTTGTCGATTTGGAACCAACTGTTGTTGGTAAGTTGACAAAGTAATCAAGTTGGAGAAGGAAAAGAATCATTTCAAATATTAAAAATATTTAGTGGGAACTAAGATTTTACAAATTCTTTTGTGAGAATTCACTGTCAACTACTCAAATTTATTTTTAACAATTAATAGATGCCTTTTAGATGGTGTTTTTTTTTTTCTTTCAGATGAAGTTCGTACTGGGCTTTACAGGCAGCTATTCCATCCTGAACAGCTCATCACTGGAAAGGAAGATGCTGCCAACAACTATGCTAGAGGTCATTATACCATTGGAAAAGAAATCGTCGATTTGGTACTTGACCGCATCCGTAAACTTGCTGACCAATGTACTGGCCTTCAAGGCTTCCTCATTTTCCACAGTTTCGGAGGTGGAACCGGATCCGGATTCACCTCTCTTTTGATGGAACGTCTTAGTGTTGATTATGGAAAGAAATCCAAACTTGAATTCTCAATTTACCCAGCACCTCAGGTTGCAACAGCTGTTGTTGAACCTTACAATTCTATTCTAACCACCCACACCACACTTGAGCATTCCGACTGTGCTTTTATGGTCGATAATGAAGCCATCTATGACATTTGCAGAAGAAACCTTGATATTGAACGTCCCACATACATTAACCTAAATCGTCTAATTGCTCAGGTTGTTAGCTCCATCACTGCTTCTCTGAGATTTGATGGTGCCCTTAATGTGGATCTGACCGAATTTCAAACCAACTTGGTACCCTACCCACGTATCCATTTCCCATTGGCTACTTACGCTCCTATTATTTCTGCTGAGAAAGCATACCATGAGCAGCTTAATGTTGCCGAGGTCACCAATGCTTGTTTCGATCCATCCAACCAGATGGTGAAATGTGACCCCCGCCATGGGAAGTACATGGCCTGTTGTATGCTGTACCGTGGTGATGTGGTACCGAAGGATGTCAATGCTGCAATTGCAACTATCAAGACCAAACGCACAATCCAATTTGTTGACTGGTGTCCGACAGGTTTCAAGGTTGGCATCAACTATCAACCTCCAACTGTTGTGCCTGGTGGTGACCTGGCCAAGGTGCAACGTGCTGTATGCATGTTGAGTAACACCACAGCCATTGCTGAGGCCTGGGCTCGTCTGGATCATAAGTTTGATCTGATGTATGCCAAGCGTGCTTTTGTCCACTGGTATGTGGGAGAAGGTATGGAAGAGGGAGAATTCTCTGAGGCCCGTGAAGATTTGGCTGCTCTAGAGAAGGATTATGAGGAAGTTGGTGTGGATACTTTTGATGCTGAAGATGAACAGGAGGGCGAAGAATATTAAAACATACACTTCATGATAAAAGCAGCTATGAATAAAATCATTTAAAACTATATCTCCATTGCTTTTTTTATTAGATTATTGCAAAAGTTATTACCTGACTTAAAAAATTAAAAACAAAATTTTACATACTTACAGAAAACTTTGGTTTGTCGTGGTGCAGTGAATATCAGATTGAAATGAGATCTGAATTTGAAATCGTTGCATTCACTTATGCGCAAATACTCTTCGGGGAAGGTATTAATCCATCTGTTCTCCCTCCAGCTATGGGTTGAATAGCAGGACAGATTGAGTTCTATAGCCTTGGTTAGCAACTAATCTACTACAGAAATAAATGGCAATCTACTGTATGAAAATTTTCTACCTCGTCAGCCATGGATTAAGAGACCTGATCACCCAAGCGTGTATCATGTATGGTACATAACTGGTTGAGATAATCTTCATTGTTTTTAACAGCTGTCTCCAATCGTCCTTTGTTGTAACCTCATTGGTTATTGTCGTAACGTAAAAGGTTACTGATGGGTCGTGGTATCACATGGTTGCATTGTCATGGGTCTTAGTATATTACTTCAGTTACTCGCAGATTACTATGAGGTGATATTCAGGCATTTTGCTATTTGCAAGATAGTTATTCACGTATCTCATGAATAGTTCTATATTAAGAGGTTCCTCCTGATAAGATGCAGTATCCTCTCTTTGGATTCCTGAGTAATCTACTCAAGGACTAATTGTAACAGCACACTGTGAACACTACTCTGCTACACTGCTGTAACTAGCAATGTGACACCTCCCCGGCCCTGGTCACTGTTGGTTTTGATCCAGTCAGCTGGTCGTTGATCGACTCTGTCATGGTTTTCTCCCTTGTCCCACGTTGATTAATCACAAGGCAGTCACGCGAGTTTCCACTAGCTGTCTCTCTGCTGAACTAAACCAAGCCGGGAAGTGTGCACACACTTAAGTAATAAAAGAAAGAATTATAACACCAAGGAAAATAAGTGGACCGACGGCTGAAAAGTGTTGCAAAATACTTCTTTATATACAGATTATGTACAATAGTCTCTTGGTCTAAACAGCACCAAATATGCCACCACCCGAAAAATTAAGTGGAATATACACAATGTGCTCTTCTGGGATAATTTCCCATCCCTGCTTCTATCAACTGTTAGCGGAATGGACATTTTCAAACAGAAGTCTAAGTTCGTATTATAAGTCTAGTCAACTTGTTGCTTGTTTTCCAGAATGTTACGGAAATTGCCAAAGTGCTGGGTTATTCTCTTTCAGTTAGCAATTTCAGACTTGTCTGAAAATTCTCTTGTCTGTCTTTTAACTCTGGTTGGCTGATTGGCGACAGGCTTCTCTACGGTCGGCATCCAACGGCATGGC
Source organism: Ascarosepion bandense (assembly GCA_037127315.1). Taxonomy (NCBI): domain Eukaryota; kingdom Metazoa; phylum Mollusca; class Cephalopoda; order Sepiida; family Sepiidae; genus Ascarosepion; species Ascarosepion bandense. The sequence continues at coordinate 1,669,063 of JBBBDQ010001079.1, forward strand.
AATCATCTCTCTATCTCTTTACTTCTTCGGTTGGGAACTGTCTTTGGTCATTATGTTTCTGGACCAGGAAATCGAACTCTCTGTCACTTGAGCTGCAACTCTTCATTTTGTCTATAAATTCTCTTCTGTTGATGTCTGCAAGTTCTCTTCTGTCCTTAACTCTGGTTGGCTGGCAGGCTCTGCGGTTGGCGCCAATCTTCGTTGTTACATGTTTAGGCTGGTAACTGGAACTGAACTTAACGCCAACTTTGGACTCTTCTCCGATCCAACTCGAGGCCAACTCCACACCGACTCGAATCCGACTCGATGCCAACTTAAAACTTCGTCTGTAAAATCACTTGTCTTCTTTTTGTAACTTTGGCTGGCCGGCAGGCTCTGCGGTTGGTGCCCAACAACATGGCACCTATCTTCATTGTTACATTTTTAGGCCGGCAACTGAAACTGAACTGCCTCGATCCACCGCTGGGTCCCAACTCCGGTACAACTTCGGACTCCCCTCCGATCCAACTGATTTTGGTCCCTCTGGACCCTGTATTTATGCCCATGCCACGGTGTGGGGCTGACAGACGCTGGGTGTCTAATCCCCCGTCCCGGCAACCAATAAAATCCTGAGGTTAGCTGCTACTCGTTGTTGCCTGTGGTTTAACCAATGGGATTAGTCTTCTTTCCATGACGTCAATTGTTAGTCGTCTCCCCCTTTCGGGGCTTGTTCACAGGACCAATGGAATCTCTCTCGATCTTATGACGTCATCTCCCCATAACCCTTTTCTGGGTTGGACTTAACCGAATTTCCTTTCTCATGAAGCAATTTTGGGGATTTTTTTTTTTTTTTTTTTTTTCTCTTAAAACAATAGGCATTAACCTTTTTGAACTGTCTTCGCCCAAAACAAGTTGACAAGGGTCCATTGACATGTTACCCAAATAATAATTTCTACGCACCTGTTTTTAATATCCATTCTGAGTCACGTATATTTTCAAGTGACAAGAAAGCCTTATCAGTTTTATGCTGATGTCAATGAAAATACCTTTTCTCTAAATTACTTGACTCAAATCAAAACATCTGTTATCTTTAACTCTTTCACGAGATTCATGCCAGCCAGATATTCGAACCCAAAATGAAATTTCCCTTTCCTTTACCAAGAAACAATAACAAATAAATTTATCTTTCCTTTATGTTTAGAATGACCGTCAGCTTTCTTTGGGGTGACTGAAACCATATCTGTTGTTTCTGTGGCTTGAAAACAAATCCATTTCTCTTTTCTTTCACTTCTTTCTGGGTTTACAATAATAGAGAAATACCAGATGTTATTTTTCATCTCTGCTTTCTTTTTAAAGATAAAGATTTTCCAGCTACAGTTAATAATTAGTTAATAAAATTAATCACCTCCGTTTTCCTTTGCTCATATTCGAAGGATAAAGAAAATTTCTCTTAGTATGTTCTCTCATGATCTATAATAGTAATTTGAAGATTTTCCAGTTATGGTTATTAATTAATAAAATTAACTAATTCCGGTCTGCTACAAAATATTGTTATAGCATGACTTGTTGCTATTCGTAATCCGGTTGATCCTCAGATGATTCACCCAAACTTCTTTCTGATGCTTAATATAGGTTGTTGTCATGGTCACGTGATCCCCAGTGGAATAATCCATTCTTACAGTTTTAATTGTTATCTGGCAATCGGCATTCAGCCACATGTCATTCTGAAGGTTGACATTTTCGTACAAACTTACTTTTAGATGGAAGAACATTATGAGGCAGATAATTTTTTTTTTTTTTTTTTTTTTCTACTGACTATATATTCAGAGTTCCATAAAGAATAGAATAAATGAAAATGCGAAGGAGCCAAGTCTGGAGAATGCATACTAAAAGGTTTTCCCATTTCAACTCTAAACTTCTGCAAGGTCTGTTTTGCATTATACGGTTTCGCATTGTTGGAGTGGAAAATGAAACCTTTACAGTTTTTCCAAAATCAGACGTTTTTCTTAAGCTAAAGTTGCTTCAAAATTAGCAAACGACAGTTGAGATAATCTGCCTAACGACTTTTGATTGTCCTCAGTGTTGGAGTGCAATCCAGATAAACATTCCTTGTCTTTCTTTTTTACACTCCTTCTGAAATTCATAAGGCATAACATTGATTCTTCATCTTTAATTTTTGACCTTCTGGTGGTGAGTTTTGCTTGCAAAGCAAAACTTTTATCCTGCAAGTGACTAAAATGAATGAAAAGTGTTTGAATTTTTCAGTTGTGTTGTCATATCCTGCTCTGGCAACAGAAAATGACCATAACTGAAATTAAGTACTGCATTGGAGGATCCTTGAAAACAATACAGCAGAAGGCAAATTAGTGAATAATGCAGTTTGTTAAAGGTTAAGACATTCATTAGTGGACAAAATGTCAACATGCAATAAAATTTGACTCTTAACTGAACAGTGCAAGGTTTCAATCTTGAGCACACCAGAAATCAGCACCAAAATAAAAGCCAATGTCAAATTGTGGGCATTTTATATTAACAATGAAAAACGGGCACAAACCTTTGCAATAACCTGATACTTTTTTTTTTATGTAATCTTTATTAACAGAGCATCAAAGTATTTTCCTAGATTTCTATGAACTTGTACCAACTATATACATTGTGTATTCAGTCTTAGTGTTAAGGCAAAGTTTAAAGACTTCAAGTTTTATTCCTATAAATCCATAATATCGTTATCAATAATTTTAATCTACCTTTTTATCTAAAATACAGTTGTTTTTGTTTTTTTTTATTATATACATATCATTTCACGCCATGCAAAACAATGACATTAGGATGGAGGGGGGTCACAGGGAGTGAAAGAAAATGATGCATCTTGGACTGCTTGACCATGAATGATTCAACAGTCTAATGTGTTATATAAAGTTTGATTTAACTTCAATTAGACTGAAATCAATAAAATGGAAAATTTAGAAAAAAAAAGAGAATATGTAACTCTTTAAATGCCCCTTGTGTCTCACAGGCAACCACTACTGCCTCCCATAAGCATGGACCAAGCGATTCTCCCTGTGCCTCCTCAGCCTTGCCCTCTCTTTTGATCTTAAGTGGAACCACTACATTGAGTCAATAGCTGAATCCACTGCTAGGAAGGTTGGGTCACTGTGTTGGGCCAGGATGCTTTTCCCGCCTGAATCCATCCTGCATATATACAAATCAACCATTCGTCCATGCATGGAGTACTGCCATATATGGTCAGGTGCCTCTGCTGTTCATCTTGACAGGCTCCAAAGGAGAATCAGTAATCTTGACTCCAGCCATTTGTCCACCGACAGGATGTGGCTTCCCTTTGTTCTATAACTACTTTCATGGCTTCTGCTCCAACGAACTTAAGTCACTGGTAAACATCTTAAAAATAAGGATCTATTAAATAAACGTAATGAAATTACTGTCATATATAAACATTGC